>JAOEGL010000008.1:32407041-33004541 GCA_034509955.1 Urosaurus nigricauda | reverse complement strand
TCCTGCATTCTGATGCTGGGTGTGCCCCTGGCATGTCCGGTGCCACATCATATCACATCACTATGATCTGAGGTCAGAACAAGGCACTCAGCAAGGGTCGCTTGTGCTGACCTTAGAGCAGCGGTTCTCAACCTGTAGGTTGTAACCCTTTTGGGGGTCGAATGACCCTTTCACAGGAGTCTCCTAAGACCATCGGAAAACACGTATTTCTGATGGTCTTAGGAAACGAGACATCACAATGTAATGGTTGGGGGTCACCACAACATGAAGAACTGTATTAAAGGGTTGTGGCATTAGGAAGGTTGAGAACTACTGCATTAGAGTGAGCGAGTGGCAATGTATGTGCTAGGTGTCGCAGTGCAGCATGTTTCAAACAACCACTTGGTATTGGAACAAAGGGCTCTAGATCTTTTGGGAACATCTGGAGCAAACAGAGAGGTGTTTTTTTAAATGCATATAAACCCCAGTTCTGGTCTGTTTACACCAGACCTGGGGTTTTTTGGCAGTGTGTTGTTCAGTCTTCCTGCCAAGAGGATCAGAGGAGGACTAGTTTATTTGGCCCATTCAGAGAGAGCCCTTGTGCCATTTCATATATTCCTGCTAGTGCGGTTTATTGTGAAGGTGATAAGGGCTTATAGGGCAAACATGCATACCTAGCATACCTTTTCTCCAAGCAACAAGTGCCCCTGTTGCTCTCAAATCACCAAATTAAATGAATGCTGCAAACCACAGATAGAGGAAAGCCCTTAGCCATGTGCAATTTAGAAGCTTTGGGCAGTGATCCTTGCTATGAGAAAAAGAGGTGATAGAAGTGTAGCTTCTTTTAAGCCATGAAATGTTGGAGGGCATAGTTTTTACATGCCAGGTCAAGAAGTTAGCATCTGCCAAGGCTTTGCACTAATTTTGGTTGCTACTGTACTCTGGTTTCATTGGCTGTTGTTTTACAGACAGTCAATGTTATTTCTGGTTGTGTTTATGATATGCATACATGTACATGTGCAGCATGCACACACACACAGACATGTACAGACATAGCAAGAGTGGAATTTAGCATAAAGGGAGCATAATCACAGTTCCCGCAAGTCCTCCCAAAATATGCTTTGAAGGGCACCAAGGCTCATGTACTGAATTAACAGTGGCTTGGTTCTTTTGGCTCTCACACAGAAGCAAAAACAAAAACAAAAAATCGCAACTGGATTCTTTTCAATGGACTGTCTCAATGTGTGAGTCAGAGGTCACACCTGTACATGTACAGGCACATAGATAAAATCACATCCAACTCAGACAATTGCCCCCTTCTTTGTGTTTCTCTCTCACTGGTCCCAGATTTTGCTCTCTCTCGTGCTTTTTCCTCTACTCTTCCTTTCTTCTGATCATTTAGCTTGCTGTCTTTTTGTTCTCTTTCTCCTGTATCAAAACTGCAGCCCATTTCCACTAACAGATAAATTGGTGTGGAATCCAAATCAATGGATTGATTCGACAGTGGAGTGTGGTTCCCATTACGTTTGTCCCGACCGCATTTTCTCCCACTACATTTGCACCTATCACATTTCCCCCTCTAAAATAATCCACTTGTAGTTTCCATTCATGAATGAATTGAGTCAACTGTAGGGGAAATTTAAATTGATTCCAATCCATATGTAGTTCACACTTGTGGGTTAAATGAGTCTAGCGCATGGCCCCCCTTTTGGAATCACTTCAGCAATTTGACTTAAGTGGGAACCAGGGTCCTTTGAACTGGTTCAAACCAATTCATGATCCAATTTAAAAGGTAGTGGGAATGAAGCTCTGGTTTTCCTTCTCTTCATTATGCAAAAGGTTCTTGTGGCACCTTTGAGACTTAGGTCCAAAATATACCGCAGAAATAATCCTGTTTGAGACTGTTTTAACTGCCCTCGCTCAATGTTGGAGCCTTCTGGGAAATGCAGTTTTGTGAGACATTTAGCCTTCTCTGTCAGAGAGCTCTGATGCTACAATAAATGACAATTCCCACAATTCCATAATACTGAGCCAGGGCAGTTAAAGCAGTCTCAGACTGGATTATTTCTGCAATGTGTTTTGGACCTTACTGAAAGAATCTGGTAGAATGAGCTTTTGTAGACTTGAGTCCACTTCTTAAAGATGCCACAAGATTCCTTTGCACAGTGGGACTAACATTTGGATTTAAGTCAATGGGTCTAATGGACTATGTGGGAACCAAAGCTAACAATAGACTAAAACAGAATAAGTTTTATGCTTCTCATTTAGTTTGGCTGTCTAGCATTAAGCAGATGGAAGGTAAAACTGATTTCCATCATGATATTGCAGACTCACAAGTCTTCTCAGAGATGGCTACAAATTTTCCAGATTGTTGGCCTATGGCTTATAATGTATGCTGATTAAATACAATGATCACCATCTAATGCAAATATATCTAATTTAGATGCTATTGAAATCAATTGATGCTGAAGCACACATAATTTGTGCTACATTTGTCAACCAGTGTTTCTGAAGGCAGTGCTCAAAATGGAATAAAAAAGAAAGTGAGCTTATATATAATAGCCCTTTGGTGTGTGTGTGTGTCAAAAAAAATCTTCAGCCCCCACAAAATTGGTTTTTGTGCCTAAAAACCTCGCACATTTACAGAAGACAAGGAATTTTGCACAAAACACAAGACATTTGGGGGAAAAATTCACGTAAAGTTCCCAAATGAGAAAAACAAATTTGTCGAAAAAATGCTTTAAAATCACTCACGATCTTTTCCACCAGGCAAGAATGAAATATGAGAAGATCTGCATTCCTAAATTCACTAATCAGCAGGCAATGCAAGATGTGTAACTTTAATACTTTTAATTCTCTAAGTAATTGTCACCACTTGGCATCATGCTTTCTGAAATCTCTTCCACGAATCTTGATGAGTTTGGCATTGTTTGGGGGAATATGTGGCTTGGCAGTACAACATGTGAAAAGGACCTTGGGATTATCCTTGGTCATAAACTGAACATGGGTCAGCAGTGTGATGCTCCAACATTGAAGGCAAATGCATTTTTAGCTTGATTTAATGGAAACATAGGGACAAAGTAGGTGGACAGGAAAAAGTGGCTCAAAACTGCTTCTGCTGAGAGTGGGCTGAGATACTGCTGACCAGACCTCCTTCACCCCATGTCTCGTCTTGGACTGTCAGGTTTGTGTATGCTGTACTTATAGCCATTGGAGGTGTCACACTTTCCCTTTTTTGCATTGCTGCCCCAAGCAATTGAATATGAAGCCCCATCCTTTTTTTCAATGAGAATCTGCACCAGTGCATTTATACACAGCTTTAGAGTTAGGATGGAGTGCTCATTTCAGACTGGTCTTGCATCAGGGTGTTTATATGCATGGTTGAAGTTGCCCAATTTCCAGGCTAGAGCTGTTTATTTCCGCTCAATTTTAGTCCAGGTCCCTCCCCCATAGCCCGGTTTCAGGCCACTTTGGGGGCATATGTCATCTAAATGCCATGCCCCCAGAGCAGAGTGAAACCCTTTCTTTTGGCCTGTTTGTATGGCCCCACAGTTTCCAAGTCTAGGGAAGTGATTTTAGTTTGTCACACAGGGAAAATGGAATGGTACAAAAGGGGCCAGGAAGGGAACAGAACAAGCGAGGGAATGAGTGAGGGGATGAGTGAGGGATGCATTTTACTGCACACCAGAACATCGCCACCACAACTGCCGGAAGTCCTCATTACATTCCTAATATGTCCTAGAGGAGGCGATTTTTTGAGAACTGTTCAGAACAGTTCTCAAAAATTGCCTCCTCTGGGATGGATGGGGATCAGAACAGAATGGAATGGGGACTTCCGGCAACATTCAGTGGTATTCTGGTATGCGGTAAAAAGCATCCCTCACTCATTCCATTCCCTTCCCTTCCCGGCCCCTTTTGTACCATTCCATTTGCATGCCAGGAGCCTTGTGCAATAAACTTAATAGTCTCACTATATTTGGGGCTGGTCAGACCCCATATGGAGTACTGTGCTCAGCTCTGGATGCTTCATTTGAAGAAGGATATGGACAAATTTGAGCAAGTTCAGAAAAGGCCAAGGATGATAAGAGTTATGGAGAAAAGTTGAAGGGAAAGTTGAAGAAGCTGGACAGGTTCACCGTGGTGAAGAGAAGGCTGAGGGTGATGCGACTGAGTTCTTTAAATATGTCAAGGGCTGTTCCAGAGAGGAGGACACAGGCCTATTCTTTGCCACCCTAGAAGGTAGGACCGGAGAGAAGACTTTAATTGAACATTAGAAGGAAAGTCTTGATGGCAAGAGCACTTCGGCAATGAAATCAATTGCCTAGAGAGATGGCATGGTCACCTTCTATGGATGTCTTCAAAAAGAAGCTAGACAGCTACCTGCTGGGGATGCTTTAGCTGGAGATCCTGCATTGAACAGGGAGATGGACTTGATGGTCCATGAGGCCACTTCCAACTCTATGATACCATGATTCTATTACTCTATTATTAAAATGATTTGGATGGTGTTTATTGTTGCTTATTCCTGTTTTTGAATGTGAAATGCTTGGAGGTTCCATAATAACACATGGCAGACAAATATGATCATAGATTAGATAGATAGATGATAGATAGATAGATAGATAGATAGATAGACAGATGATAGAAGACAGACAAACAGACTGACAGACAGATAACAAGCTGATTCATTTGTGGAAATGGGAAGATGCAAATGGAGCACCTTCCTTTATTAACACGAATAAAGAAAAAATCAAGGAGGATATACAAGATATCTGGTTCAGATTCCTGAAACAGGACTGATAAATAGCACTTTTTATTTTATGAATAAATACATAAGACCCCTTCAGATAAACTCACTGAAATCAATGGAGCTTCAACTAATTGTGACTTACAAGTGCTATGCATCTTAATGGATCTGGATTTAGCCCTATATTCTTAAGTAGACTACATACTTCAGAACAACAGAAGCTGCCTGTGGTCAGTTGTTAAACCATGCAGAGTTTTAGAGGGGCCAAAGCTGCTGCCATCCTGCAGAAATAAAGCAATTTGACACTACTTTGACTTCCGTGGCTTGATGCTGTGGAATTCTGGGATTTGTCATTTGGTGGGGCACCAGAGCTCTCTGATGGGGAACTTTAAATATCTCACAAAACTACACATTCCAGAATTGCACAGCTTTGAGCCATAGCAGTTAATGCAGTGCCAAGCTGCTTTATTTCTGCAGTGTGGCAGCAGCCTAACTTCTACCTGCTTAATGAAAGAGTTTGTTGCAGCTTCTTAAGAGTAACTTGTGCTTCATTGCATCCATTATATCGACTACAAGAGAGCACTGTCATTCCATGCATGCCTTCTGGATGGTGATTTTGCTATTAGACAAAATCCCACCAGTGCAATTTGTTTGTAGGATTTTGATGGATAAATTTCAATTTCACATCAACCATTATTTCTATAGACCAGAAATATAGATACTTGGTTTCCAAGGAAGGGGATTAGCGAGTCATTTCCTCCTCCTCTCTTTTTTTGTTTGTTTATACAGAAATAATTTTAAATATTAACTATAATAAGGGTGGGGAAAATAGCAGGAATTTGGGCTGACTAATGGCAGAGGCCCAGCAATCAGTATTTCATCTGTGTATTATAAGCAGTGGTGTGACTTGAACCTTGGGGCTATGTAAATTCAAGGCAAAATAATAAAAAAAAGGGGGGGGGGAGAAAAGAAAAAAAAGAACAGACATTACTGTGAATGCATTTCATTTCGTGATGGATTTAATTATCAAAATGACTAATTATTCCATTAAGGTAAGTGCTCAGCTAGGTGATACTTGCATTACATTTGCCAAGAAATTAAGACATTTATCAAGTTTACCAGGAAGGATTAATGTGGCATTTTAGCTGCCGTTAGCATAAGAGACAAATTCAATTAAGGGAAAGTGAGAAGATGTCAACCATGCTAAGAACTGGGGAAAGGCAGGGAAGGAAGACATGGAAGGGGGAGATCAGGGTGGATGGGGGGGAAAGAAACTTACCATGGTACCAACGCCGTAGGTGGTTGCTGGAGCAAGTGTGTGGTGGTAGGGGTCTGCAGTATAAAGTCGTCCGTAACTAGAAAGAAAGCAGAGCCGGGGATTAATAAGTTAATAATAAATTAATAATGCATGCACAAAGCCACACTAAATGGTGGTGGCGGTGGCGGTGTCACCACAGAGGTTAAAAACAGAAAGGAACGGCAAAATGAATGCAATCAAATATTCCCCTTGATCCAATTATACTGGAGATGAACTGACTCAGCACTTTAGTTTTAATTTAACTTGTTTAATTGTATTTTAAGGGGGGGGGTGATACTGAGGGTTTGGGAACTTTAACTTTGTAAGCTGCCCTGATTGCATTTTGTAGAGGAGTGGGATATAAATAATTTATTATTATTATTATTATTATTATTATTATTAGACACTCCTTAGTGACCTTCTTTGTTCCTATGGAGTGGCAATCGATGCAGCAAAGAACTCGTTCTATGCTGCACATATAGCATCAGCAGAGTCTCGTCCAGCAGAGCTGTTCAGGGTGGTTAAAGAGCTAACCCATCCTTCTCCCACCCTGAATCCACTATTGGAAACTATAGAGATCTACTGTTATGCTTTTAACGACTTTTTTTGCTGATAAAATCTCTCAGATAAGGACCAATCTCGATGCGAGCATTAGAACAGAAACTGTAAGAAAGGTGTTCAGTGACTCCTGGAATGTACTTAGGCTGGATCACTTTGAGCTTATAAGTACCGTGGAAGCGGACAAGCTCCTTGGATGCATTAGGATGATGACATATCATGAGACAACATACTTATATACTCAGCTATAAGTCAACTTCATGTACAAGTCGAGGGCAAGTTTTTGGGACAAGATTATGAATTTTGATATGACCGTGGATAAGTCAAGGGTAAAACTTGGGGACATGTAAGAAAGCAAGGTTTCCAGGAGAAAAACAAAGGAAAACAATGTCAAAGAACTTAGTAAAATTTCAACATGCCCAACTGTTTGTGCTTATACTAAAGGCAGAATAGATGAGAGAATTGAAAGGGAGTCAGTACTTCCAGGACAGATTATATAAGAGTTTTCACCTTTCATCAGGGGATAGTTCCTTTTTTTTTTTTACTCAAGATTTTGGGGTAAATTTTTTTGCCTAAAATTTCTAGACTTATACATGAGTATGTACAGTAGCTCATTGGAAAAGGTGATAAAGCTTGGAAAAGTGGAAGGCGGCAGGGGGTGGGGGAGGAAGACCACATTCAATGGAAGGGCTCTGATGGCAGTGTCTTGGAGGTCTCTCATTCATGGGATCACCATAACCCAAAACTGATTGGACAGCATAAAAAAATAAGTTTTCTGAAAGGTAAATCTTCACTAATTTCCTTTTTGCAGATTGGATGCAAAATATTTTCCCCTGCTTGGCTAGTATGAGAAGGTTTGTGCATTTTTTAAATGAGGTTTGAGCACTGAACTCTGAAAACCAGAGTTCAATTCCCACTTGGCTATAAGGTCCATTGTGTGACCTCAGGCAAATAACATTCAGCTTCAGGGGAAGGCAATGGCTTTCTGGTAGATTCTGGTTATAATACGCTAAAATTATGCAAAGCAAATGTAACCAAAATGCAACAAAAGTATATACATACTAAGGGGGAAGCATGTTTTTCCTTGAGGTCCTAGTTCTGATTGACAATTGGCTGTAATTCTAGGCCTCCCCAAAATTTTTGTTTAATATTGTAAAAGTCATATGTATCACTGTTATAAGTTTTACTGGTGATAAATAATGGATCAGCATTCTCTTGCAGCAAAAGGTAATTATTATGCTGAATTGGTTTAAGGAGAGAGGGGATAATGGGATTTATTTTATTTATTGAGGTAAGCCGCTTCAACCTTTTTGGAGAGGCCGGGTAAAATACATTTTATATTATTATTATTATTATTATTATTATTATTATTATTATTCTAGCCAGACTATCCCAGGGGAAACAGATCTGATCTTTCTCATTGCTGTCTAAGGGGTCCCTTAATCTGAAGGGCAGTCTCCATCAAATGTGAAGGATCTGAGCAATGTTATATAGGTCAGGACCAAGGAATCTGAACTATACTGTTGTGAACCTTCTCCCAACCTAATAGCAATGAGTACAACACAAACCGATTGCCAAAAGGAAAGTTAACTCCTCAATTAGTGTCCAGACTTGAACGCCCCTGGACAACTGATAGTGTTTGATCATGATGCTTATAAGGACTCTAGAGCCTTTGCTACCAAATCCTTGCTTTCCTGGATGCCCCATTCATTGAGGGAGAGATGGAGGTCCAATATGCACTGCAGAATTAATGCAGTCTGACACCACTTTCACCGTCATGACTCGACATTAAGAAATCCTGGGATTTGTAGCTTGTTGTGGCACCAGAGCTCACCTAACTCCGTCAGAGTTGACTTGAAAGCACACAACAACAAATTGGCCAGTGCAATTGAGGGAGAACTTAATTTGAATTGGTTTTTTTAAAGGGAATTACCATAATCTATTTCTTCAAATTCTCATGGAAAGAACTTAGAACTTGAATGCTGGAGAGACCAACAGTTTAAATTTCCCATCCCTACCCAAGCAAGATGTTTTGCTTGAAACTCCACAACCCTGTTCTAATTTCACATTTTACACTCAGATTTGACAGTGGCTGAGTTCCTCCACTCAGTTGAATTGAGTCAATGAAGTTGACAAGGATCTCTTTTTGTGTATTCATCACTCTACCAGGTTGAAATTGCTAGTCAGATAGGCTGTGGCTTTTGAAAAGACCATATCCTGCTTTGCACAGCAGAAGGTCAAGTTCACGTAGAAACAGATGTTAGAATACAGAGGAAGAATTTTCCAAAGGACCAACAGATTGACATTATCTGTGAATATGCACCAATTTTTATTCCAGATGATGAATAGACTACCCCCCCTCCTCAGGGTGACCTCTACCTTCAGAATATGATGGTTTTATTATGATTAATAAATTTCATTTCCACAGAGGAAAAGGAACAGTGTCAGTTTAAACTGAAAGCATGCAGGCTCCCTTCTTTTTAAATGCTAATTTTTTAAAACACACCTTTACATGACATGAAAATTGAGAAACTCAAAAGGTTAGCCCTCTGGATGCAGATACCGCTCTCAACGGTCTATATTGTTAGCTTGGGAACCAGTAAACTGGGACAATTCGTGCTTCAATACACTGGCTATTGGATTTCTTTTCTCATCATGTTTTCCCTTCAATGCGCTTCTGAATTGTTGCTATTTGCATGGTTTCTCTTTGCAGACTAAAAAGACCTCTGCATAAACACGGATGTCACTGCTATTATGAGGAAGAAAGCGAGGGGGAGAGGACAGAGGTGGGAAGGAGAGAAATATGAGGAAATTATTTTACTGCACTGAGTGTCGATGTTGAGCTTCTCCCTGCCAAAACTAGACCATGATCCCCAAACACAACCATTATATGAAAAAAGGTGGAACTGGGCCTTGAACAAAGTGGCCAAACACTTGGATTTTTCTAGATCAGGGGTTCTGGGACATTCTTGTGGCCCCTGAAGCCTCTCACCAGTCTTTCCCAGACCCCAAACCCAACAAATTATGAGAGCCAACCAAAAGGACCACAGGAGACCTGCAGAGGTCCTTGGGGAGGTCCCTGAAGATGAAGCTATTGCTGTGTGTCTACTAAAAAGCAAATAGCTGGATGAAGCTCTGCTGTTTCCCACTTATGCTCGATCCACATGGAAAATAGCAGGAAGCTACATCAGGGGAAAGTTGGGTTTAGTTCATTTTTATCCTTGCATAGACGGCTCAATCTGCCATAGGGGTTTGACAGATGGGTGGCACCGGGGTTCTGTATGTTAGGGGCTTCACAGATGGGTGGCACTAATGCACTCCTTAAAAGAAGGGGTGTCATAATCATGATGTCTCTTCCGGCAAGTGCTGTTGGGTGCTCTGGGGCCCATGCATCATCATGGCGCACCCCGTATGGATGGGCGTGCACTATAATGGTGCATGAGCGCTGATAGTAAGGCTTGCTGTGTGTAAATGCTGAGCCCTACCTAGCCCTACTTTTGGGCCCAGGCTGGCACAAAATGCCTGTCTGTACCAGCCCCTAGTGACATACAAAAGCTTGAGTCCACCTGACACCTCTATATATCTTGTTATTGTTGTGGATGTTGAATGGAATATCAATTGTTGTGGGTGTTGTGGAAGGTGGATTCTCTTCCACCTTCTCCAATTATCACACACACCCTGGCCAGGACTCATGGCTTTGCTATGATAGTCCCCTGATTGACAACTCCATGGCAGGTGGACATTGGAAGAGAATCGGAGAGGTGTCTACTTGTGGCCCACAATTCAATGTGGATGGATTACATCTGCCGCCACGCCCACTAGAAACGGTGATTGGAGAGCCATAATGCTGTTTCACCAAGTGAACTCTTATGCTATGCTGGGCAATATAGGGTCTTGGCCCACGTGTTCAAAAACATTTCATTTTGCTTTATTGGGAGAGATTACAGATGGCCTGCAGAACACATGCTTTACATGCAGAAAGTCCCAGGCAGAATCTCCAGGAGGAGTTGAGAAACTATGTTTCCTGCTGCATTTGTGATTTGCTGCCAAATAGTGTGTAAACTACTGGATGAATATTGATACATGATCTGGCTCATTCTAGGACAGCTTCCTACATTCCTGTGCTTCTGTCTCTAATGGAGTAAAACATTTGAATTACATTTGTTTTGGAGAGTCCAGAAGCTGTACAATTATATTTCTTCTTTTCACTCAGTGTGAATTTGTAACTGAGTCAGACAGCATATGACACAAGGGGTGACCCTTCATATTCAAGCCAACCAAGGTTTGTGCTATGACTACAAAGAAGAGCATCAATAATGTAAAAACCCCATGGCTGAGATTCTACGTCAGGATTGAGTAGCATACATCTCCACATATGCTCTTTGTGCCATGCAACTCATGTGTTGAATGCTATGCAAAACTGAAGGAGTATTGCTGCCAAATGCAGCATAGGGAGATGGAGATGCATTGGGCAAGAATGCACATCTGGATGCTGTTAGCATACCCAACACCCCCTACACTGTATATGGGGCTTCACATTTTCATATATAGAACCAGACATGTTTTAAGAGGTCACAATGACCTTTAGAAAATTAGGTTTCCCATGAGAAAGGCATGTTGACCCGAATGCATGTGGAAGACCCTGGCAATACCAAAATAAAGGTTAAGTGGGTTTGTTGATCCTCAACCCAGGTTTTCTGCATATCCTCTTGCAATGGATAAAGATTTTATTTTTAAATTATACAAGAGAATATACAAACACTCAGGAGGCACACTAAGGTGAGTTAGACCATATGCTTTACCTATGCCTTGCCATGTTCCCAACCGTCTTCCCTATCTTGTGGTTGGCCTAAAATCACTGTTTTGTTAATCCAGACTTAAAACCATGTACCAGAATTGACCTTTATGTCAATCCCATGGGAAAGCAATAAAATTATTTGTACTTTCTCTAGGACTGTTATGCAGGGCACCAAATAGGAGATAAATATCCATCCCACACGTCACTTTGTGCATACATCTGCCACCTACCAGAGCTCTGTCCAACTGTAAAGAGCTTCCTCTTCTTGTATTACTCTCAATTGCTGTCTGAGCAACACCCTGCTTTCTGTGCATTCCTCTATAGGACTGGCAAATATCGCCCTCTCTATAACCCTAAGCCTCTGCTATCCAATTTCCACATTTCCATTTTGGTCAGCCTTGGATGGTGTCTCAAACTGAATTGTTACTGTGTGTTTGCATGCTCTCTTGTATATTTAAAAAATAAAATCTTCTTTATCCACCTCCCACGGTTATTTATTGACCAAACTATTCACCTCCCACAGTTAGTACTGGTGTATACAAGTGAAAAGATTCCTTAAGAACCTTTGGAGGCCTCCTCTGAGCTAAAAAATTCACCTGACACTGAAACAGTTGGTGGGGACCCCAAATTCTCCCCACATTTTGGAGTAACAATGTAGAATGGTACATGTGTAGCTCTGTTTCTGGGACCTTGAACTCAAACTAGATATGCAATGGGCAATGGGGAATTATCTTTCATATTAGATACTAACAAGATACTAACAGGATTCTAGTCAATCATTGTTGTGTGTACTCTGTTTCTGTTGCCCAAGAAAGTTTATCAAATTGTCTTATGAGGCACCAAATGGGGTGAACTCAATTTTCCTTGTTGAATTGCAAGTTGTTTGGGCCCATTGAAGGTAAGTCTTACATACACTCACACACAAGCGGCATTCAACCTTTTGTGTCTGTGTACACATTATTTTGATTGTCATACACCTGGAAAACTGCTTAATCCTTGGATTACTCATACAATCGGCTGCGTTTTTGGCACACAGAGGCTCCCACCCATCCTTGAGCGGGTGGCATAAACAGAGATAATTCATGATTTTTTTCCTTGCCCAGCTTTGTTATCAACCAAGGATTGGAGAGCAAGCCCCTCCATGTACAAATTGCAGAACACAAGCTTGCCATAATCTTGTCAAATTGTCACGTTTGACTAACCATGTGAACTGACCTAGAACTGTGAAGTGTGAGAAAGGCAAGCTGTCAAAGAGATAATGACAAAGATGCCAGAAAGGGTTGCCAGTGTTTCTCACAGTGGGTGAGAGAAGGCTTAATCCAACTTCCAACTATGCAAGAAGAGAGGATAATCCAAATGTTCACTGGGTTGGAACTGCTGGTCCCATAGTTACACCTCTTACCCTAACAGCTAACCTGCTGTGGTTTTTAAAAAGCCAAGTCAATTCCCACATAAACCATACACCGCTATTTATTGCAATGCTAACAAGGATCGTGAAAGTGCCAGGTTAGCTGAAAATATTAGGGACCCAAAATGGTGTGACTTTGGGTGCGTGTACACTGTAGAGATAATGCAGTTTGATACTACAGTGGGCCCTTGTTATCTGCTGGGGTTTGGTTCCAGGATCCCCCCGTGGTTAACAAAATTTATGGAGGCCCAAGTCCCATTCAATCCAATGGCATAACAAAATGGTTTCTCTTATATAAAATGGAAAATCAAGGTTTTCTATTTGGAATTTATGCCTTTCCTGAATATTTTCAAGCTGTGGATGCTTGAATCCATGGATAAAAAAAATCATGGATGAGGAAGGCCAACCTTACTTTAACTATTTTAGCTTTGGACACCTAAGATTTGTAGCTTTACAAGATCTTTAGCCTCCTCTGCTAAAGAGTTTTGGTGACTCACCAAACCACAAATCCTGGGATTCTCTAGAATGGAGCCATGGTAGTTAAAGTGGTGTCAGACTGTATTATTTCTATAGTGTAGATGCACCCTTTGACAGCTGCCACACTTCAGAATTAATGCAGTGCTTTAACTGTCAACCTTCTGTTTCCCACATGACATCCCAAGACTTCTTCATATGGGTATCTACTCTCCTTGGCTTTATGCAATAGCTTTCTTCCTACCTTTGTCCCCCAATGACCATTGTTAAAACTGCATTTAACTGCATACCTACAAGGTTTTGAACTTGATCTGACATTGTGAAGTCAAAGGCTTTCACAGCTAGCGTACATAGTTTTCTGTGGGGTTTCCAGGGTATGTGGCCATGTTTTGGAAGACCTTATTCCTGATGTTTTGCTTGCATCTGTGGCTGGTATCTTTAGATGATGGTGGCATGGAAGATACCGGTGAAACATCAGGAATAATAAACTTGTCCAGAGCATGGCCACATAGCCTGTGAAATCCCCAGAAAACTATGAATTGATATCGTCACACATAAATAGCTTATATAGGTCTGTCTCTGGATTCTCCACTCCAAACATGCATCTGAGGGAGTAGGCTCAAGTCTACAAAAGCTAATAATAATAATAATAATAGTAATAATAATAATAATAATAATAATTTATTTATGTTCCGCTTCTTTTTTACAAAAACAACCGGAGCAGTTCACGCTACTAACTTCTTTCTTGCAGTCTCAAAGGAGCTACAAGATCCCCATGCATACTGATTTTCCAGAGTAACACGACTAGAGCTTTATCACACTAGCGGGCAAACGGGATTTAAACGAGAGTTAAACTAGAGAAAACCAGGAAACGTTGCGCGATAAATTTCAGACATTTCCTGGTTTTCTCTAGTTTAACTCTCATTTAAATCCCGTTTGCCCTCTAATGTGATAATTAATAGGATTTAGGTCAGCATGAGGCTGTATGCATCTCACATGTTATCGGTTATGTCCTTTCAGTTGAAACATATGACTCTAATTGATTACTGTATACACTCGACTATAAGTCAACCTCATGTCTTATTTGAAGGCAGGTTTGGGGGCCAAAATTATGGATTTTGATACATCCCATGGATAAGTCAAGGGTAAAACTTAGGGGCAAAAGATTTAATGGTTGAAATGTACAGTACATTGACCCTTGGATAAGTCGATTCAGGTTTTTGGAGTCAATTTTTTTACTAAAATTTCTAGATTTATACATTAATATATACAGTAAGTCAGAAGATGCCTGGATTGCTCAGATATAATATTCTTTTTTTAAAAAAATAAAAATATTATTTTAAAGATAAGTACATATCAAAACACTGGACACATGTAGAGTAAGTAAGGGGGTCAGAATACTCCACACCATTTCTCAATACGAACTCCCAAGACATTGCAGTATAAAGGTTTTAGATACCAAACACACAAAGAAAGGAATGCATGATTAAATATTGGCCTTGCTACAATGTGTGTTTGTATGTGTTGTTTGTACATCACATAAAAGCAAAGGAAAGCTCCACTTTGCTACAGATTATATTTATTTATTGGATTATTATATTCCTCTTTATCCCAAAATGGGATTCAGAACAAGTGCTTTCATGCATATGTACAGAAAACATATCCAGGGGTAGCCGTGTTGGCAGTCTAGGAAAGTATAATAACATCCCAAATCCACAAAACAATGATAGCTTGAGTGGACCAACCAAAATAAGCCAAAGATGTTAAAAGTCATGCAGGAATAAACTATCTTGGAAAACAAAGACACCTGTTTTAAAAAAGAAAAGAGATCTCATACTGTTGTGAGAAAAATGAGTGAATGTGAGCAAGAGTGGCACTTTCTGACAGTTGCTGACTGAACCAAAATGGAGAACTGCAATGAATGATATTAAAAGACAACCGGTCGGAAGAAGCAAGAATTCCAGAAGCAATGATGCAGATCCTTGGTGTGTCCGGAGGTCAGGACACAGCTGTCTGCTTATCGAAAAGGAACAGAACATTCCAGCAAGAACTTGGACAACAGGCGTAAAGAACCGGAAGGTGTTGACAAGACCGAGAAAGGTCAAAAGAACAAGTGTGGACTAAAGCCAAAAGCAGGTGGTCTGGATTTGAGGCTGAAAAAGCTTAAAAGGCAAGGCTTTTCCTGTCAGAGGTGTGTTCCTGCCCGCGGCAACAGATTCACCCAGGAGTCATGACAAGGTTGGCCATCTTGTCAGCGGAGTGCCACAGCGTGTGTGAGTATATGTGTGTATGTGTGTGAGAGAGAGCTCTCTTGATGCTTGGATTTCTGTATGTCTGGATTCTATAATAAATGTTACATGCATAGTGATTTTAACCAAATTTGGTGTCTCAAGTGTCTGTTTCAACCTGGCTTTGGGGTAGGTCTTTTGAAAGTGAGAATTGCATTTACACACTCTCAGGAAACAAAGAACAGCCCTACAAAATCTGGGCATAACACTGTTTCTTTTCTTGAAGGACAGAAATGCCACAGAACTATTCCAGCTGCCTTTGTTGCTACAATTTATAGTTTGTTGAGCACCAGATCTCTCTGACAGAGAAGGCTAAATATCTCATGAAGCAACACTTCCCAGAATTTATAGCATTGAGCCATGGTAGCCAAAACAGTATCGAACTGCATTAATTCTGAAGTGTAGATGCATCATTTGTTAGGAGACAAGGTGGTGGATCAATCTGTTCCTTTCTCAACAAGTGTAATGCAGGATGAGTATTATCACAAGTTTTTGCAATCTATTCCTTTTCTTCCATTTACCATGTAATATTTGCTACAGTATAACACATCTTTCCCATTGGCTGGTGGGGGCATCAAATGTTATACTCAGCTGACATCAGATCACATGGAGAAGAAGCACTGACAACATTGAATTCTCAGCCCCTTAAGCTTACTCACTCAATAAATAAATTATGAATATGCTGTGCCAAGAAGTCCAGTCTTTTTTGCCAGAAACCTGCCTTCCCAAGTCTCATCTTCAGAGGAAATGTAAAACTTTCTCATCCTTTCCAACGCTTTAGAGCTGGGGGTGAAAAAAAGGAGAACTATCCTCTGAGTTCAACTACCTTGAAGCATGTTTGCATGAAAAGCTCACACTCATCCTCAGTTCCCAAAGAAATTTGGGAAGTTTTCTTTTCATAACCACTTCCTGGAACAGCAGTTGTCTATTTAGGAGATAGGATCTAGGGCCATCCATAGGATCTATGGAGATAGGACCTATGCTCATCCATTTTATGGAACACCATCTAGATATGTTGCACTTCAGCTCACATAACCCTTTAAAACTGGCCGTGTTGCCCAGGGTTATGATTTGGAGTCCAAAATCATCTTGAGTCTACAGGTTCTTCAAGGTAAATTCTTGCATTACACTAATGTTAGGATTAAGGACTTCATTTCTCCACTTTGTCCTCCTTTCTTCTTCCTCTTTCCTCAGGTATTTTGGGAGTTCCTCCTAAAGGCTGAGAAAGGATGTTGCATCTGTCCCATTTTTCTTTGGCCAAACAGGTGAATTGTGTATTGAAAAGACACTCTGTGTTTCCTGCCTAGGAGGACAGTAGCACTAATGTCCTATACCTGACTCCTATATATGGTCCTGTTTTGGGGAAAACAAGATAATATTTCCCAAAGCCATTTTGAAATACCAATAGTCAAAGAAAAACTATACTATGGGAGGAAAGACACCTAGGCACTATCCACATGGACAAAATAAAACATTCTCCTCCATCCTCCTAGTGAGCAATCCCAATGATAAACCCCAGTTTGGTGAAGTAGATTGGTTAAAATTGAGAATTTTACTATGCTCAGAAGTTAAAAATTATTGTGCTGAAATTTCAAAGTCTCAAGAGCAAAGGTCATGTCAAACCCTCTGTTCTAGAATGTAAAAAAAAAAACAAAAAACTTATGGACATGGTCCTAGTTCAAACTTGGTTGCATCTTTCTCCAACACAGTGGTTCCCCACCATTGGTTCTCCAGATGTTTTAAACTTCAGAGCAAAATTTATACTGTTCCATAATGGGCTTGGGTTGCAATCATATACACACTTCACTTTCAGCAAGAATTACTAAATGCAGCAGGACTTATTTCTGGGTGTAGAAATGCCTGGGCTTATACTGTTTAACTATAATACAAACTCTGACTTAGCTGGAAAAACAAAACTAAACCATTTCTCCATGATTTGGGGTTGGTCACTGTGAAACCACTTGAGGTAGATCCTTCTTGTAGATCACTGGAACAGAAAGACGCCAGCTCCCTTTGTTTCACTTCCCTCCCTGAAAGCACATCATGCCATGCAAAAAATTGGAATAAACATTTAAAGCTTATTCTGCAACTGTATCATTAAGGCTGGCACCCAAAGCAACAGGCCCACAACACAACCACCTACTTCATGTTCTCAGAAAATAGTACATGGGGACACCCAAACTGTTTTTTGAAGGCACTGACCTCCCCAGATT
Organism: Urosaurus nigricauda; assembly: GCA_034509955.1. Lineage (NCBI taxonomy): Eukaryota > Metazoa > Chordata > Lepidosauria > Squamata > Phrynosomatidae > Urosaurus > Urosaurus nigricauda. The sequence goes on along the minus strand of JAOEGL010000008.1, from coordinate 32,986,779 downwards.
CCCCTCTCTTCCACTGCTTGGCATAAAACAACCCCACTCATTCCCCAAAAACAGAAAGAGAAAAAAAGCCCACAAGATATTGGTTTGTTTGTTGCTTTGTTAGCACAATTTTGCAGTCCATGCTACCCCTGGAAGGCACTGGGGAAGGAAATTGATCCCTGATCAAATCCTGCTCATTGATCAAGTAGGAAGCATTACTCTGAGGCTGCTGCCACACTGCAGAAATAATGCAGCCTGACATCACTCTGTCATGGCTCCATCCTATGGAATCCTGGGATCTGATGGAGAAGGCAAAATACCTCACAAAAGTATAAATCCCAGAATCCCATAGCACTGAGCCATGGCAGTTAGAGCAGTGCCAAACTGCATTAATTCGGCAGTGTAGATGCAGCCTTTGGGAGGTCAACCCCCATGGAATACCAGATTGTCTGAAAAACTCACCCCAGGTTTCAAAAGAGCTTATGTGATCAGTGTATGGGCAATTTACAACAAAACTACAGTCAATGGGCATATATAGTTGTTCTCTTTAAACTGCTGTTGTAACCCTACTATGTGACAAATATATTCACTGGAAGTCAAGAGGGTGAGAGGGAGATATTTTTAAAAAACATATTGGGATACCTTGTGTTGAGGAAACTGGTAGGAGGCAAACTCTTGTGTAGTTCTGCGCTAAAGCCATGTCCCATGCACTTTTCAGTTTTAAACGAAGGATTAACTTTATGTGCATGTGTTATTGTTATGCACTTTAAATCATTTCTAAAAGTATCCCTGTTTTATGGATTTTTGGAAGTTACCATAGCGTCTCCTGTGTAATTGAACAGTCCCAACGTTTGAGCACATTTCAATTTTTCTACTTTCTAGGTTGTTCTAAATCTAGGGTGGGCATATTGTGGCCTGTGGTTTCACGTGGCTATTTTGTGGCCCTTCAGCCCCCCTGGGGGGGGGGTCAATATTTTCCAAAACATTCCCCCAAGCATCTTCTAGCATTCACAGTGACAACTGTTGCCACATTTTATCCCACCTGGGCCATTTTAAGAATAGGGACTCTAAGACCATTGGCATTCACTCATGTGTGTACAAAAAATAGACTGTCAGAAAGAATAATGCAAATGGAGATATTGGTAGATATATAGAGCAACTGCAGGAACAATGAAAACTAAGTTGGTTAACAATTACATGGCTGTATATAAAAGATCCCACTGATTACAATTGAGCTCATTCTTTTTTCAGAATGGTGCCTATGTTTTTAATCCTATTCCCAAATGTCCTCCCCCTCCCTCTCTCCCTCCTTCCTTCCTTCCTTCCTTCCTTCCCTCTTTCTTTCTTTCTCCACTGCAGCAGTATTTTTAAAAGAAACGTCAGAACAATGGTTACTTTCCAATATCATATAAACGTGAAACAAAACATCAACATCAGCAGAATACCCTAATGTGTTTCCTGCACCAAAGCCTAGAGGCTTTGAGCTACAATCAAGTGAAACTATTCCAAAGATTTATCTTATGGGCTTTACTAGGCTTTCTCTAGTGATTAACTGCGGAATGTGTAAAAGGATATTGAGACTCAGATGGATGCATCAAGAAGTATCAATGATTGTTACCTGCAGAGGTGTTACAAGAAATTTCATCTGTTGCAACGAAGACGAATTGATTTCTGCAAGAGAAGATAAAATTCACAATACTGCTTGCTGACTGGGAAATGTGCTAGCTGCCAATTGAATTTATGTTTACAGATGGGTTAAGGGGAAAAGTGCTTAATTTTAATGAATGTATAGAAGAGGCAAGTTGACACATCCGGTTAACTCAAGAGTTTCTAAGGATCACAAAGTAATGCTGTGATTCTTTCTATGACAACATGGTGACATCAGAGTATGGGCTGGATACAAACTCTTACACTGGAAAGGACTAGTTTTGGCTAAAAAAAATCTCATACTAAATTATTCTGGAAAAAAGTTTTCCTTTCTGAAAATGAAGCTACATCAGCTGAAGGGGGGAACACTATGCTGTTTTAAAAGGCACCCCTTTTAAATGAGCAACAAGTGAGAGAAAATAAACAAGTAAAAGCTCAAAGAGTAAAACTTTGAGATATTTAGAGTTTCTAACCTGCGGCAAACATGAGCATCTCCCCTCCTGTTCCCAAAGTGTTGATGACACAATATATTCTAATATGGCATAATTTCAGCACTGACATAAATTAGTCACAGTATACCAACAGAACAAATATAAAAACCTCCTCTTGACAGATTCTTTTGTTCTATGCTCTACGAGAGCATTGCAAAATGAGCTAAAAACATTTCAACAGTTTGGAATAGAATAAATCACCATCGTTATTTTTACATTTTATTTTTTAAAATGCAACGACACACCCGCACATCCATTCTGGCTAAATCATGCCTAATTTACTCATGCAATCATTCTGATGGAAGGCTAGCAGGAGTAAAGTATGTAAATCCAGGACGCAAACAATGCACCATGCACAACAGCTTGGGAAGAATGCACAAGCACCGTCGAAATGAACAGAGGTTGCCCAGCAGCAGCAGCAACAGCAGCTCTAAGGAGACAGTCCTGTTAATTGCACAAGATGGGTCCCAAACCATTGCAATGCAGAAGCTAGTCTCATGCTCCAAAAAAGCAACCGAAATGGCAGGCAGGGGTGGTTCGTGAATGCCTGTCCCTGTGACCCCTAATCCATCTAAGCCAATGTCCTCCCCATTTTAAGACTACTGTATATACTCATTTATAAGTAAAAAAATTGACCCCGAAAAGCTGGATCGACTTATCCACAGGTCAATGTAAGCACTGTATTTTAACTCTTTCCCATCTCTGAGTAGAGTGGCAAGAGATAAAATAAAAAATAATAAAACTTTTATTTATACCCCGCTTTTCTGCCACAGGGCAATCAAAGCGACTTAGAGCTTAGTCCATCCTAGGAGCAACCAAAAGAAGCATCTGCTCTTTCCAACATGATGCTCTTCTCTCTTTTTTGAACGCTTGGGTGGGGAAGGGGCAGCAGTGGCACTTCTTTGGTGCTTCCCCTCAAAGGAGTGCTGAGATTAATCAGGATTAATAGGAAGACAGTAAGCATCATCCTTTACATCCTTTGCTACATGCCCCTAAGTTTTATTCTCGACTTATCCACAAGTCATATCAGAATCCATAATTTTGGCCCCAAAACTTTCCCTCGAATTACACATGAGGTCGAGTTATAGTCAAGGGTATACAGTAAATCATGAGGCATCCCCAACCCATTTCCTTCCCCTCTTATTAAATCCAGTGGGATTGCTCTTCTTGTGCGGCTCCAGGCTGTGTGTGTGCCACAGACTTGTTAGGCTGCCATCCTTTCTAGCTGACATAGGAAGAAGAAGTGAAAAATGACAAATGATTTCTACTGAACAGGAAAGGCTTGACAGGCGAAGGTCCTATGGCCAAACTATTCCAGGTCACAGTTTCTGCATCTCAGGCTCTATCTCTAGTGTTGGCATAGCAAGGACCGGGGTAGATCCAATGCACAGTTGAGGCAAATTTATTATGATCTGCAGATCTTGCATTTAGCATGAATGCACTTGCAGATTTAGCACGACTGCAAATGCAACTTAAATAACAGTAACCAATGGTGTCAAAAATTAATTTAGTCAAATGCATGATAATGAAATCTTGTTTGTTTGCACGACATAAAAGCTGTATTCAAGCTTTATGGGTGTATCCTGTCTGCACATATTTTTCACCCTTCCCGCAACTATCATATAAAGCTATTGGCCTGTGTATTGGAATTTGAAAACGATGGGGTTATTAAAATGACGAACAAGAACTACAATAGTGAGAAACCAAAGTCAGCTCAGTCAGTGTACCTTAGCTTCACAGACTGCTATATTGGCTTAGAAAGTCAAATCGGAAAGAAACTTGACTTCTGTTTTGTCACATGCATCCTTTCGAGCTCTCATAAAAACATCTGTTCCACTCCATGTTTCTAGATCAATGTTGGGCAGACCTGAGTACTTTTTGATCACAGTCAGTGCATACAATCTCAACAAGGATTTGATTGATTGATGGAAAGCCTCTCTGAGGCTTTGTTTTGGGCTGATAAGCATGAAAAAAAGGGAGCGCTTAGCAAGGGGGAATCCAAAATATGTTACTGCTGTCCATCACTAACCCCTTTTACTTAAATTCACTATCTGAATTGAAATTGGATGGCAGCAGGGCAGAGGGACACAAAAAGCTGAGGGCTCGTCTTGCCCAAACATGCTTTACAGCTCCCAGTTTTACTTGCAAAATTATGGTGATGCCTGATGTCCTGATTTTTGATTTCTCTGTATAGTTGTGAAAGCTGGACAGAAGAAATTTGACACGATCAAATCAACTCATTTGAAATGTGGTGCTGGAAGAGAATTCCGTGAATACCAACAGATTGCCAAAAAGCAAATGAGTTGATCCTGGAGCAAAGCAGGCCTGAATTAAAAGCAAAGATTTCCATCACACCTTGGATATATTATAAGGTGACATGATGTCTAGGAAAAGATGGAAACACTTGGTAAAGTGGAAGGGACTAGGAAAAATAGAGACCACAGTTCAGATGGATTGGTACCATCAAGGAAGCCAAAGCCCTAAATTTACGAGATCTAGGCAGTGCTGTTGTGGAGCAACATACATAGGGTCACAATAAATTGATGTCAACTTGATAACAACTAGCAACAATTTATATTCTGGGAAGTACTGGAAACTCTGGAAGTATTGGCTTTGTTTTTGGGATGGTGAAAGAGGCCTTGCCTAGCAAACACATTGCAACATGATGGTGCAATGGAGTTATCATGTCTCCTTGGCATAGACTTTTTTGTATATAACCTAACTTATTAAGCAAGATGGGCAAAACACAGCATTGGTTTCATGGAGCTCGGCCACCCTATCCCATTCATTTTCACGGACTTGAGATCGTTTTGATTATTCATGGAAGGGCAACCTCCATGAAAGTTAATGGTGTCTGCGCCCGTGGTGCCTGCGCATGGGTGTGCACATCCATTGAAGCCTATGGGGCTTGAATATATGCAAATTTTCAAATTCCGGGGGGGGGGGTCCAGAATGGATCGTCCATGAATTTGGAGGCAGGACTGTAATTTGCAGTTTTTGAAGGTCTCTAAACAGAGGTTGGATAGGCATCTGTCAACAGTGTGTTAGTTGTATATTCCTGCATGGCACAGGATTGGATTAGATTGACCTTGTTGTCTCTTCTAGTTGTATCATTCAATGATTCTGCTCCCAGAGACAGTAGCAATGGTTTTTGCAGTAAATTAGGGTGCGTATGCAGTAAAATAGGGTGCATCCCCATTCGCCTATTTGGTGCAGTTGGGCCAGGGGAGAAGAAATCGGGCCCTGGAGTCTCTAAAGTTGCCCCATTTTTCTCACAGCCTGACTTGGAGGAAAAGAGCCATGGCGATTGTTTGGGCCAGATAGATTTCTTAGTTTGTTACATGGAGGATCCAATATCCTCAGTATGGAAATGAGAAATGGGAGAAAGTCTTGCAACTAAGATGGTATAAGACCACCAATGCAAGTCTAAGAAATGCAATAAAAATGTTGGAATTAACCCCCTAATCTCAACAACTTAAAATTTATTTAAAAAAAACTTTTGCTGACAGCCTAGAATCCTGTTGGCCAAATATACAAGGATATTTTAGGTTTTGGCTGCTACTACCCTAAGCCCGAGCTTGCTTATCTCTCCGAATGAGTTGGAGACACACCAGTTAAGAAAGATGGTGGTCCCACCAATGATGGGAAACAGTCAGATGTTTGGCTAATCCAGCTGTGTTTCTCTTTTAGGGATATACTGTATATACTCATGTATAAGTCTAGAAATTTAGGTTAAAAACTTGATCACAAAAACCTGAGTCGACTTATCCATGGGTCAATGTACGTAATGTATCTGAACTCTTATTTAAAAGAAAGAACCATCTCCTGGTGAAAAGCAAGAGTATAATATACAGTATGAAGCACCAACCCCCTCTCTTCTCTCATCCATCCAACCTTAAGAGTGAGCACAAAGAGAGCACATCTGCCTGAATTTTGTTACTTCTTTGACATTGTTTTGCTTTGCTTTTTCCTTTAGATCCTTTGCTATATGCTCCTACTTATCCACAGGTCATATCAACATCCATAATTTTGGCCCCAAAACTTGCCCTCGATTTATACATGAAGCCAACTTATAGTCGAGTATATACAGTAAATCTTCACCAATATTATTCTCCAAGGAAGCAATGTTAGCAATTTTCTTCCCGCTGCGACAAAGTCTTCGAAACTCAATCCTCTGCACAAAATTCACATATAATTAATAAACAGCATCTTCAGCAAAGCAAAGAGAATTTTCTGCACACAAAATAACATTTCTGCACAGAAAAAATGTTTTTCATCTGGAAAAAACTCTTTTCTGGTCAGAAAATGTTGTTTTCTGTGCAAACATTCCACTTCACACAGAAGGTACTGAAAATGTTATACTCACTTATTCACTTGCAGATAAACCCTATGCCTAGCAAGCGAGTTTGGAAATACTGAACATGCTTCAGATCCAGAGAACAATTTGGAAGAGATACACAGAACATGCAAAAAATTACCCATCCCCAGTGAGAAAAAGGAGACTTCACCAAAACATCTTGCTGAGGAAACAGTCCATTGCTGTGACATTTTGCTCTCAAACACATTTTTTTCCAAATAAATAAATAAATGAGATCTGCTTGCAAAAGAAAGTGGTTTTTGTCAAACTAAAGCATTTGTGCAGCCAACATGCAGAGGTCTGTGCAACATATCCTGAGCAATACAAATAAAACCCACAATGAAAACAACAACAACAACAACATTTTTTGTGGAAACAAGTTTTTCACAAAGACATCACAAAATGCAATTTTTTAAAAATATGCAGAAACTGTCATAATCTGAAATAAAACTTTATTTATATTTGTTTCTTCATTTAATTTATATCCTGCCTTTCTCCCAACAGGGGACTTGCTTTCAAAACATTTGAAACTATTTTTTCTTCTGTGAAGGAAAGAAATCAGTAAAATTTTATTTATATAGTTTGGGAATATATCATCCATTAATCCTGATCATGCTCAGCAAGTCTGGAAAGTAATGTGCCATGACTTGAGGGGGGACACGTGTGTAGAAAAAGACAGATAGTCCCAGGTTCAATCCTGTGATCATATCCTATCTGTAACCCTAGAGAGTCCTGCCAAGAAATGGTGCCAATCCAGGTTGAATCTCCATTATCTGAAACGCTTGGGATTAGAAGTGCTTTGAATTGTTTTTTTTCTGAGATTTAGAAATAATTGCATGTACATAATGAAATATCTTAGAGATGGGACCCAGGTCGAAACTACTTTAGGCTTCATATACAACTTATGCACATAGCGTGAAGGTAATTTTATACATAATTGTAAGTTACCTTGGATCCCATATTGGAAAAAAGGAGGGACACAAGTGCAACAAATACATAAATATGTAAAAATAACTTTGTGAATGAAACAAAATTTGTGTACATTGAACCAGCAGAATGCCAATATGCCACTATATCAGCCACCCATGTGGACAACTTTAGATTTTGGAGTATTTTGGATTTCAAAATTCTGGGTAAGGAAGAATCAACCAATGTTTTGACTATAGAGCTTGGGACTTTTTTGAGCTCCGATGTCCAGCATCCTCGTATTAGGACAGTCCCCAAAGTAACTTCTTCAAGGTCTCTATACGTAAACTTCTTATACCCTTTTCAAAAACAGCCTTGAGACTCATGCATTAAATACATAAATTGCACAACTAAACCAACTCAACTATAGTTAGGAGGTTGCTTTGGTGTGTCTTCTGATGATTCCTTTCTGAGTTTTCTCTGTTGCTCATATACAGGTCATGAGTTGAACTTCAAGAATCACATGCTAAGGATCCTGAAGTGCAGGAACGCTGAGCCATACTGTCAGGAATGGCAGATTTATCTCTCTCTGAGAAGCTAACAAGAGCTTCAAGATGCTGCCAACCATCTGCCATCGATGCTGAACTGCTCCTTGATTTGTAATTTTTGAAGGGGACTGTGTGTCAAAAATGCATGAGAGAGGTCCTGCTATGTGAGAGGTCCTGCTATGTGATAAAACCTCACTTGCCAGCTAAGTGTGGAACAATGACATTGGCAGGGATTTCATTGCAACACCCTGAGTTTGTTCACTTCTGAAATCATGGCCAGAATCCTCTTACACATGTTTTAAGTATGTGTATTTGGAGAAAAGAGCTGGCAAAATCACTTTGGAATATTCCTTTCCTAGGAAATTCATGGGGTTGCCTTAACAACAGATAACTTGATGTTCTCTTAATTTTGCAGCTGGCTGGCAACTCCTCTCTCTGAGAAATGGAAAATTGACCCAGAGTCTCAGGCTAGATATGGCCATTTTGCCAAATTGCAGTGATAATCTGACACTTTTTTAGGCCATCTTTTGATACAAACCATACTTCTTACCAAACTGTACTTCTCTCCTGCAACCCTTCTTTTTTTGTCAGCTTTACTTGTATCTCTATAACAAGTTTCTCCCTTTGCCCACATGTTCAATCTCTGATTGTCCTGCACATCCACAGGGGGAGTGGTATTTTTAAGCATTGTTTTCCCCAATGTCCACTTTGTTGGGTTTCTATCTAGGACTCAACCAAGTAGTCTGGACTTATTTCCAAACACATGGATATCCAGTAGCATTGGTACATGAGTGGGGAATGAAGGCATTCTCTCCATCCCCAGAAGATTGGATCTGGATAAAGGCAACCTGGTCTGGTAAAGTAGGTGGCCTGCATTCAAATTGCTGATCAGTAATCACAGAGTTGGAAGGCACTACATGGACAACATTTCCATGCAAGAATATGCCACCAAAACACTCCCAACTTGGTGCCAGTCTTAATGTCAGTTCTAGTTGTTGGAGAAAGATTCCTTGGTGGGTTCCATCTCTGAGTGGGTCCAGCTTCTGGCTACTCTGGACACCAACCATCATTTTGTCCTTTCCACCTGAACATGATTTCAACTGTGTAGAAAGAGAGGACATGGCCAGTAGAGGCTTCCTCTCCTTCTTCACATTCTCATTGTTCCATACAAAAGAAAAGGGTTGTGAATGGCCAGCAACATGTAGGAGGAGGAGGAGTACAGTAGCAGAGGAATGAGGTCTATGATTCCTTATAGATAACAGTGGCCCAACTACAGAGCCTGAGACTTTTCTCAGCTCTGATGTCCAGCATCCTCATATTAGGACAGTCCCCAGAGTAACTCCCTCTAAGTCCCAAGCTCTTCTTTCAGGTATGAACTGTGGCAGATCGCAATGATGCCAACCTCAGCACCCTACCCAGTGTAAAGGTATGATCTTATTGCTTTCGCAGAGTCACTTTCAGCATCCTGCAGCTTGGTACAGAGATTTCCATCACCTGATCATTTAATGCTTCAATGTGTGAACCCATTCTCTGTGGGGATATTGTTTCTGAGGTGCTCACTAAATGATATCCCATCTTTAAGATGACATTTGGTTTGTATTGGTCCATTCCAACATGCAAGATCAGCACTCTATATTGTACTCCGTCATCGGTGAATGGACTTGCGTACATGAATGAATGAATCAGATACAAAACACTCAGGTATTTTCTGCATATTTCTGGCAGAATTTAAAAAGACCAATAATGAAATGATCTGGGAAAATAAGTGACTTTTTTTCCAATGGCAATTTATAGCACAAATAAATGAATTAATTACTGGAACATGCAGATGAAAAAAGCGCATGCTAACTGCCACCGTTTGACAATAGTTTTTGTGCATGCCCAGGTTTTTCCCTTTCCCCCCACTCTTTTGATACTTGTTATTATAAAATATCTTATCTTGGATGTGCAGGATGGCTGGGTGTCTATAGCTGCATGGTAACACACTGCTGAACATTCATCACAAAATGAGTGCCGTGTATGGAGACAATCCTATGTCACAACATCATGTCTATAGGACACAGGGACATGCAAACAATTCTGTTGTTGGCTGTGTGCCCAAGATAACATGCTGGCATCAATTCTTATTCAAAACTCAGCAAACACACTGACAACTGCCTCAGTATGCAATGAAGACACCTCTGAAGTAGCAATGCTCTATTTTTTAAAAGGGTCTCTATATATATACCATTGGTAAGTATATAACAGTGCCTACAGAAAATAGGTATGCATTCCCCCATCCCCAAATTTCCCTGCTTTTAACTATTTAGCCAGTTGGGATCAGCCCTCCTTTGGTTGTCAAATTAGAATGCAGGAAAGGAAAAATTTATATAAATGATGATTAGAAATTCCTTTCCAAATCCAAAAGAACACTATGTCCATTGTTTTTTTGTGGGTTTTTTTGGGCTATGTGGTCATGTTCCAGAAGAGTTTGTTCCTGACATTTTACCAGCATCAATGACTGAAGAGGCCAGCCACAGATGCTGGCAAAATAATAGGAATAAACTCTTCTAGTATATGGCCACATAGCCTGAAAAACCCACAAAAAACTATGGATAGATGCCGGCCATGAAAGCCTTCGACTTCACACTATATCCATTCCTTGTGAGTGACTGAGTTGAATTAATGTATCTTTCGTTATCTAAAACATTCAGTTCCTTTATAACCACACATCTCCCATTTACATTAGTGTCTGGCCTAATGGAATATAGTCCAATAATTGATAAAGAACAGTTCTGGGGGGAATATTTGACAGATGGTAGAATCCTATCTTGTAGTTCCTTTTTTCCTCTCAAAATAAATTCTATTACACAGGGCCCCAAGAACTGGAGACTTGTTATGAGCATTATTATGGTCCATACAAGACGACTGCCTTTCTATTGTAACATTTGTAAAAGGAAAACAACAACAACACTCTAACAAAACCTTGGTACACAAACTGTGCATGGCTGTCAACCCATGGTGCAAATGCCATGCACCATGTGCAAAGGTGATGCATGGAGGATAATGTGCATTCCCAACCTACTCTGCATACTTGCTAAAGGAAAGCCTGGTGCTTCTCTGTGTGCCTTTTGATTGGGTAAAACCTTAACATTTGAAATTGTGAGCCATTTCATTGGTTCATTGGGGAGGAGGAAAGAGAAATCTCATTCTATATAATTGCTTGGAGAGAATTTTTCTCCTCATACTCAATTTTTATCTTTGATAGCCAAGGCGGATTGGAAGTACAGAGGAGAAGGTATCTGAGCACAGTGTTGGAGGACAACTCATTCAATATTTATACTTTTCAGTATTCCCTTAAGGGGCTGTGGGGATTCAGAGGAAGTGAATCAGGGACTTGCCTCTAGAAGGAGCTAGCAGCCAGGAGCTCTCTAGATAAATATAAGCCCAGTTGACTGAGCTCACTAACAGCCACACAGGGATTCTTTACACTGGTGTTTAACAGGAGAAGCCCACAGTCTTGTTTCAGTGCCTCCTTAAGACTTCTCACTATGGACACTGAGGGACCTGTTGCAGTCACCTGCAACACCTGTGGGATGTTTGTCTTCTTGCCTATAGATGTGGGGAACTTCACCTGCACCAAGTGCAAGTTGGTAGCCCTCTTAGAAGAGAGAGTTCAGCAGTTGGAGGCCCAGGTGTCTACACTTCAGCATCACAGAGAGCAGGAGGTTCTCCTGAACAGAAAGGACCGGACGGTCATGGACAGGAAACAGACAGAGAAAGTTGCTGGGGAAGAAGAGGCCACTTCACACACAAAAGAAGTAGATGGTTGGAGGAATGTTACACACAGAAGTAGGGAAACCACGGTTTGTTCTGTGAGCTTGCAGCTACAGAATCGTTTTGAATCTCTCTCTGTTATCAGAGATGATGAGGAAAAGCAGCAGGGACAGACATCAGGGACAGAGCAGGGGAGCCTGAGAATAGAAGCAAAGGGAACAGCCACTGCTAAGCCTTGGAGGAAGTGTGTGGTGGTGGGGGGGGACTTCTTGCTGAGGGGTACAGAAGCAGTGGTTTGTGGGCCTGACAAGATGTCTCTGGAGGTGTGCCGTCTCCCTGGGCCAAAGATCCATGTCGTGATGGAGAGGCTGGCAAATTTGTCAAGCCTAATGACTGTTATCCCTTTCTTTTGGTTCATGTGCGAACCAATGATACTGCAAGGCACAGCTTTCAGATTATCATAAGGGATTATGAGGATCTGGGTAGGAAGCTGAAAGAGATGGATGCACAGGTTGTCATATCATCTCTTCTCCCAGTTGAAGGGCATGGTCCAGGAAGGGAGAAGAAAATAGCAGATGTGAACAACTGGCTCCGTAGATGGTGCCGCCAAGAACAGTTTGGATGCTTGGATCATGGGCTGCGGTTCCATGAGGAGGGACTTCTGGCAAAGGATGGGCTGAATCTCACGCCAGTTGGCAAAAACGTTTTTGCCAATAGTCTCAAAAATCTGATCAGGAGAGCTTTAAACTGAGTTATATGGGGGAGGAAGACATTATTCTGGAAGGCAAAAGGGCTGGAGAAAAGAGTCAAAATGACATAGAGGGAACAAGGCAAACAGTGCAAGGACCCAACAGGGGGAAGCAAAAAAATTTTTTTGCACAGACAGCAAGTAAAGGGAACACATGTTCTTAGATGTCTCTACACTAATGCACAGAGTATGGGAAATAAACAGGATGACCTGGAACTCCTAGCACAACAAAGCAAATATGATATAATAGGCATCACTTAAACCTGGTGGGATGAGTCTCAGGATTGGAATGTAGAAATAAAGGGGTATAACCTTTTCAAGAGAAACAGGCCAAACAGGAAAGGAGGAGGAACAGCATATGTCAGGGATATTTACACCAGTGAAGAGATCCAGGACATCAGTACTGGAGGGCAAGTGGAGAGCATCTGATGAAAATTAAAGGAGAGGGAAATAACAGGGATGTTACTACAGACCTCCAAGTCAGACGTAGGAATTGGATGATGCCTTTCTAGAATAGATGACCACATAATCAGAAAGGAGTAGTGATGGGTGACTTCAAGTATCCTGATATTTGCTGGAAGTCAAACTCAACCAAATCCTCAAGGTCTAGCAAATTCCTCACTTGCCTGGAAGACAATTTCATTGTCCAAAAGGTGGAAGAGGCAACAAGGGCATCAGCCATTTTAGATCTTATCTTAACCAACAGGGAAGACCTAGTTGATGGGGTGCAAGTGGTTGGATCCTTAGGTGGAAGTGACCATGTTCTCCTGGAGTTTGTAATACAGTGGAAGGGAGAAACTAGGCATAGTCTAGACTTTAGGAGAGCTGATTTCAATAAACTTAGAGAAATACTGGGGGTGATCCCATGGTCAGGAAAACTAAAAGAGAAGGGAGTTCAAGACGGATGGGAGTTTCTCAAAAGGGAGATACTGAAGGCACAATTTCAAACAGTTCTAATGAGGAAAAAAATTGGGAGGTGTCTCAAGAAGCCAGGATGGATGACTCAGGAACTTTCAACTGAGATAAGCCTTAAACAGAACATGTATAAGAAATAGTAAAATTGGGAAATCACCAAAGAGGAATTCAAACAAATAGCCAGCACATGTAGGGGTAAAGTCAGAAAAGCTAAAGCGCAGAATGAACTCAGACTTGCTAGAGAGGTTAAGAACAATAAAAATGGCTTTTTTATGTCCGAAGCAAAAGGAAGAAGAAGGAAACGGTAGGGCCACTGCAGGCAGAAGATGGCAAAATGCTAACAGGGGACAGAGAAAAGGCAGAATACTCAACACCTTCTTTGCTTCAGTCTTCTCAGAAAAGGCAAAGGGTGCTCAACCTAAGAATAATGGGGAAGAAGACAGAATAGGGGAATTTCAGCACAGAATAAGTAAAGAGATAGTACAGGAATACTTGGTTAACCTAAATGAATATAAGTCTCCAGGACCAGATGAACTACATCCAAGGGTATTAAAAGAACTGGCAAATGTATTATTGGAGCCATTGGCAATAATCTTTGAGAACTCCTGAAGAACAGAAGTCCCAGCAGACTGGAGGAGGGCAAATGTTGTCCCCATCTTCAAAAAGGGAAAATAAAGAGGATCCCAACAATTATCACCCAGTTAGTTTGACATCAATTCCAGGAAAGATTCTGGAGCAGAGAATTAAACAGAGAGTCTGTGAACATTTAGAAGGCAATGCCATAATCACAAAAAGCCAAAATGGGTTTCAGAGAAACAAGTCTTGCCAAACAAATCTGATCTCTTTTTTTGATAATATTACCAGTTTGGTAAATGAAGAGAACAATTATCACCCAGTTAGTCTGATATGAATTCCAGGAAAGATTCAGGAACAGATTATTAAACAGAGAGTATGCAGATATCTAGAAGATAATTCCATCATCACAAAAAGCCAACATGGGTTTCAGAGAAACAAGTCATGCCAAACAATGATTCTGATTCTATGATTGATTCACCCATAACACTGGACTGTTTGATTCTGTATACAATACTATCCTTCTTTTCACCAGTTAAATGTAATGCAAATAAAAATAGAATGTGCTGAAGCTACTCTGGATCTACGAATTTGGGAGACCAGGGTTTGAATCTGCACTCAGACATGAAAACCCATTGGGTTATCTTCCACCGGTCACACTCTTGCAGCCTCAGAGGAAGGCATGGCAAACCTATGAAGAAATCTTGTCAAGGAAATCCTGTGATAGATTCTCCTTAATGTTGCTGAACGTTGGAAATGACTTGAAGGTGCAAAACAACAAACTAAATTCATACAAAGAGAAATGGCACAATGTCTTTTTGGGCCATAACAACTTTTAGTTGCAAATTGTGACTATAACAGTTTAATGTCCATGAAAGCAAATAAACAAAGCAAATATACACACCTGTTGCAGATATTAACTTTGAACAGTTCTTTTTAAAATGCACTCTGGTTGATGGGACTCAGGATTCAAATTTTACAGTATTTTTAGTGTGTTTTTACCACAGTTTGGTTGATAGATTCAAGATTCTATTATTTTTATTATTGAATGAGTTCCCAGAAGCCTGAAATCTGCTCATTTTTGCTCTAGGTAAGTTTCCAAAAATTTTAAATGCTCCCTGCTAGCAAATTATTTGGGAAATCCTGAGACAGGAACACTTTGCTTCTTGCCAGGTGAAGTTATGCATTCTCGATCGTGGCTTTGTTTCTCTTTATTGTTTGAAACCAGAAAAGGGATCTAATTCTGAGCAGCAAGACCCCAGGAGGTATTGATATATTTGGGATTAAAAATACATCAAAGAATAGAAGCAACTCCTGCAAGATATTTTTAACCTGCAAGCATTTTTTTCCTTGTCAATCCATCAAATGATAACTTTCTTTTCTTTTTAAAGCTTCTGAGCCCCAAAAGGATGTTGAAAAACTGGAGCGTGTCCAAAGGAGGGCCACCAAAATTGTGAAGGGCTTGAAAACCATGCCTTATGAGGAGCAACTTAGGGAGCTGGATATGTTTAGCCTTGAGAAGAGACAGGTAAGAGGTGATATGATAGCCCTGTTTGAAAGAATTTCACATTGAGAATGGAGCAAGCTTGTTTTCTGCTGCTCCAGAGAATAGGATCCAGAACAATGAATGTAAGATGCAGGAAAAGAGATTCCACTTCAACATTAGGAGGAACTTCTTAACAGTAAGAGCTGTTCAATAGTGGAACACACACCTTTGAAGATTTTGGTGGAGTCTCCTTCCTTGGAGGTCTTTAAACAGAAGCTGGATGGCCATCTGTTGAGAATGCCTTGATTCCTGCATGGCAGAATGGGGTTGGACTTGATGGCC
Organism: Urosaurus nigricauda; assembly: GCA_034509955.1. Classification (NCBI taxonomy): domain Eukaryota; kingdom Metazoa; phylum Chordata; class Lepidosauria; order Squamata; family Phrynosomatidae; genus Urosaurus; species Urosaurus nigricauda. The sequence goes on along the minus strand of JAOEGL010000008.1, from coordinate 32,971,031 downwards.
CTTGTGGTCTTTTCCAACTCTATGATTCTATGAAAATTAGCAGTTAACTAATTTATTGTGTTTAGTGCTGATCATTTAATCTCCCAAGGTTCTAAGCGTGAACACAATGCTCAAAATCCAAGAGTCCAGATGATTCCAAGTGGCATAAAAGTTGCACATGGTAATTTTTGTATAGATGAAACCTTGAAAAGAACTAATATAATTTCATCAAGGTAAGGCAAGCTGACCTGTGTGCTCCCTCCTTCTGATGACCAGTTGTTGATGAACAATTTAAAGACTGTGATCTCACTTTCTATGTTTATCCATTTTTAAACATGATTTGGTAAAGACAGTCCTTCAAAGAAAACAGGGGTGGGGAATCTCAGGCATTGGGACTAAATCTGGCCATTGTGAGGTCCCAGAACCATGACACCTTCTTCAAGATGGCATAAGAACTATCTGAAAGACCACTTATGAGTTTTAAGATCTTCAAACAAAGTCTTTCCCTAAGATATGTTTGGTGGGGACATGGACATTCTCAATGGCATCGCCCAAACTATGGAATTGCCTCTAGTTGGCCCTCTCTCTTTCTGACTTCAGGCAAAGATCTTTTTATTTCAACAAGTCTTTGACTTTGATGTTGGCTGAAGTGGTATCTTTCAAAGATTTACCACCTCATTTATGCATATTGGATGTCAATTCACCTGGAATTTAAATTACAAGAAAAGAGATTCCACTTAAATAATAGAAACTTTCTTTTTGTTTACACTGTGTAATAGTGAAATAGCAGTAGACTCTCCATCTCTGGAGGTCTTTAATAAGAGGTTGGATGATCACCTTTCAGAAGTGCTTTAGTTGTATATCCCTGAATAATAGGGGTTGGAATAAAAATCCATCAGTGATCCCTTTACTGGCCAAATGAAATGCCAAAAATGCCAGGTATCACTGATAGATTTTTGTTTCTTTTGTTTAATGGCCAATACAGCTATCCTTGCATGTTTAGGGGCTGGAATCGATGTCCCTTGTGGTCCCTTCCAACTGTTTCTATGATTTTATGGAATACTAACCAGGCCTTCTGGGTCTTTTATACCTAGAATTGTAGTGGTTGGATAGTTTTGGATGTGTTGGCACAGGAATGTCACAGAAGTCATTACTGAAGGCTAGAACCCCATTCCTTGAAGTCCTTTGTAGTTATAAGTAACATGGTCAAAGAAATCTCTCTGTGCAGTGTTTTCCTTATAAGTGTGTTTGGGGCTGAACATCTGTCTGGACCTCTCTATTCATTGTAAGTGAAAAGGCACCCCCATGTCCAATTGTGGTCATGACCAACTCCTGCTGTTGATGTACATCTGGGGAACAGCAGGAATTTCATACATGTATTACTCCATACACAAGTCTCCAAAATGGGTGGAGGGGTGTAATTTATGATCTTCTAGACCAGTGTTTCCCACCCTTTGGTCCTCTCGATGTTTTAGGCTTCACTTCCCAGAATTCCTGACTATTGGCTAAGCTAGTTTGGCATTCATATAGTTGAAGTCCAAACACCTAGAAGACCTAGAAGTTTGGGAATCACTGTTCTAGAGTGTTTTTAAAAACCACGATTTTCACCTTAACAGAAACATAGTTGATGCTGGCTTGCAGAAATTCTTATGGTCCTTTTTACCTACCAACCAAGTTGCTCAGTTCTGTACCTTCTATAGTCCAAATGTCTGCCCTGAAGGCACAAGATGCAGTAGGTTACATGAAGATCCAGGCTTGTGCACTGCCTGGAAAGAAACCCTCAAGGAAAGCTATGGTATACTTTCTAAAGCTCCATTGTGCAACTAAGTCATAATATAAATGCAATGATTTTGCAACTCTGTGTCGGGCAGGGAGAAAGAAAATCCATATAAATAAACTAACACCAATTATTCTGTGGTTGAATTTTCAAGTGACATCTACCATTAGACATATGCACAAGTTCCTCTCTGCTCTGCTCCAGACAGGAATAGTTCCTTACTAAACATATATTTTATTTTCAGTTTTTACCAAGTAGCACAAGTGAATAGATCCACCGTCTTCCCATGATCTAGTCTCACTTAACCACTACAGCAGCTTGATACATTTTCACCGCCATGGCTCCATCCTATGTTTGGTGAAGGATCTAAATTTTACAGACTGGTTGATTTTACAGAAGGAAAACATGGTCCTGAGTTTGCAAGACATGAGCAGGGCTGTCACTGACTGGGGCTCTTGGAGTTCTCTCATTCTTTGTGTCACAATAAGTCAAAACCAACTTGATGGTACATAACAACATCAAACAAAGGGTCGGGAATCCTCTAGCACATCCTCCTGATCTATAGCACAGACCTAAATATGCTCAAGTCCCACCACCATTAAAATGCTACCATAATGGTTATGCCCTGTGGAAACGCTCTGGGTGAGAACACTGTTTATATGACGGCATATGATAGTGTACATAACATGTCCCACTTGCCTCTCCAATCCCATACATATTTATGAATTATGCAAGAAATGTACATTGCCTTAATTGTACTATAATATGAAACGAATCAAGTCAGAAAAACACAGGAGAGGAGAGGGACAGCTGGTCAGTGTGACGGATTTTAGCCTTGGCACTCAAGTCAAGCAAGCCATTCAGTGAGCCAATGTGATGGATCCGTCGAAATCCAGGAACAGCATTACATACTGTCTAGCAACACGCCGTGTAAACATGCAAATGACAAAAGTGACAATACGTTCCATGCTGAGACTGGTTTAACACCATGAAGACCAACAGTGAAAACTTGGCCCATTTTCTAACAGGATCAGATTGCACACTGATCCTCTGGAGGAGGAATCACATGAGATCTAGGGTATTTGTGCCTTCTTGACTGTTTCCCTTAGCTTGGAAAGAACTTCTCACCTTCCCATTACTTTGACTGATATCCCAGCAGGAGGAAAACTGTCTCCACTCATTCATTCTTCAAGGAGGTGGATGCATTGGTTGACAATACTGCAACAACTATGTTTGTGTTTGGGTGCTCTTACTGGGAACTACAGGCCTTAGTGCATTTGTTACTTCATAGTAGAGTAGATCCATTGGATCAATAAAATTTAATTATGCATTGACTCACTTTTCAACTGGCTCTTCTCTAACTAGGACTAAACAATAGCATTTAGACTACAGTATCTCTCATCTTCCTAACAATTCAGGCTATGGAGTAGACAGAAGTCTCCAATGGGTCTTCAGCTGTATTCCTCACTATGGTAGAAATGAAAAAGAAGCCTCTATTTTTTCCTACTGCATTCACATATTTGGTAGCAGGTGGGTAATATCAGGACCTAAATCCTTTTCTTAGCTCCAAACAGAGCAGACCCAATGAAACAATAGGAATGTGGAAAGCTAGCATTTATGTAGGGTCCATTGATTCAATTGGTTTACTCTAGTTGGGACTGACAGATTTAGGGACATCTGTGTGAAAAGATCATAGTATAGTAAAGTCGTAGGCATCTGTAATTTACCATAGTGCTGCTAAATTCATTTTTGGATGGTTTTTACAGAGCAATGCAACTTCTTTCTTTAATAATGATCTAGGCTGCACTGAAAGCTGAAGTTGACTTGATGGCAATTATTAACTAAAACAAACATCTGTTTCATGGTTTGTTGCCTATAAGTATTGTCCTTGTTTCCCTGCTATGACATCTTTGTATTCAACAATATTTCCAACTACGACAAACCAGGATAACATTGGGATATACCCACAACCAATGTGTGGCAATGGCTATCATAATTCTGTGGTTTATTAACATTTTACAGTCTCACTTTTAACTACCTATTTAAATATCCAACAACTATAATCCAGCCTGATCTCTCTCCATTTCAATACTAACTTATCTATGTTTGTGATTTATAACCCAGCAATAAACTATTGTGGTGGTTGTTTTAAAAATTAATCATATTTTAATCTCAATTTCATTTGAAGAGGTTTCATTTTTGTCTGTATAAACATATACACATACATCTCTCTATATTTCCCTGGTTGTTGTAAAACAATTATAAAATAATATTAATGTTGACTGGCGGAAAAAATAATTTGTTCGTGTGACCAGATAAATAATACTCATTTATATCAAAGGACACCAAGGGAGGGGTGGTTTGGGAAGAAATTGCTTTCAACTGGTACTTCACTTAGATGCAGAATTAGCTTTAAACTGGTACTTCACTTAGATGCAGAATTAGCAATTAACTAAAGTTTTTACTATCTTACAATTTATAAAGGACCAATATCAACAGGGAATGGAGAAACTAATTTATTCAGAGGCAAAATCTAAATGTTTCTTTTAGTAGTGGGAAAAAAATCATTAAAAAGTTAATAAATCGAATCAACCAGTTTGCAACTAAAACATAATTTGAAGTATCCATGTTTGCATGAAGTTTCATATCCACAAAGTAGTATTTGCATAGGTTACTTATTAAAAGTAGTTTTATAATTTCCCCCAGAGAGAAAAGCAATTAAAATTTTATAGATTTCCAACTAACCCCCCAAAATCTTGATTCAGCTGGAGACAAACATGTTTAAAATCACGGCGCTAAATAATAAACAAACTAAATCCACTTAAAATACTTATGATTATGCAAAAAGCTGGCATTATTGCAATTCTAATTATACCTAAAGAGTGTATCTTCAAAATTTAGCATGCTAAACCTAAAAAGGTTAGGGGAATGTAACTGTGCCATTCCTATTACATGATCTGCTGGGTCAGAGAAAATCTCAATTTGTTTTTGTTTGAGCTGGACTGCTACAGTGGTGAAAAGCACACACTCTCAAAGTTGCGCACCTTCTAAAAATTACTGTGCTTACAGTATGACTTCTCTGAATTGGATGGCAGGGTCACACTTGAAATGAAAGGATCAATGAGAAAGATGTCAGAGGAGAGGAACAAAAGATGCAACGGCAGATCAGCCTCATCTCATCTATATTCATCCATTTCATTTATTATGGCAAATAGCATGGCATCCCATCTAAGGCCGTTCCTAAGGAACAATTGAGGCTTTTTGCTCCCATATCAGTGAGTTGGTGAATCTGCTCTGGGTTTCTCTCTGAATATTAAAGGAACTGAACCTGCAGGTATCCAACATCATGGATATACTTTGTACATATGCATTCTAAAGATGGAATAAACATGTTGGAGATGGAGCAAGCTTGTTTCAAGCTGTGGCAGAGATTAGGGCACGAATAGATGGACTCAAATTGCAAGAAAAGTAATTGAAGGTAAATGATAGAAAGAACTTTATGGTGGTAAGACCTCTTTTGCAATGCAATAGACTTGTCTTGGAGGATGGCAGACTTTCCTTCTTTGACAATCTTTAAATAGTGTTTGGGTTGTCATATTTCGTAAGTGCTATAGCTATGTATTCCTTCAGGGAAGGCAGTTGGACAAGTTGGGCCTTATAGTCCTTTCCAGTTATTACAGTTCAATGATCCTATGATTAGAGCATTCTATTTTGTGTGTGTCTGTGTTGTGTCTTCAAGTTGCTTCCAACTTATGGTGACCCTAAGGTGACCCTATCATGGGGCAAGATTTATTCAGAGGGGTTTTGCCATTGCATTCCCTTGATGCTCAGAGCATATGGCTTTCCCAAAGTCACCCAGTGGGTTAGGTGTCAATAACTCTCCTGAGGAAAACAAAGAGTGGATTTACTGCCATGTGGACATTGGAACTACCAAGAGGATGGCTTATCTATGTCAATAGGAAGTAGGAAGGAGCTCAATTGGTTCTAAGCTGTCCACCTTCACCAGAACAATGAAGCTGGTTGCAGCTAGAGTTATCACCAAAATATTAAACAAAATTTGGAGGCTCCACCTTTTCCTCGGAGGAGGAAGGCCTAAATCGTTCCACATCTTTTTTCAGAATCCCCACTATATTTCCTCCAGAACATTTTTCAAGTTTGTCTTGAAATGCACTGAAACTCTTCAAGTGGTATGCTTCAAGGTCAGCTATTCTCACAGTTTATGGGGATTCACGCTTCTCATGCTCAGAGGTGAATTTCTGAACATTTACACTCCACATGTTCGCTGGGCATGATATGAAGGTACATGAGACAGTAAGCTTGCCAAAGCTGAATGGATCTGGTAACCCCATGGAGGCCACTGAAAAAAAAGTCTGAAATCAGTCAAGAATGGAAGCTGAAAACAGGTTCTAAGGCTGAGTGGTGGAGAACCTGAGCACAAAGGGAAAGAAAAATAGAAATTGCAGATGGAAGGAATGACAAAAGGCATCTGTGAATTTGGAGTGGAAGGGATTTAATTTGACCAAAGTGAGGCAAGTTACCTTGACATTCTTCAGGAACAATGCATAAAGAAGAATGACAAAATAATTTTGCAAGGTAATAGTGACTGGATTCAGAAGGGATCCCACAACTTTTGAAATGGAGAACAATGGGCAACTAGGCCTTCACAATGAAGCCACTGTGAACAGAATACATCTACTTTTGCACATTGGAACATCATGAGGATCTTGCATGTTTGCTAGACTACTTAAAATAGCCCAGTGAGGCAGATTTGCAATTCAGTATTCCAAATTCATTCAAAAATTGTATTTCAGGCCCCAGAAAAAGTGCTTTAGGGAACATCGAGATGCCAAACTGAGATGCCTTTCATGAGAATAAGTCCACAACCCAGCACTCAAGCCTTCCATGCAATATGGAATGGGGAAATACGTCCTTCCAGAGAAAATGGTGCAATTCTGCTGTAGCAAAATCAGAAGACAGGAGTCACCAAACATTGGGTCTGACTCCAAGTTGGCCTAGAAATGTCACCCTCCCAAACTGCCCCAGATGCAAAAACAGTGTAGAGTTCCACAAAAGCAGAGTGGTTCCCTGATACAAATCAAAGAATGCCCCTTTCATCAAATGATGATTTCGAATCCCCAGCACCAAAAAGTATGGCAGAACCTGTATCTCTGAAGCTCTAGATGTGAGTAGCCAAACCACAATTTAAATCCAGTCCCTCATTGTCATATAGCCTGTTATGCATTGCACTGATTCTTACTAGGGAGGAAAAAATCTCGAACATTGTCTTAGCTGTTACGACTAATAAATTAGTTACATCTACCAAGTGTCTTGCATTATTTAAGCAAGCATTACATCTAATACCATCCTACACCACACACTAGTGGAAATCATTGTATTCTCCTGCCGTCATGTGAAGCAGGTGCTGTAGCAACTTTGCTGGCTATATTGCTTCTCTTTCAATCTTCTTCCAAGAAAGCCAATAAAGTTCTAATTCAGCATGTCTTCCCTATGCTTCTCCACAATTGGACACTTATGGCTCCCGGGTTAGTGTTGTGATGACACATTTTGGTGCTAAGTCCTATCTGCAAAAATAAGTTCAACACTTTGGATATATCTTTTATAGATTCCCTACTCTACTGACCTCAGAGCCACTAGCCACCACTGTTTTTCTGTTGGGTTTGTATGTCTGTATGCAGAGATCTCAATTAAAGCAAAATCCCCAATTTTATTAGAAGAAGCCTGGGTGGACTTGTAATAATAATAATAATAATAATAATAATAATGTATTTTTAACCCATCTCTCCAAAATGATCGAGGTCCGCAACCTCTGCCAGGGGACAGAGGAGGATTATATTGTGAATTTACAGGGACCACATTATGCACAAGTACTTCAGAACATTGAGCTCATGCAAACCTACACAGCTCTTTGTTGCAATACATGTCAACCCATTGGAAAGGATACCTAACAAGCTGAAGAATATTTGCCAAGAACCAAGTACTGAATTCAGGGTTTACAGGGGACTTTCTTTCCTTCTCTGATGGATTGACTCTAAATGATTGCACTTTATGTTTCAGTTGGCTCATTAAAACCTGGTCGACACCCCCCCTTTTTTTTTAATATAACACTGCAAACTCCCGGAGGAAAATGTGTTTTAGCTGACACATGCCAATGACACACCTTTGTGGAAATGAAATGAGAACTACTGAGTTGCACTTTGTACAACCGGCCGTCCTACGTAGGAGAGGAATCAAAATGAAAACAGAACCGAGTTCCAGTTGTGTTATCAGGCACAAACAGCGAAAGACTGGAGTGACAGAACTAATCCAAAAGTCAGAACAAAAAATTAAATAAATAAAAATAAAAGGAAGTTGAACTTGCTTACCTGTCAGACACAGCATGCCTCAGCCAGCTCATGCAAATTGAATTTTGGTCACCAAACATGTGTTTGTTTCTTCATTACCCAAATAATAAGCACATCAGGTAGGCAATTATGCATGCAGAGCAGTTCAACATTCATTCATTGTTCCATATAAAGAGGATGTTGCCTTATGAACTGAATCCATGAACAGTACTTTTAAAATAAGTGCTATAAATTATTATTATTATTATTATTATTATTATTATTATTATATCTACCAAAACAAAAAACCCCTTCATATGCTCCAACTTGCCTAAAACCCAGTCCTTTTACTTGAGGAATGGAAGCATACATTTCATATTTGTGCCCTTCATCATTTAGGCCTCTCTTGTGACGTAAAGAATATTTGTCAAAATTCGATAAACAGAAAAAAATCTGTTACTCAAAGATTTTGAAAGCTTTTTAAATAAAAGAAATTATGAACACTTTTCAATCAACAAGTAAGGATTTTGGTTTTTAATTCGATGGCCACATTTGAGTATTTTGCATAAGCAAAGCTACCATTCATATTGGGTTTTTCTAGCAGAGGAGTGTTCTTTAAATCTTTGCCAAAATTCTTTTTGATATGCGTGTGAAATGCCAGGGAATTAGTGTAAATGTTCGCCTCCTTTCTCTTTTATTTTCATTCAAGAAATCTGTGAAAAATACTTTTCGATGGGAAGAGAAAAAACAAACTCTTGAAAGTGAGACTTTTGAAAACAATATTTTTTAAAAAAAAATCTTGATGGGAGAGAAGAAAAAAAATGGTTAGTCGCAACACTAGGCCTCTTTCGCCTGGCGATTCGCTGAGACAGTCTGTAAAGTTCTAAGACTTTTCAATCTTCTCTTTTGGCACTCTTCACTCCTATTGCCCTTTTCTAACTTTCAAATTCAAATTATCACTCTTTCCCAATTGACTTTTCCCCCTTTTTGCTCAATCAACCCTTCAGTATGATGATCTTTGACTTGAAATGGTTTCAATGATATTGAATTGGCTCTAGCTACAAGTCAGCACCCGTATGTCACAGTTGTAACTGGGAAATATTATGGGAGATAAGAAAGGATATGTTTCTCTTGTTGAAATCACTGTGACATGAACTACTGTGACATGGACTTGGGTTTACAAGTCCCACTGAGCTCAAGGGGAGCTTCATCTCCAGTAGCTGTGCTATAACTGATAGTGAATGGAGAATAATGCCTGTTGAATGCACTGGAATTCACATTTGAAGAAATATAAGTAGCACTGGATTTTTGAGTCCTATTATAAGCATGTTTCCACAGTAATATATCTAAGTTCAATGCATGGGTTTTTAAGTCCCATCCTAAATTTTCATAATAGCATCTAGGGATTTTTCTCCCATCTTCATATCTGGCTTGAACACTGTCTGTTCCTTGAATTTTCAAATTCTATCTCAGGCTCTTGGTAGCCAAATAAGGTCAAAAAAAGTATAAATCTCAGTTAAGAAATTATATAGTGGAAGAAACAATCCATTCTTCTGTATTTTCTAAATCATCCTCAAGTATCAAGTTAGATAATAAGAGGACAATTATTGGGTACTTATTTGGATCCATGGGGGAACAAGTGTATGTTTTCAAAACCGAAATGAGACAGAATATTATGTTCTCTGTTTTTGTGCATCTCAGTTACAAGAAATTACCTCCTGGAACAATGTTGTTCTTTTTGTAAAACTGCGACTGGAGTTATTGCTCACCATGATTCCCAATGTTCTCTTTAGAACGATCCACATGAAAAAAATATGTTGTGTTTCACCTCGTGAATCTATGTTTTGTGCCGTTTGAGAACAACCAATATTTTACCTTGGTTTTGTTTTGCTTTTCCATTGCTCTGGCAGCTAGGAAATGAATGCTAAATTTGCTGCCCAGCTCTGCAGTCTGAATTCCAACTTTCAGGGATGAGTACAATGTGGCCTAGAAATAAAGGACTAAAATACTCTGTATGAGCTTCTGCAGATCTTCCAAACCTTGACATGTTTTCTTGATTGCACTGAATCACATTTTATCCATTCAGGTGCATAACATAAATGCTTGTGAGAAGGGAAACTCAGAGGCAGTATTGTTATTATCACCTAAAGCAATATATAAAGAGCCTCTGGGGTTTTCAATTTTGTACAAGCTATTTGATGAATTTCTGGGGAGACCAATTTATTTAAAAAAAAAAATTTGGAGTGTTCTCTCGTTCTCTGGCTTTCTATGTTCTCACTTGTGTGTATTTCCCAGTGCTCTAGGTTTAATTAATTTTTATCCAAAGCAAAATTTGAAATTTCATTTTGAACTTCCTCTTCAACCAAAGCATCTGTGGGTCAAATAAAGGTATATATAAGGGTTGGTAGCCCTCCAAATGTTTTTGGACTGCTCTCAACAGCTCTTGGCATTCCTCACCATTAAGTCTAGGAATGATAAGAGTTGCAACAGCTGGAGAGAACATCTGGAGGGTTGCACTTTCCCTACGCTTGGAGTGTATATTTAGAAGAAGAAACTGACACAGCTGTTTTTCCTAGACGGTCTACTTGCAACTTGGGGAGAAATAACATTTTCGATAGCCATGCATAGCTAACTCCCTATGTTCTGGGATAAAGGTGGCATAAAAATGAAAGTAAGTAAATAAATAAATAAATACAAAGGAAATTTTGTCTGAGAGAAGGTTACACCCTATATGTATTGCAGGATCTTTGTCTGTATTCATGCATACATATGTTTTTTTGGGAAAGGTTATTTGAACATGTAACCACAGACAGTCTTCAGTGGCACAATCTAGGGAAATGTGTTACAGTACAATCCCTCTATCCATGGGACTGGTACCCTTGTTTTCACTTTCCCTAGACATCTGGAAGTTCTACAGTGTGACTGTATGGCCAACTTCAACCAGAAATACAGGGTTCACTATTATCTGTGATCTTCACTATTCACAGTAACTGTTGGGAATATATTCCTCATAGATACAGGGATTGTACTATAGTGTGGGTTCCTCTGAATGTACGAACTCTCCATATCTTCATGAACAGCCAAGAAATTGTCAGTAAGTTCTATGAAATGCCTCAGGGACAAGGAAATGGACTCAGAAAAAACCTGAAAATCTCCTCTTGGTGTCTTTATTCTTTTGTGCTGTTCTGTGAGTGTCCAATTTTATTTGAATCGGACTCATATTTCCATTGATTTCAGAAATAGGTTCAACAGGCATTTGCCACTAGCCAAGTAAATAAATAAAGTTAAATGAAAGTATTGTCAGAGAGAATAGGCTTCCCCAGGCTGGTGGCCTCCAGATGTTTTAGACTGCAACTCATTCCCCAGAAAAGAGAATGCTAGAAATAATGGAGGTTGTAACCGAATGCACCTGGGATAATTGTAGTGTAACATCTTCCAGGTCAGGGAAGACTAATTCAGAACCTTGGTAACCCATTTTATACTAGCCTCTTAATTAATAATAAACATAATTTGCCTGTTCTGTGCATTTCTCTGTGTCCAACTAAGTTGACCAACTAGCCTGCGTGAGAACTGCTCTTCATGGACCTTGCAGACTATAGCTATGGGCAGAGCAAGAAAACAGCTTGGAGACAATAACAAAATATTTTCAAGAGCTCTCTCTCCAAGTGAAGTATGTACCCAGCAAAAAAATCGCATCTTACCTGTCACTGTAGGCAGCTGCAGTGGCTGTGGTAGGTTGGGCATATCGGTAGGCAGCATAACCACCCTGAAACACAAACAGATTCTAATCAAACTAACAGACTGCATTAAAATAAAATAAAAAAACACCCCACATAATTAGCAACAATTAGTTGGTTTATGATTTCCATGTTCTGCTACAGAGACTCTCCAATGGTGTCATTGTTAACGACAGCATTGAAAACAGGCTCATATATTAACTGAGCGAACTGCTAAATAACTTCTCACACAATACTGGAGGTGGTACTCATGGAAGATTAATTTCCAGAGCAAGCTGATGCTTGTTTTCTCAAAAAGAAGCAGTGTCAAATTTAACAAGGCAAAGGGATTGCATAGGACTATGGCCTCTAATCACATGTGGAATTCCTTTCCACAAAATGGGTCACTTAGCTTAGACGGCTTTTAAATGGGTTAAATACATTTATGGAGGAGATGGGTGTTCTGCTAGAGCAGAACTTGAACTTTCCCATCTGGGGTTGCCTACGCATGCTGCTTGCCATAAAATGTGGGGAAAATTGGCATTATACAGTAGAAAACCTATTGCAGAGAATTGGTTACACAGTAGAAAAAGCTGTTGTGTAGACTTGGTTAGCTCAGACCAAGTGACTTCAGTTGGCAGCTGGTTTGAGCATTGGACTACAACCCTGGAGAAGAGGGTTTGATTCCCGACATGGCCATGGAAACCTGCTGAGTCACATACTCTCAGCTCCAGAAAACCTCATGATAGGTTCACCTTGGGATCATCATATGTTATAAATGACCTGAAAGCACACAACAGCAGTACCTCATGAACTTCCCTGGAGCTCCCAAATCTAAGCCAGGAGAAGGAAGCATCTCTGATAAGAGTAGTAACAACTCTTTTACATAATACAGTTCAGATGTTCATCTCTTACTTTAAGCTAGACTATGAGCTGAAAACCTACTTCATATTTTTGTAGCATAATAATCTACACTCACATGGTTAAGTGGCAGTTGTGCTACAACTATTATTCTGCTGAGCACCAGCATTGTGCAACCAATCGTGTATCTGTGACTGTGCCTACTATTCACACAATCCCAGTAGTTAGACACCATCCAAGGGGGTGAAACTGAATGTCGAAAAGTTACCTTTCTCAGAACTTAATTTGCACAACTGTAAACTGAATGTGGACATTATGCCATGGCCCAAAAAGTACAATCATATCTGTAAGGGAACTTCCTTGTAACCATGTGTGATAATGTGCTGTTTCATTATCTGGACAACACACCTAAAGGATATAGTCTATCCTCCAAGTAAACAAAAAGTTAATTATGGGTTGGTTTTGGTTGCATTTGTTGGGGGTCAGCATCATATTGCCCAGTTGGGCAGAAGTGCATAAGCTTCAAGATGCTTCCAGGTGAGAGGGAAACAAAGACATTGCAAGTTTGGGGTTTTGGCTACCTACTTCACCTAAGAAAGTATGGTTGTAGTTTGGACCAAGAGGGTTAGGGACTCCATGAACAACCACAATCCAGAACATCTGCTATCATGAGTAGAATAGGAATGGTCAGCTAATTGCATTAAGGCTTAGGCTTCTTTTTAACCTAAGCTGAACATAGAATCGTAGAATCACAGAGTTGGAAGAGACCTCAAGGGCTGTCCAATCTATCCTCCTACCATCAGGAAGACACAATCCAAGCACCCCCAACAGTTACCCATCCAGCCTCTGTTTAAAAACCTCTAAAGGAGGAGACTCCATATGATGTAAGCTGTTTGTAACTTTGTTAACTACCTCCAAAGTAATGCCTGATGGAAAGTGCTTCCTTGGTGCAAACTACAACCAAACTTGTTTAGGTGAAGTTGATAGCCTCAGCCTCCAAACTTGCAATCTATTTGATGTCATACCCTCCATTTTACCCTACAATAAACACTCTTCAATGAAGAGAGCCAGTGCAGCAGTTTAAGTGTTGGACTGCAACTCTGGAGATTAGGGTTCGAGTCCCAGCTTGGCTATGGAAAAGCACTAATAATAATAATAATAATAATAATAATAATAATAAAAAAATTTATTATTATTATTATATTATAAATATTATTATTAATAATAATATAATATATAATATAAATATTAATAATAATAATAATAATAATAATTATTATTATTATTATTTCTAGTCTGCCCCTCTGAACAAGCAATCGGGGCAGATTACAACAAGAGTTTAAAACAGTTACAGTTAAAATATCCCATCCTTTCCCTTACCACCCCCCTTAAAATAAAATTAAATCACAATATAGTTAAAACATAGAATGGCTAAAATAGGCAGTAAAAAACAGCAGCAGGGAAAACGGACCTAAGGTCTAGGTCCCCTAGGAGTAAAGTACAAGGGAAGGAAAGCTGGAAGGAAAAACGACTCTAGGGCCTAGGATTTAGGCCTAGGATTGGAGCTGGGAGATATTCACATTCTCTGGGAAGGCCTGCTGGAAGAGGTGCATCTTCAGGGCTTTTTTGAAGCCTTCTAGGGATGAAATGAGACACATCTCATCCGGCAGGTCGTTCCACAACTTGGGGGTGACAGCTGAAAAAGCCCTCTGGGAGGTCTGCACCAACCTTGTCTTCATGGGCTGTAGCAGGTTCCTCCCAGAGGACTGAAGTGTGCGGGGAGGTTCATATGGAAGGAGATGGTCCCTTAGATAAGATGGACCCAAGCCATGTAGGGCTTCAAAGGTTAAAACCAACACCTTGTACTGTGCCTGGAAACTGGTTGGCAGCCAGTGGAGGGCTTTTAGCACTGGAGTAATGTGCTCTCTCCTAGATGTACCAACAAGAAGCCTGGCTGCCATATTTTGGACCAGTTGAATTTTCCGGGTTAAGCACAAGGGAAGCCCCATGTAGAGCGTGTTACAGTAGTCCAAACGTGAGGTTACCAGCACGTCTATCACAGTTTCCAGATCCCTCATCTCCAGGAAAGGGCGCAGCTGGCATATCAGCCGGAGCTGATAACAGGCACTCCTGACCGTCACACTCACCTGACTTGTCATGTGAAGCGACGAGTCAAGGAGTACCCCCAGACTGTAAACAGAGTCCTTTGAGGAGAGTGTGACTCTGTCTAGGACTGGAAGTTGTATTCCCAAACCTGGTTTCGGGCCTGTGACTGTGATCACCTCCGTTTTGTCTGGATTAAGCTTCAATTGGTTTTTCCTCATCCAATCCATTACAGCCACAATGGGTGATCTTGGGTAAGTCACATCTTCTCAGCTTTGGGGGAAGGCAATGGAAAACCTCCTCTGAACAAATCTTGTCAAGAGAACCCCAGGATAGGTTTGCCTTAGGATCACCATAAATCAGAAATGACTTGAAGACACATAACAGCAGCAGCAGCGCAGCACTTATTGTATCTGGCTTGATCTCAAGTGAGTTGTGTTGAGCTATGATGATAGAAGAAATTATGATCTATTTCAATTTTGAGATATTGTTCTGAGTTGCTTAATTTCTGGATCTGTTCATTTGTGTCATTATGTAAATTGTTTTGTAATAATTGATCCTAAATGAAAGTTAAAGGAAAATGTAGTCTATAAGAGAAAAATATCAACTGCATCTGCCTGTGTGCTTGCCTGCATTTTCTTGTTCACTGGGTATATTTTGTTTTTTAAAAAAGACATGTCAAAGAAAGGGCTTTAATACATAGAAAATGATATTGTAATCAAGTATTCCTAAACCTTATCTTGTGTATTTTCTATCCTTCCAAGAATAGGAGAAATGCAAGAAAATTTGGAATATCAATTATTATTAACACTGGTCAGGACCATGCATGGAATCACATTAGAAGCAAGCTGAAATTATACAAACCCAGGGACTGATTTTACTGGGTTGTGAAAGATTTTGTTACAAAGTATCCAGCCCACACCTTTGAATTAATGTTTACTTGTATGTGACAAGGCAAGCTGTTCAATTAAAGAAGGAAAAGAACGCATCCATAAACACACAGACATACTCAGACACATGTCTTGGAAAAGAACTGTGTTCACTGATGCATTGATGATCAAACTGTGAAAAAAGCCATCCTTCCTGTTCAACAGACCACGACATTATCTCAGCCGTTTCCAAATGATCTCGCAGCATGCCAATTAACAGAGAGAACCAGGTCTCCATAGATAAGGCAAACAATATTTACATCCCAATTAGAAAGTGCCCACCCTCCACTCTGCTGGGATTTAAGGGTGCTCCCCCTAATTGAATGGGGATTGAAATGTGGAGGACTGGAGGGAAGACCAACCAGTTTTCCAAAAAAGGTCCCTCTTCCTCTCCTGCCATTGATGGTCTCCATTGTTAAAGTGTGTCGAGATATTTGGGAAAGAGGAAAAACTTTTTCCTTCTAAACACTTCAGAGTCATTCCCACAACCTTTTAAACAAAATCATGATTCAGTTTGAACCGATTCAAATAACCCTGGTTCCCATTTAATCCAAATCACTACAGCGATTCTGAGTGGGGGACCATGTTCTAGACCCATTTAACTTGTGTCTTTTTGACGCTGATTTTTTCTTGTGTCTTTTTTGATAAATTGAATCCACGCAAGTGTGAACTGCGTGCGGATCGGAATCAATTTAAATCTGCCCTTCATTCATCTGGAGTGGGTCCAATTTGAATCTGTTCATGCCTGAATGTGAACCACAAGTGGATTATTTTAGAAGGAAGAAATGAGATTGGGACAAATGTAGTGGGAACCATGGTCTGCTGTTGAATTGACCCATCAATTTGGATCGCACACTTATTTATCTTTAAGTGGGAATGGGCCTTCATTGTTTATCTTAGTATTTAGCATTTACGTTTCTATACGGCTTCATAGTGAACTCGGCACTCTCTAGTAGATTTACAATTTGTAAGTCAATTGCCTCCAACCAGGTGGGTACTCATTTTACCATGCTACAAAAACGGAAGTCTGAGTCAATCTTGGAGTCCTCTGGGATCGAACTCACAATCTTATGGCTGCACTGCTGACATTTAACCACTGCAGGTATCTCTCAGACCGATATTCCTTTGAATTCCAGTTTAGTTAGGAAAATTTTGACACTTAATCCCAGGATCAGAACATACCCTGTTGCCTTCAACCTTTGGTTACTCCAGTTTCTTTGTAAACTGTACCCCATTTTGCTCTTAAGACACTATATATTGATAAAACATGGCTAAAAATTAAAAAAAACCTGACTCCCAGTCTTGATGTGGAGGGATGGAATTGATTTCCAATTCCTTTGTTGTGATTTTTTAAATGTTCCTCTAGCAAAGCACTAGAGCATAATAATCTAGTCTCTGTCTACATGAGCCAAATAAAATGGCTTCTCCTTCCATCCTGCAGTGTCCAGTCCTCGAGCCTGGTGCAAACAGTCCAAATGACATCTGGACCATTCAGCACCAAAACCAGGATATATCCTGGTTAAAATAGTCTTTAAAAAGTCATTGGTTGTTCTGGATCGTTAAAGAAGATCAGGAGCCCTTTGTTCCAATGTCAGGAGACTGTTACAAATGTGTCCTACTCATAGAATCATAGAAACATAGAGTTGGAAAAGACTCTCAAGGATCATCCAGTCCAACCCCCTGACATGCAGGAAATCACAATCAAAGCCACCCAGTCTCTTTTTAAAGTCTGCCAAGGGAAACTCCATCATTCTCCAAAGGAGGAGTGTGTTCCACTGTGAAAGAGCTCTTACTGTCAGGAAGTTCATCCTAATGTTGAAGTGGGATCTCTTTTCTTTTAGCTTGCATCCATTGTTCCAGATCCTATTCTCTGGAGCAGCAGAAAGCAAGCTTGCTCCATCCGCAATGTGACACCCCTTCAAATACTTAAACAGGGCTATCATATCACCCCTTAACCTTCTCTTTTCCAGGCTAAACATACCTAGTTCCCTTAGGCATTCCTCATAAGGCATGGTTTCCAGACCCTTCACCATTTTGGTCACCCTCCTCTGGACACACTGCAGTTTCTCCACATCCTTTTTGAATTATGGTGCCCAGTACTGAACACAGTTCAGGGAAGATTTATTTCCTAAAAATAGTATGAATAACACTGTACAGGAATGTGCATCCTAGGAGAAACACACAACACAGTCCTTCCCAATTCCTAACCTCCCCTACGTGGACAAATCTTGGGTGGCCTTCTATTGGTTTAAGCTTGAATGTATTGGCTAAGGTTTGCTAGCTAGGGTTTATGTGAAATGTCATCTGAAAAGGTAATGTTTCCAAGGTGAATGACTAGAATCAAAACTCGTTGCACAGATAATATTTACATCTAAGTGAACGGACATGAAAGCTCCTTCTCACCTGATCATTCAACAAAGCAGGTCAGGGACTCAGAGGGTAGGTTTGGCATGTGTGGGGATACTTCACACACCTCTATCCTTTTGATCACTCCTTGTGTACCATGTTCAGGTATAAAACCTTAAAAGTACTGTTCAAGTCAAGCCCTTCTATGGATACCCAGCAAGGTGTAGAAACTCTTTATGTTTCAAGTTAGATAAGTATGTAGAGAGATCTTGTAGAACCTTTGAGACTAAATGAAACAAAGAAGTTGGCAGCATGAACTTTCATAGATTTAAGTCTGCTTCCTCAGATGCTCTAGTGGAATATGTGGAGGATAATGTTCAGTATGATTTTTTCGTGGGTTTTTTGGGCTATGTGGCCATGTTCTAGAAGAGTTTATTCCTGACATTTTGCCAGCATCTGTGGCTGGCATCTTCAGAGAATGCTGGCATGGAAAAGAGTTGGGTCACACCCAACTGACTTCCATGCCAGTATTCTCTGAAGATGCTAGCCACAGATTCTGACAAAATGTCAGTAATAAAATAAATTCTTCTAAAACATGGCTACATAGGCTGAAAAACACACACAAAAAACTATGGATGCTGGCCATGAAAGCCTCCGAAATAATAATAATAATAATAATAATAATAATAATAATAATTCTTTCTGTAACCCGTCCCAATTGTTAGCTCAGAGGAGCGGGCGATAAATAATAATAATAATAATAATAATAATAATATTTATCGCCCGCTCCTCTGAGCTAACAATTGGGATGGGTTACAGAAAGATTAAAATAATAGCAGTTAAAACAAATCAAACCCATCCGCACCTCCCACCCTTTAAATCAGCAATAACTTATAATAAAAGAACAAGAAACAAACAATCAATAACAATATCAGTATCCAGCCTAAGAATTCCTGAGCTGTTTGGGTGGGGCTGAAATCATAAAGGAGGCTGGAAGAACTCAAGTCTAGGATTTGGAGCCGGAAGATGCTAGGCACTGTCTGGGAAAGCCTGCCGGAAGAGATGCGTCTTTAAGGCTTTTTAAAAGCCATTGATGGATGGAATCAGATGCATCTCATCTGGCAGGTCGTTCCACAGCTTGGGGGAGAGAGCTGAAAAGGCCCTCTGGGAGGTCTGCTTCAGCCTAGTCTTCATAGGCTGTAGAAGGTTCCTCCCAGAGGACTGAAGTGTACAGGGGAAGATGTGGGAAGAGGCGGTCCCTGAGATAGGATGGACCCAAGCCATGTAGGGCTTTCAAGGTTAAAACCAGCACCTTGTACTTGCGCCCAGAAACTGATTGGCAGCCAGTGGAGAGACTTAAGCACTGGTGTTATGTGCTCTGTCCTAGGTGTTCCTGTAACAAGTCTGGCTGCCATGTTCTGAACCAGTTGTAGTTTTTGGATTAAGCACAAGGGTAGCCCCATGTAGAGTGCATTGCAGTAGTCCAA
This sequence comes from Urosaurus nigricauda, assembly GCA_034509955.1. Classification (NCBI taxonomy): domain Eukaryota; kingdom Metazoa; phylum Chordata; class Lepidosauria; order Squamata; family Phrynosomatidae; genus Urosaurus; species Urosaurus nigricauda. The sequence goes on along the minus strand of JAOEGL010000008.1, from coordinate 32,951,492 downwards.
ATGTGAGGTGACCAAAGCATTTACCACAGTTTCTAGATCCTTCATATCCAGGAAAGGGCGCAGCTGGTGAATTAGCTGAAGCTGTTAGCAGCCACTCCTCACCGTCGCATTCAACTGACTGGTCATGTGAAGCGAGGAGTCAAGAAGTACCCCCAGGCTGCGAATAGAGTCCTTCGAGGAGAGTGTGACTCCGTCGAAAACTGGGGATTGCATCCCCAGTCCGGGTTTCGGGCCTGTAACTGTAAGTACCTCAGTTTTTTCTGGACTGAGCTTCAATTTGTTTTCCCTCATCCAATCCATTACCGCCACAAGACAGACATTGAGAGGAGAGACGCCATCTGAGGTCTGAGCAGACGATCTGGTCATGGAGAAGTATATCTGAGTGTCATCAGCATACTGATGACACTGATCTCCATGCTTCCGGATGATCTCACCCAGCGGCTTCATATAGATATTGAATAGCATCAGGGACAGGATGGCGCCCTGAGGGACGCCACAATTAAGCTTGGTTTTAGAAGACCAACTGTCCCCAAGCCTCACCCTTTGGGATCTGCCGGAGAGAAAGGACCAGAACCACCGAAGTGCAGTGCCACTAATCCCTAACTCTCTCAGCCAATCCAAGAGGATGGAATGGTCTATGGTGTCAAAGGCCGCTGATAGATCCAAGAGCACTAGCAGGGTCACACTACCCCTGTCAATGCTCAGTTGGAGGTCGTCTGTCAGAGAAACCATGGAAGTCTCAACTCCATATCCTGTCCTGAAGCCAGTTTGAAATGGATCGAGATAATCGGTTTCACCCAAGACAGCTTGGAGTTGGGAGGCGACAACTCTCTCAATCACCTTGCTCAGAAAAGGCAGCAAGGACACTGATCTATAGTTGTTTTGGTCCAGGGGATCGAGGGAAGATTTCTTCAGGAAAAGCTTCACAGCAGCCTCCTTCAGACAGGATGGAATAATCCCTTCCTGAAGGAATGTTAATGTGTCCCCTCCCTGGGCGACCAGCCAAGATGGACATGGACATGGACTAGCAAGTCATCTTCCTAGTGCTACCAAGGAGTTTAATCTATTTTTAATGCTAAAATAAAATTGTTAAGTGTGCATAGTTCTGTGCCAGTCATCTCCTCCAAGGCAGCTATCAAGTTTTGGAGGCTCTGCTGTAGCAGTTTACTGAGAGGAGAGGAAGATGCAAGTGAACAGGCAATGCTTCCAATTACCAAAGGAAGAGAAATGAGGCTGCTCTTCCAGAAATTCATTGAAGCAACCTCATTTTTCTTCCTGGACTACAACTGGGCCAGTAAAAAGAGACAGCAGTACCCCTAGACCCTTGCAGGGGAAGTTTGGGATCTTGTGCCAAAAACTGGTGAATGGCTGCTTGTACAACATCCAAAACAGAACACAGAATCACAGTTTGCTTATAGCTATGTCACCGATAGGACTCTAGCCCCAGTGAGCTTGTATTTCACAGCGCAAGGCCAGCTCTGCTCTGGGAAAGCAGATTTTATCATCCTTTCTAACTAGTTTATCACACTGGGCTTATTTCGGCATTAAAAAGAGATTAAAGGGCATTTAAAGCATTCCACAAACAAAGCAGAAATGGCAAGTAATTGTGCAAATGATTAGCACAAACAATTGCACAAATAAAATGATATCGGAAATGCATTGCTCCTGAAATGGGGGGGGGGGGGGGTTGTGCGATGTAGTGTGAAATCATTTTGGGTAATTACATGATTTTTTCCAGGATATTCATGGGATAAACTCACAATCATGTGATAAATTTCTAGGAGTTTTTACTGTTGCTGTTAGAAATCTTTGCTCATTTTGGTTTTTTTTTTACACTTCTGCATTTTTAAAAAACAGAATTTGCTATTTTATCCCTTGTTGCTCAATATGTTATAGGGAAATCCGCACATACCCATACACACTTCCCCACCCCCATTTTTTCCTAACCTGCACCTGTCTCAGTTTCCTGCTGCTCTTGTTTGAGGCATGTTTTCCGCTGTCAGCATCTTCTGCACTTTCCCCCCTTTTCTACAGAGCTTCAGTTCTCTCTATTTAAAATGGCTAACTGAGCCAAAGGTGGGCAGTAATCGATTTTGGAACCAGTCAATACCTCAGGACTCTGTAGGCAACTAATAAATTCTGAATCACATAGTTTCTCTCCTCCACACATCTAGATTTGATTCTCCTTGGCAAACAATGGAAGGGGGAAGAGTGGAAACAATGTCAGAGAGGAAATTGAGCTGTGTGGTACAGTGGTCTAGGCAAGTTCAGTTATGAAATATGAAAATGCTCAATAGAGCTTAAACAAAATGAATCATTGCTTTAGACTTTTGCTCAGATCTTCAGCGGGAATGAGGCAGGGAAAAGGAAATGCTGACTTTGAGGCAGAAAATTTCCCACATTTCCAACCCAAATTTGAGTGATGTTGAGTAACTACCACACTTGGCAAAGGACTGAATTTGCTTAGGGGCAAATGCACAGATATAAGCCATGAAAGGTGTTGTTGTTGTGAGCCTTCAAGTCATTTCCAACTTATCACAGGGTTTTCTTGGCAAGATTTGCTCAGAAGGGGTTTACTTTTGCCACCCTCTGAAGTTGGGAGTGTGTGACTTGCCCCAGGTCACCCAGTATGTTTCCTGACTGAGTGGAGTTTTGAACCCTGTCTCCAGAGTCATAGTCCAACACTCAAACCATTACACAACACTGGCTCTATTATGGCTTTCTTTCTATGTATACACATAGAGCCAAAAAAGTCACAACTGCACAATTGATGTTTTCTTCTGATAAGAGGAAGAAGTGACACATACAACATGTTCATCTGTGCCTCATCTTTGCAAGTTGTGCATAATGGTTGTGCATCCTGCAGTTTGCATTGTTCACTATGCCTTGCATTATGCATCCTATACTTTCCATTTTGGTGGTGCATCTTGTACTTTGCACTACATTCTGGTTGTGCATCCTATAGTTTGCATTGTTGATTACACATTGCAACTGTGCATCCTATACTTTCCATTGTGGTTGTGCATACTTTGCACTGTGGTTCTGCTACAACGTACTTCCATTGTCATTGTGCATCTTATAGTTTGCATTGTAGTTGTGCATCATGTATTGCACACAGGAATCCAGTCATTGACATGTGTTGCACAATGTTGCTATTTCACATGGGGGTTGCATAGTGCTGCTGTAGCATATGCTCAAATGTGGGCATTTATGCTACACTAAGGGAATGTTGGATTAAGGCTAGTATCTGTTTTCTTGTTAAGTGACTTGATGTCATCTCTAACCTATGATGGCCTTATAGGATTTTCTTGGCAAGATTTATTCAGAAGAAACTTGCCATTGGTTTTCTGTAAGGGCTGAGACAGTGTGACTTGCCCTAGTGGGTTTCCATGGTTGAGTGGGGAACTCAGGTTTCCAGGAGTCCTAGGAGTTTATCACACAGGAGGAATTTCTATCAATTTTGAAAGAAATGGAAGTGAGGCCAGTTCGGAACTGAGTAAATTCGCTAGTTCAGCAAATTTACGTAATTGCGTATTCACTGCATTGCATTCAGAACTGCCCGAAATTGCCTCCCAGTGCCCGAAATTGTGTGTGATAGTTTCTCACGCAATCACGCAAAACCCCATGATTGCGTTTGGAAGGACTTCCCTTTGCCCGAAAATGAGTGTGATCAGCTTTCATGAAATCACGCGAAACCCCCTGATTGAATTCAGATTGCAATTGGATTATACTTCCAATTTGTATCGTGTGATAAACTCCCTAGTCTAACACTCAAACACCTATATAATGCTGGCCCTCCAGTGTTTAGGATACTTCAAATGGCTAAATCAATAATAAGTGCTAAAAATTGACAAGTACAGGTCATGTCTCCCTTATTCAAAATGGTTGGTAACAGAAGCATTTTGGATTGTTAAAAAAATATTATGGACTTTGGGATATATCCATAATGAGATATCCTGGAGATGGAACCCGAACCTAAACATGAAATTAATGTACCAGTATGTTTGCTATACACCTTGTACATTTAGCCTGAAATTAATTCTATACACAACATTTTAAGTTAATTTGGGGCATGAAATATGAACCGTCAGAAAGCAAAGTTGTCACTATCTCAGCTACACACGTGGATGATTTTGGATTTTGGAGTATTTCAGGTTAGGGAATTGCAGATACAGGAGACTAAATTTGTTGAGGCTTTGCAGGGCTTTGCAAGGCTGAAAAATCCCTGGCCCTCTATAGAGTCAAACTATTTAAGCAAGGAACCATTCCACAAGAGGTTTGGCATCCTTGTCACTTTGGCAGAAAAGTGGCCAAGTGGCAATGCAGAGATTTCCCAGGCCATCCCTTCCATGGTGCTTTGACTCTGAGGACATTTCAAGTCCCGGTATTTAAAAAAAATTAGCATCTCTCAATGCAGGCAGGTTAAGACGGGGAATGTTCCTTATGTTTTGATGTAATAATGCCAGCTAAGGATTACAGTGGGCTCTTGGTATCTGCTGGGGTTTGGTTCTAGGATTCCAAAATTGGTGGATTCCAAAATTGGTGGATGCTCAAGTTTCCTTATATACAGTGGGATAGTAAAATGGTGCCCCTTGTTTAAAATGGCAAAAAAGATTCACTGTTTGGATTATTTTTTGGAATGGGGGTATATTTTCAATCTATGGATGCAGAATCCATGGATGCAGATTTATACTCTTGGCCCAAGTACCTATCAACGATGTGAAGGAAATCAAGATTTTCTAATGTAGATAAGATTCACTACTAGGAGAAATTCTCCAGCTGAATTTGAATGCCGCTTTTCATACAATCTCAGTAGCACTGGTTTACTATAAAAACTATTGAAAGTGTCAGTGTTGAACCCCATTTATTTCTGTAGTTCTCTGGCGCTAATAACTTTCCAAACTCCATTTAATTCTTTCAAAAAGAGACAGAGAGAGAGAATAAAAACCCTGCTCCAAATTACACAAACTCCATTCTCCCTAGAAGCTCAGATTCTTCCTTCTTCTGTCAACAAAATGTAAATGATTTCATCTTGCATGTCTCAAAAGTATCATTGGTAATAAATAAAAATTATGTTTTTTTCTTCCAAGCACCACTTAATGAATTTTTAATGTTCATTCCAATTTAATGTAATCAATCTCTTGATATCTCAACACTGATGATGCAACAGCAACACAATTAGATTACAGAAATCTTTATGTAGTAATAAAAAAGAGGTTTAATTACCTCTATTTTTAGGACCAGACTTTTTTATCCAAGCTCAAATGGAAGACTACAAAGGAGATTTGCCAGGGAAGACAGTCTTATATTACAAAGATTTGTGCCATGGAGCGATGGCTGAATTCTTTGAGGAATTCTCAAGGTACAAAATGATTTGGGAGGAGGAAAAAAGCCTTTCTGAGACCTAGAAGGTGACATATTGTTGTGCTCAAACTTTTTAAGTTCATAGAACTTTTAAGTTCAAATCTACTTTGAAACCTATTTATGCACTGCATGTGATTGCAAGGGTATTCATTCTACAAAGCACAAAGCAAGCCTATTAGACCAGCTGTTTTCAAATGTTGGTCCTCCACATGCTTGTGACTTTGACCCGGTACAAATGGGTGGGAAGGGTCGTCCTGGCACCAATTCTAGGGTTTGGGAGCACTCAGTGACTGCAAGCTCCCGAATCCTAATACGTGCCATTGCCTGCACCATGGCGGCCTCCCATCCATGATGACATAAGCTTGGTGCAGAGTCTACATATTGTGGTGCCACACTCACATCATCGACAGTGTGCCAATGGTGTGTTCATAGCATTGGTTGCGCACATCTAAAAAACCCAATTTTTCCAGGTTATTTTTGGTGTGAAGGGACACCATGTGGTTTGGTTGCTGTGGCGTTCCTCGGGAGCAAAAATTGGTGCCTCCAGCCCTCCCTTTCAGGGTGATCTCTTGAGCCCCTTTATCTCAGAATTCTTGACTATTGGCCATGTTGGCTGTGGCCTCTGAAAGTTGGGAGTCCAAAACAATCAGAGAACTAAAAAATGAAAAACACGACAGTAGACCTTATCATTGTGCTACTTATGATATGGTAAGCTCTATCAAAATTACAGCTACAACTCCCAACAGCCCTAGTTATCACAGGCAGTGATGAGGATCTGTGGTAGTAGTAGTCCATCCACTTCCACAGGGCCACTGTTTCCAACTCCTGCCTCTCATGAAATTTACTTAGAACATACTTCATGTTTCTTTGTCCCTGGGCATTGCAAGAAGGCTGAATTTTGCTGGCCAGCAAGCAGATCTTTCCATGTGGAAATCTTCCTAACTCCTAAAGGAAGCCCAAGATGTCTTACGACAGAGTATGAAAAACCACCAATGGAAAGCAATCTTCCTACACCCACATTTTCTGGATGTTAAAAGGTCATTCCAACCTATGACTGATGAGGAAATTGAATTAACTGTGAGTTAACACAGAGACTTCTTGAGAAATTCAATGTTCTCTGTCAAAGAAGGGGATAGGTAGACTTTGTAATATCAGACAGGAGAGAGGCATCGTAGATCTATTCTTTTTATGTTGCTATTGGGATTCAATTTTTATTTCCTGGACCTCATGGCTCTTTGTCTCCCAGAGCCCCCATGATCAGAGATGTAAAGAAGGAATGGTCTCTATCTACATGGATATGCCTCTCTACCATCTTAACTGAGAACAACTGTAACAAAATCTTGACAAAATAGAGGCCTGTGACTCCAACATCATTATCTTTCACCTGTTTGATCACCGTTTGCTTGATGAAAAAGCTGGTGGAGCTTCAAAAGCTTACATGATGCATTTTTTGCATTTTGGTTGGTGCAATAAATGTATCACTGCTTTGTGGATTTTGGATGTTATTGTACTTTGCCAGCAAGTGAGTACGTGTCAACCTGTCAGGGGGAGATGATGACATTATGGGACTGCTACCACTCAACTGTAGCTACACACAGGTTTGTTGAAAGTGTAACACCGGATTTGGGGAGGTCAACAGATGATAAGGACAGCGTGAGATTTGCTGATGAAAAAAATAGCTAGGAAGATGGTATCTCAAGGCACTTTGTTCTCACAACTTTAGCAGCATCCTGAGATGAAGAAATTTAGCAGGAGAAATGTATTTTCCTGGAGGGAGGGGGGCTTCACCTGCTTAATTTCCATGCGGTTGATTCCTCGCGGCTTAATAACGGTGGTCATTCCAGATGCATGTTCACCCTCTGAGCCTCCTTAAAGGCCACCTATGAATGAACCCAGCCAAAATGATGGTAGATGTAATGAACACAGAGAGACTTTAAAGACAAGCTTTCTTTTGGATTGTTCTGTTCTGTTTTTTTTTCTCTTCCTGTTCCAGCAATGGCAAAACGGACGAAAACAGAGGCAAAGTTTATGCAGCAAACTCACAGAAGACAAGCCAAAAAAGAAATGACTCTAGCAATGTACCATGGACAGCATGCACATCAATGAATACTTACATAAATGTCTGCACCATAAAATCCATCCTGGTAAACAACACTGCAGGGATGCACACACAAAGAGAAACATTCATATTAGTGCATTTCCACATGCAAACGCCACCAACCCCTGAACTCTTGAGGTTAGTCTCATCGCAACAAAACAAGAGGAAACAAACCAAACCGAACCAAGCCAAAAAAGAAACCGATGAACATTGGATATAAATACAAATATCGAGATATAGAAATAAAAAGTACATACAGATTTGCCTTGGGTGGGACATATTACTTAAGAAGGTTGAAAGTTCATGCATTGTCTTGTCTTTGATAAGGAAAGCTGTACAGATAAACATTTACCCATATCTTGAACTTTCAGGGCTGATCTAGACTGGCAAAAAGGGGTGTGTTCATGCCTGCATGAAAGTGTAGCTTTTAGATGACCCACACTGAAAGTTTGGCATGAACGCACTTCTTTTGCATTTTAGTGGGGGAAAAGCAGCTTTAAAAAGGAGATGCTTTTTCCAGCTTCTTTTTAAAAAGGGTGTAACAGCGCAGCTGCGTCTAAATGCTGCAGTGCAACTGTGCAGTTTTTTAAAGCTCCCAAACCTTAGCTTCAGCTCTAATCCAGACCCTAGACATGCACAGTAGGGACTCTGGGATGCTGTAACTGTTATGCAACTGTGCATAAAATATCAATTCATTCATAAAATAAAGAAGTTTATTCATAAACTTAAATTGTAACAGATTTAATATCTTTTTAAGGGGGGAGGGATGCAGTTTGTTTTATTGATGTAATAGTATTTTAACGTGTAAGCCATCTCAATTGATCTCAAAGGGGTGAGGTAATAATAATAATAATAATAATAATAATAACTATTATTATAAAATAAAGGAGTTCATTCATGGTGCACCGGTGCAACTGCACACTTAAAAAAGGGAAGCAAAACCACAATGGTAATTTGACAGATCTTCATAACTGCACAGTTCATGTGTGATGTACCTGCACAACTGTGCAGTTCGCAGCTGGCAATACAATTGCCTGTATGATGTACCGGTGCAACTGTGCAGTCTGCAGCCGGCAACAAAATAAATAAATAAATAAATATTAAAGGTTCAGTGCGGCCAAAAGCCCCGTTCATTGCCACCCATGCAGCTGCTCTGCCTGTGTTTCTAGCATCCTGACAGCTTCCAATGTAGTTGCTGAGCAACTGAAAAGACTTCAGATAAATTGTCTTCACACCTCCTCAGTGTAGCTGCCCTATGCCTTTTTATTACACACCCGGGGCTTGCAGTGTAGCTGCTAAGCATTAAGGAAAAGGCAACTTAATGTCTCCCTTTCCTGCCAATCTAGAAAACCCCTCAGTTGTGTAATATAGTTGAGTTGCCACAGTGACTACCTATCCAAGTGGCACTTTATTTATAAGATCTCTGATCTGTTGATCATTAATAAATAGGCTGAGATTGATAGTTATGAGATCTAGAATTTACTTACTTACTATTTTACAGGGATAATGGCTTCCTTACTCACTACAGACATTTGAACTGGGATAATTGCTTTCTTATTCTCTACACACATTTCAACACTATCTGACCCCATCCTTGGGGGTCTACAAGATAGATTGTTACCAACAACACTCTTTTTCTGACGTTTTGGCATAAATGGTATCCCAAATAGCCTCAGATGGACACTGGTCTGCTGTCAGCCATAATCACCGTTGCAAGGGACCATGTACATAACACATCCCAGCTATTCTCAATGACAGGCTATACTAGAAGTTTTTACAAGCCAAAGCTGTAAGCATCTTGCGATTCCAATTTTATCTTTGTAAAAATAAAAAAGGGGGGATGCAATGGCAGCTAAAAGGGGGGGGGGAGAACATGATGGAGTGTGATCGTTCTGAAAACAACACATTGTGTATTATGTTATTGTATATTATGTAATTATATTTTTCAACTGTTTCCAACAGTCTATCAAATATTGCTTTCTCTATATAGCAATTGTGCATCTGTTCTCCATTTGTTAAAATGGTTTCCCCATATCTCAAGATGACTATTATGACTTTTTTAAAAAATAGAATTTTTAAGCATTGGTAGTCAGGAAGGTTTAATTCCACAAACCAATATAACTCCATATTACTAGACCTTATGAAGACAAGCAAAAAAAAGGAAGAACAGAGTTTGATAAAGTCTTGCAAAATACTCAGGAATGGGGTGGAAGAGAGATTCAGAGCAAATCTTTTCAGTGATTGCAAAGATATTAATTTCTTGCTATCATTCTTTATTTCCTCCGATGGCTACAGTTTTTTCAAAGGGTGTGTGTGCTGATTTTTTTAATCTTTTATTATGCCTTTTAAATTATTTTTTTACACTACTTGAAATTAATGTTGAGATATGGTGGGAGTTGGAGTCCATAAACATCTGGAAAAGTACATCTTTCCTACTCCACCTTTGTTACAGAGAGATTCAACTATTTACAAGTAATTGCCTGAGGAAAGAGAACCCTCCCTCCATACCAACTGCCATCCTCCGGCTGGGAGGGAGAGAAGAGGCAGGCCCAGTTCCATCAGGGCTTGCCTGAGGAACGAGAACCCTTGTTTATCCACTTTTGTAAACCGCTTTGATCTTTTTTGGAAAGGCGGTATATAAATAAATTATTATTATTATTATTATTATTATTAATAATAATAATAATTCAGTGGCCAGAATCATGATGATGTCATACCTAGTTGAGGATAGTTGTCCAATGCGGAACATCTACATTCAGTTCAAGTTTGGGAAACTAGGTTTGTACATGAACATGGATTGCATAGTACATGAATATTCATGTGAATTTGTGCATTTGGTTGCACATTGGCTTTCCTGATTGAGTTGTTTAACATTTCCATTGAACACAAGTGTTGTCTACCACACTGAATGTGTTACTCTGAATAATAATAATTATTATTATTATTATTATTATTATTATTATTTTATCTATAGCCTGCCCCTCTGAACTGGCAATCGGGGAAGTGTACAACATAGTTACAATCTACATAGTTACAAAATACAACAATCCCATCTACCTCACCCACCCCTTAAAATAGAATTAAATCGCTAAGAATTAAAAACATAATACAAATAAAACATTTAAAAAGTAACTTCCAAAAGCTGCATAAAACAATTTCGATGGGGGAAAGGGAGCTAAGAAAAAGAGTTGACAATGGATATGGAGCCGGGAAATTAGATACTATCTGGGAAGGCCTGCTGGAAGAGATGCGTCAACAGATGTAATAAGATGCATCTCATCCGGCAGATCATTCGACAGCTTGGGGGCTATAGCTGACCTCTGGGAGGTCTACGTCAGCCTGGTCTTCATGGGCTGTAGCAGATTCCTCCCAGAGGACTGGAGCGTGTGTGGGGGGGTTCATATGGGGAGAGGCGGTCCCAGAGATAGGATGGACCCAAGCCATGTAGGGCTTTAAAGGTTAAAACCAACACTTTGTACTGAGCCCGGAAACTAAATGGCAGCCAGTGGAGAGCCTTAAGCACCGGTGTTAGGTGCTCTCTCCTAGATGTTCAAGTAACTAACCTGGCTGCCATGTTTATGTTTTGAAATAACTGCAGTTTCCAAGTTAGGCACAAGGGTAGCCCAATGTAGAGTACATTACAGTAGTCCAGGCGAGAGGTTACCAAGGCATAGAGGTATGCTAAACAACCCCACTGTAGGTTTCAGACTCTTTGGGGCTTTCTAGATTGGCAGGAAAGGGTGACATGAAGTTGCCTTTTCCTTAATGCTTAGCAGCTACACTGCAAGTCCCAGGTGTGTAATAAAAAGGTATAGGGCAGCTACACTGAGGGGGTGTGGGGATGACTTATCTGAAGTCTTTTCTGTTGCTCAGCAACTACATTGGAAGCTGTCAGGATGCTAGAAACACAGGCGGAGCAGCTGCATGGGTGGCAATGAACGGGGCTTTTGGCCGCACTGAACCTTTATTTTTGTTGTTGTTGTTGTTGTTGTTGCCAGCTGCAAACTGAGCAGTTGCACTGGTACATCATACAGGCAATTGTATTGCCAGCTGCGAACTGCGCAGTTGCGCAGGTATATCACACATGAACTGTGCAGTTATGAAGATCTGTCAAATTACCATTGTGGTTTCGCTTCCCCTTTTTAAGTGCACAGTTGCATCAGTGCACCATGAATGAACCTCTTTATTTTATAATAATAATAGTAGTTGTTGTTGTTATTTTTATTATTAGTAGTAGTATACCACCCCTTTGAGATCAATTGAGGCAGCTTACAAATTAAAATACTATTACATCCCTTTTTGCCAGTCTAGATCAGCCCTATGTGTAACTTTTTATTGCCAAGCTCTGAGGAATAACTATAGTCACCATCCTAAAGGCCTGTAACTTAAAATATACATATACACATGCACGCTCTCCCATTCTTGTCAACAGAAGCTATTCACTAATCTGAGTGGTAATATCAATGCAAAACCTATCCTATCACCACCATCTCTAACAGTAAATGGAACAATCTTCAGTAACTGTATATCCACACAGGGGCTAATCGGATGGTGAAAATACTCCTGGTAGAATGTGGGTTGAATCTTTGTTGTTCACATACATTTTGAATGCATCTGATTAAGTTGGTAGGGGGCTGCCAAAAACTCATTTAACTTGGAATAATTGATCTCAGTCCCTCCCCATCCCAATTTTTCCTAAAGATTCACATTGTTAGCTGTGTGAATAACTTATTAGACCCAGGAAAATTCAGAATAAAACTCTGTATGCCTTGAATATGCTTCAAATACATCCGCATCATCAACTCCATCTTTATTTAAGTGATGAGACATGTAAGCAACAGAATTCACAGAGATGCATATAGATAAAAACGGTTCTGATTATAGTGTAACTAAAATGTGTTAGTGAGATTATTTGGATAGTCGTACTAAAAATACCCAATGTCTGAATAAAGCCCAAAAGGGGAACCCTTTTGTGTCTACCTGCAGGACTCTGCTGTGCTCCTCTTTGATCCTTGTGTTTTATAAAACCCTCCATGAACCCACTCTTCAGTCATCAGTTTGCTGACAATTCACAGTCATAATACACTAAATCCAGTCTCAAGTTTTACTTTCACCTGGCAGGTTTCTTTTGATTTTTAACAGTATCAAATGTTATCCAACCTCCGCAACAAAACAGATGTTTGCAATCATCCAAAAAGATATCTCTACCTCTGCAAGGTTTCTTTTTGGCTCTGATCCCCTCCCCACTACCAGCAGATTCTCTCCAGCGTTCCTTCTCAAGGGGAATTTACATAACAACATGGGACACACAAAATGCTTCAAAGCCACCAACCATGACAGTGCAAATTACTATCATTTGTCAAACCCGTATGCAAGGCGCTCTACTTCAGGCAAGGGAGATTGGTTGCATGCTGTGTGGGGTTTGTGTGGTGAGACAAGAGCCTCATGCATGGCACTCACAAATGCTCAGATTCTCAAAGGGGAGGGTGGAGCAGAAGAGAAGACAGGACACGCAGGGAAAGGAGGCCCAAGAAGCCTGAGATTACTCACCCGCCGTAAGCTGGGATTGGAGGCGGTGGGGCAGCCGCACGAAACGTGTTGTAGACGGTACGGCCTCGGCCTCGGAGGTGAGCCCCTCTGTACGCAGCAGCTGCGGTCGCGGCAGGGTAGGGGAAACCCGGCACTAAAATTGTAAAAAAGAAGACCAATGAGCAATAATAATAATAATACCCCAACATGAGTTCCACGAGTTGGATGCCATCACCTCTATTTCATAAAAAGAAATATTGCTTCTTCATTCAGCCCTAGGAGAAAGAAATGCATCCAAGATTCTCAGCAATAACTACCCCAAGTATTATTCCTCAGATGCATTTGAGAAAGTAGACTTAAGTCTAGGAAAGCTCATGCTACCAACGTCTCTCTTTCAGTCAATAAAGATAGACTAACTGAAAAAAAGCAGTTGGCAGCATGAGCTTTTGTATATAATAATAATAATAATAATAATAATAATAATAATAATAATAATAATTTGTATCCCACTCTTTCCCCAGAACTGGGACCTAGAGTGGCTTCACACTATTAAAAATAGTACAATTAAAAACATAGAAAAAAGTACATTAGAAAGGAATTAAATTATTGCATTATTGGAACAAATAGTTATTAAAAGAATAAAAATTTTAAAGATAAAGATAAAACTATATATTAAATATGATATCAATTTTTAAATATGGTACAACATCCCAGCCTGTCCTGCCAGCAGAAAGCCATCAAGGAGACTGTAGACTGAAGTCTTCTTCCTCAGATGCATTGGAAATGGATGAGGAAGTAGACTTAAGTCTATGAAAGCTCATGCCTCCAACTTCTTCCTTTCTGGTATTCGCAAGGTGTTACAAGATCTCTCTACATACTGATTCTACAGATTAACAGGGCTATATCTTTGAATTCTACCCCAAGTATTTTTTAGGGATATAGCTACAGGGAGAGGGAAGCAAAGTGAGGCATTAACCTCCACTAATAACAATTCATCCTCCACTTTCTTTATGAAATTTCTCTACAGTCCCCAAATTTCTAGTATTGTGGGAACTTAAAATTTTGAGCTGGATATGACTGTTGTGCATTGACCTAAAGTTTAACCTAGAAGAAGTTCACCTAAACATGAAAGAATTTATCAAATATAAGAGCTGCTCAATGGCAAAATGGACAGGCTTGGAGAGTGATGGATTCTCCTATTTTGGAGGTCTTGAAACAGAGGTTGGATGGGTATCATTCAGGACAGCTTTAGTTATGTATTTATCCATGGCAAGGGGTTAGAATAGATAGCCCTGTGGTCCCTTTCTACTCTAAGATAGAAGTGGAGTTAAGTTTTGCAACCTTTATACTGGAAACCAAGATAGTGCAACATATTTGACTCACAAGGTCAATGGTCAAGGTGCATGGTTTATAACTCATTGTGCAATTGCAATATCCAACATGCAAAGGTAACACATAGAGGCAATGCACATTCAGATGCTACTCAGTGCACTTTAATGCACAGTGGCCTCACACATGTGACTCTTCTTTCACTGCTTCAACTGGACATGACTGTTGTGCATTGTCCTAAAACAAAATCCTTTTGTCCATGTTGTATAACTTACTCCTGCATATTTCACTAACAGGATAACAGCCATTATATACTTTAGGGGAGATATAGGTTTTGAAAATATACACATGAGCCTCTCTGAGACCAAGAAAGTAAACAGGGAGCCCATGCACATGTTGAAATGAACCTTGGGACCCCTGTGGGAGAGGAGATTTTCAAGACAGTATTTTACTCAAGCAAGCAAGGAAAACAAATATTACTCAGTCAACCTCAATGAAAGCAAGTGGATAAAGGTAATGATACACAGAATTTAATTTAAAGCTAGAACAGGGACACTTTGCCAACCCAGCTTGGGCTCTTGGTTTGGTTTCCACATCCCATTTTCAAAGCCACATTAAAATGAAAAATAAAGGGGCTTTCCAGACTGTCAGGAGAGGGCGACATGAAGTTGCCTTTTCCCAAATGCCTAGCAACCACACTGCAGGTCCCAGGGGTGTATTTAAAAGGTATATGGCAGCTACACAGAGGGGGTTATCTGAAGCCTTGTCTCTTGCTCAGCCACTACATTGGAAGCTGTCAGGACACTAGAAACACAGGCGGAGCAGCTGCATGGGCGGCAATGAAGAGGACTTTTGTCTGCACTGAACCTTTATTTTATTTTATTTTATTTTTTTATCGGCTGTGAACTGTGCAGTTGCACCAGTACACCATACAGACAACTGTATTGCTGGCGAACTGCGCAGTTGTGCAGGTACATCACACATGAACTGTACAACTATGAAGATTATGAAGATCTGTCAAATCACTGTTGCAGTTTCGCTTCCCTTTTTTAAATGCACAGTTGCACCAGTGCACCATGAATGAACCCCTTTATTTTATGAATAAACTTCTTTATCTTATGAGTGAATTGGCATTTTATGCACAGTTGCATAACAGTTACAGCATCCCAGAGTCCCTACTGCACATGTCTAGGGTTCAGATTAGGGCTGGAGCTAGGGTTTGTTATACCTTTTTAAAAAAGAAGTGGGGAAAAGCAGCTCCTTTTTAAAGCTGCTTTCCCCCCACTAAAACACCAAAGAAGTGCGTTCATACCAAACTTTCACTGCAGGTCATCTAAATGCCACACTTTCATGCAGGCATGAACACACCCCTTTTTGCCAGTCTAGATCAGGCCAAAGACACACGTTCACAATGTGAGGATGCAGCAGTCTGCATCTGCAAATGTTTTATTCTTCCGTCCTCCTTCTCTCTCTTTTGCTCTGCGTGAACACACACATATATATCAACAAACAAACACACATGCTGAATAAGAACAACACCAACAACTACAGCAGTCAATAGCAGCATTTACTCTGCCAGGACATCTCCAAAAAAAGGTTTGCCTTTGTCTAATTTGATTTTATATGTTCAGACTGAGAGCTTCATCCCAGGTCCTTCTCAGCCCAGGTCCTTTTCAGTCCACTAGAGGTACTGATAACATGTATGAGACCTTCTGCACACAACCCACATTTTCTTCCACTAACCTCTAGACTCTTCCAATTTAATGTGACAGATTTTTTAAAAAAATCTGGTAACATAATTGCAAAGAAAATTGAATTCAGCTCTTAATCCATAATAATGTATACCATGTCCCTTGAAATGACTGTAGTATAATCAACCTTAAAATGAATTCCATCAATGCATCTGGATGATGAACCATTGAAAAAGGATGGGGGAATTGAGCTTTATGCGCAGAACACTGCAATCAGCATTTCTGAAGAAGGCAGAATGATTTAACAGTGAGCCCATGAGCCTAGGTTTACTTGCATGTCTCCACAGGGGCATTGCTTAGCAAACTAGAGGAGACTGGGCTTTGCAGCCAAGTACAAAATGGGAAAACTTAAACACTGTTGGTGTTGTATGGCAACCCAAAGGTAAACCTATCATGGGGTTTTATTGGCAAGATTTGTTCAGAGGGGGTTTATCATTGCTTTTTCCTGAGGCTGAGAGTGTGTGACTTGCCAAAGGTCACCCAATGGATTTTCATGGCTGAGCAGCGATTCAAAAGTATTGTCATCCAACACTTGTGAAACCACTACACCATGCTGGCTCTCACTACTTCATCAGAAATTATATCATCAAGAGCATCATCATCAATAATTTTGATGATTGTATTGTATGATGTATGATCATCATCATCATCATCAATAATTTTGGCCTAGATCACCTACTTAGTCATCTATACTAAATTTAAGAGACATGAGATATGGTGCAGAAAGTGGCACCATATCGCTTAAGTGGTCCTAGATTGCAAAGGCTCAGGCCTCCTGAATGGGCTCATGTTACTTGTTTAACTCTCTTATTATCTCTTATTATTATCTTATATTATTATCTTATTCTCTCTTAGCATCATAGACTCACAGGAGTTTATCACACTAGCAAAATACCACTGAAAAACAGGATTTAAACTAGATCTAATTTTTTAAAAAAATATCCACAAATGTGGGATGTTTATCACACCAAATTCCTGCAGAGGTGAAATAACGCAAAGTTAAAGTGAATGCAAAAGGGAGGAAAATGGCAGCTTTTTACTTTCAGGGAGTTCCGAAAGTAAAAAGCTGCAATTTTTCTCCCCTTTGCCTTTGTTTTAACTTTGCATTATTTACTTTAACAATGACGTCATTGGATAAACTTCCCACATTTGCAGTTTTTTTTTTCTAATTTAAATCTAGGTTAAATCCAGTTTCTCAGTGAGATTTCACTGGTTTGATAAACTTGATACAGTTGGAAGAGACTCCAGGGCTTTTCCCCTTTATGAAGCAAAGCACATACACACAGAACTAGCATAAAAGGACAGTCTGATGAATGGCAAAAATACAACAACAACAACAATAACCTTAACTGTACTACATTTTAATAGTGAAAGAAACAAGACACCAGTTGTTGCATTTTACATTTCTTCTGCAACTCAAAAATGCTCAAAATCCATTTGAAAACAGACTGATATTTCCTAGATACCATTTATCTATTTGATAACAGAGAAATGCCAACCTATAGAAAGGAAACAAGTTCCAGATTTCCATATCTATGTGCGAAAACTAAGCACTTGCTTGATCAACCCCTGTATATTTTGAGATTGACAAATGTTTCCCATTGTCTTACAGAAGTGTTTTGTCTGGTTTCCTTGATTTACCGCAACATGTATTCAGGATTACAGAAGCAATAGCCAATGCACCATTGTGTTCAACTCCACATCGGAATCAAACTGTGTTGTTTAGTGGAAACAGTATCTTTCAGGCCATTCTTATTTGAAATGCATTGAAAAGAGGAGTGTGCATGTGTTTGTGTAGCAAAGTGCTCACATGCACACACACACACAACCTCTAATTAATGTACAAGTTTAATCACCACTCCCCACACGGAAGAGTCATTTTTCACTGTTCATTTGTTTGGTGTAATCTCCGAACTGACATAACAGAGAAGCAATAGCCTATCAATCTGTTCCCATTTGTTCCTTTAATATTCATATTGCATTGAACTACAGCTGCTTGTTGCTGCAGTCTATTACAACATGCAAAAGTGTTGATAAAATATTATGAAAGACAAGATGTATTTGCTGTGTGGCAGCGTGTGCCATTTATTTATTTATTTATTTATTTATTTATTTATTATAAAGGGACAATAAATGGCTTGTGGATTGTCCCTTTGCTTTGCTGCTGACTGGGTGATGATTAGTGATTAATTACCAAGCCGCAAATTGACAGGGCACTGGGAAATTGACACAGCTCTGATTAATTAACCTTTTCCCCTTTTGTTAAAAAAGGAGGGGTGATAGTTACTTAGAAAAATGCATGAAACTAATTGAATGGTGGCATGAGTTATAGAAGTAGGGATTGAAAGTCAAAGCTATGAGACAGACGCCAGACCCATGGTTTCCACTCTGCAAACATTTACAGAGGAAAAGGTTCATTTCAAGATTAAAATGCAGAGCATGGAAGCCTGGTGATCTCTGTTCTTACCAGTCCCATCTGACTCGCAATCCTTCCTATTTGTGTGGTTCAACAATAGATGAACTTCATCACATGAGCACATGTGGCAGCCATTGGATCCACCACTGTGAGAATGATAAATCCACTCTTGAGTTGACTACTGCTCTGAACTGGGTAGGGATCCTGCTGGTTCCAGATCTCTGGAGGATAAGGTCTACTACCAGTAGATGAACTGCAAGAGGAATGGCAATAAAACCAATAATGGATCTACCATCCCTGTGGTGGTGATTCCATGGGTCAACCTGGTGGACTGTGAAAGCCACAACCACAATAACTAATAAACCACCAGTACATCAGCTTCAAGAGCAGTGTCAGAAAAATCAAGAATGGATCTACCATTCCATGGATCAAACTGGTCAATTGTGAAACCTGTGACAACAATAACTAATAAACACATTTTTCTGTGTAGCCTTTCCTAATATGTTCATGATTGTATGCTTTTGTGTGTGTGTGTGTGTGTGAGAGAGAGATTCACTGTATAATTCAGGGCCTTGCAAATATGAAAACATAACTGTGTATCAGATTGTGTATTGAACTGGAAAGTGTGAATTAGGTAAGCTTGAAGTGAATCAACCTGGCCCTATCTGTACTCATCTGTAAATCACTATGGAAATGAAGCCTCAATTCCAATTTCCACAGTTACCCAGTTGGTGAGGATAAAACTTTAGGCAAGGAAAGTGGAAGGAGGGAAAAGTGTCTTTTTTTAGCTCTCTCCTTGCAACAACCATGTGATTATCACGTCTGCCTTGGTCCTCAAACACTGCAAATCTTGGCTACTGGTGAATTCTCTGAGTGAACATAAAAGGTCATTGAATATGAAATTTGGAGAAAAATGCCTTGGACTCATCCACAGAATGACAAGCAAGAGAACAGGAAAACCAGTTCATCCCCTTCTGGCTTAACATGAATGTTAGGTAATCAAGTGTGAAATCGCCAGCATTTTTTAAAGTAAGGAAATGAAAAAAAAAGAGGAGGACAGAAACCATGTGAGATTGCCCATTGTGGCTTTGTTCAAAGGCAGAATAAATCTATTCAAATTATAAAGAGCACACTTCTTTTCTGTTCAGTTTTTTTCCTCCTCCCACCTCTTAATGAGTTGTTAATACAGAAGAACACATTCCTGGATTATGAGCTGCATGACAAAGGATTTCAGTGAGATAGTCATGGATTGTATTAAATGACCTCTCAGAGAATCAGGTTATTGGTGCATCAACTGGCTACAAGGTCCCCTTCAAAATGTATTTTTCACATGCACCTTTCTAATATGCACGTATTGACCAAGGCCATGTATTGCAGAGTATAGCCACAAGTCCACCAGGAGTGTATAAACTGATCCATAGGCTGGATTGTGCCTCTGATAACTGAAAGTGTTTGAGCAAGCAAGAAAAAAAATGAACAAATAAAATAATGCAAACCTATACATACTTGATCTGAAGCGACTGCAAAAAAATCCAGTTTTGTTACAGTATTGGGTGAGGATTAGGAAGACCCAAGTTCAAATCACCAACTGGCCATGACACTCAGCTGCATGACCTAGGATTATTCATCTTCTCAAAAATCGACCAAACTTATGTAGGAAAATGTAGTCTTCCAGGGCCTCATTCCCACTTACAGATAAATCCCATAAAAACCATAAGCAGATTGGAATCGATTCACCAGTGAATAAATTCAAAATGAATTTGTTAGAGCTGGTCGAATGGGAAATTTGTATTGATTCCAATCTGCTTATGGTTCACACTTGTGCTGCATCAATTTATTGAAAAAGAAGTGGAAAAAAATCAGTATCAAAAAGGTGTGGGTTAAATGGGTAGAGTGCATGCTCCCCCTCGGAATTGCTTCAGTGATTCAAATTAAGTGGGAACCAGTGTCATTTGAACCAGTTCAAACCAATTCACAATCCGATTTAAAAGGCAGTGGGAATGAGGCCCAGGTAAGATAGGGAAAAAAATCCAAGTTATCTGAAAGATTGCTTTTTCCTATATACATCTGCCCATTTTTTGAGAAAGTCTCTCTATCCCACTGCCATCCGAGGTACATCTGGTAGGAACATCAGAGAGGAACTTCTTGGTGGCCGTTCCAAGACGCTGGAACACCATTCCTAGAAAGGCTACACTGGTTCTCTTTTTCCTATCCTTCTGCAGGCAGGTAAAGACTTTTTGTTTATGTCGGCAGATCTTTAAGGGCTGATTTTGCTATAGGAAGGAAGGACCTTTCATAATGCACTGTGTTGATTATATTTTCATCTTCTTTTTTACTGATTATCTTTCTATTGATTTTTAATTCTATTGATAGTTCCATTACATTTTAAATTTTTGTATAATGTGAATCCCCACCCCAGATATGCTTCTTCTTCAGCTGCTGTTACTATTACTTGCGTGCCTTCAAGTCATTTCCAACTTATGGTGACCCTAAGGCAAACCTATTATAAAGTTTTCTGGGGTTGCATGTATGTGACTTGCCAAAGGTCACAACTTGGTTTCTACAGCTGTGCTGGGAATCAAATCCTGATCTCCAGAGATGGGGATTTCTGGTCAATACTCAAACCACTACTATACCATACTTGCATCTGAGGAAGTAGAGTAGACCATGTCTATGAAAATTTATGCTACAACTCCTTTCTCTCATTTAGTCTCAAAGTTGCTGCAAGATCCCTTTGCATACTGCTCCAGACTAACATGGCTATCAGCTTTTAAAGGCTTATTAATAAGTTTGTGGTTGTCACTAGTAGTTGTACTCTTTCAACCTAAGCCACCTAAGAAAACTGGGAGAGGCAAAGAAATGTGGGTGCTGTTATGACCAACGTGGTGAGATATAACTGTACTAAATCCACCAATAACTAATCTCAGCTGAATATCCAAAGGCCTGAACCAGGCATCCATTTGACAAATGTATTGTGCAGGGAAAATCTTTCTTTGGGAAAAAAACCCCTCAACAACTAATGCAGTGTCAGCTGATTTATTATTTTCAGATTTCTATGCCTAGCAATGTGATGGATAACTTTGACTGCCCCCAACACCCTTAGAACAGTGTGATTTAAAGTGCACCAAGACTATCTTGCCATCTACTTAAGAAGATGTTGCATTTATAACATTTTCTGTCAGTGGCACTGAAAGTTTCCGGGGATTTTTTCCTTCCTTCCTTCCTTCCTTTGAAGCAACTGGCTTGCCACCTTTCAAAACACTCTCATCTCCACAGTGTTGTTTCCAGCCATGAAAATCCAGTGCATGAAAATCCCAAGACAACGTAGTTTATTGTTTTAATATCTCTCTGACACAAGGTAAAAGTATATCCCAGAGTGACTACTTATCTGTCATATGTATTTTTCGTGAAGGAAATATCATGACAACCCTGCTGTTCAGAGGCTTTCCAGGAGGCTGTTAGTTGGGCGGTAGCTAAATTTCACTTTCTAAAAGCAACAGCTCTGGGCTTATAAACTGCTGAGGAACATTTCACAAAGACCCAAGAGTTGTCGCTAGGTTTATCAAAGCTTTTTTCAGTTCTTTTATCATTCCCCTTCAGTTCCAGCAAAGATGCAACTGCCTTTTTTGGCTTAAAATTTCATCAGTGATTAAGCATTGGTGGCAAGACTCATCTATGTTCCATCGGTGAAGTCAATACTGTAGGGGGAACTATGGCACCCCAATTGTGGAATGCTCTCCCCTTGGAAGGCTGAATGTCAGCAACACTCATTTTCAAATGAAAACCAAAACATCAGAAATAAACTCTTCTAGAACATGGCCTCATAGCCTGAAAAACCCACAAAAAACTATGGATGCCATCTGTGAAAGCCTTCAACTTCACATTGAAAACTTGGATGTTTATCAATGTTTTGGTATTATTATTACTATTGTTGTTATTATGTATATCCCTGATGGTACCCCTGATATCCTACATATCACTTAATTTCTTCTAATCTCTGCTTGTGGGCCTAAGCGATACAAGAACTTGCATACACTTTGAAAAGTATCAAGTTAGATTTTAAGTCCAGTTGGTACCTAAGAATTTACTTCTTCACTTGTTGCCTCATTTCTATAAAAGTAAGCCGGTTATTTTGAAAGAAGCATACGGATATAAAAAGGTAAAGAGAACGCAAAAGAGGAAGCAATAATATAGAAAGGAGCACTAAAAAGGTACAGTTGGCCTTCCTTATTCACGGATTTTTTATCCATGGATCCAAGCATCCACAGCTTGAAAATATTCCAAAAAAGTACAAATTCCAAATCATAGAATCATAAAATCACAGAGTTGGAAGAGACCACAAGGGCCACCCAGTCCAACCCCCTGCCATGCAGGAACTCCCAATCAAAGCATACCTGACAGATGGCCATCCACACTCCACTTAAAAACCTCCAAGTAAGGTGACTCCACCACAGATTTTCCATTTTATATAAAGGGTACCATTTTGCTCTGCCATTATACTTAATGGGACTTGAGCATCCACAGATTTTGTTATCCATGGTGGGTCCAGGAACCAAATTGCAGCAGATAACAAGGTTTCATTATAATGCTCTCTCTTTAAATTGGAACAGAAAGAAGATTGTCAAAGGGACATATTTAGATTCAATTGAGAGACATTACAAGAAAGGCTCTAGGTGTGGGGAAATTAAATACCATAGTAAAAGAGGTACAAATAAAGTTTTTTCCTTTGAAAAGACAGCTGGGAAAATATAAACACCAGGAAGTTAATTTTAGTTAGGATTTTTGTAGAATGCTTGATAAAAAAGAATGATTGCTGTAAGGTGATGTTTGGAGATCTTTGACAATATGTACTGTTCCATCTTGTAATTTCTGCTATGGTACTGCTGTATGTTTTGTTTGTTTTAATTATGAAAAATATTAATAAAATATGAATAAAATTTTAAAAAGATTTTGGGACCTCTGAAATACTGATGAACATAGATTTAAAGACTTTTGAATCCTTTCTATTGATGAAACACAACAGATAGATCATTGCAGAGTTATAAGGAATAGAAGTATTCCATCTATTGCAACAGAAGTTGTTAATGGACTAGGTAATTAATCACCAGTGTATAGTAGTTTTAGTGTTGGATAAGGACTCTGGAGGCCAGGGTGTGAATCCCCGCTCAGCCATGAAAACCCCCTGCATGATCTCAAAAAAGTCAATACTCTCTCAGTCTCAAAGGATGGCAATGGCAAACCCGCTCCAAACAAATCTCACCAGGAAAACCATGAGAGGTTCAACTTAAGTTCACCATAAGTCAGAAATGACTTGAAGGCACACAACAAATTCCACTTTGGATCCTTCCTATGGATTCCTGGGATTTATAGGTTGAGGGGTGCTTAGAATTCTCAGACAGAGCACTCTAGTTCCTCAAATTAAAGAGCCTTGGTGCCAGAGGGGTTAAAGCTGGTACTGCAGCCACAAGGTTGTGAATTGAATTGATACCAGGGCTCCAAGGTTGATTCAGCCTTCCATCCTTTCATAGGTCTGTAAAATGAATACTCAGCTTCTTTATGACAATTGGCGTACACATTGTAAATCTCTTTGAGAGTGCTGAGTTGACTATTAAGTGGTATAAAAATGGAAATGCTACTGCTATTGCTAAACTATGAATCCTGGGATGATGATGATGATGCTGATGATGATGATGATATTTATTTATACCCTTCTGTCATGGCCAGCCAAGAGTTGGAGTCAGAGGATGAGGAGGAGGAGGACATGGCTCCTCAGGAGCAAGAGGAATTGGAGGCTAGGCCAGGTCCCAGTTCTGCCATGCCAGACCCTAGCCCTGACAGTTCAGCCCCAGGAGTGGAAGCACAGCCAGCCTCTGGCACTGTGGAGCTCCCTTCAGGGGCTCAGCAGATGAGTGTGGGCTTCAGGTAGGAATCTGGCTTGGAGGTTATCTCCTTTAAGGAACAAAGGCATGAAAGTGCTTGCTTACGCCGATCTCGCAGGCTGGCTGAGAAACAAGCTCGCAATAAGGTTCAGCTGATACCAGGCAGGGTGTCGGCTACTTAAACACCTGTGAGAGGCCATCCCTTTGCCAGAACTTATTGTAAGTGTGTGTGACTGTGTGCTGGCTTCGTGTCTCTGGAACTCTGGTTTGCCTTGACTTGGAACAATTTGGATTTTTGCTGCTTTCTCCTTGTCCTGACCTCAGACCGGACTGACTTCTGTGATTGCCCCAACCCTTACCTTGACTCTGGCTTATGGACTACTCTTCGGATCACGTTTAGGCTTGTGGAACTGACTTATCAGCTATTGTTGGTGAGTGCTGGCCACAGTCCAGGACACCTTCCCTTCTCCCATGACTGGGACTCAGGGAGGCTTACAACATTAAAAATAACACAATTAAAAAAAAAACAGCATGCAGCCATGAGATGCAGCCATGCCAGTTAAAGTGGAATCGTAGTGCTATAATGGTGTAGTGTGAAAAGTCTCTTAGTAATGGAATTCGGAATTCAAATGGCATTGGATCCTGCTATGTGAAGGATTCCTATGTATGCCTATCCTAAGATTTTGGATCTGCTGGAAGGATTCTCCTCTTTGTCTACCAGAAGAAACAATCCATTTTGTGAGATACAGTGAAATGCCCTTCTTTTGGAAATCTGATTGGTAAATTTACACAGCACTTTACATATGATCAATTAAAAATAAAATAAAATAAAATATGGTGTACATTCTACAAAAATAAACATAATATATATTAATATATATTGATGTTTAAATAATAAAATATAGCAGAAACAAATAAAAACAAACTTGGGATAACTTAAACTGCTTGAAGTTGTACATTGCCAGGGTACATGATGGGATATAAATATTTTGATATTTTGAAGGTAAATGAATATTTGCAAAAAAAAATAAAAAATTGCCAGTTTGGGATCTAGGGGTTTTAATAGTCAGAAAGACATTATGGTTTTAATTACTCTGTGTTTCCCTCTGGTTATCTCAATGCTGTATAACAAAGAAACACACAGTCCAATAACGGGGTACATCAAGTTATTGTGTTGGGCCTGAATGGGTAGGTTGGCGATGGTGATAGCAGAGTGACTATTGCTAGTTAAAACAGATGAAATAGAATAGCATTTTAGGGACACAATGGGCTGGAAACTTTCTTCTTATTAATTGAACTCAGCGTAATGACATATGAATAGCTAGTGATCTGGAAATTCATTTAGGCCATTAGTTTAATTACAGAAACTGGTGGAAGTTTTCTCAGACAATTATGCAAATAACTAGAGCAGTATGGAATAGATTTAGAAGCATTTGTATCCCGCTCTTCTCCTCCACCATCCCCCCCTTTTTTTGTTTTTCTTCCCTTGCTGAATATAGATTACGCTACAGGAAAGTGAAGCCAGATCGGGGCCTAAATGTTATTGTTAGTCCCAATAACAATAGATCCATCAAGTCATTGTTGACCATAAATTGTTGATCATAACAACTTATGTTGAGCCAGGAGAGTTGAGCCAGCGGTCTGGTGCTGCAGCAAAGAAGGCAAATTCTACATTAGATTTTATTAATAAAACTAAATTTTCCAAGTCAAGGCAAATGTGTTCAATGCTTTTTTAAGGGGGGGGGGGGTGGGGATATTATATGTACAATGTACTATATATTGGATTTATTTTTAGGTGTAAACCACTTTGATTGTTTGGCAACAGAAAAACAGGATATAAATAAAGTATTATTATTATTATTATTATTAATCCCACTATATTGTGTGCTGGTCAGGCCTTATTTGGAAAGCTGGTTTCCATCCTGGGCACCTCAATTTAGGTGGAAAGCTGGTTTGGAAAGCTGGTTTCCTTCCTGGGCACCTCATAAGATGTATGGAGAACAAGACATATGCGGAAAGGAGGTGGGCATGTTTGGCATGGAGAAGAATAGATATGATAACACTCTTTAAATACTTCAAGGGCTGCCAAAAGTAGATGGTGCAGGCTTGTCTTCTCCTGCCTCAGAAGGTTGAACTAGGTCTAATGGTTTGGAATCATAGGAGGTAGATTTTGACTGACCATTAGAAGAGGCTTCTTGAGCATGAGAGTGGTTGGCAATGAAACCAATTGCCCAAGGAGGTGGTGAGATCTCCTGCATGGATGTCTTCAAAAAGAGGCTTGACACCAATCTGCTGGGGATGCTTTAGCTGGAAATCCTGCACTGAGCAGGATGTTGCTTTCCAGCTCTTTGATTCTATGAATCAAAGGGTTTGATACATTCAGTAATTGATTCAGTATGTCTATTCTCTTTAGGTCTAAGCAATAGTATTCTGCCCTACATGAACAATTCACCCCCAAGGAACAATATGTAAGGAATGAAAACCACAGGCAAAGCAACATATGGTCTTTATAGAAAAATAACAGTGGTAATGCAGAAGCTCTTGCCAGCTTGTACTATAGCATGTGACCTTTGCCTTCTTTAAACTAGACAAGAGCTGTCAGGGCCTAACAGTTGAAAATGGCTTGTGTACAGAGCTGGAGGCTTAGGATCCAGTGGTAAGAGCAAAGGACTTACCAGGACCATGAATGGTTGGAAGCCCAGTGGCACCTAAGCCTAATAGGCTTCATCCTTTGGAGGCTAGACTCCCCTGATTCTCAGACCTCCATGCAAGACCATGAATATAAAACAGGATTGGACATCTCCATGCTGTGTTTTCAGAAGGAGGTCCAGGAGAGATGAAGACATACTAGCCCCTGAGACTAAGATTCACCCCTTTAGGTCTTTCCACTCTTTCTGACGAAGGGGAGACCTGGAAACGTAGTCTTTGATGGAAATGGGTAGATATTTGAAGGGCCATAGCTCGCCTGCATGGTGGAGTGGTTTGAACGTTGGACTATTTCCTCTGGGGACCAGGTTCAAATCCCTGATCAGCCATGGAAACCCACTGGTGACCTTGGGAAAATCATACTCTCTCAATTTCAGGAGAAGGCAAAGGCAAACCTGGTCTCAACAAATCTTGCCAAGGAAACCCCATGAGATCGTCGATTTGAGGTGGTCATAAGTTGGAAATGACTTGAAGGCACACAAGAACAACAGTCTACCTATACAAACCTGTTTCAGAAGGGACCCTTGTCTGTGTCCCACTGCTTCCCTGGCTCATTCCATGGAAAGAAAGGTAGCTCTGACCTGTTTCCAAAGGGTGGCTAGGATGGTTCCCTCCTTGGTTTCCATGCAGAAGCAAGTGAAAACTTTTGTGTTCCATTGGAATTTCTGCTCTGAATTGACAGTAATGGGCATTCAATTGTAACACAGTTTTGTATTTTAATTAATTATAATGGTTTTAAGCCTATAGATCCTTTAGGGTGTGTGTGTTTGTAGTAATTTATATGCCACTGTGAGCCCTGTTAGTGGTGAACAGGTGAGATAGAAATGCATAAAACCATCATCATTGTTACCGTTTTCTTGGCCAACAAGTACAAGCCATATTTGAACACTTGACTTTTTGCAATAAGATACTCACTCAGATCTCTCCCAGGTGCAGCATTGTTTGGGTAACCCTCTGGATTCCTGTTACTATCCAGAAGGTGACAATTATCCTTAACAGATCAGGGCTATATGGCAGATGTGGAAGACTCATTAGACTTAGCATCTGGGATGCTCGGGGCTTTCATACCTCCACAAAGTCCACTGGGAATGACATCTGCTATGAGCCACCATCCTATGAACTACTATTTGAAATAAACCAAAATGTTTTTGGCATGCTTCTATCTTATGTGCGCCAGAACATGTTTAACCAGAATCTTACTACTCCTAATATGTTAGCTTACTAAAAAAAAAAAGCTACATTCAGTATACAGTACATCTCATATTATATATTTAAATGTAATCCAGTGGAGTTTGTTTTTGTTTGTTTGATAGTTATCCTGCTTTGTGTTTGTGGTTATCTGCTTTTCAGCTGCTGTGATTTCATAGAATTTGTTCACATATGTAACTTTGAATACATGTTACATATGTAAAAAATACATGGTTGTGGAAGGGCATTTAGTTATATTAAACTGCATTTAGTTGCATTTAAACTATATCGAATTCTCAAAGGCTCCCTTTTCAGTTATTTTTTACACCCCTACTCATTGATTCTCTACTTACATGATTGTTGAAAGGCTTTTATTTATATTAAACTGCATTTGGGTTGCATCTAAACTATATTGAGTTCTCAAAGGCTCCCTTTTTAGTTATATTTGCATCCCAATGTATGGTCTACTTGGTAGCAGGGATAGTCGATCATGAGATGTCGTCATTCCCAAGATTATTATACAGGGGAATGTTGATTAATCAATAGATATAATGCAAGGTAATTGAAAAGTGGAGTTTGAAAATAAACACTTCTTGTGAGTTTGTTCTGGAATCCCAGAAGGATACAATTAATTCTTAAAGTGATTTAACAAACAGACCTATCATCTGTAACCTATCTGTTGCATCTGTGTACATGTGTAGCATCATCACATCAGTTAAGGATCAGTTGATCAGAATATACTCTGAGGAGCAGATAAAGGTGGAAACTGAGACATTGTGCCAATACATATATACATACATATCTGAGAATGCCTCACACATATCTGACGGATAAGGTGTGACTTACTGGCTGCAGAAACGTTTTGCCAGAGGCCTCCCCTTATGAAATGCTCTCTGTATACCATCTAATTATGCACCTATCCAGCAGCCGGCCTTTTCATTTTCCCCTGTTGCTAGTTTTACTCTGTTCTGCCTTGGCCATACTTTTGCTGGTTTTATTGTTTTGTTTTAAGATTTGACAGGACAATCTATTGTCATGTCTACTGCAAATTATCCTAAGAACCCATCCATGCAGTGGCCAAGCAAGCAATCAAGAAAGCAAAGACTCAAACAAGCATCACTTTCTAAATTAAAATGTCCAAAGCAATCCCAATGCTTAGGAATCCACACTAGGTTTTCCAAGCAGTTCCAGCCAAGGAGAATTCGGATCCTTCCGCCTTTGCAGGAGAGAGGTGTGTTTGATGGTCTTACATGAAGAGAGACCAGGGTAATCTAGTGTTGTGATGCTGTACACTAGGTCAGAGAGTGTAAGGAGACAGAGTAAGAGGTATTATAAGCTTTAGCCACCTCATACCTCTTCTTGCTGAATTGCAAACAAAACAAAACAAAACAAAACAAAAAACATCCAGACAGTTTATGCTTGCTGGTCACTTCAGAACCAAGTAGGAATTCCCTCATTTTCTTTTTGCCTACCCTATACTGTTGAATGGGGAATTGGAGTTTTGTCTTTGGGTGGTGTCTCAGGGATTCGTACTGGCCAAATAAAGCGGCTTCTAACTGCTTTGTAGCTTGGCTGGTTAGATAATGCATGAAGTGAAACTGGGTGGAAATCGATATAAAGCCGTACTCCAGAGCTAAGATCTGGGGCAAAAAGAAGCTGAGATATAAAAAGCCCAGCACCAGTGTGGGACTGTGGCAAACCAAAATTGAGAAAGTGCAACCAACAGGGCAGGTTGCAAGTAATGCAATGGATATAATTATAAAATCATAGAATCATAGAGTTGGAAGACACCCCCAAGGGCCATCCAGTCCAACCCCCTGCCATGCAGGAATTCTCAATCAAAGCATCCCTGACAGATGGCCATGCAGCCTCCGTTTAAAGATTACAAAATACACAGACCAGACAGTTCAACAAGGGGGCATGGGGTAAAGAGGGTAAAGAGGCATGTATCAGAGGCCTTCATGATTGTGCTTTGCCAGTGTATCACTCTACACATTGATGCACTGTATAGGCTATGCATCGCACATGTGATTGTGTGGCCAATCAAAGGGGCGGCCATGCAAATGGATGGCATCTGGGTGGGAAGAGGGAGGTAAGTGGAAGGCACAGATGGTGTGTTTTTGTGATGGTACCCATGCATAATGGAGAGGCAACAACATTTTTTTTTCTACCTGCATGGTGAGGACAGTCCATGGGTGTTTGGTGCGTCTTGGGAGTGGGCTATGCAGACAGCAGAGTTTTGACTTGTTTTCAGGAAACCTAGGACTGAGTTGCTTTTGCCTGCTCCTCTTCTCTGGCTGTTAAATAATACAGTGAACCTGTGCCATACATGGGCTTCCCTTCCGCAACTTTTGGCACACACTGAAGCTGCATTACAATGGAATTAATGGTGCATGCACCCCATTATTTTCATGATTTCCCCTTATGCAGGGGGGTCCAGAAAGGATCCCACGCATAAGGGAAGGGAGGACTGTACAACACTTGGTAGGTAATGAGGTGAGAAAGTAGGTGTCTGACGAACACCTATGGCATCCTTTTGGTGAAGATTAGGTCTCTGGGGCTGCCGCTACAAGTCATGATACCTGGGGGATGTTGCTCCCTTTGGGATTGGCCTGGGAGCCTGGCTTTTACTAGAGGTCATGCGGTATAGGGGGTTTGAATCTCAGGTTGGTCTTCCACTGGTTGGCCAACAAGGGGACAACCCAGCCTTTGGGTTCTTCTTGGACCTCAGGTGTTTCACTCAGGGAAAGCTGGGGAGGAGGTCTTGGAAAGATCAACAGCCCCAGCTGTTCCTGCACTATGATGCTCCCTGCTTTTGCACATCTCAGGGGATAAATCTTAAATAGGTGATCATTTAAATAAAGTAGTCTATATTCAACCCAAAGTTTTCTGTCTGGTCTCATTATTTAATTTATCTGTCATCAATGTATTATTTTGCATTGTATTACATTGTATTATTCTGTTTAAGAGGGTTATTTTATGAGAATTTTAATGCTGAAATTTGTATGTTTGTATGCATTTTACCTGTTGTGATCCCACCTCAATCCGTAGGGAGAGGTGGGACATAGAAATAAATCATCATCATCATCATCAATTCTGTACAGTCTGAACCCAAATTTCACTTCTGACTTCTCAGACAGACAGAAAGACAAAATGTTCATGGCCACATAGTCAGAAAGAACTCTGATCCCTTGCCAAGGGAAGCCTGGTGATTCTCTGTGTCCATTTGGATTGGGTAAGAGCTTAATATTTAAAAGTGGGAGACATTTCCTTTGGGTCACTGGGAGGAGGAAGTAGAAAACCTCATTCTATACAACTGCTTGCAGAGGTACGCACCTAACGGCGCAAAAATTTTTCTTTACTAATTCATTTTAATTTTTTGTAGTGAAGGAGAGGTGTGAATACAGAGGTGAAGGTAACCTAGGCACAGTGTTAGAAAGCAACTTATTCAATTTTAACAATTGTCTGTTCCCCTTCCCCTTCAGGGGTTGTGGATATTCAGAGGAAGTGCCTCTGGAAGGAGCTAGCAGCCAGGAGCTCTCTAGATAACTATAGGCCCAGTTGATTGAGCTCACTAACAGCCACACAGGGATTCTTTATGCTGGTGTTTAACAAGAGACGCCGACAGTCTTGTTTCAGTGCCTCCTTAAGACTTCTCACTATGGATACTGAGGGACCTGCTGCAGTCACCTGCAACACCTGTGGGATGTTTGTCTTCTTGCCTATAGATGTGGGAAACTTCACCTGCACCAAGTGCAAGTTGGTAGCCCTCTTAGAAGAGAGAGTTCAGCAGTTGGAGGCCCAGGTGTCTACATTTCAGCATCACAGAGAGCAGGAGGTTCTCCTGAACAGAATGGACCAGACTGTCTTGGACATGAAAAACACAGAGAAAGTTTCTGGGGAAGAAGAGGTCACTTCACACACAACAGAAGGAGATGGTTGGAGGAATGTCACACACAGAAATAGGGAAACCACGGTTCGTTCTGTGAGCTTGCAGCTACAGAATCGCTTTGAATCTCTCTGTTATCAGAGATGATGAGGAAAAGCAGCAGGGACAGACATCAGGGACAGAGCAGGGGAGCCTGAGAATAGAAGCAAAGGGAACAGCCACTGCTAAGCCTTGGAGGAGGCACATCCTTACTGAGGGGTACAGAAGCAGTGGTTTGTGGGCCTGACAAGATGTCTCGGGAGGTGTGCTGTCTCCCTGGGGCAAAGATCTGTGACGTGATGGAGAGGCTGACAAGAGTTGTCAAGCCTACTGACTGTTATCCCTTTCTTTTGATTCATATGGGAACCAATGATACTGCAAGGCACAGCTTTCAGAATATCATAAGGAATTACAAGGATCTGGGTAGGACGCTGAAAGAGATGGATGCACAGGTTGTCATATCATCTCTTCTCTCAGTAGAAGGGCATAGTCCAGGATGGGAGAAGAAAATAGCAGATGTCAACAACTGGCTCCGTAGATGGTACTGCCAAGAACAGTTTGGATTCTTGGATCAGGGTTCCATGAGGAGGGACTTCTGGCAAGGGAGGGGCTGCATCTCACATCAGTTGGCAAGAAGGTTTTTGCCAATAGTCTCAAAAATCTGATCAGGAGAGCTTTAAACTGAGTTATATGGGGGAGGAAGACATTATTCTGGAAGGCAAAAGGGCTGGAGAAAATAGTCAAAATGACATAGAGGGAACAAGGCAAACAGTGCAAGGACCCAACAGGGGGAAGCAAAAAAAAAAAAAAATTGCACAGGCAAGAAGTAAAGGGAACACATGTTCTTAGATGTCTCTACACTAATGCACAGAGTATGGGAAACAAACAGGATGAACTTGAACTCCTAGCACAACAAAGCAAATACGATATAATAGGCATCACTGAAACCTGGTGGGATGAGTCTCACGATTGGAA
This sequence comes from Urosaurus nigricauda, assembly GCA_034509955.1. Classification (NCBI taxonomy): domain Eukaryota; kingdom Metazoa; phylum Chordata; class Lepidosauria; order Squamata; family Phrynosomatidae; genus Urosaurus; species Urosaurus nigricauda. Next base: position 32,918,329 of record JAOEGL010000008.1, on the reverse strand, counting down.
TGTAGAAATAAAGGGGTATAACCTTTTCAAGAGAAACAGGCCAAACAGGAAAGGAGGAGGAATAGCATTATATGTCAAGGATATTTACACCAGTGAAGAGATCCAGGACATCAATACTGGAGGCCATCTGGATAAAAATTAAAGGGGAGGGAAGCAACAGGGATGTTACTGTGGGAGTCTACTACAGACCCCCAAGTCAGACAGAGGAATTGGATAATGCCTTTCTAGAACAGATGACCACACACTCAGAAAGGAGTAGTGATGGGTGACTTCAACTATCCTGACATTTGCTGAAATTCAAATTCTGCCAAATCCTCAAGGTCTAGCAAATTCCTCACTTGCCTGGAAGACAACTTCATTGTCCAAAAGGTGGAAGAGGCAACTAGGGTGTGGATATAGTATATCTTGATTTCAGTAAGGCCTTTGACAAGGTTCCCCATGACAACAAGCTTGTAAAGTGTGAGCTAGATAAGGTAACTGTTACATGGATTTGTAACTGGTTGAGTGGCTGCACCCAAAGGGTGCTCAACAATGGCTCCTTTTCATCCTGGAGAGAAGTGACAAGTGGAGTGCCACAGGATTCTCTCCTGGGCCCAGTGCTATTCAATATCTTTATTAATGACCTAAATGACAGAATTGGGGGGGGGGGCATACTTATCAAATTTGCAGATGACTCCAAATTAGGAGGAGTAGCCAATACTCCAGAAGACAGGTTGAAAATTCAAAATGACCTGAATAAACTAGAAAGCTGGGCCAACGCGAACAAAATGAAATTCAATGCAGAGAAATGTAAGGTACTGCACTTAGGGTGCAAAAATGAAATGCTCAGATATAAAATGGGGGGGGGGGGTGGCATCTGGCTGAATGAAACTATGTGTGAAAGGGATCTAGGAGTCCAAGTAGACCATAAGTTGAACATGAGTCAACAGTGCGATGCGGCAGCTAGAAAGGCCAATGCTATTTTAGGCTGCATCAATAGAAATATAGTGTCTAGATCAAGGGAAGTAATAGTGCCACTCTATTCCGCTTTGGCATTATTCTCCACCTGGAATACTGTGTTCCGTTCTGGGCACCACAATTCAAAAAGGATGTGGAGAAACTGGAGCGTGTCCAAAGGAAGGCAACTAAGATGGTGAAGGGTCTGGAAACCATGCCCTCTGAGGAACGCCTTAGGGAACTGGGGATGTTTAGCCTGGAGAAGAGAAGGTTAAGAGGTGATATGATAGCCCTGTTCAAATATTTGAAGAGATGTCATATTGAGGAGGGAGCAAGCTTGTTTTCTGCTGCTGCAGACACTAGAACGTGGAACAATGGATGCAAGCTGCAGAAAAAGAGATTCCAGCTCAACATTAGGAGGAACTTCCTGACAGTAAGGGCTGTTCGACAGTGGAACACACTCCCTCGAAGTGTAGTGGAGTCTCTGTCTTTGGAGGTCTTTAAGCAGAGGCTGGATGGCCATCTGTCGGGTATGCTTTGACTGGGAGTTCCTGCATGGCAGGGGGTTGGACTGGATGGCCCTTGTGGTCTCTTCCAACTCTATGATTCTATGATTCTATGATAGGACCTCCACTGTGTTTTCCATGATATTAAAAGTTGTTTTGGAGAGGGGAGACATTCACAACCTAGGCATTCCCTGCATTTTCCTGGAGCCCCAAAGTAGCTTATAGGAGCTCCCATAACAATGATTAAAAATAGCACTCCATAGTAAGAATGCAATAAACAGCCAAAGGAGCACAGTAGGAAAAAAGAAAGCCAGGGGGGAAAGCATCAGTGAAAATTTGAAAATGTTAGAAATCTTGAAGATATAAAAAAAGAACTTCATTTGGTTTTAGAAAGAAAAAAGTGTTGGCATCAGGCACTGATTTATAAATCCTGATTAGATGCATCTTCAGGTGGCTTGTGAGAAAAGTGGGAAATATTTCTCCTTATCATGAGACAATGAAATTTGCTATTTTTCCCCCATGGGGAAAAATGTGTACTTAAACAGGAAGATTCCCTCCACAATTTTTGAATTGTTTGTTGCATGAACTAGCTATCGTTGGATGAACCAGCTAGCATTTTGAGCACACTTGTAGTGCATCTAAAAATAGAAATAATGTAGTTTAACACCACTTTAATTGCCATGGTGCCATACTGCAGAATCCTGGGATTTGTCGTTTTGTGAGGTACCAACCAGCACACTTTAGCAGAAAAGGCCAAAGATCTTGTAAAACTACAAATCCCAGGATTCTTTAGGATGGAGCAATAGGTGTCAAAATGCATCATTTCTATAATGCAAATGCACCAAGTCTAGGATTTTTTCCGTAAAAAATTCCCCAAAGTGACCCAGATCCTGCATTCTGCGATGCATAATCTGATTGTGATAGAGCTATGTTGCTGACTTGATGCACAACTGTGTTAAAGAACTGTAACAATGACTAGTGGTGTGTCACACATCAGAGACCACACAGTTGGGCCCCATGTGAGATGTTCCATTGTGCAACAGGGGCTCCCACCACAAAATGGCGCAATGTAAGATATGGAGACATTTTTCCAAGGTGTGCATGAGTTTCCACTGCCCTCTATTCTGGATTATACTACCCTATGGCTCAGGACATCTTCACCCTAAATCTATTGTACTGTTTTTGAGCATGGGCAACCTGTTATACTGTTACACACTATGACTGTTCAATACGGCCACACCACTTTCTCCACTTGCACAATGGTGCAGTTAAAACAAGACCTCCTCTGTAGGAATATGGTTGTTGTGCCACACTGCAGTTCAAAATGGTGCAACAGCAAGTCAGTTTACAACATCGTAAATTCCCAACCAGATACCAGCCACCATCATGTAAGAAACTGCCCTCCTCCCATTCTTACTTTCAGCTATCAGTTTGGCACAAATTACTTGAAAGCTTTGGGATCACTACAAGGCGAAAAAGACTGAGCATTCTTCAGTCCCAGGCATTCCATTTCCACGACAGAATCAACATCTCTTGCAGGGACTGAAGAATGCTCAGAATCCCATTGGAGATATTCATCCATGTCCCTACCAGGCTTTTCAATGTGTGAAAATTATTTTGAGGGGTGGAAAGATGGTGCATCAAAACAAATAAGTCTCTGTCATGGGTTGAAACCTGAGGCTTCACCTTGTGCATGTATGAGTATGTACCTTCAAGTGACCTGTCAACTATAATAATAATAATAATAATAATAATAATAATAATGATTTATATCTCCCGCCTCTCCCTACGGATTGAGGCGGGCTTACAACATGATAAAATACGATACAATAAAATCACAATTAAAACAATATCACATTAAAAACAACATATTACTTCATGAGGCCTATAACTTCAGGGGAAGTTCCATACGGGAGAGTTAGATGAGATCAGGTGGATATGCCCGCCGGAAGAGATCCATTTTCAGCACTTTTAAAAACACCTCTAATGTAGGTATCAGACAGATCTCCTCCAGCAGGTTGTTCCACAACTTAGGAGCCACTGCTGAGAAGGTAAGGCGAGATGTAGATATTAGTCTTGTATGTTGGTGATTTAACAACTTTTTATCAGTAGTTCTTAGGGTGCGGGGCGGATTATGTAGGGAGAGGCGTTCTCTCAAGTAACCTGGGCCCGAGCCATATAGGGCTTTAAAGGTGATAACTAACACTTTGTATTGTGCCCGAAAGCAGATTGGCAGCCAGTGCAAAGATTTCAGAATGGGGGTGATGTGTTCCATCCTTGAAGCCCCCATCAATAGACTGGCCGCTGTGTTTTGAATCAGCTGAAGCTTCCCAACTTGGTACAAAGGTAGCCCCATGTAGAGTGCATTGCAGAAATCTAATTGAGAGGTTATCAGTGCATGTACTACTGTTTCTAGGTCCTCCCTGCCCAGGTAGGGACGTAGCTGGTGTATCAGCCGAAGCTGATACCAGGCGCTCCTGGCAGTCGCCTCCACCTGGGATGTCAGTTGTAGAGACGAGTCCAGGAGCACCTCCAAGCTACGAACCTTGTCCCTTATGGGAAGTGTGACCCTGTCTAGGACAGGTTGATGAATCTCCATCCCCGGGCCTGGAGAGCCTATTGCAAGTACCTCCGTTTTCTCTGGATTCAGTCTGAGTTTATTTTTCCTCATCCAGCCCGTTATCGAGTCAAGGCAGGCATTCAGAGGAGAGAGGCCATCCTCAGTCACTACATCAGTCGGAGACATAGAGAAATAGATTTGGGTGTCATCAGCGTACTGATAACACCGTGCCCCATGTCTCCGGATGACCTCTCTCAGCAGTTTCGTGTAAATGTTAAATAGCATGGGAGACAGAATGGCGCCTTGAGGGACGCCAGATGTCAGCTCCCTTTTATGGGAGCAACTGTCTCCCAGCTCCACCATCTGGAACCTACCCGAGAGGTAGGACTGGAACCACTGGAGCGCAGTGTCTCCGATACCTAACCCCCTCAGGTGTTCCAGAAGGATACCATGGTCGATGGTATTGAAAGCCACTGAGATGTCCAAGAGCATTAACAGGGTCACACTTCCCCTGTCCATGCCCAGACGGAGGTCATCAACTAAGGCGACCATGGCCATCTCAACTCCGTAGCCCGTCCTGAACCCAGTTTGAAATGGGTCTAGATAATCGGCTTCCTCCAAGACTGTCTGGAGTTGGTGGGCAACTGCCCTCTCGATCACCTTGCCCAAGAATGGTAATAAGGAGACCGGTCTGTAGTTGTCTCTTAGCAGGGGATCTAGCGAGGGTTTCTTCAATAGAGGCTTAACCACAGCCTGCTTGAGTTGGGATGGAAATTTCCCCTCCCTGAGAGACGTATTGATGACCCATTGAAGTAGTGTCACCACTACATCTCCTCCCTGCGCAGTCATCCAAGAAGGGCAGAGATCAAGAGGGCATGTTGTCCTCCTAACAGATCCAAGCAGCTTGTCCGCTTCCTCAGTACTCACAAACTCAAACTGATCCAGTCTAATTAAGTCCACGGAGTCACTGAACACCTCTCTCATAGTTTCTGTTTCAATGTTGGTGTCCAGATCAACCCTTATCCGAGAGATTTTATCGGCAAAAAAGTCGTTGAAGGCATCACAGCAGGCATTAGTTGGTTCTAGTAATAAATTCAGGGTGGGAGAAGGATGTGTTAGCTCTCTAACCACCCTGAAAAGCTCTGTTGGACGAGATTCTGCTGATGCAATACGAGCAGCATAGAATGAGTTCTTTACTGCATCGATTGCCACTCCATAGGAACTAAGAAGGTCTCCAAGGAGCGTCTTGTCGGATAAGCGTTGGTGTTTCCACCAATGGCGCTTTAGTCGTCTCACAGCTTGCTTCATTTTTCTTAGATCTTGAGTGTACCAGGCCTTCTTATTAGGGGCAAGCTGGAGAGGACGCTCGGGTGCAATATTGTTTATATCTTATGATGACCCCATGAATTTCATCGGGTTTTATTAAGCAAAGAATGCTCAGAGGTGGTTTTACCTATTTGTTCCTGTGAAACAGAGTCTGAAATGCCTGGTATTCATTGGTGATCTCCCATCCCAGAACAGATCAGGGCTGACCCTGCTTAGCATCCACGATAAGACAAGATCTGGTGACTTTTGGGTATTTAGGTACTAGTGAATCTTCACCTTAGAAGGACTTAAAGGAGAGAGCCCATAGTAAGGTTAATACCTGGCAGATTCATGTAGGAAGGGAAGCTTTAAGAATTATGGACACATGCTATTCAGGATTTTAAAACATGGTGGGCAACTGTGACAGATCTATGGGCCAGTCTTCTGTTCTAGAACCCCATGGGGTAGTGCTCCAACAAAAGAATATATTTTAAAAATATTTTTATTAGTTCACTCCAAACAAAGAATAACAACAGAGGGCCTTCTCAGTGACTGCTCCTAAACTTGGGGATTCCTTTCCTTATGAAGGCTAGGCTATTCTGTCATCAGGTAAAGAGTTTTTATTCTGACTCGCTTTTTTATTCTGACCCTAGGATAAGGTCACCATAAATTGGAGTTTATCCTGAAGACACATTGCAACCACAACAACCTAAGCATTTAAGTAACATCTCACAAATCACATTAAACTGAAAAAAGATATGCAGTGTGATTGACATTTTGCAGGCAAAAAATAAAAATAAATCAAAATCAGAAAGAGAGCCGTAACACTGGCTTACTTGTGGATGTGTATACTAGTGAACTGGGGGCACTGTATACGGGAGATCCTTCCTGGTTTGCTTGGCACAGCAACACCCTGCCTATGAAAGAAAGAAAGAGAGAGAGACAGAGAAACAGAGGAAGAGAGTACATTCAGAGATTGGTAATATGCAAACGGAACCTGTTAAGATATATTGAGAATATATTCAGGAATACATGCATGTCCAAACACGATAAAGCGATGAAGTTATGAGAAATGCAGTGGTTTTAGGGCTGCAGGTAACCAAAAATTAATCATTTTTAGAAAAGTTCTGGGAGTGCATTTAGTAAAGTTAGTGTTTGTGTTAGGGTGGGTAGAGGCATATTGAGTCCACCTCTCCATGACGAAAATATTTTGAGTTCATATTTCATATAGATTTCATATTTCATATAAGAAAAAGCAGGTAAGCTTGGTTAAGATGATGCTTCCCCTTAACTTTTTCCTCCTCTGTAGCATGACAAAGAAGTAATGGTCTTGTATACATTTAGGAATTATATATAATGGAGGGGTTTTCAGCCAAATTGTTTCATTAATCAATACGGGATCATGTCAGAAAGTGAGGAAATAACTTCATTTTCAAGGAGCTATCCAAGGTCCTGAACCCAATGGCAGCCTCTTGAATACAGTTGACCTCCACATTTACAGCTTTGGCTTTTGTAGATTTTTTGCATGTTTGACTAAAATGTTCTCACTAGTAATCTCTAGATCCTCCGGTGCAACTCTGCCAGAAGTTGACCATAGAGTTCTACTGGAGGACCTAGTGATTACTTCTCTAGACATTTGTTGGTCCTCCAGCATTATCCTATGGTCAACGTCTGGCAGATATTGACCACAGAGTTGCCCCAGAGGACCTAAAGATTGCCAGAGGGGTGTTCTATCAGCTAAAATAAAATAATTATTTTTTTTATTTGTACTTTTTTCACTTTCACAGGGATCCTGTGCGAATGTGGAGAGCCCACCATAATTCCTTTAACATTCACATTAAAACTCAGAGTTGATCTACTGATGTAAAACCTACCAGCCACCACTTTTAATACTCCCTAAAATAGCTAAAATAGCTACAAAGCTATTCAGCATATGGTCTCCCAGTTCTAACCATCTCCCTAGATTATTTTGGCATTATTTTCCTTTTAATTGTAAACTGCTTATTACAAGAAAAGAAAGGGGATGATAATAATTGTAGATCTTGGTCCTTCCTTCCTTCTTAAAAATGTACCTTTATCACACCCACAAAAAATGCAATCCTAAGACCACTTCAGTTTTAACAAATATAAACCTCTGTTAAGGTTAACCTCTCCTGCGCTAATACCTCCCACACATTGCTGAGAAACCTGCAAGTAAAAAGCAGTTAATTATAATTCTGAGTCTGTTTTTCTTGCAGCAGAATCAACATAGAGTCTTGTCATTCTGTTTTCCTCAAAATATAATGCTCCTCAGCTATTGCTACTGATCAAAACAGCTGTTTTTCAACTCTTGTGCAGGGGAAAATATTCTCACAGCAGAGGATAGTTGTTTTTTCTGACAGTGTTTCAAAGTGTGAAACAGCTCATAGCTATATTGTCGTGCTGAGGACACACATCTTTGCAAATTATTATAACTATAAAACATAACAATAAATGTTTAGTCAAAAAACTTATTGACAGACATTTTGTTCAATGGTTATGCATTAGTCTGACAAGATCATAGCTTTTAGGATTCACATTTGTGGTTGTTAAAAACTGAATGTGACCCCCCCCCCCAAAAAAAACTACCACTTAAACCAGGCAAAGAAAGGGTTTCTCGTAAATCAGAACACTGGGAAATGATGACTATTCCTATTATTAAATAACCTTCTATTTTAAACTTTTATTGCTGTTTACCTATATTGTTATTGTTTTCTATTAGTTACTTTTATGTTTGGGAGGAGGGTTGGGGTAGGAGCTTTAAAAACTGCATTTTTTAATTAATATTGTACTTTTCTGTTATTTCTGTTCTGTATTTTGCCTTGATTCCTATGGGAAAATGCGGAATACAAATATGTTGTTGTTGTTGTTGTTGTTGTTGTTACATTCTCTTAGTCATGGGCCATATTGAGGGAACCAGTTATGACTCCCTCCAGTTGGCAATTTCAGTGCTCCCTGTGTCTAGGAGGGCTCTGCAGATCTTATTCCCCAGTGCCTCCATCAAGAGCATCTTGGAAACCCTGGTTGGGGCACCTCCTAGAAATATATTTTTGGATAGCATTGACATCCATCCTCTTTCAGTCCAGTAGATCACACCATGGAGAGAAAGCAGAAAGTAAGAGGTGGGTCTCCTCATACATGATCACAGTCATGTTTGAGGACACGGAGGTTCAAACCAAGACCTGTGAGAGCTTAATGCTCATGATCTGCCTGGAAAGTGCAAAAGATGAGCAACTAGTGAACCCTCGGGGACTTTTTCTTTGTGCTTTTATTGGGCTGCTATGTCATCTGCATCCCTGAATCATTGAACATTGAAAGTATTCAAAAAATGCCAAATCAGGCATCAAGAAGACTTGGGAGAGATACAATTTGCCATTTCAATTTTATTTATTTATTAAGATTTTGTGAAGTTGAAGGCTTTCATAGCGGCATCCAAAGGTTTTTTTTTTGTGGGTTTTCCAGGCTATGTGGCTAATGACTTGCTAATCAATCTGTGTGTGTGTGTGATTGTGTTAATTGCATCATTCTAGGATCCAGATTAAACTTGTCGATTTAATGCGCAGACACAAACACAGACATATACATACACACCAGTACCAGTTCTTTGGATACTAAAAGTGAGATGTCACTTAGATATCCATTATCAACCTTCCTGAAAGCCCTTGATAAAGGGTGGAAGATGAAAATCTTAATACATTTTTTGTGGGTTTTGGAGACTATGTGGCCATGTTCTAGAAGAGTTTATTCCTGATGTTTCTCCAGCATCTGTGGCTGGCATCTTCAGAGAATGCTGGCATGGAAGATTGTTGGGTATATATACTGTGTGACCCCGGCTAGGGAGGGGTGATTTCCATGTTAATCTGTGTATTGTTCTGTTGTTGATGGCAAGGCCTCAGGATGGGAGGATATGCAAAGAAGATTAACATGGAAATCACTCCTCCCTATTCAGAGTTACCCAACTCTCTTAGATGCCAGTATTCTCTGAAGATGCCAGCCACAGCTGCTGGTGAAACGTCAGGAATAAACTCTTCTAGAACATGGCCACATAGTCTCCAAAACCCACAAAAAATGTATTAAGATTTTCATCTTCCACCCTTTATCAAGGGCTTTCAGGAAGGTTGATAGTGGATGTCTCAGTGACATTTCACTTTTAGTATCCAAAGAACTGGTACTGGTGTGTATGTATATGTCTGTGGTGTGTCTGTGCATTAAATTGACAAGTTTAATCTGGATCCTAGAATGATGCAATTAACACAATCACACACACACACACACTAGATTGATTAGCAAGTCACATGCTGTCACCCTCAAGGGAAAACAAAAACAAAAACAAAACAGCTTCATTTATATACCACTTCATACCCTTAAGGAGTGTCTAAGCGGTTTACAATTGTAAGCTATTTGCCCCCCAACAATCTGAGTACTCATTTTAGCGACCTCGGAAGGATGCAAGCCTGAGTCGAGCTTCAGCCCTTTGCTAGTCTTGAACTCACCACCTTATGGTTTTGAGTGAGTGGCTGCAGTACAGGCATTTAACCACTGCGCCACCAGCGCAATGGCAAACCTCCGCTGAACAAATCTTGCCAAGGAAACCCCATGATTAGGGTTGCCATAAGTCAGAAATGACTTGAATGTACACAAGCAACAGCAGCAACAGCAACCACCAAACTGAACTTAATGAATTAACAAAATGTTTCAGTGCTTCTGCCTTCTTCAGTAGCTTAAAAAACAACAACAACTGAGCTGCATCCAAGGTGGCAGTTTAGAGCATTGCCAACATTTTTTTAAAAAGTGGAATGATGGTGTTAACTTTTATCCTCCAGGATAGGATCATGTAGTGTTAAGGTCTTAAGACTGCAGATTCTGAAATTCTCCCTTATGTCCCAAGTGCTTGAAAGAGATGACACCTCATTTCCTAACACAAACAGATTGAAGAGGCTGAGGTCTTCCAAGCTAAAATGACAAGCCACTGGTTGTTCAAGCATGCTATATTTTGCCCGTATTTCTCTATACATTGCATATATTTTCTAGGATGCTTTTAGCAAAACAGATTAAGTTGCTTTCTAAATACAGACACATTTACTCAATATTGTTTAATATTACTTATGTTAATTATACATAGATGTTTGTTTCAACACATTAAAAAAGAAGAGCAGGGCCCATTGTTTTAAAGAATGCAATGTTAAAATATTACCATACAAATGGTAAAAAATCCCAGCTAGATTAACAATCCAATGACAGTTAATGCATTTCTAAAACTTCTGAGGGGCTGTTACAACCCATTATGGCTGAAATATTGGTGTATGAAAAATTAATAAAGCCAGAAGAAAATGGAATTCAGCATCTGTACCAGCTATTTACATAGAAAGAATCACCCAGAATTAATTATGCCCTATGTTACATTATAATGAGTTTTTCATTAAAATGTACACTATTATGGAAACTAAACAAGGATTATTCAAAGAAAAATGCCAACAGCTGTTATTTTTTTTAGAGATTAAAATTAGTTAATTGGTTATACATTTAAATCTCACGCAGAGTTAATCGAATGCTTTTTATCATGCTGCTCGACTGTGTGTTTTGTAAAGGAAACAGTATATACATTACCATCAAGTTGGATTTCACTTCTCAGGATTAGAATACAATTGCCCCTCTGTTTTTGCAGATTTGAGATCTGTGGTTTTTATTATTTGCAGAGACGCAACCTCCATTAAAGTTAATGACGTACGCAGGACTGCACAGCCGTTCAAGCTGATGGGGCTTGAATATCCATGGATTTCCAAATTTTTGGGGTGGTCCAGAATGGATCCCTTGTGAATTCAGAGGGAGGACTGTATAGTTGAGTCTTCCAAGATAGCTTTTGATTTATGAGCTGTCCTTTGCTTAGCAAAAGGTGCAGTGAGTCCTTGCATGCTGACACAAGCCACTATCAGCCTTCATTTCTCTACCAGCTTGCTTTCTCCAGTCCTTGAACACCATCCATGGTCCGGTGAGATAATTCTAGACCTCAGTTTTAAGTCATCTTACATGACCCATATCATCCTTTTAGACAACCATGGCTGCCATCCTCTTTGTTATGATCCCACAAGTTAGACTTACACCTAACTGCTTCCTAGTTACATTTATGATTGTGGTACCATGATCATAAATGCCTCTGAGACCCACCTTCAAAACCACCCAGATGCACTGAACAACAGAGTTCTTTGGCTGTGGAAAGCAGGGCATGTGCAGGATGTTGTGTCAAGCCCCTTCCTACCAGCAATTGATGGCATAAGGAGAGCGGATCCTGTCATTGGTCTCATCACCCTTCAGTATTTCACTTGTCAGTGCCATAGATCTCCATCAATCCATCACTCAATGTAGCTGGATGACTTTTAAGGTGAGTTGGATAAGGAGTTGGATAAAGGGGTTGGATAAGAAGTTGGATAAGGGACTGGTTAAGAGTTAGATGTTGAATAAGGGACTGGATAAGAAGTTAGATTAAGGATGCATGATTGCAGACAATATCTTACTTCAGTTGGGACGTTACCGCATTAGGCCTTTGTGCTTTCTACTTTGAATTAAGCCACCCATTGGTTGAACAGCCTACCAAACATTAAGCATTTTCCCTTCCATACCAGTATTTCAAATATCAAGTTGCCTCAGCTAAGCTTGTCCCTGTGGAACACTTGTAAAATTAATGTTAAGGTATTAATCTGCAGAGGGATTTTAGGATGCAACACAACACAACTGTACAGCAACACCGTACATGTATTAATCATCTGACCAGCAATTCTTCTATAGTCTCAAGAACATCTCTCTGGGGGAAGAGGAGAAATGATAAGGATGGCTATGCTGCCAAGATATGAAGAATATGGATGAGTCAAAGTTGAAGTGGAAGGCTTAACTTTCCTTGATAAGCGTATTATTTTTGTTTGGTGTCTGCTGTTTCCTCAGATTGGTACCCATTGGATAGCCTGTACATTTATGCTTAGCTCCCAGAGAAAAGGTTGGATTAACAGTGTATCTCTGGGGTACTTTTGGCCTGAGGGCCTTGCAGCTGCCAATAAACAGACAAATGCACAAGCTCCATGAACCATGATGGTGTCAAGAGATAAATGTCAATGAGAGGAGGAGATTTAGAGTTCTCTTCATCCAGGCAACCCTACCAAAGGGTTGGGGGCATTTATTGTTCATTTTCCAGTTATGGACCAAGCAAAGAGATGGGTGGTCACTGTGTTGCAGCCACTGCCTCTGACATTTCACCTTTGTGACACCAGCTGGGACATACACAGGAGGAGGGTGAAATTCACTCCTTTTCCTCAGTCTGAAAGAAGAGTGTGAAGATTTACACCAAGGTAGTCTTGGTTTACACAAAGGTGGTCCTGGGGTGAGCCAGCATGGTGCAGTGGTTTTGTCCTGCTTACCCCGAGGGCAGCACAGCAAGGGAGTATGCAAAGGAATAGTCCAGAGCCCAGTCCAAAGGTCACACAATACCAGTCATTCAGTCACAACAAAGGGCAGAGGCAAGAGCATAGTCACAAGGCAAATCCAGGGGTCAGATAACCAGAGTCATGAATCAAAGTACAAGGAACACAGGAACAAGTCTGCAAAACTGGTTGTCGGCTGCAAAGAACCTCTGCAGCTGGATATCTTTCAAAACACCTCTGCTTCTCTAGGCAGAAACCTTATTAGCTCTCCTTTTGGCTTCTAACCTGGAAGAAAGACTTCTTGACCTGTCTTTGCTCTACAGGTCCTGGCACCTGCAGCCTCGAGTCCATAGAGTCTGTTTCTCCCTCTGCAGCTTCCTGAGCCTCCTCTGGGACTGCAGATCCAGGAAGCCCCAGATCTGCCCCTATCTCACTCTTTTCAATGTCTTCAAAGTCTCAGTCCTCTGACTGTGCCTCTAAATCAGGCCCAGGGCAATCCATGACAGGTTTGCACATTGGACTACAACTTCGGAAACTAGAGTTTTCATCCCTGCTGAGCCATGGAAACCTACATGGTGACCTTGGGCAAGTCACACTATCTCAGCTTCAGAAGAAGGCAAAGGCAAGCCACCCTCTGAACAAATCCTTCCAAGAAAACCCTATGATAGGGTCACCATAGGTTTGCCATAAGTCAGAAATTACCTGAAGGCACACAGCAATTTCATTTATGCAATTAACAAACAGAACATAAAAATAAGTATTAAGAGCAAAATGTTCTGGCTTCTGCCTTCTTCAGTTGACAAAGGTGTAACTGGGCTGCAGAGAGTCCACTATAATGATGGCCCATTATTACCAATCAGGTCCAAGTCTTGCAAACTCAAGGCCATGAGTTCCTTGATTAAGTTGTTCCATTCATTTACAATGTGATCCTTCCCTTCTTCACAGAAAAATGTGAAGACTTATCTCACGATAGAGTATATTCAAAGTGAACGATGGGATCAATTACATCCATATGTTGATAATAATGGATCTCCATCATTATAACATTAGATATTGTGGCTTCTGATACATGGTCTCAGTCATTGTTTATAAATGGATCCTTCCAGCTTCTTGTCAGGAGTGGTAAGTTTGGGTTGAGATACCAGAAAACATTGAGGCATTTCAGACACTGGTCTCTGAACATAGTTTAGGATGACTTGTGTTAGGCTGAGCACGATGATGCTACAGGTCATTCTGTCAGTGGGGTGGTAAACCCACTCCAGGTTTTAATCCTGGCCTCAATCCTCAAAAGAGGTCTAACATATTGGATAACTCCTTTTCAGTTTTAACTAAATTCTAGAATGGATAAGGGAGTGATAAGGGAGTCATCACCTGCCTCTGAATGAGACCCTCATGTCATTGTTGTTGTTGCTGACTGCTATCAAAGCTGACTTTGATTTATGGCAACCTTCTGTTATCAAAATCCCTGTTCAGGTGTTATAAACTCAGAGTTGTGGCTTCCTTGATTTAGCTTATTCATCTATAAATGTGTTCTCCCTCTATTTCTACTGCCTTCTACCTATGTTGCTGTTGTTTGCCCTTAAGTCATTTCCAAAATATGTGACCCTAAAAGTGAACCCATCACGGGGGTTTCTTGGCCAGATTTGTTCAAGGTGGTTTGCCTTTGCCTTTCTCTGAGGCTGAGAGAGTATGACTTGAACATGGCCACCCAGTAGACATCCATGGCTGAACAGGTGGTCATCATAATCCTGTTCTTATGTCCATCTTAGAATTTTTGTCTTGATTTGGGAATGGAAAGACTATTATAAAACATTTGAAAAAAATTAAAAAGACTGATGAAAATCTTCACAGTTTGGGACTTATTTTGCACAAAAATCACACACGGTAGTTTCCTGCAGAAAATAGCATTTACTGTGCAGAAAACAGCATTTTCTGCATGGAAATAATAATAAAACACAAAAAATATTAATTTGCAGAAAATACTGCTTCCCGCACAGATGCTGTAATCATGTTGGTTTCTAGGAAGTGTTCAGTTGGACCCTTTTATTTGTCTTTTTGGCACTCCGTGGTAAACACAGAACTTCAGAACTTTAGCAATGATGACTTAGAACTTCAGAACTTTAACAATTATGAGACATTTGATATTTAATGCCACACACAGCTGTTTCCAGAGCTCTGTTCCGATAAGAATATTGAAATCATTGTCACCTTTACACTGCCACATATTTCCCCCTTGTCTTTTGTTTCTTTGTTTCTTTAAAATACTGGCATTGTGCAAATTCCTGTGTAGGAGAGTGGAATTTCAGCTTTAACAAGGCTCGCCAAGTAGCCCTGAGTGTTTGCTATTATGGTCAAGGTTTTAGAGTTGATTTACATTACATGCCTCAAATTCTGACTTAATTGTCTACTTGGGGTTGTCAAGACATAACTATATCTTAAATTTGCACTGCATTAGGGGATCTCCCCCCTCTCCTTCATCTATTGATCTTGTCTTAGTAAGTAATTTAACTCCATTCTAATTTTCTTTGACAAGCGTGTGTGTGTGCGTGTGTGTGTGCTCTCCATCTAAGGATCATAGAATCATAGAATCATAGAGTTGGAAGAGACCACAAGGGCCATCCAGTCCAACCCCCTGCCATGCAGGAACTCCAAATCAAAGCATCCCCGACAGATGGCCATCCAGCCTCTGCTTAAAGACCTCTAAGGAAAGAGACTCCACTACACTCCGAGGGAGGATGTTCCACTGTCAAACAGCCCTGCAATTTGTATCCATTGTTCTGTGTCCTAGTCTCTGCAGCAGCAGAAAACAAGCTTACTCCCTCCTCAATATGACATCCCTTCAAATAGTTGAACAGGGCTATCATATCACGTCTTAAACTTGTGGTCTACTTGGACTCCTAGATCCCTTTCACATGTTGTCTCATTCAGCCAGGTGTCCCCCATCCTATATCTGTAATAATAATAATAATAATAATAATAATAATTTATTTATAGCCCGCTCCTCTGTACATACACTCGGAGCGGAGTACAAGTAAAAAAAAAAAAAAGATTAAAACAATCCCATGACCCGTTTCCAAACCTCCCACCCCTTAAAAATAGATTAAACCGGCAGTGATTAAAACAGTAATTATTTAAAAACATATAACAACATCCTAACCCTTCCTTATGCGGCCACGTCATAAGTGGGGATCAGAAACATGGGAGTAGGCAGGAAATCAAAGTCTGGGACCGAAGCCGGGGATAGGGAATTTCAGGGGAAGGCCTGCCGGAAGAGATGCGTCTTTAGGGCTTTTTTGAAGCAATCTAAAGATGTCATGAGACGCATCTCATCCGGCAGACCATTCCAGAGCTTGGGAGCGGTCGCAGAAAAGGCCCTCTGGGAGGTCTGTGCCAACCTGGTCTTGATAAGCTGAAGTAGGTTCCTCCCAGAGGATCGAAGTGTGCGGGGAGGATCGTACAGGGAGAGGCGGTCCCTGAGATAAGATGGGCCTGAGCCATGTAGGGCTTTAAAGGTTAAAACCAGCACCTTGTACTGTGCCCGGAAACTAATTGGCAGCCAGTGGAGAGATTTAAGCACTGGAGTTATATGTTCTCTCCTAGATGTCCCAGTGACTAATCTGGCTGCCATGTTTTGAACCAATTGAAGTTTCCGGGTTAGGTACAAGGGCAGCCCCATGTAGAGCGCGTTGCAGTAGTCTAGTCGTGAGGTGACCAAAGTGTGTACCACAGTTTCCAAATCCCTCATCTCCAGGAAAGGGCTCAGCTGGCGTATCAGCCGAAGCTGATAACAGGCACTCCTGACTGTCGCATTCACCTGACTAGTCATGTGAAGTGACGAGTCTAGGAGTACCCCCAGACTGCGAACAGGGTCCTTCGAGGATAGTGTGATTCCATCTAGGACCGGGAGTTGTATTCCCAGACCTGGTTTCGGGCCGGTGACTGTCAGTACCTCCGTTTTGTCTGGATTCAGTCTCAATCTGTTTTCCCTCATCCAATCCATTACCGCTGCCAGGCAGTCATTGAGAGAAGAGATGCCATCTGAGGTCTGAGCAGATGATCTGGTCATGGAGAAATATATCTGAGTGTCATCAGCGTACTGATGACACTGAGCTCCATGCCTCCGAATGATCTCACCCAGCGGCTTCATGTAAATATTAAATAGCATCGGGGACAGAATGGCGCCTTGCGGGACGCCACAGCTTAGCTCAATTTTGGAGGAGCAGCTGTCCCCGAGCCTCACCCTTTGGGTCCTGCCGGAGAGAAAGGAACGGAACCACTGTAAGGCGGTGCCTCCGATCCCCATCCCTCTCAGCCGGTCCAAAAGGATGGCATGATCTATGGTGTCAAAGGCCGCTGAGAGATCCAAGAGCACCAGCAGAGTCACACTACCCCTGTCAATGCTCAAGCGGAGGTCATCTGTCAGAGCAACCATGGCAGTCTCAACTCCATATCCTGCCCGGAAGCCGGTTTGAAATGGATCGAGATAATCGGTTTCATCCAAGACAGCTTGGAGTTGGGAGGCAACTGCTCTCTCGATCACCTTGCTTAAAAATGGCAGCAAGGAAACTGGTCTATAGTTGTTTCGGTCCAGGGGATCAAGGGAAGGTTTCTTCAGGAGGGGCTTTATGGCCGCCTCCTTCAGACAAGAAGGAACAGTGCCTTCCCTGAGGGACGCACTGATTACATCCCTAAGGAATGTCTTCAATGCGTCCCCTCCCTGGACGACCAGCCATGATGGACATGGATCGAGAGGGCAGGTTGTTTTCCTCACGCTTCAAAGGAGCTTGTCCACGTCATCAGTACTTACAGATTGAAACTCATCCAATAAAGTAACAGTAACGGAGTTGCTAGGTGCCTCATTTACAGATACTGCTAAAACATTGGCGTCTAAGTCGGCCCTTATCCGAGAGATTTTGTCTGCAAAGTAGATGTTAAATGCGTCACAGCAGGCCACTGTAGGGTTAAGTATGGGATTTGGCGCAGGGGGAACCTGCGTCAGCTCCCCAACCACCTTAAACAGCTCCGCTGGACGGGACTCTGCAGATGTAATGCGTGCAGAGTAGAAGGATCTCCGCGCTGCACGCAAAGCCTCCCGATAGGCGCGAAGATGCTGCCTATGGCGAGTTCTGTCGGACAAGAGCCGAGTCTTCCGCCATTTGCGCTCTAGTCGTTGTCCAACCCGCTTCATCTCCCGGAGTTCCTGGGAGAACCAGGGCTTACGGTTCGGAGCGGGTTGGAGAGGACGCTCGGGAGCGATAGTATCGAGGGCCTTGGGAAGGACGGTGTTCCAAGTATTCACCAAGGTCTCGGTAGAGTCGCCGGTGCTACCAACCATTAAACCCTCTAAGGCATTCTGGAAGCCTGTTGGTTTTATCAGCCTTCGAGGGCGGACCGTTCTAATGGGTCCGCCACCCCCGGGGGGGCGGAAAGTGTCCTTAAGTTCCATCTTGATCAGAAAGTGGTCCGTCCATGACAATGCGGAGGTTTTGGTTACCTCCGCCCACGGATACTCCTGTTCCGTACTAAAAATCCCATCGAGTGTATGACCCGCACAATGAGTAGGCCCGTCGACCAATTGGGATAGGTTCATGCTTGTCATGGATTCCATGAACTCCCGAGCCGCTCCAGATAGATTGGATGGGCTGGTCTCTAGAGGGATGTTGAAGTCGCCCAAGACCAAAAGTCTGGGTGAGTCCAACAACAACTCAGAGACCAGCTGAGTCAGCTCGGTTAGGGAGTCCGTTAGGCAACGGGGTGGCCGGTATACCAACAGAATCCCCAAGCTATCCCTGGTCTTCAGGCTAAGGTACACACACTCGATGTGGGTTGTTTTCCGGACAGGCTTTCTGATCAAGGTCAGATTGGTTTTATGGACTAAAGCCACACCGCCCCCTCGCCCACTTTCCCTTATCTGCTCACTGACCGTGTAACCGGCTGGGAGAGCTTGCGCCCATGTTACAGCGCTGGCATCTCCCAGCCAGGTCTCAGTAAAGCATGCCAGGTTGGCCTGTTCATCCACGAGGAGGTCATGGATGATGTGGGTTTTCCCCTTGGCCGACCTGACATTGCAGAGGAGCAGATTAAGGGATTGTGGAACAATTGGTGCACTCCCCACATTATCCTGGGAAAGAGAGTGAACAGAAGAAGGGATAGATATCAAACATCGATCCCTTCTTCTTTTGTAACATGTGTTCACTCTGTTACCGCCATATCTTCCCTGACCCCGCACAACTTCAATAGCTGCTCCCAAGTTACTTCCGGCTCCATTATCAGATGATGAAAGTGGATAATCCAGCTAAATTTCCCGTCCCAGTATAGATGTAAAATCCCAAACACATAAGAAACTGGGGTTACAGCAGGCGTCCCTTCAAGCTTCCTTCAGGGTCAGCAGATGTTGGGAAGGGGTGGGAGGGCAGAGACTTAAGTCCTCCAAAAAACCACACCTCCTGGCTTGCCCTGCCTTGCCTGGCCTTGGCTGTGGAGCCTCAGGTGGAGTAATGGCTTCAGGCTGCAGCAGGCGTCCCTTCAGGCTTCCCTCAGGGTCAGCAGATGTTGTGCATTTCATTTTTCCGCCCTACGTGTAGGACCTTACATTTCTCTGTGTTAAATTTCATTTTGTTAGCTTTGGCCCAGCTTTCTAATCTATTCAGGTCATTTTGAATTTTGATCCTGTCCTTTAGGGTACAGTTGTCCCCCGGGTTATGAAGGTAATCTGTTCCAGGATTACCTTCGTAACCCGGAAGCTTTCGTTTCCTGGGGGACCGCTATTGTAAACGGACCGCGCGGCCGATTTAAAGGGGCCGCACGGTTTTTTCTTTTGTATCCCGGGGGATCTTTCGGATCCCGGGGGATACTGTAGCGGTCCCGCCGGTTTCGTACCCCGGGGTTTTCGTACCCCGGGGGATTCGTAAGCCGGGGACCACTGTATTAGCTACTCCTCCTAATTTGGTGTCATCTGCAAATTTGATAACTAGGCTCTCAATACTGTCATCCAAGTCATTAATAAAGATATTGAATAGCACTGGGCCCAGTACAGAACCCTATGGGACCCCACTTGTCACTTCTCTCCAGGATGAAAAGGAGCCATTGTTGAGCACCCTTTGAGTTCAGCCAGTCAACCAATTACAAATCAATGTAACAGTTAACTTGTCTATCCCACATTTTGCAAGCTTGTTTGCAAGAATGTCATGGGAAACCTTGTCAAAGGCCTTACTGAAATCGAGGTATACTATATCCACAGCATTCTCTTCATCTACCAAGCTGGTAATTTTATCAAAAAAAAGAAATCAGATTTGTCTGACATGACTTGTTTTTCTGAAACCCATGTTGACTTTTTGTGATTATGGCATTGGCCTCTAAATGTTCACAGACTCTCTGCTTAATGATCTGCTCTAGAATCCTTCCTGGAATTGATGTCTGTTTAACTGGACGATAATTGTTGGGATCCTCTTTTTTTCCCTTTTTGAAGATGGGAACAACGTTTGCACTCCTCCAGTCTGCTGGGACTTCTCATGTTCTCCAGGAGTTCTCAAAGATTATTGCCAATGGTTCTCTTTACTTATTGTGTGCTGAAATTCCCCTTTTCTGTATTCTGCTCCATTATCCTAAGGTTGAGCACCCTTTGCCCTTTCTGAGAAGACTCAAACAAAGAAGGTGTTGAGTAATTCTGCCTTTTCTCTGTCCCCTGTTAGCATTTTGCCATCTTCTGCACGCAGTGGCCCAACTGTTTCCTTCTTCTTCCTTTTGCTGCGGACATATCTAAAAAAGCCCTTTTTATTGTTCCTAACCTCTCTAGCAAGCCTGAGTTCATTATGCGCTTTAGCTTTTCTGACTTTATCCCTACACATGCTTGCTATTTGTTTGAATTCCTCTTTGGTGATTTCCCCGTTTTTTCCATTTCTTATACATGTTTCGTTTAAAAGTTAGCTCAGTTGAAAGTTCCTTAGTCATCCAATCTGGCTTCTTGAGACATCTCCCATTTTTCTTCCTCATTGGAACTGTCTGAAATTGTCCCTTTAGTATCTCCCTTTTGAGGAACTCCCATCCATCTTGAACTCCCTTCTCTTTTAGTATTCCTGACCATGGGATCACTCCCAGTATTTCTCTACGTTTATTGAAATCAGCTCTCCTAAAGTCTAGAATGCGTGTCTGACTATGCCTAGCTTCTCCCTTCCACTGTATTACAAACTCCAGGAGAATATGGTCACTTCCACCTAAGGATCCAACCACTTGCACCCCATCAACTAGGTCTTCCCTGTTGGTTAAGATAAGATATAAAATGGCTGATCCCCTTGTTGCCTCTTCCACCTTTTGGAC
Source organism: Urosaurus nigricauda (assembly GCA_034509955.1). Lineage (NCBI taxonomy): Eukaryota > Metazoa > Chordata > Lepidosauria > Squamata > Phrynosomatidae > Urosaurus > Urosaurus nigricauda. The sequence continues at coordinate 32,897,279 of JAOEGL010000008.1, read as the reverse complement.
AATGAAATTGTCTTCCAGGCAAGTGAGGAATTTGCTAGACCTTGAGGATTTGGCTGAGTTTGACTTCCAGCAAATATCAGGATAGTTGAAGTCACCCATCACTACTACATCTCTCATTTCTGAGTGTGTGATTATCTGTTCTAGAAAGGCATCATCCAATTCCTCTGCCTGAGTTGGGGGTCTGTAGCAGACTCCCACAGTAACATCCCTGTTGTTTCCCTCTCCTTTAATTTTTATCCAGATGCTCTCCACCTGGCTTCCAGTATTGACTTCCTGGATCTCTTCACTGGTATAAATATCCCTGACATATAATGCTATTCCTCCTCCTTTCCTGTTTGGCTTTTTCTCTTAAAAAGGTTATATCCCTCTATTTTTACATTCCAATCATGAGACTCATCCCACCAGGTTTCAGTGATGCCTATTATATCATATTTCCCTTGTTGTGATAGGAGTTCAAGTTCTTCCTGCTTATTTCCCATACTCTGTACATTAGTGTAGAGACATCTAAGACCACATGTCCTCTTTACTTGCTGCTTTTGTACATTTTTTTGCCTCCTACTGTTGGGTGCTTGCATTGTTTGCCTTGTTCCCTCTATCCAAGTTTAGCTATTCTCTCCAGCCCTTTTGTCTTCCAGAATGCTGTCTCCCTTCCCCACATAACTCAGTTTAAAGCCCTCCTGATCAGATTTTTGAGACTATTGGCAAAAACGTTTTTGCCAACTGGCGTGAGATGCAGCCCATCCTTTGCCAGAAGTCCCTCCTCATGGAACCGCAGCCCATGATCCAAGAATCCAAACTGTGAGTTATGTGTATTCAAGAGGCACATCTTATTTATCTTGTTAAGGTTTACCACCCTATAGCCTGCACTTATGGAATATTTGATAAAAGAAATTAGTTGGCAGATATGATGTACAACGTGGTTAAGCCTTGTGGTGTATGTCTTCATCACCAATTTAGAAATGGGTGAATTTGCCATCCAGCAGTGCCATCCTGACAGCGTTGTATAACTTTCTCATCTCTTCCTCTCTCTCTCTTTCTAAAAAATTTATTTATCAATATAAAAGATATTTTAAATCAACAGTTTCTCTGCAGATATATCATCTTTATTTCCAAAGTAGCCAAATTTTTCATTTATTGGCTCGGAAGAAGACCCCTCACCCTAACTATGAAGTAGTTTGAATTTACCGTGCAACATTTTTTTTTTTTTTAGCAATGACAATACAGCAGTCCAAAAATGGTTATTGGAAACTAAAATAAAACCATCAGGTCTTATTTTTTATTTTACCTGCATTTCAATCTTGGTATGCAATCTGCTGGTGGCTGTCTTTGGCTAGCATCTTGTTAGCACCATACAGAGGCGAAAGTTAACTTTCATCCCTTAATGGTTGGTGCAGAGGTTGATATTCTCTGCATTTCTCCTTCCTTCCATCTAAAGTGACCAAAGCTCTACTAGACCACCTGTAAAGTCACTACACCCCCTATACACAGCCATATACATAGTCCATTGGAGAGCAGAACAAGAGAAGCATCTTCCTATGTCCTCATAGCCAGGTGTGAGATGATTCTATCGTATGTTCAACCTGCCAGAGGACCCCAGTGGACCTCAGTGCAGAATGTCATAATTTTTCATCTCTTAGAATCATAGAGTTGGAAGAGATTCTATGGAAGAGAATCTTCTAACTCTATGGAGTTTATCCAAACATCACACTTCCGTCGCCCAAATATCGTCAAAATGGGGCAGAAGCATCACCAATGTGATCATGCCTGGCAGTTCTAAAGTGGAATGGAAAAGTTATAATCATGGAATTGTCAGTGGAGAAGCCCTTATTATTTACAGATTAATCTGTTAATAAGAAAAGGACTTCTCTGCTGACGATTCCATGGCGATTCCATGGTGAAAACTCTTCTGTTCCACTTTAGAAGCACCTGTGGCATGATCACACTGGTTATACATCCACCCCATTTGATGACATTTGAGCGATGGAAGCACCCCATGTGATAAACTCCTATGATTCTATGATTCTAAGAAACCACAAGTGTCATGCAGTCCAACCCCTACCATGCAGGAATACACAATCAAAGTGTGCTCGACAGATGGCCATCCAGCCTCTGTTTAAAAACCTCCAAAGAAGGAGACTCCACCACTCTCCAAGGGATTGTCTTCCACTGTTGAACAGCTCTTATTGTCAAGAAGTTCCTCCTAATGTTGAGGTGGAATCTCTTTTCCTGTATTTCCAATTCACTGCTCTGTGTCCTACTCTCTGGAGCAACAGAAAGGAAGCTTGCTCCATCCTCAATATGACATCCTTTCAAATACTTAAACAGGGCTATCGTATCACCTCTTAACTATCTCTTCTCCAGGCTGAATGTACCCAGCTTATCTCTGGCTTCCAGATGTTTCACCATTTGGGTGGCCCTCCTTTGGACACGCTCCAATCCACATCCTTTTTGAATTGTGGTGCCCAGAACTGGACACAGTGTTTTGGGTGATGGTGCTCATTTGATCCCTAATCATCCTCAACAGGTATGGAATGGCCACAGGAGGTACTTGTAGCAACTCTACTATAGGTCTCAGGTAATAATTATTGTGCTTGGAACATGGGATGTACATCCATGTTCTTTGTCAGATATTTTCTGATGTTGTCAATGGTATTCGTGAGACGTTGCACAAATGCTACACAACTGTCTTATCGCAGAGAAGGATTTTGTAGCTTGTTGATGTCTTTTTTCCCCTTTCATCATCAGGAGCATGATGTGCTTTATCTGGATGTATGTGCTTTCTTTCACAGAAATAAAAGTTGCTCGTTCTGCAGAGAGACATTTTGTGCGAAGCAGAGAGACCTTGCTGAAAAGAAAATTCCTTCTTGTCTTGCTGGGGTGCTGGAAAGAAGAAACCTTGTTGGGGTCAACAATTTTTTGACAGCCTGTCTCTGAATTGTATTTCGACACAACCTGTCTTGCTGAGAACAAGTAATTAAACAGCATTTTTTACATTCTTCGTTGCAGTTCCTTTAATGCCACACATTGGCAGTTCAATGTATATAAAATGGGTATAATTCTGACCTGGTTAACTCTTTCTCTGTTATTTCAGAAAATAAAAATAAAATGAAAACTTATTACCTCTTCCCAAATGGTATTGACTGCTGCTATTGTTGTTTGGCTTTGCAATTACATTCTAATTCATTTGAATTTTCAGAACTGCTCTAAATGGAACAAAAATAGATTTTAATATCATATAACAAATGTGGAGGGGGGGGAATGGGACAATTACAAATGGAAGAGCTGGAGGGGTTGGTTGGAGGTCTCAGTGGCCATGAAACAGTAGCTAGGACCACCTATTGCCCACCGAGTGGACTTTCTCCAACACTTAACTAAATGATAGTAAATTTAGCTCCAGTAAAAACATTCTGGGGAGACAATAATACAGAGATCTTTCAGTGTTCTTTTGTAACAAAGGGACATTTCTATGCAACTGTAAGCTGTCCTTTAATGTTGTGAAATGAAACATGGAGCATCAGGCTGAAGCCTCATCAACATCCCTAATTGAATTGAAACACTTGTGGCCTCTTCCAACTCTGTGATTCTATGATTCTATGACTTGGGGTTTTGAATACAGATGGATTTCATCACAGGTCATGTTTAATTTGGATGATACAAATTTTCAAAACTTCATAATGAATAAATGTACACATTTTGGGGATGGGACAAAGGTACTGTTCTTGCTGGTGGGTTTCTTTATTTTAAAGGTATGTTCGTGAAAACTGAAACATCCATTCACAGAGACAGGGATGTGAACATTCAACACTTAAAATTTCATGGCTGAATCCTTGCATGTTCAATCATTAACTGATGGCTCGTGCAGATGGGAGACAATTTTGTTTCTGTTAATTTTCAAAGATTTTCCCTGTGTCCATGCATATTTTCTCATTCTAGATAGAAATATTTGAGTTCTTGTAATTGAAAATGCGGTAGGAGGATGATAGATTTATCCTATCATCCATAGTGTAGACAATCCCTTTATTCCCTGACTATGGCTTTATCTCAACTCTATCAACGTTGCCTTCACTTGCCTCAGTACTGTTTAATCAAATGGGCTTTAATGGCTCCTGTAATTTTTGCAACTATATCAAGATAGCTTAGAGTTGTAAACCACTTAGATACTTAGGCTCTATGAAGTGGTATATAAATGAAGCTTGTTGAAAATGCACTTGTTTTATAATAATAATAATAATAATAATAATAATAATAATAATTTATTTGTATCCCGCCCCTCTGGATGAGCAATCAGGGCAGGGTACAACATATAAAATACAAATACAATTAAAATATAGCAACCCAATCCCTCCTCCCGCCCCTTAAGATTGAATTAAACTGAGATAAGATTAAAAAACTGTAAAATAAAACCATAAAACATTAATGTGACACTCGTTAAAAATGAATAGGCGGCCTCGAATGACTAATGTCTCTATGGGTAAGACTGGATGGACAATAGTGGTCATACATTTAATCATTGTCTGGGAAGGCCTACTGGAAGAGATGCGTCTTGACGGATCTCTTGAAACCATCCAAAGTTGTAATAAGGTGCATCTCATCAGGTAGGCCATTCCACAGCCTGGGAGCAACAGAGTATAAAACCCTCTGGGAGGTCTGAGCCATCCTAATTTTCTTAGGCTGTAGCAGGTTCCTCCCAGAGGATCGAAGTGTGCTAGGGGGCTCGTATGGGAATAGGCGGTCCCTTAGATAGGATGGACCTGAGCCATATAGGGCTTTAAACATCAAAACCAACACCTTGTACTGTGCCTGGAAACTGATCGGCAGCCAGTGGAGAGATTTGAGCACAGGTGTTATGTGCTTTCTCCTAGATGGCCCAGTGACTAATCTGGGTGCCATATTTTGAACCAGTTGAAGTTTCTGGGTTAAGCACAAGGGCAGCCCCATGTAGACCGCATTGCAGTAATATAAACGTGAGGTGACCAAAGCATGTACTACAGTTTCCAGGTCCCTCATCTCCAGGAAAGGGCGCAGCTGGCGTATCAGCCGAAGCTGATAGCAGGCACTTCTGACCGTTGCATTCACCTGACTAGTCATGTGAAGCGACGAGTCTAGAAGTACCCCCAGACTGCCAACAGAGTCCTTCGAGGAGAGTGTGACTCCGTCTAGGACCGGAAGTTGTATTCCCAAACCTGGTTTCGGGCCGGTGACTGTCAGTACCTCCGTTTTGTCTGGATTAAGCCTCATTCTGTTTTCCCTCATCCAATCCATTACCACTGCCAGGCAGTCATTGAGAGAAGAGACGCCATCTGAGGTCTGAGCAAATGATCTGGTCATGGAGAAGTATATAATAATAGTTAATTTATAATAGTTTATTTATAACCCGCTCCTCTGTAGAGACAATCGGAGCGGGGTACAACAAGTTAAAAGGCATAAGTTAAAACAATCCCATAACCCACTTCCAAACCTCCCACCCCTTAAAAATAGATTAACCTAGATATAATTTAAAACTAGCAATATTAAAACACAAGACATCATCCAAACCCTTCCTTGAGCGGCCACGTCATAAGTTAGGGATCGGAAACCTGGGAGTAGATGAAATCAGAGTCTGGATCCGGAGCCAGGGATTAGGGGATTTCAGGGAAGGCCTGACGGAAGAGATGCGTCTTTAGGGCTTTTTAAAAGCAATCTAAAGATGTCATAAGACTCATCTCATCTGGCAGACCATTCCAAAGCTTGGGAGCGGTGGAAGAGAAAGCCCTCTGGGAGGTCTGCACCTGTCTGGTCTTGATAGGCTGTAGCAGGTTCTTCCCAGAGGATCGAAGTGTGCAAGGCGGATCATATGGGGAGAGGCGGTCCCTGAGATAGGATGGACCCAAGCCATGTAGGGCTTTAAAGGTTAAAACCAGCACCTTGAACTGTGCCCGGAAACTAATTGGCAGCCAGTGGAGAGATTTAAGCACTGATGTTATATGCTCTCTCCTAGATAACCCGGTGACTAATCTGGCTGCCATATTTTGTACCAATTGAAGTTTCCAGGTTAAGCACAAGGGCAGCCCCATGTAGAGCGCATTGCAGTAATCTAGACGTGAGGTGACCAAAGCATTTACCACAGTTTCTAGATCCCTCATCTCCAGCAAAGGGCGCTGCTGGCGTATCAGCCGAAGCTGATAACAGGCACTCCTGACCATCGCATTCACCTGGCTAGTCATGTGAAGCGACGAGTCTATAAGCACCCCCAGACTGCGAACAGAGTCCTTCGAGGAGATTGTGACTCCATCTAGGACTGGGAGTTGTATTCCCAGACCTGGTTTCGGGCCGGTGACTGTCAGTACCTCCGTTTTGTCTGGATTCAGTCTCAATCTGTTTTCCCTCATCCAATCCATTACCGCTGCCAGGCAGTCATTGAGAGAGGAGATGCCATCTGAGGTTTGAGCAGACGATCTGGACATGGAAAAGTATATCTGAGTGTCATCAGCGTACTGATGACACTGAGCTCCATGCCTCTGAATGATCCCACCCAGCGGCTTCATTTAAATATTAAATAGCATCAGAAACAGGATGGTGCCCTGGGGGATGCCGCAATTTAGCTCATTTTTTCAGGAGCAGCTGTCCCTGAGCCTCACCCTTTGAGTCATGCCGGAGAGAAAGGAATGGAACCACTGTAAAGTAGTGTCTCCGATCCCCATCCCTCTCAGCCGGTCCAAAAGGATGGCATGATCAATGGTGTCAAAGGCCACTGAGAGGTTCAAGAGCACTAACAGGGTCACACTACCCCTGTCAATGCTCAAGCGGAGGTCATCTGTCAGAGCAACCATGGCAGTCTCAACTCCATATCCTTCCCGGAAGCTGGTTTGAAACAGATTGAGATAATCAGTTTCATCCAAGACAGCTTGGAGTTGGGAGGCAACTGCTCTCTCAATCACCTTGCTTAAGAACGACAGCAAGGAAACTGGTCTATAGTTGTTTTGGTCCAGGGGATCAAGGGAAGGTTTCTTCAGGAGGGGCTTTACGACCGCCTCCTTCAGACAAGAAGGAACAATGCCTTCCCTGAGAGGAGCATTGACTACATTCCGAAGGAATGTTTTCAATGCGTCCCCTCCCTGAACTACCAGCCATGATGGGCATGGATCAAGAGGGCAGGTTGTTTTCCTCACGCTCCACGTCATCAGTACTTACAGATTGAAACTCATCCAGCAAGGTGACAACAACGGAGTTGCTAGGTGCCTCATTTACAGAATCCTCCTCCCAGTTGATGAAACAGACTGGAGCCAAAACTGTCTCCTCAGAGGTTTTATTCTTAAGTTGCTGTATTTACAAATACATAAATGCTCGTCCAACAAAACTCCAACCATCCACTCCAGAACACAATTACCCAACCTCTTCTGGTGATTCTTCTTCCTTGTGTCACCTACAATGTTGTCCCCTCAGTCAGGAAGACTCTTGTTAGGCCTACGTGCAAGCAAGCACATACTGACCTTGAGCACTGTATTCAGCTGCAGAGAACTCCAGCCACAATTCCTGTTTTTACCTTTTGTGCACATTTGTACATTTCATACTCAAGCCTCAAAGCCTAACATGGATACATAATATAGCTGTGACAATCCACATAATATAAACCAGCTTTATTATTTATCCACTGTTGGGAAATGAGGTTAAAAGTAATGAAAGATAAGAAGAAGGAAAATGACGGCAAGAGGCATCAAAATAATACAATTGCATTTTCAATTAGCTTTGTAAATCTCTAAAAATGAGAGATGTTCTAAAACAATAATATTAATGGGGACACAACATAGTTTCATCTTAGATCTAGCTCATGCCTGTAGGTTAGATAAGTATCAGTAGTTAGAATATTATCATTAGGAAGTTATGTGTGTTTTGTTGGTCGGTAAGATGTTATAATTCACACTGCAAAATTAATACCATCCTAATGGTAACTAAAGATTTATATTAAGAGGGCCAAGTCTCTCACCCCAGGGTTGGCTATAAAATGTGGTTGGCAGTCCATAAGACGACATGCCAAAATCTATAATCTGCCATTTCATAATTAAGAATCAAAATAAATGCAAGAGGAAAGTTCAGTAATTTAAGAAAATCACCTTCCAGGGAGATTGAAAATATTGATTGTAATGTACAAAAATGTGTGAACTCCTCATGTCCTTTGAGGGCAATTAGAAGCGAGGCAGTTAATTCCAAAAAGAAATCAATGATAATACTATGGGCATATTATGATATCTGTCATTAACAGAAAGTCATTTGTATCGAGCAGCCAATGTCTTTGATTTATCAATTTAGGAAGGCCCTGGTTGGTCAGGAGACCTCAATAAAGTTGCCATCGTCATTTTAGCAGAAATGTAATTAAAGCTGGAGATAAAATTAGACATTGCTTCAAGTCTTTTTCAGACATTGGACTGTTAGACATGGAGGAGAGGTGTAGCAATGGTATTTAGCCATCTTGACAACGCGATACCTCATGTTCACAAGTAGTGCATTTCAGATTTTGCACCCAGTTTTGCAAACCATGGCTGGCATCCTGTTGGGAACTCATGTTCTCATAATCTGATTTACAATTGTGAACAACTGAACTGCACCATTCTGTGATGTTCATATTCTCAGGAGTGAGGAGGAGACTTTGGGGCTTGACAGACCGCCCAAAAAGAGCAGTCTGGAGCCACCCCTTTCTGCTGTGGAAGGCCGCCACAGCCTCCAAACTGTGCAGCGTCCCTCCACAGTAAAAATAACCCAGTTATTTCGGGTTCTTTTTGCGGTGTCCGTCTTATGCCACGGACACACTTGTAACATCAGTGACACACAGCAATGTGCAGATGCTGTGCAGCAGTGACATCATCATGGCAGCACCCATGTGGATGGGACACCACCATGATGACATCACAATTACATACTAGGGTTCTGGACCATGCAGTATTGCCACCACCACACCGCATTTGGGCTGTCTATATTAAACAAGTGGAGCCAGCAGTGTGGCTGTTGCACAGTGGTTCTGATCCATAATATGTCCTGATGTGCAATGGTCCCAAGGCACAACATCTCCCGTTATACAATGGAAACCCTTTGTGTGATACCGCATTGTGCAATATCACAGTTCAGATGCATGATTATACATTGTGTCAGTGACACAGCTATCATATAAGAGACGGAGCAAACTTGCTTTCACTTGTTCTTGAGAATAGGATAAGAACCAAATGAATTAGAAGAATAGAGATTCCTGTTAAACATCCCTGATTTATAATCATTTCCATACAAGAACAGATTACCCAAGAAGTTTTTAAACAGTGCTTGCAGGGCCATCTCTTAGTAATGTTTCTCCTGTGGATTCCTGCATGGCAAGCAGATGAACTAGATGGTTCTTGGTGCTCCTTCTAAAGCTATAATTGTACAGCACTAGGGCCCCATTCCCACTGACAGATAAATCGGTGTGTGACCCTAATTGATGGATCGATTTGACAGTGGAGTGTGGTTCCCAATATATTTGTCCCCCGATCATATTTTCCCCCACTACATTTGCCCTGATCGCATTTTCCCCTCCAAAATAATCCCCTTGTGGTTCCTATTCACAAATGAATCAATTCAAAATGATTTGGTTCCAGCTGACCAAAGGGAAAATTTGAATCGATTTGAAGCATTTGATTCACACTTGCGCAGAATTGATTTATCAAAAAGAAGCCGGGGGAAAAAAAAACAGCATAAAAAAGATGTGGGTTAAATGGGTCTTGTGCATGGCTCCCCTCTCAGGATTGCTTCAACGATTTGGATTAAGTGGGAACCAGGGTTGTTTGAACTAGTTCAAACAGATTCACTTTTAAAAGGTAGTGGGAATGAGGCCATGGATTCTAATTATTCCATTCCAAAGAGATTCTATCTAAACATTTGGAAAACCTGATAGTAAGAGCTGTTAGACAGTTGAACCCCCTGACTCAGAATGTGGTGGAGTCTCTTTTTTCTTTTTTCTTTTTTTTTTTTTTTTGAGGTTTTTAAACAGAGGCTGGATCTGTCAGGGGTGCTTAGATGGCAGAATGGCCCCTATGTTGCCCACCAATTCTATGCTTTGATTATTCCATATGAGAAAGAGTGAAGACCGGGGGCTAAACAGCTTCCTTCAGTGTCAAGAATTGGGGCATTTCATGTTTTCTTTTCCCACCCAGTGCCATTTTTGATTTTGGCCTTTGATCACAATACAGGAAAAGTTATAACTCCTTTTGAGAGATCATTGAAGGAGAGGCCATATGGCAGTCAGTAGTAGGTTAGACCAAAGTAGAGGTGGACAAGACCTGAATAAAAAACGTGTGGGACAACACTTTTGTTCTCCTTGTTTCTCTTTCCTCTCCTTTCTGCCTTTCTCTCCATCCATTAGATTTCTAGAGGAACGGGAGATCCCCTTTGGAAAGGCCTAAACTAATCATTTCAGATTAAGGGCACATGTGACTTGACAGGCACACTTTGACCAACACTACCCAAGATACTGGCAGAAGGTTGCAAACTGTTTTTCGGCAGATAGCGGGCTAGATTTATGTCACAAAAGATGTGGTTCTTTTACACTCCCTGCTTTTAATAAAGAAGGGGGAAAGATTGAGAAATGAAATCACCCACCACAGCAAATTACTCAAGTGGGTTGCTTATTGATGGGGGGAATTGCACCTTCTGGTATTGTGGATTGGGTTGGACTTAATGAGGCATTTCCCACTTCTAATTATTATATTTCTAAATAATTCTTCAACAAGGGATTGAAATCTCACTCCAAGTTTCAGCATGGATTTTAATCCGAGGGTACAAGTACACTTCTCCGGAACTACAGAGTGACTGTTTGCAACACCATCCCTGCTGGTGAGTTCTTCACCCAATGTATATCATATGTGGTAGCCCTGGACATGTTACAAGTTCCCATCGAGTCAACATTTATTGCATTGACCGCAGTCAGAGGCAGCCATCCAAAGACATGGGTTAGGAAAGTAAACACATAGGAACTTGGGTTGTGCCACTGCTTTGGACAGGCCCCAAATTCTTGAAATTAACCAGGCCCAATTGGATTACGGATGCATCACTGTAGAAATATGGCAGTTTGACATCATGACTCCGTCCCTCAGAATCCTGTAGTTGAATCCATTGCATAATTTGTTGAATTGTGAGTGAACATGTAGAGAATCTTCATTGATTCAGTAGATCTACTTAGTTAGGATGAAGAATATGATTTAGATCAATGTGTAATTGTCTATATCTCCTTGTTTTTTTTCCTATATATAAGATATATGTGGCAGAATTCTGTATCACCATTTATTTAACATAACTTTATTTATGCCTTAACAAGTAGCAGTGGGTGTGACTATGCATGTGTGCCTTCCTATCACCTGTCAACTTATGGTGACCACATGAATTTTATAAAGTTTTCTTTTAGGCCTCATTCCTACTTACAAATAAATTGGTTTGTGATCCAAATCGATGGATCGATTTGACAGTGGAGCATGGTTCACACTACATTTCCCCTAGTTGCATTTCTCCCTGTAAAATAACCCACTTGTGGTTCACATTCATGAATGAATCGATTCAAAAAGGACCTGCTCCAGCTGGCCAAAGGGCAAATTTAAATAGATTCTGATCTGCATCTGGTTGACACTTGCACGGAATTGATTTATCCAAAAAGATGTGGAAAAAATCAGCATCAGGTTAAATGGATCAAGTGCATGTCTTGCCTCTCTGAATCACTTCATTTAAACTGGTGGAAACCAATTTGGGATCCAGTTTAAAAGGTAGTGGGAATGAAGCCTTAGGCAAATAAAACTTAGAGGTATTTTGCCACTCTCATCCTCTGATATATATAACTTGATACTCATTGGCAGCCTCCCTTCAAAATCAGGGCTGACCCCGATTAGCTTCCAAAAACAGATGGAATCTAATGCCTTTTAGGTTATTTATGCCAGTAGCAGAGGCACTAAGAAACCCTCTTAACAAATTGCAAAGATGCTTATTTGGACAATGGCAATAGTGCCTGATGTAGATTGGTCCTAATGTGCATCAGTGGTTATGCATCGGTCCCTTTGTACATTGGCCCCATTGTGCATTGCTCTACAGTCACTTTGCTGGCTATGCTACATAGGTTGTGCCTGCTCTTCAAAAAATAATGCAGTTTAGCACAACTTCAACCACCATGGCTCAATGCTACGGAATTTTAGGATCTGTAGTTTTGTTAACTATTTAGCCTTTCATGTAAGAGAGCCCTAGTGCCTCACCAAACTACAAATCCCAGGGTTCCATAGGATGGAGCTGTGGAAGTTAAAGTGGTGTAGAACTGCAGTGCAGATGCAGCCCAAATAATGTAACAGTAGCCCTCTCCTGGACAAAGCCATTAAAAACCTGCCCAGTCCCCAAATACTGGAGTCCTCTTGTCAAGACAAAACTTATATACCACATTCTGGCCATTGTGCCATTGTGCCATTTTTGTTTGGTTGTTTAAAAAGTTTAGTATTCCTCTCTTTCTCTGATAGTTTCTAGTATGGTGGATAAGAACTATAAAACACTACAACATACAAGGAAATCATGATGGAAATCATGGAAGGAGGCAGCTACTAATGCATACAGCAGCCTGTGACCTTTCTCAGGTTAAAAAAAAAAACCCAAGGAAATGAAAATGCCTTAGCCTGGTGCCAAAAAGAACATATGGGAGGCTTAAGGAGATGCTTTCATAACCAGGGTGCTTCCACCTGTCTTGATTTTTCATGCCACAGTTCAAACAAGGAAGACATTTGCAGGAGCGATTCTTCATAAAAATCTCAAAACATTGCCCTCTGGTTAGGTGAGATTGCACATGCAATTGTGAGACAGTGTGATACCCGAATATCTTTTTGGCAGTCCTTTGTCTCCAGGAATGCATAGTTCAACATGTGCCGTTGAGCATTAGGATGCCAATCAGTTACACAAATGCAATCTAAAGGTTATTATTGTTCCTGGGATGGTGTTTAGTTTATATTTACTCATTACTTGAGATCAGTACAAAATTTAGCAATGCTTAATGATGTGATGGATAGCAGCAAAATACAGCCCAGAGGAAGCCTGTTCCATATTGCTCTGACTATGGCAACTAAATACACAATATATGCTTACCTGCATAGAATTCAGGACTATAGACTGCACCCACAACTGGATTTAATTTCCAACCTACAGGAAACATATAAAAGCAACATTGAGCAAGGGTCATAGGCAGAACAAAAGGTTCATCTATCAATAGTTGAAGTGATACTTGATTTCTGTACTATTTAGACCCAGCCCAGAGTCATCCTCTCCACCAGGATGCTGAACGAATGTGTGTGTGTGTTTTCCCCCCAGGAACATCCCACTCCACTGCAATTGGTGAGAGAACTAGGAAGAGGCTATTTAGACCCAGCCCAGAGTCATCCTCTCCACCAGGACGCTGAAGGAGTGTGTGGAGCAGCAGCGCAGTAGAAGCAGCAGTGATCAGTGGGGCTGAGGCAGGAGCCTCCCGCCCCTAGAGACCAGCAGCAGCACGGCAGCAGTATAGTAGGGTGAAAATATCAGCCCTGCTTCTGTCTATTGGTGTATGGCGAAGCAACAAGAGAGATTAAGATTTTCTTTTCTTATCTCTCAACTCAGCAGTGGGTTCAAAATAGATGTTATTTATCACAATGGTAATTTATAACATGTATTCTCCCTAAGGAGATTAATGGGGAGGTGGGGATAGCCGAAATCTGGATAGAAAGGTAACAGATAAACCATAGAAAGGCTTCCGTTCCCATTACTTTGAACCAAAAGGCAAAGGTGACGCCCACCATTTTATGTATTTTTTTAAAGGACTGAAAGAGACTTATAGAGAATATAGTGTTAATGGAAGGAGAAGGGACAGAAATAGTAGTTTTGTCAAGAGTCTAATAGTAGGTGCTTAGTGTTAGTAAAAACAAAATTAATTTTGCAAATAAGGCAATTTGAGGGATTGTACACGTATATATCCAATTACCCTGGTTATTTAGTTAGACATGGAATGATGTATTTTTGCCTTTAGGTTATCTGGGACTTCTCAAGAGTTGTTTGATAGTATATTTGTAAATTTTAGTGACTAATATGGGTCCTAAAAATTCTTTGGGGGCAGAAAGAGGGGAAGAGGTGAAATCCCAAGAAATGTCAGACCTCATCTCAGCATTTAATAGAATTATGAGTGAAGAAATGGAGGAAATGAGGAAGGAAATAAGAGAAGAAATAAGATCAAAAATAAGAGATGAGATAAGAATGGAATTTAAGGAAATCAGAGATGAAATTAAATCTGATATACAGAAAGAACTGCAACAATTGAAAATAGAGGCTAGCAATAATTTTTGTAAACTCTCCAAAGAATTTGGAGAGATGAATAAAAGAATGTCTAAGATGCATGAATGTACAGAAGAGTTGGAATATAGGATGGTAATGTTGGGGAAAAAAACCCAGAAAAGAGAAAGAGATTTCTTTATTAGAAATTCAGATTAAAGAAAAGGTTTTAAGACTCAGAGGCCTTCAGGAAAGGTATAATGAGGATTTAGGACAAAGAGTCATATCAGCCCTGGCTCAATTTCTGGATTGGTCCCAGGGGTTAATGGATTTGGAAGTGGACAGGCTATTCAGAGTGAATTCTAAAATAGCAACCAATAGAAAACTTCCAAGAGACATAATAATATACTTTGTGAGAGATAGAGTAAAGAACATGATCATGGAAACAAATTACAGAAAACATTTTTTATAGAAGAGCAAGAAATTAAAAAATGTAAAGAAATAACAGGATCAATATTACAAAGAAGGAAAACCTATGATACTCTTATCCAATATTTGAAGAAAGAGGGAGTGAAGTATAAATAGGGAAAACTTGAAGGCCTAATTTTTAATTGGAAAGGGGAAACGTATGTAATAGATACATAGGAAAAACTTCAGGAGTTTATCAAAATTAATTTTGAAGAAGAAGATGAATATTCAGACAAGGAAGCAGAGCATAGTAATCAAACTAGACAGGAGGCAAGTTCAAATGTGAGGAAAAAAGCAAAAATAAAAGGAGGTGAAGAAGACAAAACCAAGGTCAGTGAATTCAGTAAAGGAAAGAGTTATTCGGCTTTACAAGAGATTAGTAAGCAAAAAGAGAATAAAGAAGAGGAAAGCGAGAATGAATTAGAAGAGATCAGAACAGGAGAAACACCATTAAATTCATCAGATAACGATTCAGAGAAAGAACAAGCAGGAGTTAAGAAAAAATCTAAAAGTGAAGTTAATCGAGATAAACAAGGAAGATTTAGTAAAAAGAGCAAAGGTAACAAATATAATACAAGGAAGCATTTAAAAAAAAAGAACTTAAACAACAAGGCCAGACCTTTAAAACAGGAGGTGTGGGAATGAATTATGGCACAGAAATTACTTTCATGGAATGTAAATGGTTTAAATTCAAAAACTAAAAGAAATAAAGTATTTCATTATTTGTGTAAACAAAATGCTCAAATAGTCTGTTTACAGGAAACACACATAATGGTAAAAGATATGAAAATACTAGAAAATACTAAATTAGCGAATCTTTTTATAGCTTCAAGTACCACGGAAAAAAAGAGAGGTGTCGTGACATATATAAATAAAAATTATAGAAGCTAATCTTACAGGAATTAAACTATATTAAAAACAAGATAAACAAAAATGCCACCTGAGAAATTACAGATAAGATTAAGTTTTCAAAATATAATGATTTTGAAAATGCTAAAAAAATAAGGAAATGGTTGGCATGGAAGTTGAAGAAATCAAAAGAGAAAAAGGTAATATCACAGCTAAGAAAAGATACAAATATTGTCACAGAACACTATAAGTTAAAGGAAATTGTCACTGAATACTATAGGAAATTATATGATACAGCAGAGTCTTCCCAAGTGAACAATACGGGAATACATCAAAAGAGAAATTAAAATAAATATTACGGAATCACAAATTAACAAATTGAACGAGCCAGTAAGAGCTAGTGAGATTGAGGTAGCAATAAACAAACTTGATGTAAACAAATCTCTGGGTCCAGACGGAATATCAGAGAAATTTTATAAAGCTTTTCATAAGAAAGAGAATAAGCCGATGTACAAATGGCTGAGATATAATAATATCTTAGAAAGATAAGGGGATATAGACAAGTTGAAAGATAGAAAGGAACTGGTAGAGATAGAACCTAGTATAAACTGGTTTAATTTTGCTCAAATTAAAGAAGATTGGAAAAGAGATTCAATCAACGAAGGTATTGAAACAACAGATTTGGAATTTGATAAATTAATTATGGGAGATAATAATAATTAATAATAATAATAATAATAATAATAATGTTTTATTTATACCCCGCTCTTCAGCCAAGACTATCAGAGCGGCTTACAATTTGTTAAACAAACAGCTTCATTTACAATTGTAAGCTATTTGCCCCCAACAATCTGGGTACTCATTTTAGCGACCTCGGAAGGATGCAAGCCTGAGTCAAGCTTCAGCCCTTTGCTGGTCTTGAACTCGCCACCTTCTGGTTTTGAGTGAGTGGCTGCAGTACAGGCATTTAACCACTGCGCCACCAGGGCTGATATATAATAATAATAACAATAATAATAATAATAATAATAGATAAGTTATTTTATAGGTGGTACTTAACACCATACAGATTGGCCAAAATTACTAAACAAGGCAGACCAACTTGTTGGAAGTGTAATAAATTAGGCGGTTCCTTCTATCACATGTGGCGGCGTTGTACTAAAGTAAGAAAATTCTGGAAGGAGGTACATACCCTGTTTCCCTGAAAATAAGACATCCCCATAAAATAAGACCTAGTAGAAGTTCTGCTGAATTGCTAAATATAAGGCCTCACCTGAAAGTAAGACCTAGCAAAGTTTTTGAATATAAATATATATATAAATACAGTATATAATGTTCATTTTTTTTTGTTCAACATGGAAAAAATAAGACATCCCCTGGAAATAATACCTAGCACATCTTTGGGAGCAAAACTTAATATAAGACACTGCCTTATTTTCAGGGAAACACAGTAATACCATAAATAGGTCACTTGGTAAAAATATCCCGTTGGATCCGGAACAGTTTCTTCTAAATATTACAGATGTAATCCAGGACAACCTTACTCAGGATGAATTGAGTGTTCTACTTTATATGATCACTGCAGCTCGTATATCTTTTGACAAACATTGGAAATCCAACAAGATTCCATCAAGGAATGAGTGGATATTTAAATTACAGGAACTAGCCATTTATGATATGATCTCAATGTCTAAGAGTGATAGAACTTCACAATCATACGAGGAAAAATGGAAAAGAATTTCGAAACTAAGGGAAGAGGAGAAAAAGGGTCAATAAGTTTTGTATATCGTGTTTTTTTAATAATGGATACGATGGATGATGTTTTGTGTTTCTGCGTTTTCTTCTTCTTGAGAAATAATGATGTTAAGTATAAGTTGGAAGTATGATTGAATTCAATAAAATATATTTTAAAAAAAAGAGTACAGTGGATGCAAATGAAATTGTGTATTTCATTTTTGCAGAGTAAGAACAAGCAATATCAAAACTTTCCTCCCCACTCAATGAGAATGCAAGGGTTTTTGTACATTTTTTCCTAATGATTTATCATATTTCAAGTTTTCTTCTTTGCCAAAAAAAGTTTGTGGGAAAATTTTCAAACTTTATTTTTCATTTCTATTTTTATATATTTTTAAATGTGCCATTCCTTCTCTGTTTCTACTGGTTTGGATATTTTATTTTTTAAAAAGTGAAAGCCTATCCCCAAGCCTTTGTAAGACACAAACAAATGGGCTTTCTGATAAAGAGAGGACCAAGGTGGTGCCATGATAAGGTTTAGACTTTCCTTCCCCTTTCTGCCCTGCATGCCCTCATGATTTCCTTTTACATTGCCAGTTTTGCTTCAACTACTCCAGATTGCTTGCCAGCGAGCAAAGTTGTAATACTAAGTTTTTATCCCCAGTGCCAAAAAGGAAATGTGAACAATGCAGAAAAGTGCAAGGCAGGTGGCAAGGCAAGCAAACAAGGTAAAAGAAATAACTGTGCAATAGACAACCTGCACTCATGAAAACCTTCCAACCATCTTCAACAGTTGATATGAGATCAATACTTAATTCATGAAAATATTCAATTATAGGAAGCCTAAATTTTATGCAATGCTTTGACTATCTGACTTCTTATATCTCCATTGTCCAACATAAGAGTGATGTAAGCTGTTGTTTCACATCTATCAGCCCTTTCTGTCAAAAGGTTGAGCTATATATTCTGATTTTAAGTTATACTAATAGTGCTTCAATTTGTCCCGGAAAAGAGAGTTGGAGGAGTAGGGAGATGCAGGGAGATGCAGATCAATGATCTCAGCTGAAATTTGTCCTCATCTTTCATTTCCTTCACCCGCCCAATTTGATGGCTGTATCATCTCACTTTGCAAAGCTCATACCACCAAAGACTTCATTCATCATGAAAGTAACAGCAATTAAACTTTACTTTGTCTTGTCAATGACAAATGTGCTGGCCCATAACTGTGTGGGTTAATCAAGTGTGAGGAGAAGCCTGACACATCCAAGTGAGGAACTGCCAAGGAACCCTGTATTAGCAGTTGGAGGAGGTAAATTTGCCACGGTGGGTGTAATTTAGCAAATTTTTCTTGCTGTCACAACAAGAACTCTTTGAGTTGAAACTTTTGGAGGAAGAGTGAGGGAATATCCTTCATAAAGACATATACAAAGAGCGACTGATGGAAGTGAGTCTATAGCTCAGCAGCAGAGAACATGCTTAGCATGCTGAATGGTCCAGGCCTAGTGATTGGATCTGAAGGCTACAAAGGTATTAGACAATAGAGCACTGGTTCCAAACTCTGGCCTTCCAGGTCCCTGTTCCCACTTGCAGATAAATTGGTGTGCGATCCGAATCTATAGATTCATTAGACAGCAGAGCGTGGTTCCCATTACATTTGCCCCCATTGCATTTTTCCCTCTAAAATAATCCACGTGTGGTTCCCATTCACAACTGAATTATTCAGAATGATTCAATTCCAGCCAGCCAATGGGCAAATTTGAATCAATTCCAATATACATGTGGTTCACACTTGCACAGATTTGATTTATCGAGAAAGAAGTGGGGAAAAAAACAGCATCAAAATGATGCAGGTGAATTAGGCCCCCTTTCAGAATCGAATCTGCACAATTCCAAACCACATGTGGATTGGAATTGATTCAAATTTCCCTTTCAGCTGGCTAGAACTGAATCATTTTGAATCAATTCATTTGTTAATGGAAATCACAAGTGGCTTATTTTGGAGGGGAAAATGCGAACGGGGAAAATGAAGGGGGAACTACGTTCCATCGATTCGGATCACAGACCAAGTTATCTGTAAGTGGGAATGGGGTCCTGAAAGGCCAGAATTTGGAACCAGTGCTCTATTGTCTAATACCCCCTTTGTAGCATTCATAATCATTTCAGCGATTTGGATTAAGTGGAAACCAGGGTTGTTTGAACCAATTCAAACCAATTCATGATCCGTTTTAAAAGGCAGTGGGAATGAGGCCCAGGTGTTTTGGACTTCAACTCCCAAAATTCCTGACTGCAGGCAAAACTGACTGGGACTTCTGGGAGTGGAAGACCAAAACATCTGGAGGACCCCAAAGTCTGGAAACCACTGCAACAGAGCAAAGCAATACCCAACGAAAAAGACCCAACTGGGAAGAATTGTTGACAGGTAAGTTTAGGAGAAGTATCAGGTGCCCTTGAGATATTTTGGACAAACTAAGAAATGGAAATGATTGTTTTGTTTGTTCTCATGAAGAAGAATGAAAAGATCTCAAACATTTTCTCCCTGTTGACTGAGATTATGTTTTTGGGAAGAGGCTTTCACATTTATGAAATTTTCTGTGGGGTCAATGTCTGCTAATTTTTTGTTTGTGCCAACTAAGATTTGAGTCCCAGATAGTTTGTGGTTGGGTTCTTTCAAGTCTATTCTGATGTATGGTGACTCTAAGACGAACCTATCACTGGGTTTTCTGGAGGTGAGAATGTGTGACTCACCCAATGGGTTTACATAACCAAGCAGGGAACTGAACCCTGTAATCCAGTGCTCAAATCATACTGGCTCTCTCCCAAATCCAATACCCCCATTTAATCTGCTCTTGAATTCTGAGTCATCTAATAGTTAAATCCTTTTGATTCAATGGACCTAATGATACAACTCAGGTTTCTTTTTTTGGCACCATCTACATTTCTTGTTGCATGGATTTTTAAAGAGATGCTGGATGTAAGAGTAACAAGGTTCGGGCATTTACATTGATTTGAGCAAAAATCCTGTCCTGTATTTGCATTTCTGTGATTTACATATTAGAGATTAGGGGTGGCTCTATGCCACCCCTGGAAGCACTGTGTTGGGGACACGGCAACTGCATGCCATGCCCCCAAACTTGTGTAAAAAGAAGCCACAAAATGTGGCTCCTATTTGTGCCAATAAAAGGGGTGCCATAACTACCCTGGGGTGGTGTTATGACATCCCTCATCCATTTGGGTGCTGCACATGAGGGACATCACCATGGCACACACCGTCTGGACAGGCGAGCGCCAAGATGGAGCCCGGGTGCCAAAGTAGGGCTTTGAATGTGTAAATGCTCAGCCCTACCACAGCCCTAGTTTGGGTGCAGGCTGGCATAAAGTACTGGTCTTTACAGCACCTAAGTGTGTACAAGCATATCTTAAACATGTTGTGACCCCAAAAATGTTAATTCTTGCACAGGGAAGTAAAAGATATGTATATCGATATAGATCTCTCTCTCTTTCTCTCTGGCTTTTCGTCACTAACGAAGATTCAGGAAGGACTCATCCTACGCTTACTACAAGCATGTTGACTACTAGAAAGGCCGATCTGAGATAAACAAGTCCGGTTACAGAAAGCAGAGGAGAAAGTCTCATTGGGTGATATTCCCAAATTGTAGTCCTTTCTGCGTTGTCATTTCTCTTCAAGACTCGTTCAGCGTGAGTTCTTGAAAGAGGCTGCAGCATTGTGGATAGTGAGTCTCCATGTGTCCCGATGTGAGGCCAGGGCAAACCATTGTTGGTGATCAATTTGGTCGAGCTTGAGATGTTGTTTCAGGGAGTCCTTGTATCTCTTCTTTGGGGTGCCCCTCCTACGCTGACCTGTGGTGAGTTCACCGTAGAATAATATTTTGGGGAGGCGGTGGTCCTCCATCCTAGAAACATGCCCTGCCCAGTGCAGCTGCGTTTTCAATAGCATGGCCTCAATGCTGGTGATCCCTGCTTGCTCCAAGACAGCAACATTCGTCACATAGTCAGTCCAGTGTATGTTTAGGATTGTGCGTAGACAGCACTGATGAAAGTATTCAAGGAATCGTAGATGTTGGCGATAGGTGATCCATGTTTCAGACCCATAGAGGAGAATGGACAGTACAATGGCTCTGTACATACTGATTTTTGTGCCTTTCCTCAGGTGTTTGTTACTCCAGACTCTTTTGTGAAGCCTTCCGAATGCACTATATGCCTTTGCTAATCTGTGATCGATTGTTTCCTACTCTGTTATTGAAGTCACCAAGGATAATGATTTTTATCTTCTGCAGGGACTTTTTGTATGAGGTGGTGTAGGTCTGAGTAGAATTTGTCTTTCTCCACAGGGTCGGCTTGCATAGTTGGGGCATATATACTGAAGAAAACAACATGAGGGAGATGTAAGGAGATAATGCGATCAAAGTAACCTGTTGTCAGGGTTTTGAGTTTGGAGACAATGGAGTTTTTAATCATAAAGTCTACTCCTGAAAGATTTTTTCAGTTTTTGGTTTGCCAGACCAGTATAGCTGGCACCATGTTCTTTAAGGCTGCCTTCCTCATGGAAACGAACACTAAGAGCAGCAATGTCAATATTAAGTTGTGATACTTCATGGGCTACTAGAGCAGAATGACGCTCAGGGCGTCCACTATCTGCAGAATCTTGCATGGTTCTGATGTTCTAGCATGAAAGCATCAGTCTGTTTGCACCTTTGGAGGCCAGTGCGTGCCTTTGTATCTTTGTTTTTGTTTGACCGCATCAGAAGATGCCCGTTGACTGCGGCTTGCCAACTGGGTAGATGGAGATGAGCTTTCTTTGCACCACCTTTTGTAGGCCCCTCTCTGTATGGAGCAAGCAGTGCTCTCCTTAAAAGGCTGCTTGGTCATTCAGGATGCTGCCGAACAAGACTGTCATCTCCTAGTCAGCATGCAGAGTTAGGTCTGTGGCTTCCAGTGCATCTTTTCACCTGCCGTTTCGTCCCTCACCTATCGCTACTTTTTTTTGGGGGGGGGGGGATCGGATCAGATGTATCCTTCGAGCCTGTGGAATGAATTTTTCTGGTGAAGTGCAGCGTGCACAGAACTGGCTTCACCCTTTAAGCCAGAGGTTCGTCTGCTGGGGCCAAGCAAGCAAGAACAGTGGCAGCGAGATCCTTGGGTCATAGGTTTGATTAGAGTTTCCTTCTCTTACATTCTTTACTTTACAGGGTTAGACGAGCATCATCTGCCCAGGTTTGGGATTGGAGTTTTCCTTCTCCTAGGATGGTTACCATAAGGCTAAAGAGCCCATCCTGCCCTTTGACACTCTTGGTCAGACCCTTCAGTTGTGACCTGTCTAGCATGGGAGGCCCTACCGGTGGCTGTTTCTACCACCGCCAGCATAGCTCACAGCTTCATGAAGGTATGCAAGCCTCTCCCCCACGACAAGGGGGAGTTAATGGAGAGGCTGATATCAATATCGATATGTATATATATATATATATATATATAGGGGTGGTTTTCAGTTTTTTAATGGGGTCTTTCAGTGTATGGAAGTACGCTTTCTCCTTACAACACTCATCAAGCCACCATGGGCAAGATAACAAAAAAAAAAAAAAAAAAAAAAAAAAAAGGATCCTATTCCTGAGCTCAAGGACTGATTGTGTCACTCACTTTAGGACAGCATTCTACATTTTTGGTATCTCTTAGGTCTTGATGGAATCATTCATTTCAATCATTCTTAGCTGGCATGGAAGAGAGTTGGGTATATATACACTGTGTGATCCTGGGTAGGTAGGAGTGCTTTCCATGTTAATCTGTGTATTGTTCTGTTGTTGATGGCAAGGCCTCAGGGTGGGAGGATATGGAAAAGAATATTAACATGGAAATCACTCCTTCCTACCCAGGTTCACACAGATATCCAACTCTCTTCCAGGCTAGCATTCTCTGAAGATGCCAGCTACAGATGCTGGCAAAACGCCAAGAATAAACTCTTCTAGAACACTGGATATTTACACCAGTGAAGAGATCCAGGACATCAATACTGGAAGCCAGGTGGAGAGCATCTGGATAAAAATTAAAGGAGAGGGAAACAACAGGGATGTTACTGTTGGAGTCTACTACAGACCCCCAAGTCAGGCAGAGGAAATGGATGATGCCTTTTTAGAACAGATGACCACACAATCAGGAAGGAGAGATGTAGTAGTGATGGGGGACTTCAACTACCCAGATATTTGCTGGAAGTCAAACTCAGCCATATCCTCAAGATCTAGAAAATTCCTCACTTGCCTCGAAGACAATTTCATTGTCCAAAAGGTGGAAGAGGCAACAAGGGGATCAGCTAGTTTGGATCTGATCTTAACCAACAGGGAAGACCTAGTTGATGGGGTGCAAGTGGTGGGATCCTTAGGTGGAAGTCCCGGAGTTTGTTATACAGTGGAAAGGAGAAGCTAAGCATAGTCAGACACGCATTCTAGACTTTAGGAAAGCTGATTTCAATAAACTTAGAGAAATACTGGGGGTGATCCCATGGTCAAGAACACAAAAAGAGAAGGGAGTTCAAGATGGATGAGAGTTCCTCAAAAGGGAGATACTAAAGGGACAATTTCAGACAGTTCCAATGAGGAAGAAAAATGGGAGATGTCTCAAGAAACCGGTATGGATGACTAAGGAACTTACAACTGAGCTAAGTTTTAAATGGAACATGTATAAAAAATGGAAAAATGGGGAAATCACCACAGAGGAATTCAAACAAATAGCCAGCACATGTAGGGATAAAGTCAGAAAAGCTAAAGCACAAAATAAACTCAGGCTTGCTAGAGACGTTAAGAACAATAAAAGGGGCTTTTTTGGATATGTCCGCAGCAAAAGGAAGAAGAAGGAAACAGTTGGGCTACTGCGTGGAGAAGATGGCAAAATGCTCACAGGAGACAGAGAAAATTGCTCAACACCTTCTTTGCTTCAGTCTTCTCAGGAAAGGCAAAGGGTGCCCAACCTAAGGATGATGGGGCAGAGGACAGAATAGGGGAATTTCAGCACAGAATAAGTAAAGAAACAGTACAGAAATACCTGGTTAATCTAAATTAATATAAGTCTCCAGGACCAGATGAACTACATCCTAGGGTATTAAAAGAACTGGCAAATGTAATATCGGAACCAATGGCAATCATCTTTGAGAACTCCTGGAGAACAGGAGAAGTCCCTGAAGACTGGAGGAGGGCAAATGTTGTCCCAATCTTCAAAAAGGGGAAAAAAGAGGATCCCAACAATTATCGTCCGGTTAGTCTGACATCAATTCCAGGAAAGATTCTGGAGCAGATCATTAAGCAGAGAGTCTGTGAATATCTGAAAGATAATTCCATAATCACAAAAAAGCCAACATGAGTTTCAGAGAAACAAGTCATGCCAGACAAATCTGATCTCTTTTTTTGATAAAATTACCAGCTTGGTAGATGAAGGGAATGCTGTGGACATAGTATATCTTGACTTCAGTAAGGCATTTGACAATGTTCCCCATGACATCCTTGCAAACAAGCTTGTAAAATGTGGACTAGACAAGGTAACCGTTACATGGATTTGTAACTGGTTGACTGACCGAACCCAAAGGGTGCTCAACAATGGTTCCTTTTCATCCCGGAAAGAAGTGACAAGTGGGGTGCCACAGGGTTCTGTCCTGGGCCCAGTGCTATTCAACATCTTTATTAATGACTTGGATGACAGTATTGAGAGCCTAGTTATCAAATTTGCAGATGACACCAAATTAGGAGTAGCTAATACAGTGGTCCCCCGGCTTATGAATCCCCGGGGTACGAAACCGGCGGAACCGCTACAGTATCCCCCGGGATCCGAAAGATCCCCCGGGATATGAAAGAAAAAAACCGCGCAGCCCCTTTAAATTGGCCGCGCGGTCCGTTTACAATAGCGGTCCCCTGGGAAACGAAAGCTTCCGGGTTACGAAGGTAATCCTGGAACAGATTACCTTCGTAACCCGGGGGACGACTGTACCCCAAAGGACAGGATCAAAATTCAAAATGACCTGAATAGATTAGAAAGCTGGGCCAAAGCTAACAAAATGAAATTTAACACAGAGAAATGTAAGGTCCTACACGTAGAGCGGAAAAATGAAAATGCACAGATATAGGATGGGGGACATCTGGCTGAATGAGACAACATGTGAAAGGAATCTAGGAGTCCAAGTAGACCACAAGTTGAACTTGAGTCAACAGTGTGATGCGGCAGCTAAAAAGGCCAATGCAATTTTAGGTTGCATCAACAGAAGTATAGTGTCTAGATCAAGGGAAGTAATAGTGCCACTCTATTCTGCATTGGTCAGGCCCCACCTGGAATCCAGTTCTGGGCACCACAATTCAAAAAGGATGTGGAGAAACTGGAGCGTGTCCAAAGGAGGGCAACTAAAATGGTGAAGGGTCTGGAAACCTTGCCCTGTGAAGAACGCCTTAGGGAGCTGGGGATGTTTAGCCTGGAGAAGAGTAGGTTAAGAGGTGATATGATAGCCCTGTTTAAATACTTGAAGGGATGTCACATTGAGGAGGGACCAAGCTTGTTTTCTGCTGTTCCAGAGAACAGGACTCGGAACAATGGATGCAAACTGCAGGAAAAAAGATTCCAGCTCAACATTAGGAGGAACTTCCTGACAGTAAGAGCTGTTCAACAGTGGAACACACTCCCTCGGAGGGTGGTGGAGTCTCCTTCCTTGGAGGTTTTTAAGCAGAGGCTGAATGGCCATCTGTCGGGTATGCTTTGATTGGGAGTTCCTGCACGGCAGGGGGTTGGACTGGATGGCCCTTGTGGTCTCTTCCAATTCTATGGCCACATAGCCTGAAAAACCCACAAAAAACTATGGATGCCGGCCATGAAAGCCTTCGACTTCACATCAAAATATCATCGACTGACCCCATCAGTCTGTGTTTTCAATTTCTGAGAAATGACATGGTCAGGAAATGCTTGGCTATGAATGAGACCTTGCTCATTTGCATTGCTTGGACTAAACATATTCAGATCAAAATGGTGAATGGAAGGGTGGGAAATAAAAGCTTCTCCCCCCCTCCCCATCCCAAGCAAAACAGGATGTATTTCAAAGCTTCCTTCCCCTGTGATTTACTGTAACTAGCTTAATGATTGTATGTCAAACTGAGAACTCTTATTTTATTTTATTTTTCATTTTGCCAGGACACGGAGAGATAAATATGACAGAATCATTAAAAAATAAACCCGACTGCTTCTCTTTGCCCCACTTTCAATGACGGAAAGCATCTCACTAATGAGCTCTGGAATATAACCGGGGGGGGGGGGGAATAAGGTCCATTTTATTTCATGGCTGATGCTTGCCTCTGTTGTGGAAAGCTGCCTTTATTTATCAGCTGTGTAAAGTTTCCTTTTTGTCTCCCCCCCCCCCCCCGGGGAGATTCAGGGAAATAAGATCTTTGTTCAGAAAGTTACAGGGTTATGGAAATGGGCCAAATGGAATGTTTGGTATTTCCAGTTCCAAAGCTTTCAAGAGAAATATGTAAAGGGAATAAAGAAAAACCAAGTGATTGCTGCAGCTAAAGATGGGGAATCAGATAGAACAAACAATACATACATTATTATTGTACAGTTGTTTTATATATGTGTGTGTGTGTGTGTGTATGTGTGTCTGTGTTTGTGTATATGGATATATAGGTATAGATATTTAATATGCAAGGGAATCTTGTAGACTGTGCAAAAGTGATCTTGTAGCATCTTTGAGACTAACTCAGAGGGGCGGGCTAGAAATAATAATAATAATAATAATAAACTGTGAGAAAGAAGTCGCAGCATAATCTTTCAAAGACTTGGTCTGTTTTCTCAGATGCATGGAGGGAAGTAGAACAAGTCTTACAAAAACTTATGCTATAACATCTTTTACTCAGTTAGTCTCAAAGGTGCTACAAGACCCATTTCGATACTGGCATTCCAGACTAACACAACCATATCTCTGAATTCTGCCCATATTGATATATAGATAGATGTACAATATTATTATTTTGGCTAGAATTTTGTACAATTGGCCCTTTCTATGCACAGATTTTTTTTTTTTTTAAAAAAGCATGGATTTAAGCATCCACAACTTAAAAATATTAAAGAAAATATATTTCCAAAAAACAAACCTTGATTTTGCCAGTTTATATGAGGCATTGAATTTAATGGGACTTGAGCATCCATTCATTTGGTATCCATGGGAGGGGAGGTCCTGGAACCAAACCCCAGCAGACACCAAGAGCCCACTATATTGCAGTTATTAATTCATAATCTAGGGTTACACATCGATGAATGAATGAATTTATTACGACACATGGCAAGCATCCAAATAAAGCAATAACACAAAATATTTTGTCATAAATGATTCATATTTGTGAAGACTACATATTCATGATCATGACATTATAGCTGCTTTAAAGATAGAGGTCTATTCTTCTGTCAGTCAGGGTGCAATGGATTTTTCCACCCCTCTCCTTCCAGTGATCTCTAGTGCAAGGAAGTGTTGCAACAGGGATTCTGTTTCTGATTGTTGCACCAGAAATAGATGGTGGAAAGGAAATGGAAACATCATTTTACTGTGCATTGATGAAAAGGAGAACAGTCCTCCATCACTCACAGTAGCTGGTGGCTGTGTTAGACTTGCGGCAGAATGGCTAAGGCCAGGAGATGCTACTTATCCAACTATACTTAACCAATTCAGAAACATAACTGTGTTAGTCTGACATATCAGTATACAAAGGGATCTTGTACCACCTTTGAGACAGTTGTGTGAAAGAAGTTGTAACTTAATCTTTCGTAGACTTGACCTACTTCTTCAAGTGCACCCAAGTTGGAGTCAGCTTGAAGGGACATAACAATTATGAGCCAGCAAGGCATGGTGGTTTAAGCATTGGATTTTTCTTCTGGGGGAGCAGAGTTTGATTCCTCACTTTAAACGGAACATGTATAAGAAATGGAAAAATGGGGAAATCACGATTTGTCTGGCAAGACTTGTTTCTCTGAAACCCATGTTGGCTTTTTGTGATTATGGCATTCCCTTCTAAATGTTCACAGACTCTCTGCTTAATTATCTGCTCTAGAATCTTTCCTGGTATTGATGTCAGACTAACTGGACGATAATTCTTGGGAAGATGGGGACAATGTTTGCCCTTCTCCACTCTGCTGGGACTTCTCCTGTTCCCAAGGAGTTCTCAAAGATTATTGCCAATGGTTCCGATATTACATTTGCCAGTTCTTTTAATACCCATGGATGTAGTTCATCTGGTCCTGGAGACTTATATTAACCAAGTATTCCTGTACTATCTCTTTACTTATTCTTTGCTGAAATTCCCCTATTTTGTCCTCTGCCCCATCATCCTTAGGTTGGTCCAAAGGAGGGTGACTAAGATGGTGAAGGGTCTGGAAACCATGCCCTATGAGGAAGACTTAGAGAGCTGGGGATGTTTAGCCTGGAGAAGAGAAGGTTAAGAGGTGATATGATAGCCCTGTTCAAATATTTGAAGGGATGTCATATTGAGGAGGGAGCAAACTTGTTTTCTGCTGCTGCAGAGGCTAGAATGAGGAACAATGGATGCAAGCTGCAGGAAAAGAGATTCCAGCTCAACATTAGGAGGAACTTCCTGACAGTAAGGGCTATTCGATGCTGGAACACACTCCCTCGGAGTGTAGTGGAGTCTCCGTCCCTGAAGGTCTTTAAGCAGAGGCTGGATGGCCATCTGTCGGGTATGCTTTGACTAGGAGTTCCTGCATGGCAGGGGGTTGGACTGGATGGCCCTTGGGGTCTCTTCCAACTCTATGATTCTATGATTCTATGACTCAGCCAAGGAAACTCATTGTGTGGCCTTTGAAGAAATATTGCCAAAAAAGAACTATGAAGGAAGAGTAGGAGAACAACAACACATACATTTTGGATCATAGCATATGGAGGAATTCATCACCTCCAGAAACAAAACCCTCTTCCTTAGCCAACAAGGTCTGCATGCTGGGCAACCCCTCATAGACATTCAGTGGCCAATGGATTCAAAGAGCAGCAACCAAGCAACAGTCAACTGCAGAAGGAAGACACATTTTCCAAGACCTTCCAAGGGTCTTCTCAGTGTTCATTGGAGCTCAACAAACCACCCTGAAAGGCAGGCTGGAGGTGCCCATTTTTCCTCCGAAGGGAGCCTGCATCAACCAAACCGCGTGAGCTTCCTCCTCACCAAAAAGAACCTGTTAAAAGCAGGTTCTTTTAAGTGCATGTGGCAGCCAGCATGAGTGCGCCATAGGCATGCTCATGTGCAGCGATGATGTGGATGCTGTGTCACGCAACATGTGGATGCTGTGTCACGCTTGCATCATCATGGTGGCCCCCATGTGGAGAGGATGCTGACATGATGGTCCTGTCCTTACTGACTAGGGTTCAGGAGTGTGTGGTTGGTGCACTCTCCTGAACCCTAATTTTGGCCTGAGGATGGCGCTTCCCATCAGTCTGTACCAGGCCATTGTCACTGAGTGTCTAGCTGTAGGAACAATAGACACTAAATGGTTGACTCTCACCCTCCCTGGTTCACTAAATGGCAATGTTCAAGGTGTATGTACAGGAGAAAGGAGTGTTGTCCATGTGTGATGGTCAACTGCATGGAGGCTTTAGTGAATCCCTTCTCCAAGCATGATGAAAAAGGAGACACACAAGTTTTAGATTTAACAGTGATGTCACTGTCATGCCCAGCCTGGAGGAGGACTCGGAGGACTCAGAGGATGAGCCAGAGTCTCTGTGGCCTGAGTCCAGCCATAGCTCTGCTGTGTCCGCTCCAGCAGAGCCTGTGGCATCTCAGGAGGTTCAGCAGCCAAGTCTGCCTGTGGCAGAGTCTTTGGACATGGAGGAGGATCAAGGGACCATGCCTACCTTCAGACAGCATCGAGCCAAAAGGGAGTGCCTTTGAAGGCTGCGGAGGCTTTATCAGAAATGCACTGGCAATCAGACACACCTGAATGACTGCAGCCTGCCCATATAAGCCATTGTAGGATGCTTGTCTAGTTGCCAGTGATTATCTGACTTTCTTGGACAAATCCTTTTGGTAGTACCTCTTGTGATTCTGAACTTGCTTTGCACTGTTTGTTTGGGAACTGAGCTGGACTTTTCATTCATTTGGCCACTTTTCCAGACAGTCACCACAAGGATTTCAGCCTTAAAACAAATCTGATTAACAAGGTAAGAGCCACTTTCGTGGGCCAAGATGCTTTTTGTCCCAGTAAATTCAAATGGGAAAACATGAAGGTATCTTTCTGAAGCTTACCATTTGTATAAGGATTGACAGTCTTCTTATTTGTCATGACGCGAGCTGTTGCGTTATTTACCTAAGCACATAGAAAAACAAATCACTACCATTTCTGTCAAAGACAAGCATCCATGATAATAATGAAAAGCATGCATTATTATTGGCATTAGTCATGTAGAAATGCAATTTAATTTATGCCCCCCAAAATTAAATGAAATTAAAATTAAGAAAAAAGGCAGGAAGTGCATAACAAAAAAAACCAAACAAACATATTGTTTAAAAATTATGTATACTCCCATTGCCATTTTATAAAACTTTACAAATCATTTCAACAAGGTATCATCATTTCCTTTAAACTTTAATAAAGAGACATTGAAAGCAAATTTTAAAAAAGTCTTGCGTAATTGAAGATTTAAGAGCATGCTATTTTTTATTCCATGGTAACAATGAAACGGAAAATATTTAAAAACCAAAAAATAATAATTTTTTGGAAAATAAAATTGCATGGAGCATGCAGTGGAGTAGGAAAGAGGAAGAGACAAGGTACAAGGGAAGAAACCAAAGGTCGAATAGAAATTTAAGAAAAAGAAAAAGAAAAGGACAAACGAATCCTAGCAGTGTGCAACATAACCCTTTCAGAGAAGTACCATTGGAAAAGCAACATGGAGCATTCAACACTTTGGGGAACATGAGCCTTGTTTGTTCATTGCAAGAAAACTAACAAAATCATTCAAGCTTTCAAAACCACAGCTAACGAAAGGATAAAAAGAGGGTGCATTATTTAACACAATATGGAATTAACAATCTGAGTAAGATGTGCACAAAAGTCATATCCTCAATCCAGTCAGAGTCTCCATGGCTTGCTTTAAAACGGACACTCATTTTTTAACAGGCGTTACCGAAATAGAGAAGGGAAAAAAAGTATAGAGAGAAAAGAGCATCAAGAAAACTTAAGACGACAAATCAAAAAAATCCACGTGGTATATATAGATATATATCAGCGCTTAAAAAAGAGAGACGTGAAACGGCAGATGGACTTCTCCACTTACCATTCAGCACCATCGCCAGCATGGGGTATGTATACAGTTACCAGAGTTACTGAGAGTTTGGTGAGGGCCCTAGGGGCTACCGTCGAAGGAGGGGAAAATGAGAAGGCAAAACATGCAACATCTTACTCAAAAGATGACAGCAATTTTCAATTGGTATTTTTTTCTTTCTCTTTTTTCATCTCTCTTTTTCCCTCTTTCTTTTAAAATTCTAACAAATATATGTCAGGCAGTGCTGAAGGGGATCCATTTGTGGAACGGAAACACTATAGCGGCATTAGGCTCCTTAATGGACTTGAATTTGTCCAGAGTGGAAACAATCCATTTTGATTCTTTTTTAACATTATTTTTCAATGTTTTAAAAATTAGTATAATTTTTTTTTAAATATGCAATTTAAGATATCTATATTTTATTGAGGTATAGTGTTATTTTTTAATTTTTTTACAAAATCATTTTGACATTTGTCAAAACCAATGGTTGAAAGCCACTGTAGATCCCACATCAACCCTGTAGTGAAAAGGAAAACAAAACAGAATAAAATAAAATGTTTGAAAACCCCCCTCCCATGGCATTATCGTTGTTGTTTTTTGCTTTATTGCTTTCTCTTAGTGTTTTTTTGTTTTTGTTTTTCAGTTTCCAATTTTATTTTTCTTTAAAAAAAATCTGTTGCACCCATTGAATTACAAAACCTTTCCAATCATCACAGCAAAATAGTCAGGCTTGCCACACATCTGTCATTCAACTTTTAACAAAAGTTATGATGAGAAAAATAACCAAAAATCCCAAACGGAAAAATTAAATCATCTTTGAAAAGAAATGAAAAAAAAAAAAAACAAGAAAACTCGAGGAGGGCCAGATTCTTTTTATTTATATGCATGCATATATACATACACACTTGTGCACACATATATACAACATATAAATAAATATATAATATATAAATAGTTTTATATATATGTATGTATATATAGATATAGATATATAGAAAATAAAAACAATGGGAGGGAAAGGGGGAAGCACACAAGAGACACTAATGATGCCTTTGAAACAACGAATGAGAGTGAGGCAGACATTTATAAAAAAGATGAAAAGGAAAATATTTTGAACATGCACCTCGATTTTACGGCCCTCTACCACGGTGCCGTGTAATTTCTCCCTCGCCCTTTCCGCATCAGCACTATTTTCGAAAGTAACGAAACCAAATCCCTACATGCAGGTGGGAGAAGGGGGAGAATAACATGCATATCATTATTTCAGACAATGACCACTTCTTTGTTTATGTTCTTTGTCAAACTCTCTCTCTCTTTCTCCCCTCTCTTTCTCTCTCTCCCTCTTTAATTTAGCAGATTTCTCGTTCTTTCTTCCATTTCCGTAATGTGCAAATTGTAAATGCATCTGCAAATATTATCATCATTCTGAGTTGTGCAATTAACAAAGAGACCGATGGTGAACAACTTTGTTCTCTCCCTTTCATCAGTTAGAGAATGTCTCCTGAAAAAATATCAAAGCATGAACACCAAATACCATTTTTTTTCATTGTTTGTTGCTCTAAAATTGTAACTATAGAGGAAAAAAATCTAACAAAGAAAAAGAAAAAGAAAGGAAAGAAATCCAGATCAATGGAGCAATGTCATTATGTTCAGGGTCAGGGTGGGGAGTTATAAAACTAAACAAAAAAGGAGGAGATGGTGAGAAAAGAAAGTGAACCACTATTGTAATGACATGCAGTTCTGGGTTTTGGCTCAACAAAATCATAATTAATCCAAACGGAAAACATAGGCACAAATTTCAACACGAAATGCAAACCTGTTCTAGAACATTGGTTGGTGGTACATGCCATTGTGGAGCAAAGAAACATTTCTCTTTTTGTTTCGCATGCAACACTAGGATCGTTGATAATTTTTGGGTGAAATCTAGAACGTTTCATTCTTTTGACCTTAAAGAAAAAAGAAAATTGGAAGAGGAGGGGGAAAAAAGAAACAGAAAACCAATACCAAAGCGAAACAAAACAAAAGAACTGCCAACAGAACAAAACTGGGAGTAGAAGTCAACCGTAAAGTTCCTGACTCTTGTAAAGAATCGAATGTAATTGCATGATATGAGCAAGGGTAGAACAGAATGCAGAAATGCAAACAATTGGATCAACTTTCCTTTAGACTGTTTTCACCTGTCTTCTCTATTTAAATGCAAAAAATGTGCATAGTTCTGGCACTTCTGGCT
Organism: Urosaurus nigricauda; assembly: GCA_034509955.1. NCBI lineage: Eukaryota > Metazoa > Chordata > Lepidosauria > Squamata > Phrynosomatidae > Urosaurus > Urosaurus nigricauda. The sequence continues at coordinate 32,863,446 of JAOEGL010000008.1, read as the reverse complement.
CAGTTTCAAAAGAGTCTTGCCATCCATGTTAGAAATGCAATGAAGTGGTGGGACAAACAAAAGACTGATTCAACTGCTGTTCCTTATATGTAGGATGTTTGGTGTAAATCAAGACATACACAACTGTATTTTGTGTGGAGATATCTACCAGGGACTTCTGGTGACTTCCATATCAGTGGCTTTTATGGTGAACTGGAACTATACAAGATGTGAAAGCCCACCCCCAGAATAGTTTCAGTACCCTGTATAGTTCATTTAAAATTTGGACTAAAACCTAATAAGGACACAGTGCTCTACTGACATGGAAGCAACCAACTGCCACCGATGTCAGCTCTCCACTGCAAAGAAGGAGGTGTATAATGCACATTCGCCACGATTTACATGGAACATCTTTTATAAGGTTCTTAGAGCATGAATGTGGAAGTCCAAGCTTTTCTCTCACACTCCAAGGCAAGACTGTGTTTGAATGAGCTCACTGTCACCACAACATCTTTAAAACAATTTACTCAAAGTGCTAAACTCTGGATGGATACAGACACAAACCCAGCCTTTCCTTTCATTCCAGCACTGGTTGTTGCAGTCACCAAGGAACAGGAACGAAGCCAAAGTCTGTGGCTCCAGAGGTCCAGGTCATGATGAATTCTGCAGCATCCTATCCTTGGACAAGCATGAAGCATGGAGTCTGCCCATAAAGGGCAGCTGTTATCATTCATTGTACCTCTGGAGCAAGTGGTTTGGCCTTGATGTGCTCCATGTGGCTCCGGCAAGAACCTCAATACTGGACAACAGGAAGGACACAGTTGAAACAAAAGAGCAAGAATCCAAATAGGCACCAAAATCCATCAAGAAATATCCCCATTGATTTCAAAAGAGGCAGCAGAAGTGATTAGTATTGTTTTGTTATAAACCTTCTCCATAAATACAGAATATACAAAATACAAATTTCTGTGTTTTGGAGAGGGTTTGTAACTTCAGTGATTTTCGCTGTATGCCTTTTTTCATACAGGCCAAAACGTGTTGGGCTATTTTTAAAGGGAATGAACAGTTGACCATATTAGAGCAGGTGGAACTTGTCTCCTCACTGTTTGAGGTCCCCCCCCCCCATTATTGTATGTCAAGGGGCAAGAACCCATTTGCCTATGTCTAAGAAGGAATCACAAATATTCTGAGAGGAGGAGAAGCTCATTGGACATTTTCTGGAAAGATGACCACAACTATAACCACAGTGCCCCAAGAGAAGAAGAGTCACAAGATTATATACTTGAATGTCTTGTGTTTTGGAAAGGGTTTCTTCCCTCAACTCGGCCCTGACTCATGGTTACCCTATGGATGAGGCATCTCTAAAAAACCCTATCTTAGACTGCTCTGCTTAGGTCCTTCAGTTTCAGGTCCATGATTTCCATAAGTGAGTCCATTCATCTGGTGTGTAGTCTTCCTCTCTTTCTACTACCCTCTTCCTTTCCTAGCATTATTGCCTTTTCTAAGGAGGTGTGCCTTCTTATGATGTGGCTAAAGTATGCCAGCCCCAGTTTCATCATCTTGGCTTCCAGGGAGAGTTCTAATTTGATCTGTTCTAGGACCGATTTATTTGTCTTTTTGGCTATTCACAGTATTCTCAGCACACTTCTCTAACACCACATCTCAAATGTGTTGATTTTCTTTCTATTAATTTTATTATTCTTCTCTTACATCCGTAAATGGTGATGGGTAAACACAATGTCTTGGGTCATTCTAATTTTAGTGCTCATATGTATATCTTTACACTTTAGGATGTTGTCTAGTTATTTCTCTCCTTTTCCTTCACAAAAGGATTTCTAACAGGGCCCAGGGATTATTTCACACTTCCTGTATTTGTAAAATATAAATATTTTGGGGGACACTTTCAGAAGTTGGTATTATCTTCTTCCCTCAGCAATGTCCAAAGTTCTCCTGCACTGCCAGATTCACTGATGATGATGATGATGATAATAATAATAATAATAATAATAATATATTTATTTTATATAGCAATAGTTATATTGCTACAGTCCCACTTCCAATGTCTCTTCCATGGCTGGAGGAGAGTGGAGGTGAACATACCTCTGACTATGATACAGGCCATTGCATCTCAATGGAAGGCATCCTTGGTCTATGTCTGGCAATGGGGTCTCTGATCCCCTCGATTCTCCATCAACCACTAAATAGTCATGGGAGAAGAGCTATTGTAGTACTGGCAAGATGAACCAACATATATGCATCAACTTTTTCCATAATATCGAGGGGAGGGCAAAGGGGGTTGGACAGTATACAAGGAGGTAGTGAATACCACCTTTAAGACTTTCAAAATAGCACAGAGGTGCATGTAACCTGGGGATACAGGATCATATGTCATACCTAGGATACTGATTACTTTGTCTTACTGGGTGTAGTGAAAAGACCCCAGAAACAGCAAACCCCGGAGACAGAGATAGCCAATCAACGAGCACCAGGTGACCAGCCAATTAGAAGCTGGCTGGAGACCCCAGAAACAGCAAACCGCGGAGACAGAAACAGCCAATCACAGAACACCAAGTGTCCAGCCAATGAGGAGCTGGCTGGGCAGGGCTATATAAGAGCCAGAGCAGAGAGAGACAGGGTTTTTTGTTTTAGTTGGAGTTTTGGCTGGGGAGAGGGACGCCGCTGAGGGGGTGCTCTCTAGGTTCCTGATTGGGACAGGTGTAGGTTAGGTTTTAGGCCAGACAGGGTCTATGTAGAGTCCAGGAGAGGGACTGATTAGGCTTTAGGTTGTAAGCCAGTTGATTTAAGCTGAGAGTATTTGACAGATTACCTGAGGGCTGAAGTATTGTGTCTATGTAACTGTGGTAACGTAACTAAGAAGAAAGAAATGCAAAAGCCTTGAAAGTAGTTTACTGATTACTTTGATGTTTGTTAATAAACTTCAGTATTATTTAATTACAACTTGGCCTCTGTGAAATATTGTGGCATGCTACTAGAGATAACAAAGCCTCAGAAAAGATAGGCAGTGGTGGAGAAGATCTCCACAGAAGAAAAATACAATTGGTGGCAGCAAAGATGAAGACAGGCATTCTGTGTGGGTGGACTAAGAGAGTCTGAGTGAGGGTCCACGCCACCACAGAAGTAATTTGGTGGCAGTGGTGGGATGAAAAGGCCCAGGGTGCTGTCATCATAGAAACTTGGTGGTTCTCACCACACTGGGCAATTCTAGACTGCCCAAAAGGGGTGGTCTCTATCCGCCCCAGGAAGCTGCAGGATGGGGCTGAGGCTGCCAGACCGGCAGCCTCCGCAGCCCCATCCTGCCGCTTCCGGAGGCCGCGGGGAAGCAGCAAACTGCCGGTTCCCCACGGCCTCTAAACGGGGTGCAGAAGGTGCCATGGGCGCCCGCTGCACCCTGCTTGAGGAGGCAGGCCTGAAGGGAGAAAGGGGCCATGGCTGCGGCCCCTTTCTCCCAGGGTCTTTGCTACGGCTATCTAAAAGCCGTGGCAAAGACCCGCACCAAAAAAGGAGCTCCGTTTGGAGCTCCTTTTTTGTGCTGCAGTTGCGGCACAATTTTTTAAAAAGGTGCCATTTGGAGCCTTTGCGGAGCTGCAACTGCACAGCTCCATACAGAAGCTGTGCAGGTGCGGCGCCGCCATTACGTACGCTCACTTAATGGCGTTACGTAATGGCGGTGCCACCATTACATGTTAGGGTTCGGGAGCGTGTGAACGCTGCGCGGTCCCGAACCCTAATGGCACCGCCCAGGCGCCTTTTAGTGCCCGTCTAGATTGGCCCACTATAACTGTAGGAATAAGAAATACATGGGGCTTAGATAAAGCAATATGATTAAACCTCTCTTTTCCTCTCCAAATAGCCAAGGAAATATGTGTGTGCACGCATGCCTGACTGTATCAGAGAGAGGATTTTCAAAGCTATTGGCCCAACAGAAATGGACTTTGTTACAACACTTGCTCTTCTCTTAGAACTACAGGGAAGAATCTGTTTGAAATTAAAAATACGAGATTGGTGTCTACCACACACAAGGCATTTTCAGTCGCAGCCCCAAAACTATGGAATGACCTGCTGGAGGAGATTCGTCTTATTAGGACTTTAGATGCTTTTAAGAAAGCACTTAAGACGGATCTCTTCCAGTGGGCTTATCCACCAGATATAGTATAACCAATGGCGCGTACAACTGCACTAAGGTGTACTACCAACCACTAATACTGAATATTGCATTTTGTTATTGCAATACAATTTATCTATTGAGATGGTATACTGGGAATTTTATGATGTTGTTATAATGGAGTAGTTTTAACTGTATGTGTATGTTTTTATTTAAATTGTTGTAGTCCCGCCTCAATCAAGGGAGAGGCGGGATATAGAAATAAAACATTATTATTATTATTATTATTATTATTCTCATCATGATATTGCTCCAGTTCCTGAGGTATCACTGTGGGAAGAATCCCCCATAAAACCCTTCAGGGCCTTCTTTCCAGCCATCCCTGGAGAACTATTGCAAGACCTGTCATGCTCTTCACCTTTAGAACTTGTCATTAAGCAGAACCATTGTGGAAGAGGCTCTCAAATATGCTGCCTGAAGTGAAATAAATGGTGGTGCCATGATTGCAAGGATTGTATATTTTTGCATGTTCATATGCCATGGAGTTTCAGTTTAGGGAAGACTGAATCCACCTTATGGAATACAATATTGCATTATAAATTCCATAGCTCTTCACACTGCTATTTACTAAGTATACTACTCTGAGCAATTCATTCAATCTAGAGCTTGTGTACCATGCTCCAACATATCTAAAATTGCATTTAAAACTTCCAGGTAATGACTGACTGAAAATCTTGACATTTCCATTATTACAGGGGGAACATATTCAAAGTATCTACACAGTTCAACACTTTTAAACATAAAACACTACAAATCTGTTTTAGACTCTCTTACCCCCCAAAATAAAATGACATTCCTAAGAGAGAAGGACAATACCAAATCAAAATGTTTAAAGGGAAAGGAGCCACCTTCCTCTGCCAGAACAGTAATGTCGAAAGAGGAGCCATTGCATTTCTGTAACTTTGGTACATGGTAAAAAAGTAATATGGTGAAACAGAATTCTATTGAGATTTTGGAATGGGCATCAAACCAGGATGGCATGATCCCTGTGCCATCATATGCCCCTAGTCAGGACAGTGCTCCTCTCCCACTGGGGCAAGATGGGTCAATGTTTTGGGTGGTCAAGGCTAGGACAATGTCTAGGATGGATCGTCTTTTCTCTCCTCTATATGAAAGACAGGCCATGATCATGGACAGTTCCAATATTGTTGTGGGGTTGAATCCACTCTAGATCTCAACTGGCATTTCAAAAGGGGAAAGCTGTTGACCTCTATTCCCCCAAATAGTTCCAGCATTCTGGACAGCTCCTTGTACATTCAAGCTACAGCCCTAACAGATTCACTGCCAACCACTCTATATTTTTGCCAAAACCTTGAAGGAACTGTCCAGATTAGGAACCCTTGACAGTTTCTTTAAGGCAGTGATGTCCAAACTCTGACCCTCCAGGTGTTTTGGACTTCAGCTTCCAGATACCTCAGCCACATTGGCCAATAGTCTCAGATTCTGGGAGCTGGAAGGCCAGAGTGTGGACATCACTGCTTTAAGGTTCTGGCAAAATATGGAGTGGATGACCTTGTGATGGCATCCGTATGTTCAACTACCAGTCTCCAAATTAGGGCCATCCTTTTGGATAGTCCTTGCAAAGTTCTTACTAAAGTCCAAAGTAAATGCACTGCTCCAGCTCACCAGCTACCACTGGGCCTGAATGCTCTGATCATCTATGAGGCAGGTTTCAGGAATGGGATTTCACTACTTTGGATACAGTGCTCATAACATGTAATGCATTGGTAGGTATCGCTAGAGTCTCAACCATGGATGGAAACAATGTCTGAAAATGGTTGCCTTGCATCACAGGAAATTGTGTCAAAGAAAAACCTAGATTGATTAGAATTTTCACCAACTGGGACTTACTTTGCACAAAAATGGGCATATCCTGTTTTCTGTGCAGAAGATTACATTTCTATGAAGAAAACAAGTTTCCTGAATAGGAAAATTGATTTCCTGTGCAGAAAACAACCTTTCTGAACAGAAAATGCTGTTTTCTTAGCAAAAAAATAAAAATAAAAATAAATGATCATTCCTTTTTGCACAGAGCAAGTCTTAATAATTGTACCATTCTTTTTTATTAGGGTTTCCTGCAGTGAGGAGGAAGAAGGGGGGAGAGGGGAATTATTCATTCTTGTCATTTACCAAAAAAAATAAAAAAAATAAAAAAATTGAATCCTTGCCCACCCACAGAAGACACACTCATAGAATCATAGAATCATAGAATCATAGAGTTGGAAGAGACCACAAGGGCCATCCAGTCCAACCCCCTGCCATGCAGGAACTCCAAATCAAAGCATACCTGACAGATGGCCATCGAGCCTCTGCTTAAAGACCCTCTGAGGGAGGGTGTTCCACTGTCGAACAGCCCTTACTGTCAGGAAGTTCCTCCTAATGTTGAGCTGGAATCTCTTTTCCTGCAATTTGTATCCATTGTTCCGCATCCTAATCTCTGGAGCAGCAGAAAACAAGCTTGCTCCCTCCTCAATATGACATCCCTTCAAATATTTAAACAGGGCTATCATATCACCTCTTAACCTTCTCTTCTCCAGGCTAAACATTCCCAGCTCCCTAAGTCGTTCCTCATAGGGCATGGTTTCTAGACCCTTCACCATTTTAGTTGCCCTCCTTTGGACTCGCTCCCGTTTCTCCACATCTTTTTTGAATTGTGGTGCCCAGAACTGGACACAGTATTCCAGGTGGGGCCTGACCAAAGCGGAATAGAGTGACATTATTACTTTCCTTGATCTAGACACTATACTTCTATTGATGCAGCCTAAAATTGCATTGACCTTTTTAGCTGTTGCATCACACTATTGACTGATGTTCAGCTTATGATCTACACTTTTCATTAAAGAATTGTAAACAAGGGTATATGAGAATTTAGCTGCACAAATGCATGAGCCAGCTGTGAAAGCCTTCAGAACAAGTTTCTTTGAACCAGTTTCACACCATTTTGGTCAAAGATTGTATCCAGAACCAATATCCAGGTTCTTTGGCCAGGTTTAAGGAAGCATGAGGGCTGTAAATGAGAGGTTCAACTCAGGCCCGGTACAGACTGCTGCTTTGTGGTGGCCTGGGGCTGAAATTAGGGCTGGGGAGCTCAGAGCATCCACGTGCTCTGAGCTGTCCTGGCACCATTTGGTCCAAATGGTGCACACGCCAAATGGTATGGCACACAAGAGACGTCACCATGCCACTCCAGGGCGCCTTTGCTGTGGTGCCAAAAGGGGCTGCATTTCTCAGCTCCTTTTTAGAGCGGATCATTGCCGCGCCCATGCCTCTGGCCGTCCCTTTCTTCTCATCTGTACAGCCCCTCAGTTTGCACCATTGCACCTGGGTATTATACGATTGCCTCAGTCTCTCCTTATGACTTAGAAAGGTTAACAGATTGAATTCAAGACCACTTTGGAAATGTTAACTAACTAAGCAACCAACTTGCCATTGATCAAGTTATTACTCCCGAGGATATTAGATTATATGATTTGCTTCATTTCAAGAGCAGGATATATGCCTTTTCTAACTACCTCTTTTTCCTCCCGTGCAAGCTTGAACTAATTTCAGAAAATGAGTAAGGCAATTTTCAGGTAAAGGAGAGAGAATCCATAGACAACACTTGATTATATTTAAAAGCAAAAAAAGAAAAAAAGAAGAAGCAATATTCCCATTTAACTAGCGACAGCATATTGTGGTTAAAAAAGAAACCCCCTTTTAAAAGATTCTCAATTAGGCCAATGAATTTCATGCTGTTTGGGAAATTGACTTTAAAATGTTCATATTGGTGGTGGGGGCGGAGAGAGGTGTGCGGAGCCCAATAACTGCTTCTGTTCAGATGGATACTTAAGGGGAAATTTTATTACAGGAATGCAGTTGCTTCCTCTTGTTTGTATTAAATCCTTCAGAAACAGTCAACATTTCCACAGGAGTATCGGAGTGCTTACCTTTGAGCCTCGCTCATTAAAAATAATTTCAACATCTAATATTTTACCAAATTGCTGTAAAGAAACAGAAAAAGGTCACATGAGCATTCAAAGGCATATCGTTGGAAACATTGATGTTTGCACCACAAGAAGATTCCTGTGTTTTAGAGGATTGCATCATATTGGGAAATGATTACATGCTGAAGCAAGGCTAATTCAAATGGGGATGAGCTGATCATCTGTTTAGGTGACATATCCCTGTCATGAAACCAAATGCACAACGGTGCACAATGGACTGTGCAACCAAGTACACGGTTGAATTTATACCTGCATATGCAACAGCACCAAACTTTCAACAAAAATGTTGAGCCAGTTCTGCAGACGGATTTACACATGTGTAAGCCAGCAACAGGCTTCTGGGTAACATTGGGGAGTCTCTTTTTCCCACCTCTTTTGACGGAAGAACAGACTACACTTCTCAGCCTACCATGAGTCCTGATATACTTACCTCTGAGGAAGATGTCAGATTCCCACTTTCCTGGCTGTGAATTCATCCAAAGCAGTTAAAGCTAGGCATTAATACTGAGACAGTGTTTTGGTCATATATATATGTTCCCAGGATTGTGCCATCTGCCCCAGGATGCCTCCTCTTAACTATGTATTAGGAACCCGTGCCCTCCCTCCAGTCCATCTCCCTTGGTCCAGGCCCCAGAGGGACAGATGAACCACTGGACCTCATCCCCCTCCCACCACCTTCCCCTTTTCCTTTTGTGTTGTCTTTTAAACTGTAAGCCTGAGGGCAGGGATCCGCCTAACTTGTATGTAAGATTGTATGTACAGCACTGTGCAAATTTACAGCGCTATATAAAAAAAATTAATAATATATATTAATCTTGCAGATACACACTCTTGCAGTGTGACATTTTCCAATCTATCACTCATACCGTCAAGTCTGGTTATTTCATGTGTCATTAACAAGGCCACCGAAAGCCCTGTGGAATACCAATGTGAGAACACAAACAAAACACTGTAACATCAAAAGCCAAACATGGAATAGTCAGGAATGTAGGGAACCGAAAAGTGTCAGGTAGGTCTGTCAATTTTAGTCAGGAAATGAAGCCATTTAAGTTGTAACAACCTAGTGCTTCTAATCTCCTCTTCCATTCTGAGTTGTTGGAGGAAAGTTGTACCATCATCACATCCATAGACATTCTAAGAAATGTTTTTGGCTTAGAGAAGGGAATGGGGACTGTGTGGCTCTTTAACTGTTGCCAGGAGTTGTCAGACTGCAACTTCCAGCAGTCCTAGCGAGCATGGTCAATATTGGGAGCTGTAGTTCAGCAACTTTCAGAATATCATATGATTCTCATCCTTGCTTGGATACAGATGTGGCCGGACACCAATAGGGCAAAAATGGCTTGGATTCTCTTTTAATACAAATACAGTAGGGCCTTGTTATCCGCTGGGGTTTGGTTCCAGGATTCCCTGTGGATGACAAAATCCGTGGATGCTCAAGTCCCATTAAATATAATGGTAGAGCAAAATGGTGTCCCTCATATAAAATGGAAAATCGAGGTTCACCATTTAGAATTTAGACTTATCCATGGGTCAATGTAAGTAATGCATCTTAACTCTTACTTAAAAGAAAGAACTATCCCCTGGTGAAAGGCAAGAGTATAATCCACCCTTGGAAACACAGACCCCGCTACTCTCTCATCCATCCAGCCTTAAGAATGGGCACAAAGAGCTATGTCTGCTAGAAATTTGTAAGTTCTTTGACATTGTTTTGCTTTGCTTCATCCTTTAGATCCTTTGCTATATACCCATGACTTATCCACGAGTCATAGCAAAATCCATAATTTCGGCCCCAAAACTTGCCCTCGACTTATACATGAGATCGACTTATAGTTGAGTGTATATGGTACTTAGAATTCTCTAGTGCATTTGCACAAATGACAGCTTTGAAAACCTCTGGCAGTACCTCCTGAACAAAGTCATAGCAGGTGAGTATATGAAATTGTTATAACAGTGGAAGGTGGACGGATCCCCTGACCTGTGATTTCAGTCCCATTGCTGCCCAGATCATCAGAAACATGGTGAGTAAAGTGAGCAGGGACCACAATTGCCATAACACAAGGCTGCACAAGATGCCAAAGTCTTGGGCTGTTCATGTGTAGAGGTTCCCAGTCTAAGCCTGTCTTGACAGCACCAGCAAGAAGCATTGTGCCACATAGCAAATGTATTATGCTCCAAACCTGATGGGTTAGAGATTCAGCTTTTATGCACCTGAGGAACAGGGCTCTAGCTCATGAAAACATATAGCATGTAGCAAGATATGTGTCTTTAACATGGCACCATGACATTGGGGAGATTTTCTCTCTGAGAAACAAAAAGCTGTTGTTCCTTGAAACCAGATCTTAGAAAAAGTTTTCAAGGGTGCATCTACCCTATAAAGATAGTATACTCTTACACCACTTTGAGTGCTGTAGCTCCATTCTACAAAACCCTGGGATTTATAGTTTGGTGAGGCACCAGCACTCATTGGCAGAGAAAGCTAAAGACCTTTTCAGTTTACAGATTCCAAGATTCCACAGAGTGGAGGCTACAGCACTTAAAGTGGTCTCGAACTGTATTATTTCAACAGTGTAGATGCTCCAGAGATAGCTATTACTGTTTTCATTTTGTTGTTTCTTCTTCATTTTTCTGCAGTTCATGCAGCCTCTGGAGTGTAGCTAAAGAAAGAAAAATTTCCCAAATACACTGCTATTGTCCACCTTCAGACTATGATATGGATGACATGCAGCCAAGCCCTAGTAGGTATAATGGCATGGTCTGGAGGTGATATTCTGCTCATTATATTTATTTATTTGGAAGACTGTCATAAGGAACTGACTGGTGCTTACCCCAAACATTTGTCTGAGATCCGGATCCCGGAATCTGAAGGGTATATTTGAGACATGCAGCCGTTTGGGCTGTGATTTGTTTTCTGTGTTTTCAGAAGACTGTGTCTGTTGCTGGCCGTCCGTCTGTGCTGCATCATCTGTCTGCTAAAAGAATTCAAAGGACAAGGGATGGGGAGAGATAAGACCATTAATCCCATTACAAGCCCTACTCTTCAATTGGAATTCTCCCTCCCTGGAAAGCTGAGCATCACTCAGATCTCTAGCAATATGAAGGTTGAGGAAGAAAGGAAGAACCATTTGAGTTTAGAACCTGGGAATATGCATACTTTTCATATACTCCTTCCTGAACAATGTCAGAGGAGGAGACGGGATCCCGTTCAGCATTTGCTCAGCATAACTATACATTCCTATGTTATAGTGCATTGTAGGACTGTACAACAGGAACCTATTGATCTAGGTTGCATAAATGCTTATAGTGAAGAGCATGTCCTACTTAGTATTTGCATGTAAAGAGATCTTGTAGCACCTTTGAGATTAACTGAAAGAAAGAAGTTGGCAGCATGAGCTTTCATAAACTTAAATCTACTTCTCAGATGCATTTGGAATAGATAATGAAGTAGCTTTAAATTTGTGAACGCTCATGCTGCCAAATTCTTTCTTTCTGTTAGTCTCAAAGGTGCTACAAGATCTCCTTCCCTACTGATTTTACATTCTAACATGGCTATATCTTAGTATTTGCATGGAGAGAGATCTTGTAGCACCTTTGAAACTAACTGAAAGAAAAAAGTTGGCAGTATGAGCTTTCGTAGACTTCCGTCTATTTTCTCAGATGCATTTAGGGGAGTGCATGCATATGTAGGAAAAGCATAATTGCTCATGAACCCTTGAACAAGGTGTGGAACCATCTGCACATTTTGCATACCCACCACCACCTTCACTGAGAACTGGAAAGAGAGATAGATGGACAGATACTGAGCAAGACGGACAGATAATAAGACTGTATTCTTTTAGGCAGTTGTACAATGCTTTCCATACTGTGATAGGAACTGTTTTATAAACCAGTGTCACTCAAAGTGATGATTTATGGGCTGAAGTGCTTGGCTAACATATGGTGATTTTCCAAGAAAGAAGGAAACAGTCATAGGAGTTTTTCACACGAAGGGAATTGGAAGTATAATCCAATGGCAATCTGAATGCAATCATGGGGTTTCACGTGATTGCATGAAAGCTGATCACACACATTTTGAGGCAAAGAGAAGTCCTTCCAAACGCAATCATGGGGTTTTGTGTGATTGCGTGAGAAACTATCACACGCAATTTCGGGCACTGGGAGGCAATTTCAGGCAGTTCTGAACGCAATGCAGTGTCAATACGCAATCACGTAAATTCGCTGAACTAGCGATACCAAGCCCTAGCATAATGGGAAAAAATAACATGGACCCATCATATCTCCCTCAGCTTTGATGCCTTGGCCTTGGTCCTTGTGACTTCTGTCAATGACTTTTCTAGTGTGTTCTTCTGTACATCCTTCCACCTGGTTTGACTCAGATTGATTACTGGCATTTTGACCTCTGGATTGTTTCCGCTCCTGCTGGATGTAACCTTCACCAAGTTGTTTACAACAGTTTAATCTATGTCTTGTGCAAAGAAATTTTCCTTTTTGTTGTCCTATATCTCAGGAGCTTAAATACCTCAAAGGCACTGGATTCTATCTGATCTTGAAAGCTAAGCAGGGTAAATCCTGGTTAGTACTTGGATGGGAGATTGCCAGGGAAGACCAGGTGTGATTGGCAAATCCTCCTCTGAGGATTCATTACCTAAGAAAATCCTATGAAATTAATGGGGTTGATAGGTGACTTGAAGGCTCTATCACACAAAAACCCCTAAATCTCCACCTTACTGCTTTAGTGGATGACCCCAGGTTCTAATATTCTGAAAAAGGCAATATCTATATCAGTATTTATATATACATATTCACTTTCTTCAGCCCCAGAAATGCTAATCATTCCTCAAAGGTAATTCCCTCTAATCCTCAAATCATTTCTGGCACATTTCCATACTACCATGATTGGAATAATAATAATATTAATAATAATAATAATAATAATAATAATAATAATAATAATTAATGTGAAAAGTTGCAAAAAATCACATTCACTGTATAAAGATATTTTACTTACAGTTTCTGCTCTTGCCATAAGAGGTATTCGGCTTCTACAGTGCAAAAGCAATTAATTTCATTATGTGATTTGAAAATTAAAATTAATGATCTTGTGTAAAACATAATGCTAAAAACGCTCTGGGCTTTCCCTCTTTCCTTCCTTCCTTCCTTCCTTCCTTCCTTCCTCCCTTCCTTCCATGTGGAATACCTAATTAATTATACTGTAGATGTACTATGTGTACATGTGCAGATATATGTTTTGTACATAAATGTTTTTGAACATTCATTAATTCAATGTACTGGATCAAACACGTCATGGGGGGGATGAAGTAAAAGCATGAATTCAGGGGGAATGTTTGCTTTTTAATCCTTTATTCTTCGTTTCAATACTTGCTGGAGGGGTTGCTGGCCTACAAATCCACACAAAGAAGACACATGCATGCACAAAGGTGTGCATCCATACATCCCAGTGTGCATGCACACAATATTTATACACTTGCTTTTCTGCCAAAATACGGAAACTTGTTTCACGTTTGCAATAATAGATTACCGAGAATACTGTCACAATATATATATATATATATATATATATATATATGGAATTTGGAGGGAAGGGGAATAGTCAAGAGAAGTGAGGATCATGTATTGTATTAGTTTTCATCTATGAAATGTTGGTACTCTTCACACCATGTGATGTAGAAATTCATCATATGTTCTCTAGATTCATTATAGAGAAGACTTCATGACCCAATATTCAGAGGAACAAAGCCTCCTCCCATAAAATCTGAGATAATTTATTTGGAACTTGGAATATAAATATATAAGTAAATAAACAACTATTGGTCTAGAAATCTGCTCCACTATATACATCAGCTATAATGTCCAGCTCTCTGGCTCAGGGACTGGAGGCCTCATTTGTCATCGCTACGGAAAAGGTCATTTCCATCCATTTATTACATTACTTTTTCCTGGCTCAACTGAGATTGTATTTTTAATTTAAAAGGTTTGATAAACCATTACATGTTTTACACCAGTTATTGATAACCATGGCCCATTTTGGAGGGAAGGGACAGAGCCTGTTTGGGATGTCTGCAGTACAGAGACCAGCCCAAATCCATAGGCTCTTTTTCCAGCCTCCATTTACATATAAAGGAGATGGAAGACTCCCTAGTTTTGAATTGCAGTCGCCGTATCTTACCGTTCGAATTGTTGAAACTGAGCTGCTCCTTTTGAAGGCTGTTGAGTGCATTTTTAATCTGGGACTCAGGGGCTCATTTTTCCATAATCATTTCTAACTCAATCAATAAGGCAAAGATACACAAGTTTAATCTTGGTGACATTTGATTTAGGTATTGACAAATGCACGGAGAAACTATATGCAGGGCATGCATGCATCTTCACAATGGAATGTATCTTCATATATCAAATTTAATTTATCATTCTTTAGCCAATTTACATTCCTCACAATGGCATGAGCCATGCCATGGCCTTTGTGTTGAGATTTATCCCCCCCCCCCCACTCTCTGGCAAGTTCAATACTTTAGTGTTTCTTCAGTTCCTCTTTCCTTCTATCTTTCTTAGACTGCAGTCCCAGTCTTTCATGGAAGCTTGCAGAGCAAATTTAAGACCACTGGTTAATCTTCTCTTCACTGGCTCAAAAACTGCAAAAGGCACTTTTTATAGATTGTCATTCTCAGAATCCTTCTGCCATCATGGCTACAGATATAAAAGTGGATCAGATTTTAATCCTACAAAAATCAAGAAATCCCTTACTGGTGATGACATGCAAGAGTGCATCATTTTTCACAAGGGTAAAGGATGGTCAGAATATTCAAAAGTGTTCCCAAAATTGGTTTCTCAACTGTTAGGAAACCTTAATGAAGAGGATCCTAGATTTTGCACATGGTGGTTGCGCGTTGTTCCTTGCACAGTGACAGCCAATCATTGGTATGTGTCACACAATGTTGCCATTCTACATAGGGATTGTGTAAATCTGGTTTAGCCTATCTCTGCATGTTGATATTTACATAACAATGTAAATTGTGGAATTTTGATTGCAATCTGGTGAGTCAACATTTATGTAAATCCCACAGATTCAATGGATCTGCACTAGTTGGGACTACCAGCAGGATCCAGGCAGGAACAGGATTCAAAAAGGAAAACAGAACAATTACTTTTCCCAGTTTCACTGGCAATCCAATCTTTGCACCACAAAGTGTTGTGTATATGTTTAACTGGCAAATGCATAGCAGTTTTTAACCTTATTATGGTGTTCTTTTAAAACACCAACACACACAATTTTGCTTTATTTTTGCTGCTAAACAGATCAAGTCATTTCTCAAAGAAAGAAAGCCCTGTAGGGAGGGGGGGGGGCTTTATGAACATCTTGCAGGCATAATTTGATTAACCTGACAATATTATGTGAGCAATGGTTGAGTACCTACTGTGCTGTTCTTTTGACCAAATTGATTTGTGTAACGGACACTTGCTCTATTTATTGAATGGCCTCTTGATTTAAGCAGTAATGCTGGAAAGCCAAGTGAATTTGCAACCCGTGCAGTCATTCTCTTTCAATCCAGGGAGAATAGCAGTGGCGGTCCAGGAGCAAGGGTAATTCAATACACTGTATTACAAGTGCACCAAAATAATAATAATAATAATAATAATAATAATAATAATAATAATATCGCTCCAATTTTTCAATATACCTATTTGATTTGATTTGTAAGCCTGATAAAAAAAGCAATTTAGAAAAGTTCAGGACAAATTTATATATATATATATATATATATACACACACACACACACAAACACACACACACGCACGGGCACACACACACAAACACATGCTTTTCCTCCTGCTTGGGAGGGAGAGAAGAGGCAGGCCCAGCTCCATCAGGGCTTGCCTGAAGGAAAGAACCCTCCCTCCTTATTATTTAGATATTTAATTTATTTGCTTATGTAAATCATTTATGTATTTTGTGTATTTGTTTATCCACTTTTGTAAACTGCTTTGATCTTTTTTGGAAAGGCGGTATATAAATAAATTATTATTATTATTATTATTATTATTATTATTAAGTAGCACCAGAAACTGTATATTGCATGTATACAAAGAACTAAACTCTTCTGGGGGGAAATGCAGTGGAAATCTGTCTCTTCCCGCTGTTTCTAGATATCTCCAATGAATATATCTGATACAGTGGTCCCCCGGTTTACGAATCCCCCGGGGAAGGAAATCCCCGGGACCCGAAACCAGCAGGACCAAAAAACATCCCCCGGGATCCAAAGGATCCCCTGGGATGCGAAGGAGAAAAACCGTGCGGCCCCTTTAAATCGGCCGCACGGTCCGTCTCCTAATGCGGTCTCCCGGGAAACGAAGACTTCTGGGTTACGAAAGGTAATCCGGAACGGATTACCTTCGTAACCTGGGGGACCACTGTATGTGGACACACACACACACACACAATTCCTTTTGTGAAGTTGAAGGCTTTCATGGCCGGCATCCATAGCTCATTTGTGGATTTTTTGGGCTATCTGGCCATGTTCTAGAATAGTTTAGGAATAAGCTCTTCTAGAACACTTCCTTTCCATTTACAAAAAGGCTGGATTGTACAATTTTATTTTCATCAAATCAATGTTTCAACCACATGCTTAGTTTATATAATTTCGGATTTGCTGAACGCCTGTAATGACGAGAGTAGCAAATGGAGGGCTCCATATCTTCTTCTTTAAGAGACACAGCTCACTTGGCCCTTGTTGTATCAGGATACAGTGACCCATGATTTGGTTTATGGCAAAGCCATTGGTGAAAGATTTGGCATCTTAACCAATAAAGGTATCTCTGTTTTGTGGATTTGGGTTGCTATTGTACTTTGCTACATGGCCAATGTATGTTATCCATTAGTTATAACACTAAGTGATCTGGGGAAGGGAGACAGCAGTCTGGAAGGCAAAACAGCTAGAAAAAATAGTCAAACTGACATAGAGGGAACAACACAAACAGTGCAAGGACCCAACAATAGGAGCCAAAAAAACATGCACAGGCATCAAGTAAAGAGGACACATGGTCTTAGATTGGACTGGAGGAGGGCAAATGTTGTCCCAATCTTCAAAGAGGGGAAAAAAGAGGATCCCAACAATTATCGTCCAGTTAGTCTGACATCAATACCAGGAAAGATTCTGGAGCAGATCATTAAACAGAGTCTCTGAATATCTGGAAGATAATTCCATAATCACAAAAAGCCAACATGGGTTTCAGAGAAACAAGTCATGCCAGTCAAATCTGATCTCTTTTTTTGATAAAATTACCAGCTTGGTAGATGAAGGGAATGCTGTGGATATAGTATATCTTGACTTCAGTAAGGCATTTGACAAGGTTCCCCATGACATTCTTGCAAACAAGCTTGTAAAATGTGGACTAGATAAGGTAACCGTTACATGGATTTGTAACTGGTTGACTGACCGAACCCAAAGGGTGTTCAACAATGGTTCCTTTTCATCCTGGAAAGAAGTGACAAGTGGGGTGCCACAGGGTTCTGTCCTGGGCCCAGTGCTATTCAACATCTTTGTTAATGACTTGGATGACAGTATTGAGAGCCTAGTTATCAAATTTGCAGAGGACACCAAATTAGGAGGAGTAGCTAATACCCCAAAGGACAGGATCAAAATTCAAAATGACCTGAATAGACTAGAAAGCTGGGCCAAAGCTAACAAAATGAAATTTAACACAGAAATGTAAGGTCCTACATGTAGGGTGGAAAAATGAAATGCACAGATATAGGATGGGGGACACCTGGCTGAATGAGACAATATGTGAAAGGGATCTAGGAATCCAAGTAGACCACAAGTTGAACATGAGTCAACAGTGTGATGCAGCAGCTAAAAAGGCCAATGCTATTTTAGGCTGCATCAATAGAAGTATAGTGTCTAGATCAAGGGAAGTAATAGCGCCACTCTATTCTGCTTTGGTCAGGCCCCACCTGGAATACTGTGTCCATTTCTGGGCACCACAATTCAAAAAGGATGTGGAGAAACTGGAGCATGTCCAAAGGAGGGCAACTAAGATGGTGAAGGGTCTGGAAACCATGCCCTATGAGGAACGCCTTAGGGAGCTGGGGATGTTTAGCCTGGAGAAGAGAAGGTTAAGAGGTGATATGATCGCCCTGTTTCAATACTTGAAGGGATGTCACATTGAGGAGGGAGAAAGCTTGTTTTCTACTGCTCCAGAGAACAGGACTTGGAACAATGGATGCAAACTGCAGGAAAAAAGATTCCACCTCAACATTAGGAAGAACTTCCTGACAGTAAGGGCTGTTCGACAGTGGAACACACTCCCTCGGAGGGTGGTGGAGTCTCCTTCCTTGGAGGTTTTTAAGCAGAGGCTGGATGGCCATCTGTCGGAAATGCTTTGATTGGGAATTCCTGCACGGCAGGGGGGTTGGACTGGATGGCCCTTGTGGTCTCTTCCAACTCTAAATTTCTATGATTCTATGATTCTATGAGTTGTAACTTCTCTTTCTCTAAAACTCAAATGTTGTGGTCAGAATCTATTAGCGCCTGACTCTGTACTAAACCCATAAATACTGGCCCGTTTTAGACGGGCAAAAAAAGGCGTGTTTAGGGCTAAAAAGCCCGCTTTTAGGGTTAGGGAGGGCGTAGCTTTCACACCCTCCCTAAACCTAAACCACGTGGAAGCCGCCATTTAAAGATGGCGGCTTCTACACAGTGGCGCCGTACAAGCGTCATCACGTGCGCAGTTATGATGCTTTTGCACCACGGGAGGGCGCCAATCGCGCCCTTCCCGCGGCGCAAAAAAAGAGCTCCTTCTCGGAGCTCTTTTCTTGCGGCGGGTCTTTGCCGCGGCCTTTAGATGGCCGCGGCAAAGACCCAGGGAGAAAGGGGCCGCAGTGGCGGCCCCTTCCTCCCTTCAGCCCCGCCGAGGGAAGCGGGGTTCAGCGGGTGCCCAGAGCACCCGCTGCACCCCGCTTGGAGGCCGCGGGGAACCGGAAGTTTGCCGGTTCCCCGCGGCCTCCAAAAGCAGCGGGAGGAGGCCTCGAGGCTGCCCGTGCGGCAGCCTCGGCGTCATCCCGCCGCCAAAAGGGGCGAGTTTGGACCGCCCCTTTTGGGCAATGTAAAAAGCCCCACTATTACACAAGAAAGTCTCTTAGCTAAATGAACTAGTCTTAACACAAAAGGAAAATCACTGGACAAATCAACTATTGTATAGATATATTGTATACCAATGAATACAATAGGATATAAATTTTAAAAAATATTATTTATTATTATTGTATCAGAAATATATGTTATGTAAATGTAGGGTGGCTATGGGATACAATAAGTGAACAACTGGATGACTACAAGCAAGACATTCTAAATATAGAACCCACCATACCAACAATATGCTAAAAATAGCACCAGTTAAAAGCAATTGCTGTGTTAGTGGTAATATGACGTCCAGTATCAAACTGAGTCCACCTTAAAACTGATATGAAAACTCCAGAAAGTGTGCAATTGTTTCAAAAGAATCTTCTGCAGTCATTTCCACATGCATTTCTTCATTCTTATTGATATGGGTAATTAAGACAGAGATCCCCATGAAGGAAGGTTTTTTCTAGTGATGTCCCTTTTGTGTTAAGACCAGTCTGCACTAATATCATCATCTCTCTCTACTTCTGGCAGCTATTCATTAGTCCAGCTTTGGAAAAAATCAAGATGTGTAGAATCAATCTTTAGAGGCTACTGTCAGGCAGAGTGAACCAGCTGTCTCAGGCAACAATTGTTGAAGGGTGGGCACAGGCATTAAGGGGCTAAGGAACAAAATGGCATGTGAAAACCAGCCAATTTTGCTTTGCCCCATATTGCAATTGCAATGGTTTAATCTCAAATTATTTCCCGTCTATAGTTTTTTGTGGGTTTTTCAGGGCATTTGGCCATGTTCTAGAAAAGTTTAAAACTGATGTTTTGCCTGCATCTGTGGCTGGCATCTTCTCTGAAAAATAATACCATGCACAGATGCATGCGAAACATCAGGAATAAACTCTTCTAGAGCATGGCCATACAGCCCGAAAAACTTACAAAAAAGCTATGGAAGCTAGCCATGAAAGCCTTTGTCTTTCCTGTCTGCTGCTCCAGAAGGCAAACCAAAATCTTTCCTCATGAGGGAGAGCACTGGCGTTTCTTCTTTGGAAGTAGGGAGAGAGAAATGGAAGAATAGCAATGAATAGCTCTGGAATAAAAAGGAGGGAGAAAGAAGGGGAGAGAAGAGGAGAAACTGACATGACATGACTACATAATACTTGTACTAGCACAGAAGGAACTTATTTTATCACACCTGAGGACTAATGCTACAACCGCATGCTGGGTTTATGGGTTTTTCTCCTATCAATGACAAGGTGCACTCTAACAATGCTTTGAGAGCAAGGTAGCAATGAAACTGAGACAACATCATGGGATAGGTATTGCCAAAGGTGCTACTTTCCAACTTTAATGGCGGTTTAAAAGCAACATATGATAAAGTCCTGTGTGTCTAGGAATATGCATCATCATCATTATTATTATTATTATTATTATTATTATTATTATTATTATCTTACAGCCTGTCTTTCTACAATATTGGGACTCATATGTAGGGATTGTGAATACAAAACAGTGATTACAAAACTGTATAACTCTAGGTTACATAGTCATAACTCCCCAATAGGATTCTAGCTATTATTTTTGACCACATGTTTTAATCATTTTATTTTATTTTATTTTATTTTTTAATAAAATCATTTTAATGCTATCGATAGCTTGATTATGTTGCAATGTCAACCTTTTCTATGTTTTGGCTGTGTTCTATCTGTTTGAGTTTTGAGATAAAGAACTAAAAACAAAGAGGAGGAGAAGGAGGAGAGCAACAACAACAGCAGCAGCAACATTTTATGTTTGATCACAAACTTTTATACATTCTGTGATGCTAAAGTGCCCCCTTCCTCCAAAAAGGCATCCAAAGAATGACAATGTATGGGAGAAAATGAAAGTTCATGGCATAGTTAGAATCGTCTCATTTTCAAATTCCCTCCATAGATTTATTTTTTTAAAATAAACTCTATGCTGTAGGTAAGGATTTGAGACTTCCAATTCAAAATAAACTATGTGTTCCTCTCACCAGGCTACTCCAATCCTGCATTCTTGCAGATTGAATGGACTTCAAGTGAATGCTATTTGTCCCCTTATTTCTATTTCTGCTGGGACAGAGGGGCAGCCCTGTGAGAAGGCAGTCTCAAAGCCCCGCAGAGTGTTTACCTTCAGCATATTGGAAGGGGCTGGAAAGTAGAGCTTATCCCCCTGTGAACAAGACTAATGTCACACACATAAACCTCCTCCTTGTAGGAGTCATGTTTATATAGCCTACCGCTGAGTCAACTTGTGAATGCAGAACACCATGCTGAGATGGAATGGCTGACTGCGACACTGGATGTTGTAAAAATAAAAAGTGACAACATGATGAAAGAATTTCTTTGCTTGACCCATCTGAGGATCACCACCTTTCTCCGAAACCCTGCTGTACCTCTTTTTATTTGTTCAGCCTCATGCCTTAGCAGAAGCTGTGTTTCTTGTACATTCCTGTGTCAGCGGCACAAGCTTTCCTCCAAAGCAAAAATTCACTGGAAACGGTTTTGCCACTGGAATTTTTTAAAAATAATAATACTATGCACATGAACTGATATCTCTTTTAGAAGTAGGTGAAGCCAACCCTGTCCTTTCTGTGAAAAATATTGCCCTAAGCCTCATCAAGACTGCATCCACACTGCAGAAATTATCCAGTTTAGGGGATTTGTAGATAAGAGGGTATTGGAAGGGGATCTGTAGACAAGGAGGTTTGAGAGAAGTAAAGAAGACAAGAAACGATTTGGAAGATGTTAACTCTGGGAAGAGGAAGGGAAAATTCGATATTAAGAAGGCTAATAATAAGGCTTTATACAAATCTAAGACTGTCTCGATTTAACTTTTACTTGTATTAATTTAAAAGATTTAGGAAATCCCACTTAGCCAAGAAGTTTAATGGTTTCTCATTCTTGCTTCAGTGGTTTCTTTTTGTTTATATACATACATAGACATGTATATATAACACATATACACATATACTCCATGTTTTGTCTATCGTTGATGCTATGACATGATATTGATATACATATAGGAGTGTATGTAATAGATTGAATGTAATTTTAAAATTTAATTTGTTTAATAATTTTTTTCAAATAATAATAAAAAAAGATATCCAGTTTGACATCACTTTAACTACTATGGCTCAAGGCTAGGGAATTCTTGGAACTGTTTTTGGTTGTGGCACCAGAGCTCTCTGACAGAGAGGGCTAAATGTCTCACTAAATTACAATTTCCAGCATTTGATAGCATTGAGCTTTTGCAGTTAAAGTGGAGTCAGATTGGATTATTTCTGCAGTGCCTCATTGCCACTCACAAATCAGATTGTGATCCGAATCAATGGATCGATTCAACAGCGGAGTGTGGTTCACACTACATTTGCCCCAATCACATTTTTTTCCCTGTAAAATAACCCACTTGTGGTTCACATTCATGAATGAATCGATTCAAAATGAGCTGGCTCAAGCAGAATCAATTGCGCAGAATCAATTTATCCCAAAATACATGAAAAAAATCAGCATCAAAAAGACACAGGTTAAATGGGTCTAGAGCATAGCCCCCCCCCCCCAATCGCTTCACCGATTCAGTTTAAGTGGGAACCAGGGTCAGTTGAACTGGTTCAACCCAATTTGTGATCTGGTTTAAAAGGTAGTGGGAATCAGGCCCTTGTTTCTAGGGAGAGTTCAGGTCTAATTTAATTTCCCCACAAATAGAGAAATGTAAGTCTCTATATGTAAGTCTGCATTTATTTTACTTGAATTGGATTGTGTGTGTGCCCTCAAGTTGCCTGTTTACGCATGGCAATGTCATGAATTTTGGCTTGACTGACCTGTAATCTTTTTGCCCTATGATAGCCTCTGGGATTTCCTGCTTACAAGCACAAGTTACTGGTATACTGGAGCACAATGATGCTGGGTATATCTTACAGGCTTCTTCTAAGTAATTCTTGTCCAAGGGAATGGTAGCTGAATAACTGTAGCATTGTTGACAAGCCAATGTTTGGCACTCAGAACCTCCCAGGTTAAATCCCCAGCATCTTCAATTAGGTTTCAGAATGACCTCTGTCTAAAACCTTGAAGAGCCATTGCCAACTTGGAAATTGCCTGCCTGGGTTGACAACACAGAGCTAGATGGATCAATGCTCCAAGGTTGCGCATGACTACTTCCTAGATTCCCTAAGAGAGCATCAATTCCAACACCCCTGTAAACTACAGCCAATTTGTGCTCAAGGTACTTCCAATCCATCTCCCAACCAAGGCATGAAACCACTATGACCAAACAAGGTCACTTATTGCTCAGCGAATCCCAAGATCTCCCAAAGAGTCATAAAGTTCAAGAAAGAACCGAGGGGGCATAGTAGAGAATGCTGCAGAAGGTACACACTGAGCTTCGGCAGAAGTTTTAGTGTCAAAGTCTTAAAAAGAAACAAACAAACAGCCATTTACAACATAATTGCCCTGCTGTGAGCTCTGTCTTTGCTGATTTGGATCATCTGGTGAGACAGCTAATTGGTTTGAGCACATAAAAGTGAAATGGCAAGGTCACACCCATTTGACCTTCTAGCAGCTGAAGTCTTCCAGAGCACCGCAGGGCTGTCACAAGTGGGCAAGAATGGACCTCATCTGAGGAGAACATTGGAGATACCAAGATAAACAGGCTGACTCTCTCTGGTGTTGCAAATAATGGTCAGGGTCATTGGAAGCACAAGTGCAGAGTATGACTCATGAGGCAGACTTTGATTGTGCTGAATCTTTCTCTCCAACTGGGAAGTTTTTCAGATGGCTACCACACTAGCTTGAGCTCTGAGAGGTGTTCCAATCTTCACCAGCATGACTTCCAACATAGAACGCCCTCTTCCAGGGAATACATCCAAATCTCTCTTTCCTAGGACTCAGGGTCTTCTGAAGCACTCTGTTCAGACCATCACCCTCTATTGTTTTGACAGGCCTTGGAAGTTTCAGCTCATCCTATGTACAGCATTCTCCAACTGAGGCTAAACTCTTACACAGAAAAGGTACTGCACTTAGGGTGGAAAAATGAAATACATAGATATAGGATGGGGGATACCTGGCTGAACGAGACTTATACATGTGAAAGGGATCTAGGAGTCCAAGTAGACCACAAGCTGAACATGACTCAACAGTGAGATGTGGCAGCTAAAAAGGCCAATGCGATTTTAGGCTGAATCAATAGAAGTATAGTGTCTAGATCAAGGGAAGTAATAGTGCCCCTCTATTCTGCTTTGGTCAGGCCCCACCTGGAATACTGTCTCGGGTTCTGGGCACCATGATCCAAAAAGGATGTGGAGAAACTGGAATGATGGGCTGGAAACCACGCCTTATGAGGAACACCTTAGGGAGCTGAGAATGTTTAGCCTGGAAAAGAGATGGTTAAGAGGCGATATGATAGCCCTATTTAAACATCTGAAGGGATGTCATATTGAGGAGGGAGCAATCTTGTTTTCTGCTACTCCAGAGAACAGGATCCGGAACAAGGGATGCAAGCTCCAGGAAAAGAGATTCCACCTAAACAGTAGGAGGAACTTCCTCACAGTAAGGGCTGTTTGACAGTGGAATATACTCCTTCAGTGGAGTATGGTGGTGGAATCTCCCTCCTTGGAGGTCTTTAAACAGAGGCTGGATGGCCATCTCTTGGGGATGCTTCGATTGAGATTTCCTGCATGGCAAAATGGGGTTGGATTGGATGGCAACTTGTGGTCTCTTCCAACTCTATGATTCTATGATTCTCCCCAAAACAATGGTTGATGCCCTGTTGAGGAGCTATGAATGAATGGGGGAGACTTACACATTTGAAAATGTTTTCTATTGATATTTACATCCATGGCACTACTGACACAATCACACACACACTCTTAACAGCTAGCACCTTCACCAAGTGATGAAGATCTGTTCTGCTAGCATTTAAGATGTAGAAGGATGAGGCTGCCAGCTCCCTTCTGACAATAGTCTTCAATGCAAGAATCAGAAGCAAAACCCCTGTTGCAAGTACTAATCCCTCCACAAAAAGCTGGTGGGAAGAAGCTGGAAACATTCTTATCCTGAAAAGCTCACTTTTAGATTGTAAGCCTGAGGGCAAGGAAGTGTCTAATTAAAATAATATTTGTAAGCTGCTCTGATAGCCTTTAGGGCTGAAGAGTGGGGTATAAATAAATAAATAAATAAATAAATAAATAATTTTATGTTAATGTAGTTAAGGTAGGTTTAGAGAATGCCTAAATTCCCTGAAGACACCAGATACTGTCAGCTCTTGGAAGCCAAGCAACATCAATCTTGTTTAGGACTTAAATGGGAGACTGTCAATGAATACCAGGTGCTGTAGGATACATTTGAAAGGAACTGGCAAAATTGCCTCTGGATCTTCCTTACTTAAAAATACACTATGAAATTCATGGAGTTGCCACAAGTCGACAGAGGACTTGAAGACACACATATACACAAGTTTAGAGAACTGGGTTAGGAGATGACACATAATTAAGTATCCTTAACTATGTCTGTGATTTAGGATCTCAACCAGTATTTTTCACCACCATGCACACATGTACACACACACACACACACACAGAGAAGAAAGGTCTAGAATAACTGCAGGTATTGTTTGTTGCCACCAGCAAATAGAAAAACAAGAGGAGCAACAACAAGAACAGCAACAACTTGTATGTTAATCTTTGTGTTCAAGAATTTCTGGGCCGAACATTTTTCAGCACAGAAATACTCTCACGTTTTTCTGTTTCTGCACAGAAGAAAAGACATATATTTCCGCACAGAAGAAATGACATATAATTCTTCGGCAAAGTGTAAAGAATTGTGCACCCATCTCATGGCTGCCTTTATTCTTCCTAATAATCACGAAACCCCTTTCTTGGCTTGGAAACAAATATGTTTTCCATCCCTAAATAACAACATCAACCTCACAAAAAAGGCCACACCACTGCTATAGGCTTTTTCATGCTTTAAGGCATGAAGGTAGGATTGGAGAAACATCTGGCTATGTCCCCAAAACCAGACACAAAATAAAAACATCATCCCTGAGATTTGTTGGGATTCTTCAGGAGACTCAGCACTGTTGTAATCATTTCATGTCTGGCTATGGAGATGTAGACAGCTGCTTTTCCAAGCTGGCCTGCTTGCTGTGAAGCACAGAATGGCAATGCAGGTGGCTTCTGGGGCTTCTGGAGATAAGGAAAAGGCTGATGTAAACAAGCAGAAGTGCACAGTTCAAGCAATCTCCAATGCCTTCAGAATTACCGGCAACCTTGGAGCTTTGGCTTTATCAGGAATCCTCCTCCCAGTAGATGAAACAGACTGGAGCCAAAACTCTCTCCTCAGAGGTTTTATTCTTAAGTTGCTGTATTTACAAATATACATACACGCTCGACCAACAAAATCTCTCCAACCATCTACTCACTACTCCACCCAACCTCTTCTGGTGATTCTTCTTCCTTGTGTCACCTACAATGTTTTCCCCTCAGTCAGGAAGACTTGTTGTTTACATTAGGCCTACGTGCAAGCAAGCACATACTGACCTTGAGCAGTGTCTGTTTTCCAGCCTTCAGCTGCAGACAGCTCCAACCACAATTCCTGTTTTTACCTTTTGTGCACATCTGTACATTTCATACTCAGGCCTCAAAGCCTAACACTCAGTGCAGCCTAGGTCCACATATGGATATTTATGTTATGTTGAGGGGATGTTGGGTTGAGGTCAAAGTCTCAGAACCTAATAAGAGACATGTATGGGAAGACAATGCACACAAGATTCAGCAGAATCAAAACTGTGAGGTTTCCATGCCCTGAATTAGGTGACCTTCCAACCCCAGCTTTCACATGATACCTAGAAACAAACTCTAGTCTGATGATAGGTCTACAAATGGCCTCTTGGACACCATATTAAATCTCACTCAAAGTCTGTTCTTGCAGGAGGAGAATTGAAGTTGGAAGCCTCCTTACCTGCATAAAGAATTCTGTTCTCTACCGATGGACAGAACAAAGGAGTATATAGATTTCTAGGATCACACCACATCTTGGTCCTTAACAAGAGTGATCAACTATTGCCCTCCAGATGTTTTGTGCTTCGTTTCCCAGAAGAGAATGGGTCAAGATAAATGACCAATGGATCAAGATTCTTGGAAGTGAAATGGGAAACATCTGGAGGGCAGGCAATTGAGAGGCCATGGTCTAAAGCAACATCGCTCACCACTGATCCACCAGGTGTTTTGAATGTCAACTCCAAGGGTCTGAAAGCCACTATTCATGGTGGCTCATGATTCTGGAAGCTGAAGTCCAAAATTGCTGGAGAACCAGCATTAACCACTGGCTTAAATAATTTCTGTCCCATTCCTTCAAATGAGACAAAAATGGTTAAAAACACATCCGGAGATATACACAGAGGGAGCATAGGAGGGCTTTGCATAAGTTAGAGTGTTCTGACATCACAATAGTATTACACAACTAAATATGTATTTAAATACAAATCCTAATGCAAGTTATTTTTAAAACAACCCAGACTAATGAAGAAAGTATACTTCAGTGCTGGAGGAAATGAACTTATTCACCCTAGCTATTATGTAGATATATATTAGACTGAAAGGGTATGCTTGTTTTCAAGCAACAGTTAGATGTATAACTGGAATAGAGAAACAGCTGCGGATGATTCATAATACAGTGTAAGAATAATATACGGTGGAAAATAAATAAGGAGAGAAAGGGAGAAGAAAATTTCTGCCCAGAAGCAAGATGCAAAATGCCTCCTAACCTGATAAAACCAGTATGAGTTTGCTAATATATGGCACTTTCTCCATGTTATTATCAAAATTCCATACTTTGTAATACAAAACAGCATTTGACAATATGATACATAAAACCTTAACATGATATACTGGCCCACTGGGATTTCATTATTTGGATTTCTAGTTTGACTGATTGCATAAAAATACAATCAACCCACTCAAAATCCATTAGGAGCCATATTATTTTCAGACATGTTATTGCAGGCAGTGTATGTGTGTGTAAGTGCGAGAGCTTGTAAAAAGAGGTTTATTTTTTACTTACAACACACACTGAATTCCCTTAATTTTAAGACATGATGATGATGATGATGATGATGACGACGATGATATCCTAAAAACTGTTCTTCCATATGTGTAAAATCTGCTTTTCCTCTCTTCTTTCCTAATGGGTATGGTGTTTGTGTATAAAATGCATCATTCCCCAGCTCTGTGTTTTCCACATACAACCTCTATGCTTTTCACTTACAACCTCCATCATCCCCAGCCAGCTAGGGCAATAGTCAGGGAAACTGGGAGTTGTAGTCAAAAAATGCATATTTGCAAACATTGAAATAGTTCATTTTTCATATCAGAATGGAGACTGCAGTAATGAAATCAGAAAATTACGACTTGAAAGGGCAGTGTTAAACGAACTACAGTGGTCCCCCGGGTTACGAATCCCCCGGGGAACGAAAATCCCGGGATACGAAAGAGCCAGGGCCAGAAAAATGGCCCCGGCTTACGAATGTATCCCCGGGTTATGAAGGCCTCCGCCGGCTGAGAGGAAGGGACGGCCCGATCCGCCGGATCGGGCCTTCCCTTTCTCTCCGAAGCCTCCGGAGGTCTCTTTTTTTCCCCTCTCTTTCCCCCGGGTTACGAAAATTTTCAGGTTACGAAAAGTAATCCAGAACGGATTACTTTCGTAACCCAGGGGACCACTGTAAACAAGATTCTAAAATATAAAGATGCAGTGGCCTTATTCCCACTTACAGATAAATCAGTGTGTGATCCGAATCAATGTATCGATTCACCAGCTTAGCATGGTTCCCACTACATTTGCCCCGATTGCATTTTTCATATCTAAAATAATCCACTTGTGGTTCCCATTCACAATTGAATTGATTCCAAATGATTAGGTTCCAGCGGGCCAAAGGGGAAATTTGAATCAATTCCAATCTGCATTTGGTTCACACTTGCACAGAATCGATTTATCAAAAAAGATGTGGAAACAATCAGTGTCAAAAACACATGGGGTAAAATGAGTCTAGAGCATGTGCCCCCGGGAATTGCTTCAGCAATTCAGATTAAGTGGGAACCAGGATCGTTTGAACCATTTCAAACTGATTCGCAATCCAGTTTAAAAGGTAGTGGGAATGAGGCAAGTATATCACTGAATACTAAAACTAGGATGGTACAAGCCATTGTATTTCCCATCTCTATGCATGATTGTGAAAGCTGGACAGTGAAGAAAGGTGATAGAAGAGAATCAACTCATTTGAGATGTGGCGCTGAAGTAGACTGGCCCAATAGTTTGGGCCTGTTTCAGAGCTTTGCTTATTAGGATAGTTATCAAAGCCCTGATATGTGTCTTCAGGACAGATCTTCTCTGAAAACACACATTACAAACAGTTGTTAATGTGAGCGAGGAGTGGAGTATAGGTTCAGACCTCAAAAATGACAGATGGAGGTGGAAAGCCCTCATCAAGGACCCTCAATGGAATAATACATATCTGAAAAAGTGGAGCATGGTTGAATCATGGGTTCAAAGTAGTGTTCTGCTTGAAATGGACTCAACCGAAGTTGACTCTTATCCCTGGGGTAATCCAAAACTATTGGTTTTGCACATACATCTATGTTTCTTTCAAAATTTTGTTTTGAATTTTCTGTTATTTAAAATCACATTTGTGTGAATTTCAGATGTCGAGAGGAGGAAGACTAGTTAGAAGGCAAATATCTTTGGGGCTTGGAATTTCACCTGATTCTCCACCCTTTAAGATTCTTAGAAAATTAAATCTAGGTTTGCCATGTTGGATGTGCAACCCTCAATTCAGTCTCTCTTTTACAGTTTGGTGCCATTCACAGTAAAAAGGAACAAATGCATCTTTACGATCTGCCAGGTTAGTTTCTGTGTTTTACAGCTTTCTACACTTCATTAACCTTTAGTTCCACAAGCATTTATGATCTCATAAGGAAAGATTTGTCAAATGGAAAAGCTAATACATTTCCAAATTATATTTCGGCTGCCATTGTTTAGTAAAAATTAGAATGTGCACACGTCAAATACTTATTTACATTTTACATTATTTGGTAAGGGACATTGAACTGGTCTAAATCCAGTGGTTTGAGAGGAGACTTACAGAATCAGTTGCAGAATAGTAAGTCAACAAGTATGTCAATTGGATTGATGCAATGCCCAATTTACTCCATCATCTTGGCATTAGGCAAATATCTGCTGGTGGAGTTAAACTATAGCAGCACAATGAATAGCACCACAACATAATGTCTGAGAAACTAACTTAGATGGGGACTAAAGTCTTTAGAAAGTTACCCCAACCAATTGCATCTGATTAATTGGCACCTTATGGTTTAACTCTTCCTTAAACAAAGATTCTGACTGTAGTTTTGAACAAATAAGTTCTGAATACGAAAACTCTTTAACACAATGCAATATTGTGACTTATGAAGTAATAATGCCCTACCCATTATTGTGTGTTTACCAAATTGTGCAGTTCTATCCTTACTTTTTGTAAACCATCATTTGTTTATACTCTCCAGTCTGCCTGTACAAAACTTATGGTATAAAATCATGTTTTAAATTGAATTTTTGTAATTGTGCTGGCCAAATGGCTGTAATAAAGTTTTGACTTTTGGCTTTGTCTGAGAAACAGTGACTGTGTGTTTTTGTTACTCAATGCACATTTCAAAAGTTTGCGTTGACACACTACTCTAAATATATTATTGGGCACCTGCAATGGTTCTGCTTGGAGCATTCCACTCTCAACATCATATAGTCATATATGTCAATTTTTCATTGCCCAAAAGTCACTCCACATGTATAGTGCAATTTGTGGCTACACAACTCACCGAAAGGATTATGACCAATGTGTCCACTTTACTTGGGAACAGAAATTGGATTTATCCCATTGGAAATATACAAAGGATGATACTTAGATGATGGAGGGTTGTTAGAGGCCATTCAACAAAGATTTAGAAAGTAATTTAAAATCAATATATTATTTTCACTTTGGGCTATTCCTACCGGCTCTTTTTCAATTTTCTTTCCCTTCTTATAGTCCACCTCCTTTCTTCTTTATCCAAGATTTTAAGGTTCTCTTGATTTGCTACTTTCTCAAATTCTTATTCCATAAATTCCTAGGTGTCCATGTGTTTCTTCCTTTCTGCCATGATGTTCAAAAGTGGGAGCAAGAGACTATTTCTCCCTCCAAAGCCATCATGGCTACAAGACCGGTACAACTGATGAGAGTCTATCACCACCACCAAAAACGTTACTACAAGGATCCAAAGGAAACATTCAAAGCCTGAGAGAACAATGTGGGCTCTCCAACTACATACATATCTGCCTATATATATAGTCTACCATTGTAATGGCTAACAACTATATTGCATATACAATATACGGTATTCAATATGAGCAGAGTAGTACATCTTTTACCACCTCCAGAACACTAACAGCTGGGCACAAATGACCCATTACAATGGGACGACAAAGGGCTTCCTTCACAAAGGTTTCACAACTTATGGTGAGACACCATTACACCATCCTCTAAGAATGCATTGACTACCATCTGTGGCACATGAGAATATTCTAAGTGCTAAACAAAACTGCAAATCCCAAGTTTCCATTGTATGTAGCCATGGTATTGAAACCAATACAAAATTGTGATAGCTTAGTAGTGTGGATACACCCTTCATTACACTTAAATTATCCAAAAAGGGAATTACTTACTGGAAACTAGATGGTTGTAGCTAATTACTTCTAAGGATATTTCTTTCCTTCCATGCACTCTTTCCATTCATTAAAAAAAAAAAAAGCTCACATTCAGAAACAGCTGGAATTTATGCAAATCCTTATTCGATTAAACAGCAGCTGACACCTTTAGATGCACTTTCAAACAAGAAGAACAACAAGGCTGTACAGAAAAGAGCTGCCAAATTTAATTACCCCTTTTCCCTTCCAAGGTTCAGGTACGTGCTATTTTAAGATGTTAAAAATCAAAATAAAAATAAAAGCCTGTTGATTGAGGCAGAGAACAAACACACACACTAGAAAAAAAAGAGGGCAATTACACAAATAAGCTGCTGTTGTCTCTAACGAAGTCAAGGTTTGCTGAGTGGAGAGGGAACTGCTGGGTCAGAAAATCCTGTTCTTCAGAGGGACAAGAGGGAAGCCAAAAATGATCCAAGACTGAGGCCTCATTTCCACTTATAGATAAATCGGTGCACGATCCGAATCGATTCAACAACAGAGCATGGTTCCCAATATATTTGCCCTGATCGCATTTTTTCCCATCTAAAATAAACCACTTGTGGTTCACATTCATGCATGAATCAATTCATGAATCAATTCAAAATGGATCTGCTCCAGCTGGACAAAGAGCAAACTGAAATCGATTCTGATCCACATCTGGTTCACACTTGTGCAGAATTGATTTATTGAAAAAGACCCGGAAAACGTTAGTGTCAAAACGATGTGGGTTAAATAGGTCTAACACATGGCGTCCCTCTCCGAATTGCTTCAGCGATTTGGTTTAAGTAGGAACCAGGATTGTTTGAACCAGTTCAAACTGATTTGTGATCCACTTTAAAAGGTAGTGGGAATGAGGCCTGAGCTGCCAACATTGGATTTAAATATTAGGAGAAAGGGGGTAGATCCAGAAGAGAATCATCTGGGTTTGGTTTTAATGGAATAAACTGGGAGGTTATTAGTTAAACCAGAAGTGCCTCTAATGAATTCAAATATATAGCCATTTTAGTCTGCAAAATTAGTACAAAGAGAGATCTTGTAGCCTGTTTGAGACTAACAGAAAGAAAGAATTTGGCAGCATGAGCTTTCGTAGACTTCAATCTACTTTCTAAGAGGCATTTGATGTAGTGGAAAGCCAGGGAAAGATCTATATATTGCACTGGTGTGTGACAATGTCAATTCAAATTCAAAATCCTTTGTGTATGGAAATGAAGTGGCAAGTGCATCTAATGACTTATTTTGGGTTGAAACTGGAAATATTTGAAAACTAGGGGGGGGGTTTGGTTTTTTTTGTGTTTTTTTGTTTTTTTTTTTGTAGCTGTGTGCCTTCAAGTAATTTCCGACTTGTGGTGATCTTAAGGTGACCCTACCATTATGTGTTGTTTGGCAAAACTTATTAAAAGTGAGTTTGCCATTGCCTTCCTCTGAGGCTGAAAGAATGGGATTTGACCAAAGCCATCCAGTGGCTTTCCACGGCTGGCAAGTGATTTGAACTCTGGTCTCCCAGAGTCCTAATCCAATGTTTGAGCCATTATACCCCACAGATGCTCAAAAACTATATAAACACTGCACAATCTCCAGAAAAGACAAGGGAGTGAGGGGAAGTGATGTGGAACTGGATATAATAGGAAATTTATTGTATAATGCAAACTATAATTCAGACAAGTAGTGCAAGTAGCTGAACATTTATTTGCTCTCTTCCATTGGAACCACCTGAATTTTCAAGTCACATCATAAAGACATTATAGTGGGACTAGGTTTATTTTCTATCCATGTCACTGTTTCTCCACACATCCCCCCTGTCCTGTTTTGGCACTAAATTGTGATTTTTTTAAAAAAGAAAAAAAATGTGCACATAAAATTAACATCTGGTTTTAAAGGTATTTTCTCCCTAAATACACCTTTTTTGTCAATGCACTTGCTTGGTATTTTCTTAAGAATAGTGATCTGTATAAGGATATATGGGAAGTGTTGTTTTTTTTTAAATTGTATTGTTTAAACATGCTGTTCACCGCCTTCAGTCCCTATATTGGGACAAAGGCGGGATATAAGAAAATAATAACAATAATAATTGTTATAAAGAAAAAGAAGGAAAAGAAGAAGAAGAAGGAGAAGAAATGTTAAATCTGGTGAAAGACTACAATGTCATCTGCATGACTATCTATAAGATACGGGTCCAACCACTTTGGATCGGATTTTACACAATGAAATTCTTCAGGCTAGGACTGGATGGAAAGAAAATTGGAAAACATTGAATGGTGGCCAAAAAGCATGATGCTTAATTATTAAGGAAATAATTATTAAGGAATGCAATTCTTTGCTGGTTTTATTTTGTATTAATAATGGGATTCTTGGACTGACCAGAAATCATCATAATTTGGGAACTCTTGTGTACAAAATGTACATATGTTCTTTTTTTTTTTTTTTTTTTTACTCAAAACCCCAGTAATTTTTTTTTCTTTTTTGGTACAGGAAACAACATTTTCTGCACCGGAATATTACACCAGAAAATAATACATAGAAAGCACTTTTTCCAAAAGCTGTTTTCTGTGCAAGACACACAGACAAATTTTGAGCAGAATAATTCCCGAACAGTTAATAGTATTTGCAAGCTATGCAAAAATTTTTGAAAACATTTTTGCAGCTGGAAGCAAGTTGCAAAATGAATATTTTTTTTTTTTCTCTTTGGGAACAAAACCAGCAAAGAATTGCGTTCCTACCTCAAACATTTTTGGCAGAAGTTTAGATCTTGTTCCCATATTAAGTTAATCTCAAATATCTAAATAAGGAGATAGAATGAATCTCCCCCCCCCCAAAAAAAACAAGGCATCATTGCCTGGGAGAAAAACAACAAGCCATGCTGCTACACACACAAGATTACACTGTGATGTTATAAGTGTCATTCCAACTGACAACTTCTTTCTAGCTGCAAACCATCTAGAACCAGGAGCCCAATTACAAAGGGGAAAATACATCATTAACTGAGCTGTACCTGGCAGAGTTATTCATCTTACATTTTGTGAGAAGGGGGAATAATAATGCTAGGTGAGGATCAATTTTCATTAAAGTGGTATAATGGGAAGCCAAGATGTTGAAGGTCAGGTGCAATTTAAACAATATATTAGCTTTCACGTCACCAAAGTCCACTCTGAAACCCATGGTTTATTTGTTTAGTATTAGGCACAGCTTTGGGACAGTTCTCCTTTTCCCAACACTGTAATTTTGCAAACCATGCAAGGCACTGATTTTTTTAAATAAGCTGAATATGGCCCAAGACAGAGTATTATGGAAAATTCAAATTGAAACCTTATCTTCCTAATTTGAAATCCAGAACAGAAATATGATTAATACAACTGAAGAAGACTATATAGTTGAAATGGCTCTATAACTCTAGATGTAGCTGTCTGCTACCTGTGCCATCCTCCTACCTTGTTTTCCAAAAATACTAATTGTTGTAGTAACATATTGATGTTTGGCATTTGTACTTAGTGATATATAGTTCAAAAATGTTTTGGTTTTTTCTTCTCCCTTTGGTCTGGAATAGGTGTTTAAGCTGCCAATAATAATATTTATTTCTAATAATAATATTTATTTCTAACCCGCCCCTCTGAGCAAGCAATCGGGGCGGGGTACAACAATTAAAAAAATATACTGTTAAAACATTACAATCTATACAATCCATACCCACCTCCCACCCCTTAAAACAGGATTAAAC
Source organism: Urosaurus nigricauda (assembly GCA_034509955.1). Taxonomy (NCBI): domain Eukaryota; kingdom Metazoa; phylum Chordata; class Lepidosauria; order Squamata; family Phrynosomatidae; genus Urosaurus; species Urosaurus nigricauda. The sequence continues at coordinate 32,827,680 of JAOEGL010000008.1, read as the reverse complement.
TAAGTCATAATTAAAACAGTATCAAATCTAAAAAGCACTTGATCTCAAGGTCCAGTGTGGCAGCCACATGTCAATGGGAGATAGGAGGAGCTAGACATCATTCAGGCAACAGGAGGATTAGCAACTATCCGGGAAGGGCTTCTGGAAGAGATGCGTCTTGGTTACTTTTTTAAAGCTATCCAAGGTTGTAATAAGACGCATCTCATCTGGTAGGTCTGCGACAGTCTAGTTTTGATAGGCTGTAGCAGGTTCTTCCCAGAGGACCGTAGTGTATGAGGGGGCTCATATTGGAGGAGGCGGTCCCTAAGACAGGTTGGACCCAAGCCATGTAGGGCTTTAAAGGTCAAAACCAACACCTTGTAGTGTGCCCGGAAACTGATCGGCAGCCAGTGGAGAGATTTAAGAACAGGTGTTATATGCTCTCTCCTCGGTGTACCAGTAACTAATCTGGCTGCCATATTTTGGACTAATTGAAGTTTCCGGGTTAGACACAAGGGTAGCTCCATGTAGAGTGCATTATAGTAGTCCAAGCGTAAGGTAGTCCAAGTCCCCTTCCCCCCCTCCTCTCCCCACATTGCAAGCTGGCCTGGCATATTTTTTATACAGTATTGTTTTACTGATATTTAACACCGTTTTGTTTTTATATTGTTTTTGTTTTTATTGGAATGTTTTTAACCATGTATATGTTATTTATGTTGTGCACCACCCTGATCGTTGGAAGGGCGGTATATAAATAAAATATTATTATTATTATTATTGTTGTTGTTGTTGTTGTTGTTGTAACCAGTGTGTGTACCACAGTCTCCAGGTCCCTCATTTCCAGGAAAGGGTGCAGCTGGCTTATCAGCCGAAGCTGATAACAGGCACTTCTGACCACCGCATTCACCTGGTACATCATGTGAAGCAATGGGTCTAGAAGTACCCCCAGATTGCAAACAGAGTCCTGTGAAGAGAATGTGACTCCGTCCAGGACTGGAAGTTGTATTCCTTGACCTGGTTTCGGGCCGGTGACTGTCAGTACCTCCGTTTTGTCAGGATTTAGCCTCAATCTATTTTCTCTCATCCAATCCATCTCCAAGGAAGAAGTGGAAATTGGCAACACAACATGTATATGTCATGTACTATCTAAGGTGCTCCCTAATTTGTAGTGCTTGGGAGTAGAAATATTTTGAATTTTTGATTTCTTCCCAGATTTTGGAATATTTGCATATACATCATGAAACATCTTGGAGATGGAACCCAAGTCTAAATGTGAAAATCATGTGTGTTTTGTGTAAGTCTTATACACATAGCTTGAAGCTCATTTTATACACAATATTTTCAATAGCTTTGTGGAGGGGGGGGGGACAGTTTGTGTACACTGAACCATCAGAAACCAAAGGTGTCACTATTTCAGCCACCCATGAGGACAATTTTAAATTGTTGAGCATTTCCGATTTTGGAATTCAAGAAAAGTGAGATTCAACCTGAATAAGAAAAATGATTAGAGTGACTTTCACTTGCTCATCTTCTAATGCAGTGGTTCTCAACTTTTGAGTCGTGACCCCTTTGGGGGTCAAGTGACCCTATCACAGGAGTCTCCTAAGACCATTGGAAAACACATATTTCTGATGGTCTTAGGAACCGATTTTGTAGTTGGGGGTCACCACAACATGCAGAACTGCATTAAAGGGTCGTGGCATTAAGAAGTTTGAGAACCGATGCTTCTAATATGATATAGGTAATCCTTTGTCTGCAATGCTCTTCACACTCTACATTGGGCAAAAAGAGCAGTCTATCCACCAGAGGATAAATGCAAATAAATCAGACATTAGGAATGGACAAAAACTAGTTGCAGAACACTTCATATTTCCTGGACATTGCATCTTGGAACAGAGAGCAGCAGTCCTTGAACAAAAGACCTATATAGGAAGATTGGAAAGAGAAACTGCAGAACTGGAATATAGCCACAACCTCCAGTCCTCCAGCAATAGAATGAACAGAGGCAACAGTTTCCTGGCACACTACACAGTTTATAACACTAACTAAACCCCTAGCTTCATAGTGTCTCTCCTGGCCAGTTTTTTTTCTGTTCCTCACACTATATTTCAATACTCATTCTCATGGTCATCTCCTCAGCTTGGCTTTAGGCAACATCGTTCCTTCTCTTATCTTTGCCCATCAACATCCATTGTTAAACTGAACTTGTCACCTCAGTTCCATACTCGCAAAGTTTGGCATTTCTGTTGCCATTCTGTTACTTGCTTATATAAGTCTGTCTCTAGACCTTGTCCTGGGCCCAGTACTATTCAATATCTATATTAATGACTTGGATGACAGTATTGAGGGCCTAGTTATCAAATTTGCAGACGACACCAAATTAAGAGGAGCAGCTAATACCCCAGAGGACAGGATCAAAATTCAAAATGACCTGAATAGACTAGAAAGCTGGGCCAAAGCTAACAAAATTAAATTCAACGCGGAGAAATGTAAGGTTCTGCACTTAGGGAGGAAAAATGAAATGCACAGATATAGGATGGGGGACACCTGACTGAATGATACCACATGTGAAAGGGATCTTTCCTAACCTAAGGATAATGGGGAAGAAGACAGAATAGGGGAATTTCAGCACAGAATAAGTAAAGAGACAGTACAGGAATACTTGGTTAACCTAAATGAATATAAGTCTCCAGGACCAGATGAACTACATCCAAGGGTATTAAAAGAACTGGCAAATGTAATATCGGAACCATTGGCAATAATCTTTGAGAACTCCTGGAGAACAGGAGAAGTCCCAGCAGACTGGAGGAGGGCAAACGTTGTCCCCATCTTCAAAAAGGGAAAAAAGAGGATCCCAACAATTATCGTCCAGTTAGTCTGACTGTCTAGACAAGGTAACTGTTACGTGGATTTGTAACTGTTTGACTGGCCGAACTCAAAGGGAGCTCAACAATGGCTCCTTTTCATCCTGGAGAGAAGTGACCAGTGGGGTCCCACAGGGTTCTGTCCTTGGCCCAGTGCTATTCAATATCTTTATTAATGACTTGGATGACAGAATTGGGGGCATACTTATCAAATTTGCAGATGACACCAAATTAGGAGGAGTAGCCAATACTCCAGAAGACAGGATTGAAATTCAGAATGACCTGAATAGACTATAAAGCTTGGCCAATGCTAGAAGGGAAATATGATATAATAGGCATCAGTGAAACCTGGTGGGATGAGTCTCACGATTGGAATATAGAAAAAGAGGGGTATAACCTTTTTAAGAGAAACAGGCCAAACAAGTAAGGAGGAGGAGGAATAGCATTATATGTCACAGATATTTACACCAGTGAAGAGATCCAGGACATCAATACTGGAAGCCAGGTGGAGAGCATCTGGATAAAAATTAAAGGAGAGGGAAACAACAGGGATGTTACTGTGGGAGTCTACTACAGACCCCCAAGTCAGACGGAGGAATTGGATGACGCCTTTCTAGAACAGATGACCACACAATCAGGAAGGAGAGGTGTAGTAGTGATGGGGGACTTCAACTACCCGGATATTTGCTGGAAGTCAAACTCAGCCATATCCTCAAGATCTAGAAAATTCCTCACTTGCCTGGAAGACAATTTCATTGTCCAAAAGGTGGAAGAGGCAACAAGGGGATCAGCTATTTTGGATCTGATCTTAACCAACAGGGAAGACCTAGTTGATGGGGTGCAAGTGGTGGGATCCTTAGGTGGGAGTGACCATGTCCTCCTGGAGTTTGTTATACAGCGGAAAGGTGAAGCTAGGCATAGTCAGACACGCATTCTAGACTTTAGGAAAGCTGATTTCAATAAACTTAGAGAAATACTGGGGGTGATCCCATGGTCAAGAATACTAAAAGAGAAGGGAGTTCAAGATGGATGGGAGTTCCTCAAAAGGGAGATACTAAAGGGACAATTTCAGACAGTTCCAATGAGGAAGAAAAATGGGAGATGTCTCAAGAAACCGGTATGGATGACTAAGGAACTTTCAACTGAGCTAAGTTTTAAACGGAACATGTATAAAACATGGAAAAATGGGGAAATAACCAAAGAGGAATTCAAACAAATAGCCAGCATATGTAGGGATAAAGTCAGAAAAGCTAAAGTGCAGAAAGAACTCAGGCTTGCTAGAGACGTTAAGAACAATAAAAAGGCCTTTTTTGGATATGTCCGCAGCAAAAGGAAGAAGAAGGAAACGGTAGGGCCACTGCGTGCAGAAGATGGCAAAATATTCACAGGAGACAGAGAAAAGGCAGAATTGCTCAACACCTTCTTTGCTTCAGTCTTCTCAGGAAAGGCAAAGGGTGTTCAAGCTGAGGATAATGGAGCAGAGGACAGAATACGGGAATTTCAGCACAGAATAAGTAAAGAGACACTACAGGAATACCTGGTTAATCTAAATGAATATAAGTCTTCAGGACCAGACGAACTACATCCTAGGGTATTAAAAGAACTGGCATATGTAATATCGGAACCAATGGCAATCATCTTTGAGAACTCCTGGAGAACAGGAGAAGTCCCAGCAGACTGGAGGAGGGCAAACATTGTCCCCATCTTCAAAAAGGGAAAAAAAGAGGATCCCAACAATTATGGTCCAGTTAGTCTGACATCAATACCAGGAAAGATTCTAGAGCAGATAATTAAGGAGAGAGTCTGTGAACATTTAGCAGGGAATGCCATAATCACAAAAAGCCAACATGGGTTTCAGAGAAACAAGTCATGCCAGACAAATCTGATCTCTTTTTTTGATAAAATTACCAGCTTGGTAGATGAAGGGAATGCTGTGGATATAGTATATCTTGACTTCAGTAAGGCATTTGACAAGGTTCCCCATGACATTCTTGCAAACAAGCTTGTAAAATGTGGACTAGACAAGGTAACCGTTACATGGATTTGTAACTGGTTGACTGACCGAACCCAAAGGGTGCTCAACAATGGCTCCTTTTCATCCTGGAAAGAAGTGACAAGTGGGGTGCCACAGGGTTCTGTCCTGGGCCCAGTGCTATTCAACATCTTTATTAATGACTTGGATGACAGTATTGAGAGCCTAGTTATCAAATTTGCAGATGACACCAAATTGGGAGGAGTAGCTAATACCCCAAAGGACAGGATCAAAATTTAAAATGACCTGAATAGACTAGAAAGCTGGGCCAAAGCTAACAAAATGAAATTTAACACAGAGAAATGTAAGGTCCTACACGTACGGTGGAAAAATGAAATGCACAGATATAGGATGGGGACACCTGTCTGAATGAGACAACATGTGAAAGGGATCTAGGAGTCCAAGTAGACCACAAGTTGAACATGAGTCAACGGTGTGATGCAGCAGCTAAAAAGGCCTATGCAATTTTAGGTTGCATCAATAGAAGTATAGTGTCTAGATCAAGGGAAGTAATAGTGCCACTCTATTCTGCTTTGTTCAGGCCCCACCTGGAATATTGTGTCCAGTTCTGGGCACTACAATTCAGAAAAGATGTGGAGAAACTGGAGCGGGTCCAAAGGAGGGCAACTAAGATGGTGAAGGGTCTGGAAACCTTGCCCTATGAAGAACGCCTTAGGGAGCTGGGGATGTTTAGCCTGGAGAAGAGAAGGTTAAAAGGTGATATGATTGCCCTGTTTCAATACTTGAAGGGATGTCACATTGAGGAGGGAGCAAGCTTGTTTTCTGCTGCTCCAGAGAACAGGACTCGGAACAATGGATGCAAACTGCAGGAAAAAAGATTCCACCTCAACATTAGGAAGAACTTCCTGACAGTAAGGGCTTTTCGACAGTGGAACACACTCCCTCTGAGGGTGGTGGAGTCTCCCTCCTTGGAGGTTTTTAAGCAGAGGCTGGATGGCCATCTGTCGGGGATGCTTTGAGTGGGAGTTCCTGCACGGCAGGGGGTTGGACTGGATGGCCCTTGTGGTCTCTTCCAACTCTAAATTTCTATGATTCTATGATTCTATCATTCTTTTCCTAACAAAATAAACTGCCACGTCTCTTGGAAGACTTTTTTGTTTGGCAATTAAAGAGTTAATTTGGAACAAATTATCAATTTCTCCTTCAAAAGAATCTGCATCTTTCCCAAAAAAATCAGAAATTCTTGGAATTAATTTTTCTGCTAAATTTTCATCCTCTGGCAGGCCTCAAATTTTAACGTATTTCTCTCTCATTCTTTTTTCCCAGACTGTCTTTTCATCTAATTCTTCTTCTTCTCTCTTATTAATTTTTGCTACTTCTGTTTCTAATTTTTCATTTCTAAATTCCAAAATTTCCACTCTTTGTTTGGTTTTCTGCAAATCTACTATTAATATTTCCACAGTCTGATTTCTTTCTTTCAAATCTCCCCTTATCTCTAATTTAATTTCTTTTTAAAAATTATTCATTTCTCTGGTTAAATTTGTTGATAAGTTTTCAATTTTATCTAAAAGAAGCTGATTCATATTTGGACTTTTTGGGTTTTCAGTCAATTGTCTTCTTTGATTTTGATTCTGCAAAAAAAAAAAAAAAGGATTGGAACTGGTTTCAAATGGGAATGACAGTCATATAAACCAATCAGCAATTTGCTTTAAATCATAGTGGAAACGAGCCCTGGGAAAGTCCATGCTACCAGTTTCTTTCTTTCAGTTTCAAAAGTGCTATAAGATCCCTTTGCAAATTGATACCCCAGACTAACATAGCTATGGCTTGGAAGGAAAATGATCTGTAACTAAGGGGAAATGTTGACCTTCCTGTGGCTCCAAATGTCATAATAGCCACTATCTGTAATTTTTCTATCCCTAAGTGAAAAATGATACATTTGCAACTGAGGATCAGCGATCTAAGCAGGGAGCAGATCAGCTGTTATCAATGTTAGCCAAAGAAATGAAATGCAACAAAACAAAAAGGTTGAATTAAGTGAGCAGATGTACAATTAACTTAACTGCATGTCAGCTACAGATCAGTGAATCAGGTCTATACTTGGTGAATGGTTTCTCTACATGGCATGCTAGCAGCCCTGATGTGAATACAAATGTAGCATGTGTTTAAAGCCTGGCTTTGAAAATAATATATCTTGATCGTGTGGTGAAGTTTCTTCAGGCTACTCTTGAAAATATGTAATAGCAGCAGAAGGTGAATAGAAGTATCTCCGCACCAAACAGATAAACTGTACCAAAGGACATATTTTGGTGAATAAACTGCACACTTTGCTTTTCATTGCCCCACCTAGAGACAGAAATAGGGACATAATTCTTCCCAAAGTTTCTTCCTAAAGAAAGCAATAAGCAATTTTAGCAATAAGTTCTGCACTGCCAATATTGTCATTTGTCCAGGATTCTTCTTATCCAGGTTTCTCGACAAAGCATGTTCTTGGACCATTTTCAATTTAAAAAAAAAAATTTCCATCCCTGGTCAGAAACTTTGACATCTCCCTCATTCTCCCTTCTCTGGATCTATCATCATCTCTTCTTAACAGAGACATTTTTTTCTTCTAAAAAAAAGTCAATTACTACCAAATTCTTTTTCCTTGTAGCCCTTTTCGAGCTTCAATTTTTTAAAAAAGGTATGTTAACAAAAAGGAGTATAAACATAATAAACATTGTAGTGCCAAAAAAGAAGAAGGCGGAGACTGCATAAATAACCAGGTTATTATATAATACGAGTGATACATATTCAAAATAATTGTAGAAATTGTAAAAATAGGGCTTCTGATATGTCCATTTCAACAACAGAAACAAAATAACACACATACAAGCACTTATAGACAAATTTGGTAGTGGCAATAAAATGAAGCCACAGTTTTGTTTTAAAAGGATGAGTGGAGAAACAGATGCTTTCTTTTAGATTGGAACTACAGTTCCAGAACACTATTAGAAGGTGTGTGTCTCCCTGTGCATCTTGTTTACACACAAAAATATGTGTGTTTTTTCCTGGCCAAAGGACTGGTTTCCTCCACATCTGGAGGTGGGTGTTCAAGGGAGGTTTGTGGTCCATGGCTGGCCTCTGCACAAAGTGGATTCCCACATTCCCTTGCATTCTTTCCCAAAATGGTTACTTAATTTTATGCTACTTTTAATGGCAGCGATTTTCAACAGTGGCAGAAGATGTATTAGTTTTCTGATGAGTTAGGTTTCTCATATTTTCTTTGGAACTATCCAAAGAAATTCCTAAAACACTTCTGGTTCTAAGTATTTTGGACAGGGGAGACTCAGTCTCTTCCTTCCTTCCTTCCTTCCTTCCTTCCTTCCTTCCTTCCTTCCTTCATGGATCTGGCACAGAATATTTCTGGAGGGAGCAAAATGGTGGTGCCCATGTCACAGATATGCCCAGCTCTATCAGACACTATGCCATGTGTGATTGGCTTAATATCTCTGAAAGTCTTTGAACAGAGGTTGGATGAGCATCTTTCAGGAATGCTTTAGCTGTGTACTTCTGCATGACCAGATGCTGGACTGGATGGCCCTCCAACTATATGATCCTATAACTTAATTAAGTATAATTAAGAAATCCCTTCCCTTGAAAATTTCTCATAACAGCACAATGAGTAGACTAACATATTTAATAAATAATAGTGCTATGCCTGGCATGTGTTGTGATGAGAATACTGAGTGCCGTTGGCCAAGAACACATATGAAAAGGTCAACATTATTTGTAGAACAAGCATTGTCAAAGATCAACCATGCCAATTTGTATCCTCCACTACTAGCACTTGATGTATGATCATTGTTCCTTGTACACACTACAAATTCAACATACTTATTTCTTAAGGCTTTATTCTATAGCCATTTTTGTATATTAGAATTAAAAAAAAAGATTGTATAGACTGATAAGGCTGCTTAGCAGTTTGCAAATACTAAACACTGGGTAGTGGCTTTCATGTCAGTGACTGCTCAATCTGCTCCAGTTTTCAGACTGAACTTGTAAAGAGCTATCCAAGCTGATGAACTGGATCCATCAAAAAAGTTCAGTGCCTTGGATAGTGATGTTCATACCTACAATAAACCGTAGAATGAATTTACCAATCCTTGGACATGGAACCTATCAGCTGCAGCAGCAAATAATTACTAATTCAACTGGATTTCTTACTGTATAGGGACAGCGCTTCATGAGCCCCATTCTCACTGCAATCCCACTTGTCAATGAAAATGGAATTATACCAATTTGTACAATAGCCATTATCATAATCGCGTGACTGGGGCTACACTCTCTTCCTTTCTGATGCCCCCTTAACCCCACTTCCCTGTCTTTGGAGTTTTTTTTGTTTTGTTTTAATGTTCTCTTTATAATGTGATTTCAGAGTTCTGCTAATGAAATTAAAGTTAAAAAGAAAGAAGGGGGGGAATAGAAAAACAAAACAGAGAATCAGCCAGTACATTGATGGCTTTCCTCTGTCAATGAAAAGGGAGATCCTAACTGTGCTTTGAGGACACAGCAGCTACAGGTCAGAAACAACATCATGCAATAAGTATTGCCTGCCTCACTTTTCCCCCCAGTCTAATCATGGATTAAAAACCATGGGTAGTAACCTCCTAGAAAACTACAAAAATTCAAGTATCGCTAGTAATAGGTCAGGTCCAAAGAACAGAAAGGGAGGGGGAAACAACAACAACCCTTCTACTGGTCTTCCACAGATGCTTGAGAAGAGTTATTGTGGGGCCGCAACAAACTGCAAGTTTAGCTGTTTTCATGCTCTTGCTTTGCAAGATTCAAAGGCATAGCAAAGTTATTCCATATCAATATGCAAAGGGATCTTGTAGCATCTTTGAGACTAACAGATGCGTGATTAAGTAGATCCAGTCTATGAAAGCTTCATCATGCATCGGATGACATGCATCCCATCTCTGAAAACATATGCTACCAACTTCTTTCTCTCTTTTGTAAAGGTACTACACAGGATTCCGTAGGGTGGGATATGGCAATTTAAGAGGAATAAGAGTGCTACAATTGTTTAGTGTAAATTGAATCCTATTCCAACATTCAAACCATTACAGCATGCTAGCTGTCATCTTGTAATTTGTACCTATTAATTTTGTGCTTCCTTTTTTTCTAATTAAAATTTTCTAATTTTTCTAACTATAACAAAGTTATGTATGTACGTGAAAGTGCAATATCATCTTTGGATTTAGTTTCTCATGTGATTTGCTAGTGCAGAATTTGTTTGTTTTTTTAAATAAAAAAAGCAGAAGACAACTACTAGCAGAAGACAACTTTGGGAATTGGCTAAGTGACTTTGACCCTAACCCAACTTATTATTATTATTTTTTATTATGGTACAGTGGTCCCCCGGGTTACGAATCCCCCGGGGAACGAAAATCCCGGGATACGAAAGAGCCGGGGCCGGAAAAATGGCCCCGGCTTACGAACGTATCCTCGGGTTACGAAGGCCTCTGCCGGCTGAGAGGAAGGGACGGCCCGATCCGCCGGATCGGGCCGTCCCTTTCTCTCTGAGGAGGCCTCCTCTTCGCCGGCTGAGAGGAAGGGACGGCCTGATCCGCTGGATCAGGCCGTCCCTTTCTCTCCGAGGAGGCCTCCGCTCTCTTTCCCCCGGGTTACGAAAATTTTCGGGTTACGAAAGGTAATCCGGAACGGATTACTTTCGTAACCCGGGGGACCACTGTATTGGTTGAACTGTTTTCCAGACATGAATCTATTAACGGAGCCCATTGACACAATATATCATCAGCTCCTGAATGCTAAAAATAACCAAGTGAATCAATATACATTATCTGAATAGGAAATAGATTGAAACAAGTGAACTGCAACAATAAAAGAAAAAGTTGATGCTGCAGCGGTTTGTATCTGCAATGGAGATTTCTCAATGGTTAGGTAAGAATGTACAAAAGACACACACATGCATGCATACATCCATGTTCCATTGGTTCCTTCTGGGATATTTTCAGTATTTCATAGATGATATAAAGCTTTTTGGGAGGAACTCCAGATTCTTCATAAAATCAATCACCTTGATAGATAATTCATCCCACAACAGGAAATTGCTTTTTGATACCCTATTTAAATCACTGTTAGATACCTGGATACCTATCCATTTCAGCTCACATAATTTTTGGAATAAAACTCTGTTCAGATCTTTTAAGGGTTGAAGGGCTTCTGGAGAGAACGGTATGGGAATGTTTTAATGAAACCTAAACCCTAATAGTCCATATATATTAGTCAGAGATTGGTGGCAAATTCAGTAGATTTATAAAGGACGAACCTCCTAAAAAATGAACTGGGATGCAACTTGCTCTCAGAAACTGATATATTACAAAACCTACAATGCCATTTTTTTCAGAACAAAGGCACCAAAAAGACACACTCAGAAATACTTGAAAGAGGTGTATGAAACAATGTGCAATACACTGGAAGAGTATTGTCCAAAGATGATTAGGATGGCATGTGTTAATTGTTTCGTCATGCTGACCGCTGTGGCTATTCTTCCCAAAAAGCCTATGCAGCATTGGCTTTAGCTAAGAGCAAGTTTATGTCATTCTGGCTCTCACTTATGTTTCACTTTGGCATAAGACTGGCATGACCTTGAAATAAAAGGAGATATCATTACCAATTATTTGCTACAATTAATCCGAGTTGAGTCAAATACAAACATAGAATGTTGCAATGGTGATTAGGACTGCTTACATTAATTAGCTAATTGCTATTGTTGTTGTGTGCCTTCAAGCTATTTCCAGCTTATGGTGACCCCAAGACAAACCTATCCTGGGGTTTTCTTGGCACAATTTGTTTAGAGGAGATTTGCCATTGACTTCTCCTGAAGCTGAGAGAGTGTGAATTGCCCAAGGTCACTCTGTGGGTTTCATGGCTGAGCTGTGAATCGAATCCTGGTCTCTAGAGTCATAATCAAAAAATGCTGGGTTTTGGTAAGCCAATTAGAATTTATCAAATAAGTGACGGTGTGAGTAATTCAGGGCATACAAGTGCAAAGGTAGGTGTGATAAATCAAAGGTTTTTTATCCTATATAAAGTCCTATGGATATGCCCTGAGGAGTTCCAGGCAGACCAGAGGGTCAGCAAGGATGTATCCATTAACCAGAGTCAACAGCTGCACAGAGATGTGAGTTTGCTTTGTCAATTTTATCTATTTTATATACAGGAATTGTCCTCAAAACATCTTAGACTATAAGAACACCTTTTACAACCTCTAAAGATCTCAGCTGTTATTTAAGTTGTTAAACCTTCCACCACTGGTGTGTTCATTGTCTCCATATCCAAAAGAAATAATAATAATAATAATAATAATAATAATAATAATAATAATGTTTTATTTATACCCCGCTCTTCAGCCAAGACTATCAGAGCGGCTTACAATTTGTTAATTAGACAGTTCCCTGCCCTCAGGCTTACAATCTAAAAAGACATGACACAAAAGGAGGAGAGGTGGTGGGGAAGGGGCAAAGTCCAGCAGATCTTCTCTCCCTCGGAGGCCTGGACCAAGGCAGATGGACCGGAGGGAGGGCTCTTCTTTCCTTCAGGCAAGCCCTGTTAGAGCTGGCTTGCCTTTGTCTCCCTCAAGATGTTGGATGGAGGGAGGGCTCTTCTTGCTTGCAGAAGGATCAGGCCTGCCTTTCTCTCCCCCTCAAGATGGTGGATGGAGGGAGGGCTCTTCTTGCTTGCAGAAGGATCAGGCCTGCCTTTCTCTCCCCCTCAAGATGGTGGATGGAGGGAGGGCTCTTCTTGCTTGCAGAAGGAGCAGGCCTGCCTTTCTCTCCCCCTCAAGATGGTGGATGGAGGGAGGGCTCTTCTTGCTTGCAGAAGGAGCAGGCCTGCCTTTCTCTCCCCCTCAAGATGTTGGATGGAGGGAGGGCTCTTCTTGCTTGCAGAAGGATCAGGCCTGCCTTTCTCTCCCCCTCAAGATGGTGGATGGAGGGAGGGCTCTTCTTGCTTGGAGGGGAGCTGGGCTACTTTTCTCTCCCCCTCAAGATGGTGGTTGAAGAGAAATTACTTGTTCTTGGCCAAACTTATGTTTTACTCAATGGGAGCCTTCATCAATGTATGTGTCCATTAATGCACTTGGTACATCTTGACATATTGTGCAAATCAGTACACTTGATTTTTTTCCAAGAAAGCTTCAATTTTGGAAAGATTATGCACAAAAATATATTCATGGGGGGGGGGTGCTTGGACATTTCCACACAGAAACAAAAAATACTCCCAAAGAGCTTGGCACTGAAAAATGGAAGCAGAAATGAGATGAATTTTCACAGAACCACATCTCCAGAAACAATTCTTAATGTAGTACTGCAGAGATCATATTAATTGCAACTGTTGGGCCTCAAGTGGCATCCAGGCAACTGTGAGGTTTTTGCTGGTGTCTAGATGGATAGAAACCAGCTTGTTCATTAAGGTATACCCACTCTAACGGGGAAGCGAGGGACAGAAACAGAGGGTTCATAAGTCTAGATTGCTCCATTGGCATCCTCTTTCCCACCAATGCTTCGCCTATCCATGTGTCTCTGATGCAATGTGGATTTCATCTGGTTGCCTTCAAGAGTCAGGTAGATCTTCTCCTTCTCCATGAGATCTTTTTAAATCAACTTTAAACTGTAGTCAAGGGAACTGGAGAATAGTCTGCAGGTGTGTCATTAAATATTGGGGCACTTGTAATTAATGGGGTGAGAAATCAAGATTTCCAATGAATACTATTGGCACCCATTTGGCAAAGGTGAAATTGTTTCTGAAATTGCCGATTTAGATCCCTGGACCCAGAAAGTGGGGAAGGAGACAACCCTTATGACTGGCCTCATTTTCATTTGTACGACTTGGAGGTGGTTTCTTCAAGCATTGGGTGGATTCGGAAGTAACTCAGGGAAGTGGGTTGGTCTTGGGGTTCAGTTGGCTGAGCAGAGATTTGAATCTTGGTCTCCAGAATCATAGTCCAACTCAAGCCATTTCACCATGCTGGTTCTCTTGCCTTCAACGTAGTCGTAATAGACATTATATGTGGATGGATGGATAGATAGATAGATAGATAGATATGTTATTTCTTGGTGATTTGATAATCAATGGACACGATTGTACTTGGTATATTATAATAATTATTTTTTCCCTTTTGTTAGGTTGGGTGGGAAGGACTTGTTTGACATTATTGCATTCTAAAGAAGAATAACTACAAGGTTGTCGTTGTTTTCAGAAAGTTTGGCTGCAAACAGAAGGAATGAGAAGGAAGCCATCTTTCAAAGCTCCCCATCAGAGCTTGTTATCAGCACACAAAAAATGAGAGCTCCATATGTTGAGAAATCTGAGAGGAAAAGAATTTGGCTTAATTCTAGCAGCCCCAATGTTGACATATCTAGTAAGGACACAGTAATGCAGAATAATTTCTTCCTCAAGGGAACAGGCTGCCTTCCGAATATCCATTTTGAGGGAAACAAAAAGCCATGGTTGGCTACCTTCTGCTTTTTACTTCTGCTTCATCTGCTTGCTATTCTAAATGCAAGTCTAGGCATTCCTGGACCTTTCAACCATTTCCTACTGCTTTTCTCCACTTCTGACTTTTCCTTTAGGAATTTCTAAGTCATTTTAATAACCTCAGAGAAACACTGTCCCCTTGAGCCCCACTTGCCTGCCATTTATTTACCAGCTTCAAAGAGCTTCTCCAAAGAATCATAAAACTATAGAGTTGGAAGGGATCCCAGAGGCCAACTTGCTACCAGTTCAGGAATTAATCATTGAAATACCTCTTAGAGGTGGACATCTAACCTTTGTGGGCCAGATACAATGGCCCTAGTTCCTATCTGTTGTTTGACAGTGGAACACACTCCCTCGGAGTGTAGTGGAGTCTCCTTCCTTAGAGGTTTTGAAACAGAGGTTGGATGGCCATCTGTCAGGGATGCTTTGATTGGGAATTCCTGTATGGCAGGGGGGTTGGACTCTTCCAACTCTATGATTCTATGATTCTATCTTGAACAGACAAGGTAAATGTCAGAGTTTGTAAAAGTTACTCTGACTCTGATGCTAGGTAGAGGAGTCTGAAACATGTCATCCATCTCCTCCTGCCCCAAAACTCTGGATATTCTGTGGCTTATCAAAACCTTGTCTTTCCAAATCCAAGATACCAAAATGCCAACAAGTTGAAACACACAAACTGTGAGGCCCCAAAATCCCCAGGGAAACCTTAGAAATTGCCTATTGGATTCAACATTCCATTTACAGTATTTGTAATTGGGAATGATAGTAAAATATATACAGTTGCCCCTCTGTCTTCACAGACTTGAGATCTGTGGTTTTGATTATTCACAGAAGGGCAACCTCCCTTAAAGTTAATGGTGCCCACACTCGTGGTGCACATGCCCATGAGCCTATGGGGCTTGAAAATATGTGAATTCACAAATTCTGGGGGGGGGGGGGGGGAGGGATCCAGAATGGATCGCCTGTGAATTCGGAGGGAGGACTATAATTGATAAATATTATTTTACCAACAGCAAGGCAATTGAAACTAATCCCTTTCAATGCAAGCTGGGCTGATATGGAAGCAACACTTTTGGCAAGGCAGGAGTTCATTAGTACAGATGGGTGCTAAAACATTTATGATCTTTTGCACCATTATTGTTTTCACTCTAGGAAAAAAAAACAACAACCCATCATCAGGAAAGACTACTTACTGTGGCTGTGCCTGAGACAGTTTGTGCATTTGTGTCGCTTGTGTTTGGTTCAGAGTGAGTCTGAGCAGGCGGGTACATATTTAACGTGTGCTCTGGAACTGTGGTTTGGCCTGTGTAGTCTGGAGTCGGGTGGGGATGGGGGGCGGTGTATTCTGCTGGGATGCCGTTCTGAGGAGGAGCGAACGGGGCTGAGGCATAAGGCTGTGCCATTGTGTCTGGAGGTGCTGTCGCTTCCTGGTTACCCTGGAAAAGGGACAGAGCAAGGGACAAAACAGTGGGTGAGTTGAGATCATTGGTCTTACAAAAATGACATCAACCAACACATCCACTCCAGAAAATATACATCTTAGGTACAACTTATTTCAGTGGGTCTCAACTTTCCCAATGCTGCAACCTTTTAAATACAATTCCTCATGTTGTGGTGACCCCCCAACTGATGGTCATGGTTCCTAAGATCATCGGAAACATGTGTTTTTCTATGGTCTTAGGCGACCTCTATGAAAGAGTCATTTGATCCTCCAAGGGGTTGCGACCCACAGGTTGAGAACTGCTGGGTTATTTGAGGGACCATATTCTCCCTTATGAACTTGCCAGTATTTGCAGATCTGCTGTGAAGGCCCTCTTCTCCATCCTACCAACCTTGGAGTAGCTCTTGTGGGAACACTAGAGAGGACCTTGTCAGTGGCTTCTCCCACGCTTTGGAACACCCTTCTCATAGATGTTAGACTGTCTCTCCTATTTTCTTTCCATAAACAGGTAAAGGCCTTTCTTTTCATAAGCAGGTGAAGACTTTTGTGTTTCAACTAGCATTTGAGGACTGATTGTTTAGGAAGGATAGGCCTTGTACAATCTGATGGATATTCCATCTGTTATTCTGTTATGCTGCTGAAGCTGCTGTTGTTATTGTTTTAAAGATCATGTTTTGAACTGATTTTAATTTGTCGATAGTTTAATCCCTTTTTAACGTTTGCATTTTCTGACTTTTTAATGATGTTTTATTTAATCTGTTGAAGGCCAATTTGAATCTCTAACTAGCAGGATATGAATAAATATAATAAATATAGCAACAGCAACAGCACCATAACATCACTGGTGTCCCTGCAAAGACTTTGCTCAGCTCTGCTTTTAATAATGGAGCATATCCTACAATATGCTTGAGTAATGCAAATCTGCACTCACATAAACATAGTGTTTCTACTACACTGCCCTTATGCTGAATACTGTGATACAACCATTGTTTCTCTGCCAATGTGCCATTGTCCAAAGTGGAATGAGAAATGGCAATATTCACAATCTCAGTAAGTCAAATGACACCCTGAAGGAACTGACAAGTAGTTACATACCATCCAAGAATGCACAATTGCATGTGAACTGGTTACACCTGCAGAACATTGGCTTACATGACCATGAACTGTATACTTTGGTTGTATGATAGTCAAAAATAAATAAATAAATAAATAAAGGGGAAAAAAAGCACAACCATATTCATAAAATAACTCATGACCCTAACAGGATTCCAGCCATAATTTAGATCCAAACTTTGGCACTCTGTTTTTAAAAGCTGTTGGCCTTAAATTTAACAGAATAATCAAGAGTATGGTTCTTGGAAATGAATGGAATAACAAGGGAATGTAAACCTTGTCTCTGAGAGCTGTCATAGGAGCAATTCCAGGCTATCCAAAAATATCCTGGGTTTATGCATTCAGAATGGATACTGGGGGAGGGGGGGCATGGAAAACAATTTTGTTCCTCCCTCCTCCTTTCCTGGCTATTTTATTTCTTTCTTTTAACCAATTCATAGAATCATAGAATCATAGAGCTGGAAGAGATCCAGAGCTTTGGGACAGGAGGGGATGGATGACATGTTTCAGACTCCTCCACCTAGCATCAGAGTCAGAGTAACTTTTACAAACTCTGACATTTATCTTGTCTGTTCAAGATAGAATCATAGAATCATAGAGTTGGAAGAAACCACAAGGGTCATCCAGTCCACTGTCTCAGCCTCACGTGAAAGCAATGGTGAACCTCCTGTTAACAAAATCTTGCCATACATCAGAAACGACTTGAGAGCACACAACAACAACATTAACAAATACACACATGCACACACATATAGACAACCACACACCCACATATACTAGCATAACTTCCACTGCTGCCTATTTTGACACAGCGACTATTGATTCTCCGGAGACTATCCTTCGTTTCATGTAAAACAGTTGGGTAGTTGTGTTGGCCATTTAACAAATATGAACAAAAATCCATCAGTGATACATTTTTGGCCAACCAAAATGCAAAATATACTTGTTGTAAGCTTTCAAAGCCCATCAAAGCTTGCAACAGGCACTTTGTGCATTTGGGTTGGCCAATAAAGGTATCATTGATGGATCTTCATTTCATAATTTGTGCTTTTACATTACATAATTTGACTTTGTGCTTTTACATTAGAATGACATACTCTGAGCATTCAGTTAGCACTTAATATATCATGCCTGATGACCACCAGATCCCCTCCTTGGGACATCACCGGAAGCATCCTTAAGTCTGTTTTGGCCTGCAATCTCAAGGAATGGGTCTGACTTGGCAACCCCAGGCAACATACAATAAAACCTTCCCTCGAATTCCTAACTCCATAGACTGAGATGCAGAGGCAGAGTCACATCCTTTGTGTTCCAGATCTTTCCCCACCAAAAGAATCCTTTAATGCCTGGTGCCCTCTGGATACCTTGGTCCTTCGGTGGCCATGCTGAGGATGATGGAAACTTCAGGCCACATCTGGAGCATGTCTGGTTGGAGAGACTGCTGTCAACTAAGAGTCAATCCCTTTAAAGGACAGTCAGAAAAATGAATTCGGCAACCAAATGGGTAAGCCAGCATGGCATAGTCGTTTAAGTCTTGGACTATGACTCTGGAGGCCAGGGTTCAACTCCCCACCTAGCCATAAAACCCATTAGGCAAGTCACACTCTCTCAGCCTCAAAATGACTCGGAGACACATCACAACAAACAACCACAACCACATGGGCATGTTACTTGGCAGGACATGGCAGCTGCCTAGTTTTCCAGTCTGCCTCTCCAGTCCATCTGTCTTGGTCCAAGTCCCAGAGGGAAAGAAGAACCACTGGACCTCATCCCCTTCCCACCACCTTCCCCTTTTCCTTTTGTGTTTTCTCTTTTAGATAGTAAGCCTGAGGGCAAGGAACCATCTACTGTATGAAATGAAATGAAAAAAACAATAGGGGTTAAAAAAGAGAGGTGACGGAAATGAAAGAGATGGGGAATGTAATGTCCAGGTGCAATTTGTTCTAAAGAGTTTTATGCTACCTTGAGCTCTAAAACAGATGTTATAGAGACCCCCACTGTTTCTCATTAACAATGACAGCCCTTTCACAAACTTAGAATTAATATGTGCAGCATTTACTCTTCATGCTAATTACAGTAAGAGCAGTGAGCTTTGGTAAGATTTCTTACTGATGGCTTCAAACTTAGTTCACTTCAAAGGAAACATGAAGAATGCTTCCTTCATGGAATGACATGCCACCCTGTCTGCCTGTCTGTGTGTGCATGCATGCTTGTATGTGTGCTTACATGGACTTGTGAGTCGTTGTCGTCATCATCATCATCATCATTATCATCATCTCACTACCACCCTGTTTCCCTGAAAATAAGACATCCCCATAAAATAAGACATAGTAGAGGTTTTGCTGAATTGCTAAATATAAGGCCTCCCCTGAAAGTAAGACCTAGCAAAGTTTTCGTATATAAATATATACAAACGTTCATTTTTATGTTCAACAATAAATGCGAATTCTTCATGGAAAAATAAGACATCCCCTGAAAATAAGACCTAGTGCATCTTTGGGAGCAAATATTAATATAAGACACTGTCTTATTTTCGGGGAAACACGGTATTATTGATCATCACTATTTAGAGCCTATTTAGAGCACTATTTAGTGATGGGGGACTTCAACTATCCTGATATTTGCTGGAAGTCAAATTCAGCCAAATCCTCAAGGTCTAGCAAATTCCTCACTTGCCTGGAAGACAATTTCATTGTCCAAAAGGTGGAAGAAGCAACAAGGGGATCAGCCATCTTAGATCTGATCTTAACCAACAGGGAAGACCTAGTTGATGGGGTGCAAGTGGTCGGATCCTTAGGTGGAAGTGACCATGTCCTCCTGGAGTTTGCTATACAGTGGAAAGATGAAGCTAGGCATAGTCAGACACGAATTCTAGACTTTAGGAGAGCTGATTTCAATAAACTTAGAGAAATACTGGGGGTGATCCCATGGTCAAGAATACTAAAAGAGAAGGGAGTTCAAGATGGATGGGAGTTCCTCAAAAGGGAGATACTGAAAGCACAATCTCAGACAGTTCCAATGAGGAAGAAAAATGGGAGATGTCTCAAGAAACTGGTATGGATGACTAAGGAACTTACAACTGAGCTAAGTTTTAAACGGAACATGTATAAAAAATGGAAAAATGGGGAAATCACCAAAGAGGAATTCAAACAAATAGCCAGCACATGTAGGGATAAAGTCAGAAAAGCTAAAGCGCAAAATGAACTCAGGCTTGCTAGAGAGGTTAAGAACAATAAAAAGGGCTTTTTTGGATATGTCCGCAGCAAAAGGAAGAAGAAGGAAATGTTAGGACCACTGCGTGCAGAAGATGGCAAAATACTAACAGGGGACAGAGAAAAGGCAGAATTACTCAACACCTTCTTTGCTTCAGTCTTCTCAGAAAAGGCAAAAGGTGCTCAACCTGAGGACAGTGAAGAAGGGGACAGACTGGGGGAATTTGAGCACAGAATAAGTAAAGAGACAGTACAGGAATACCTGGTTAATCTAAATGAATACAAATCTCCAGGACCAGATGAACTACATCCAAGGGTATTAAAAGAACTGGCAAAGGTAATATCGGAGCCATTGGCAATAATCTTTGAGAACTCCTGGAGAACAGGAGAAGTCCCAGCAGACTGGAGGAGGGCAAACGTTGTCCCCATCTTCAAAAAGGGAAAAAAAGAGGATCCCAGCAATTATCGTCCAGTTAGTCTGACATCAATACCAGGAAAGATTCTAGAGCAGATCATTAAGCAGAGAGTCTGCGAACATTTAGAAGCCAATGCCATAATCACAAAAAGCCAACATGGGTTTCAGAAAAAGAAGTCATGCCAAACGAACCTGATCTCTTTTTTTGATAAAATTACCAGCTTGGTAGATGAAGGGAATGCTGTGGATATAGTTTACCTCGATTTCAGTAAGGCCTTTGACAAGGTTCCCCATGACATTCTTGCAAACAAGCTTGCAAAATGTGGGATAGACAAGTTAACTGTTACATGGATTTGTAATTGGTTGACTGGCCAAACTCAAAGGGTACTCAACAATGGCTCCTTTTCATCCTGGAGAGAAGTGACCAGTGGGGTCCCACAGGGTTCTGTCCTGGGCCCAGTGCTGTTCAACATCTTTATTAATGATTTGGATGACAGAATTGGGGGCATACTTATCAAATTTGCAGATGACACTAAACTAGGAGGAGTAGCTAATACCCCAGAGGACAGGATCAAAATTCAAAATGACCTGAATATACTAGAAAGCTGGGCCAATGCTAACAAGATGAAATTCAACACAGAGAAATGTAAGGTTCTGCACTTAGGGAGGAAAAATGAAATGCACAGATATAAAATGGGGGACACCTGGCTGAATGAGACCACATGTGAAAGGGATCTAGGAGTCCAAGTAGACCATAAGCTGAACATGAGTCAACAGTGCGATGCAGCAGCTAAAAAGGCCAATGCTATTTTGGGCTGCATCAATAGAAGTATAGTGTCTAGGTCAAGGGAAGTAATGGTGCCACTCTATTCTGCTTTGGTCAGGCCCCACCTGGAATACTGTGTCCAGTTCTGGGCACCACAATTCAAAAAGGATGTGGAGAAACTGGAGCGGGTCCAGAGGAGGGCAACTAAGATGGTGAAGGGTCTGGAAACCATGCCCTATGAAGAACGCCTTAGGGAGCTGGGGATGTTTAGCCTGGAGAAGAGAAGGTTAAGAGGTGATATGATAGCCTTGTTTAAATATTTGAAGGGATGTCATATTGAGGAGGGAGCAAGCTTGTTTTCTGCTGCTGCAGAGATTAGAACGCGGAACAATGGATATAAATTGCAGGAAAAGAGATTCCACCTCAACATTAGGAAGAACTTCCTGACAGTAAGGGCTGTTCGACAGT
Organism: Urosaurus nigricauda; assembly: GCA_034509955.1. NCBI lineage: Eukaryota > Metazoa > Chordata > Lepidosauria > Squamata > Phrynosomatidae > Urosaurus > Urosaurus nigricauda. Next base: position 32,805,886 of record JAOEGL010000008.1, on the reverse strand, counting down.
GGAACACACTCCCTCGGAGAGTGGTGGAGTCTCCTTCCTTGGAGGTCTTTAAGCAGAGGCTGGATGGCCATCTGTCGGGGATGCTTTGATTTGGAGGTCCTGCATGGCAGGGGGTTGGACTAGATGGCCCTTGTGGTCTCTTCCAACTCAATGATTCTATGATTCTATGAGAGCCAGTGTGTTATAGCAGTTTGAGTGTTGGACTACAACTCTAGAGACCCGGGTTCAATTCCCAGCCTGGCCATGGAAAACCAATGGGTGACCTTGGCCAGGTCACACTCTCTCAGCCTCAGGGGATGGCAAATCTCCTCTGTGCACATCTTGCCAAGAAAACCCAATGATAGGTTTGCTTTAGGGTCGTCATAAGTCGGAAATGATTTGGAGGCACACAGTAACAACAGCAATGATAATTTTGGCTCGGTTTCACTTCGGGAATCAGAAGTCACAAGGCAAAATATAGGTTTGAAGTGAAGGAAGATAAAGGCACCATTCAGCCATTGGTGCAGTGGTTAAATGCTTGTACTGCAGCCACTCATTCACAAAGCACAAGGTTGTGAGTTCAATCCCAGCCAGGGGCTCTGGGTTGACTCAGCTTGGTATGTTTTCATGGGCCGCTAAAAGAAGAACCCCAGCTTGTTGGGGGCAATTAGCTTACAGTTGTAAACCACTTAGAAACTGCTTAGTTCAGTATGAAGCAGTATATAAATGAAGCTGCTATTGCTATCGTGCTGTGGCTGCTTACACTTCTCAGAGAAAGAAGGAATAGCCTTATACCGAAGCCAGACTCTTCTTCTGTGATATATGCACTCAGGTTTGTTTATTACACATTTCACCCAAGGCTTTCTTCTAGGAGTTCCGCAATCTCATAAAAGGAAAACACATAATGCTGCGAAGGGAAAAGAAATGAGGGGCTTATTCCCACTGGCAGAATAACATGGATTGTGGTTCAGATCCAGTCCATGTTTGTAACCCATTTCAAATGATCCCTTGTTCTCACTATAAAAGAGGATTTTTTTTTATTTTTTTTTTTGCAACTTGAATCGGTTTTCTTTTTTTCATTGCCATTTGTTTCAAGCCGGGGATGGGAGAAGCCAACAATGGAGCACAAGCCGGCTTGGGGGGGGGGGGGGGAGAGCCGAGGCTGGGGACAGCAAGAAGAAACTGGGGAAGCTAAGCAGGGAAGGAAGGAAGAGACGGGGGGTTGAAGGAGGAGGAGGATGAAGGGGAGGAAAATGTTTTTTTTTTAAAATAAAATAAAATATATAATTTTTTATTGATTGATTTTGCAACTACTTGCCTTGCAAGCAGTTACAAAATCAAACAATTGTATATTCTATCAATCAAATATCCTATCAATCACATATTCTATCAATCCCATATTCTCTGCCATTTGTCCCTCCTTGCCTTGCAAGTAGTTACAAAATCAAACAATTGCATATTCTAATAATCACATATTCTATCAATCACATATCCAGTCAGTCAATCACATATTCTATCAATTTAATTTAAAAAAAAAATACAAGTACAGTGGCCCCTAGCCTTATGTGTGGGATCCATTCCAGACCCACTTCCCTGCATAAGGTGAAAAATGTGTATGCTTGAGCCCCATTCAAATAGAATGGGGCTCATGCTTAGGGCACAGGAGAGCGTGTGTGCTGTGGGTGGGTGCGCCATTCATTTTCCCATTGTGCAGCTTCAGCATAAGCTGAAAGCTATGTATGGTGTGCTCACATATGGTGCAGGCGCACTGTACACAGGCAGTGCTGTAAGGGGGGAAATGGTGGATCTGTCAAAATGTTGTCCCTCTGCCATTTGTCCCTCCTTTCCTTGCAAGTAGTTACAAAAATCAACCAATCACATATTCTAACAATCACATATTCTATCAATTTAATTTTTGAAAAAAAATAAAAGTATGAAATGTTCATATGTGAATGAGGTGTGGATATATGAATGGCATGTGGATAAGTGAATGGCGTGTGGATAGGTGAATGGCGTGTGCATAAGTGAATAGTGTGTGGATATGTGAATGGTGCGTTTATATGTGAATGACGTGTGGATATGTGAACAGTGTGTTTATATGTGAATGGCATGTGTATATGTGAATGACATGTGTATAAGTGAATGGCGTGTGCATATGTGAATGGTGTGTGAATATGTCAATGGCATATGTATATGTGAATGGCATGTGGATATGTGAATGGTGTGTGGATAAGTGAATGGGGTGTGGATATGTGAATGGGATGTTTATATGTGAATGGCATGTGCACTTTATTTCCCCTGTAATTGAAGATCAGGATCAATTTCCAGTGGGAACAAAGGACATTTATAGTGGGAACAACCCCAAGGATATGCTCCCAGATGGTGTATACTGTCATTTCACTTCCCCTTAAAGCTGAGACCAGCTGCATCTTCCTCTTCCAAGTCATCTTAGCCCTTTCCTCTGCAGGAACACACTGCAGAAATAAACCAGTTTGAGATCGCTTTAACTGCCCTGGCTCAATGCTAGGGAATCCTGGGGACTAGTTTAGTGAGATATTTAGACTTCTTTGTCAGAGAGCTTTGGTGGCACAATAAACTACAATTCCTAGGATTCCCTAGCACTGAGCCAAGGCAGTTAAAGCAGTCTCAAACTGGATTATTTTTGAAGTGTGTTTTGGACCAGTGTTCCCAGGTTTTGATAATTTCCTAGTGAAAGAAAGCTTTAGAAGATGGTAGAAGAAGGGTAGAAAATACCCATTCCTGCACCCTGTCCAAAAAAGAGACATGCATATGTATAACCCACACTGGCATGCTGAACTTGCATTTTTAAATATGGGAATGGGAAGACAGCCCAGACTTTGCTTTCTTTTGCAAATTGTTTCCCATTCCCTCCCCAAGCTACTGTTTTGGATATTTTGTACATAAGATTTCCACCTCCAATTTATATCCTGCCAATGTGAGCCTTTTCTTTCTTTTTCCCCCAAATATAATTAAGAAAGTGTGTGAGAAGTGTCAAAACATAAGTAGGCACCCATCTTCTGTTTGCACACAAAGCTAAGCAAGGAAAAAATGTTAACTTATATGTCATGTTTGTTTTAAGCACACATTTGCAGAAGAAAACGGTACTTATTCCTTGCTTAGTGGGAGAAGGGAAGGAAAAAGGGAATAAAAAAGCCCCTCTTCTTTTTCAACACATCTTCTCATTTGAAAAGCCTAGCTTGATCCTTTGTTGTTTGTTTTTATTCTATTTTGGTTGCTCTCCTTCCTTGTGTTTGGATCCTTTGGCAGAAGATATTTCACAGTCTCCAAGAAAGCTGTTTTCATACTGTAGTTAAATGAGCCAAACTGCATTGTCTCCTCGGGGTATGGAAACAAAGAAGAAATATGAAAAAAAAAAGGGGGGGGGGGAGAATCCTCTTTCCTCTTCACTAAAAATACTCTATTAAAATGTTGGTTAGAGAAATTGCTTTGTTATAACACATCAAGCATAACAGAGAGACATAGTATGTGTAATTTTGCCTTCTAAGGATGTATCTGCACTGCAGAAATACAGTGGGACCTTGTTATCCACTGTGGTTTGGTTAACAAAATCCGTGGATGCAGAAGTCCTGTGAAATATAATGGCAGAGCAAAATGATGTCCCTTATATAAAATGGAAAATCAAGGTTTGTTATTTGGAATTTATACTTTTTTGGAATATTTTTTGGAATATTATCCACTTGAATCTGTGGATAAAAAAAAATCCATGGATGATGAGGGTTGACTGTAATCCAGTTTGACATCACTTTGACTGCCATGGCTCAACGTTATGCATTTCTGTGATTTGTAGTTTCTTGTGGCTTCAGAGTTCTCTGACAGAGAAGGCTAAGTGTCTTACAATTCTGCAGTTCCCAGAATTCCATAGCCTTGTGCTGGGGACAAAGTGGCATCAAATTGGATTATTTCTGCAGTGAGAATGCAGCCTAAAATATTGAACTAGCCAGCTATATACTTGGAAGAAGAAAGCTGTACAAATCGGAGCCTTTTGCAAAACTAAAGCTCATCACAATTTTAAGGGAACAGAAATTCTCTGCTTGACCTGGATCTTTCAGATAATAAACTATAAGTTATTCCTACCTGATATGGCATGATCTCCACTACCGACATAAACTTTTCCCAATTTCCGTCTCACATGCAAGTACACTATATTTATTTCTACCCTATATTCTTCAAGAAAGTGATCAAAACCTGCAGAGTTTTCAAAGACTGCTTTCAGTTTGGGACGTCTTCAGTGCGAAATCCATACTTTTCTTTTTTTCACAGAAAATGGCATGTTCCATGCATAAAACAGCATGTTCTGCACCCACACACACACAAAATGCTTTTTTCAAAGTAGAAAAAAAATGCATGGAAAATTTCATTTTCTGCACAGACACACATACAATTCCCGGGCACATTTTTTTCACATAGAATAACTCCTGAACACCTACTTTATTAAAAAGGGGGGGCATTTTGGTATCTATTCTGCAACGAATGTCCCTCATTTTTGTGATCCACCCCACCAGCTTTATACCCTAGAAGATATGAAGATTGTCTGGGCCATTGTGATACAAAATGGTGGTTGCTTATAGAGCACCAGGTGGATAAAATGCAGAAGAAAACAACTAACTTCAGAAAACAAGAAGGAAACCGTATTGCTGCTGTATGGGGATCCTCAAGTTTTAATTATCACCTTTAAATAAATTTGATAGAAAGTTTCTTTTGATTTGTAATTGCTAACTTATTTCTATGTAGTCACCATCCAGATTTTCACATTTTTCCCAGTGTTTCTTTACCCTCCGGATACCTGATATTTTAGAAGTTTGCAGATTGCACCTTATAAGGGAATATCGTAAAGTAATAATTATCACCTGGAAGTTATTATGATATATTGATGAAATTTTGTCAGTGTCACAGTTGGTCCTTAAGTACATGATATTGAGAAAATCAGCTCATTGCATCCTTTATTTTTGTGACATGCTGCGCCAGAAGTGACTAAAGTGTAAAATCTTTGTAAGGCGCAATCTGCAGACTTCTACAATAACGGCATTTAGAAGGTCGAGAAACGCTGGGAAAAATGTGTCAATCTGGATGGTGACTACGTAAGGATAAATTAACAACTACAAATCAACACAAACCTTCCATCAAGTTTTTAAAAAGTTTAGGATACCCCCTCGTATATATGATATGTTTTGCTACTGCTATTTATGATATGTTTCATCTCCCCAACAGAAACCTCTGGTTATGTTATGTATTCTCTCGATTTACATCACTCGAATTCTCTAGCATAGAATTATAAATTCCCCACTAAATTACAACTCTGTTCTGCAGAATGGAACCATGAATGTTAAAGTGGTTCCAGAGTTAGTTTTTTGCGAGTTTGTCAGACTACGTTGCCATGCTCTAGAAAAGTTTATTCCTGACGTTTCGCCAGCATCTGTGGCTGGCATCTTCAGATTTGAAAACATCAGGAAAAAACTCTTCTAGAATATCTCCAGATAGCTTGAAAAACCCACAAAAATCTATGGATGCCAGCCATGAAAGCCTTCAACTTCACATTGGTTCCATACTGCTGTAACTGTTGTGTAACCACATTCATAGAAAGCCTTGTTAAAAAAATGTATTATTTCTGTTGTGTAGATGAAGCCTTGGAGAAATCAGATATCATAGTAGTGTTCTTGCACTGGAAACCCATGAAATTTGGAGATATCCATGATTCTTATGCATGCATATTAGGGATGTAATTCTTTGCTAATGTTGTTCTCATACTAAGCAATGAATCGTTTTAATAATTTTCTTCCCACTGCAAGAATTTTTTCCCAAAAAACCTATTCACAATAATTTTCAAAACTATCAAATCAAAAACTATTCATGATTTGGATGGTTTTGAAGAACTATTTAAAATTTGGGACTTATTCACTACAAAATTTGCACATGGCGTTTTGGGGCAGAAAAGTATCTTTTCTGTGGGGGAAAACCCAGCTTTTTCTGAGAAAAATGTTTAGAAAAATGTTTCCTGTGTAATTTTGTAGTTTGGGACTTACTCTACACAAAATTTACGTTTGGCATTTTTTTTGCATAGGAAGCACTCAAAACATTTTTAAAAAGATTTTTTTTAAACAACATGACTGTGTGCAAATTTTCTATAGAATTGGCCTTGAACGGCAAACATTCACATCAATCCATGTTTCTCCTTTCCAATATTTCCAACTTTTCTTTCCCTCTGTACTACCCATGCAGCAAAAAGAATCCAATATAAATTAGATACATGTTATCCATTTTTTAATAACAGGAGATTGTTATTTTCTGGTCTCCGGCTTGCCTATCAAGGGAAATATTTTAGAAATGATTCCCAGAAGCTCTTTGCGTGTGTGTATAGCAAGTCAAGCTAGTGAACACTGCACTATTTAAAGGACCTTGAAAGCACCCTGGAGGTTGTCCCCAAAATGATTACAGTTCTAAAAATTAAATCACATATCAGGGAGGAAAGCTCAGAAGATACAAAGAACCCAAAAGAATATGCTTTTGCTTTCTATCTATCATGGGCTGTCACCAGACAACAGCAATTCGGAGGGAGGAGGCAAATACAGCTGGTGAATTTTTATTTATAGGTGTCCCATATTCCCCAGCAAGGAAAAGAAATAGTTGTAATTAACTCTAGCATTCATTTTGCATTCCAGCATAGAAGCAACTAATTTTTATACTATATAGATATATTACAAATCTTTGGATCTAAGTTCATTAGATTTCACTACTGTATAGGATGTGGATAAAAGGAAGTCAACTGCCAACTATGGATGATGATGATGATGATGATGATGATGATGATGATGATGGAGTGACAGCCATTTCACTCCTTTGACCAATTTTGCAAAATAATAATAATAATAATAAGTTTATAGCAATATCAATACCAACCTTTATTAGGCATAAAGCAAATATACAGCAGCACACATTACAATAATCATAAAATCATTAGTAAAATACTGTACATTATTAATTTAATTTAATTTAATTTAGACCATATTTTTGTTGCCTCTATCAGAAAATTGGCTGTTAACTTCGTGACCTGCAGGTTCCTATCTTCCAATAAGCATTCCACTGATAGTCCAACCAAACAGATATTCATTTCCAATAACCTTCTTAACAATTTTTCCCTCGGATTTTTATACAAAGGACAAAGCAATATAATATGATGAAGAACATCAGGAGCTTGTTCACAGTGACACACACGATTCAGAAAAGGGGTCTTGGAATATCTACCTCTGGTAACATTTGAGGGATGAATATTTAGTCCTGCAAATAGGAAGTCCTTTCTCGACACCCACAAAGAAAATAATCAGAAATCCTACCCTGCAAGGGGGGGGGGATACCAAGCATCGCTGGAGAACACACTCTGGGAGGAGCTGGATATATCAACTGATGTTCTCTTTCTACAAGACAAACCTTTATAGACTCTAAGCACTCCTTTTCTGTTAGTAAAAGAAGAGAATCAAAATTTAAACCCACCAAATTTACTTTATTTTCATAGATTTTAGCCCAACCAGTATAATACTAGTTTATTTATATTTTCCCGCCTCTCCTAGATGGATCAAGAAGGGATTACAGTCCACTAAACTACATATATTAATACATAACATGCTCATGAAACTGTCATGAAATGTCCCCAAACAATTCCATAAACCACCAGAAAAGCAAGAATAATATGGGTAAGGGGTTGCAATGGAGGCTTGGATCTTGACCGTTCAGGAGCCCCCATGTAGGAGAAGCAGCATGGTGTAGTGGTTTGAGAATTACACTATGGCTGATGCCACACTACAGAATTAATGCACTGTGACACCACTTTAACTACCACAGCTCCATCATATGGAATTCTGGGATTTATTTTTGTTGTGGCACCAGAGCTCTCGAGCAGAGAACCATGACAGTTGAAGTGGCACCAAACCCCAATAATTATGTCATGTAGATGCAGCTTGAGTTTCTGCAAGATCAGGGTTCAAATCTCTGCTAAGCCATAGAAACCCAATGGTGATTTTGGGCAAGTCACTCAGCCTTACAGGAAGTCAAGAGCAAACCTTTCTTTTGGTTTTTGTAAACTGTGCTAAGAAAATGCTAGGAGAGAGTCACTCCATAGTCAACCTAAAGACACACAACAATGGTGAGATAGTCCTTGGTGGACAAGGGGTTGTGTCCTTGTTTAGCCATGGAAACCCACTGGGTGACATTGGTCAAGTCACACTGTCTCAGATATAAAGGAAGAAAATGGCAACCTCCTCTGAAGAAGTCAAGAAAACACTATGATATGTCTACCATTAGTTGGAGTTAATTGAAAGTACATAATGTCAGCAACAATATAAGAGACTGTAGTTCTTGATCAAATCCCATGCTCTCAGCCTCAGAAGGAAGGTCATGGCAATCCTCCTCTGAACAAATCTTGCCAAGAAATAGTTTTTTGGAGTTTTAGAATAGAATAGACCATAGAATCATAGAGTTGGAAGAGACCACAAGGGTCATCCAGTCCAACTCCCTGCCATGCAGGAACTCCAAATGAAAGCATCCCCGACAGATGGCCATCCAGCCTCTGCTTAAAGACCTCTAAGGAAGGAGACTCCACCACCCTCTGAGGGAGTGTGTTCCACTGTCGAACAGCCCTTACTGTCAGGAAGTTCCTTCTAATGTTGAGGTGGAATCTCTTTTCCTGCAGCTTGCATCCATTGTTCCGCATTCTAGTCTCTGCAGCAGCAGAAAACAACCTTGCTCTCTCCTCAATATGACATCCCTTCAAATATTTGAACAGGGCTGTCATATCACCTCTTAACCTTCTCTTCTCCAGGCTAAACATCCCCAGCTCTTTAAGGCATTCCTCATAGGGCATGGTTTCCAGACCCTTCACCATCTTAGTTGCCCTCCTTTGGACCCGCTCCAGTTTCTCCACATCCTTTTTGAATTGTGGTGCCCAGAACTGGACACAATATTCCAGGTGGGGCCTGACCAAAGCAGAATAGAGTGGCACTATTACTTCCCTTGATCTAGACGCTATACTTCTATTGATGCAGCCTAAAATAGCATTGGCCTTTTTAGCTGCCGCATCACACTGTTGACTCATGTTCAACTTATGGTCTACTTGGACTCCTCGATCCCTTTCACACATACTTTCATTCAGCCAGATGTCCCCCATCCTATATCTGTGCATTTCATTTTTGCATCCTAAGTGCAGTACCTTACATTTCTCCGCATCGAATTTCATTTTGTTAGCGTTGGCCCAGCTTTCTAATCTATTCAGGTCATTCTGAATTTCAATCCTGTCTTCTGGAGTATTGGCTACTCCTCCTAATTTGGTGTCATCTGCAAATTTGATAAGTATACCCCCAATTCTGTCATCCAAATCATTAATAAAGATATTGAATAGCACTGGGCCCAGGACAGAACCCTGTGGGACCCCACTGGTCACTTCTCTCCAGGATGAAAAGGAGCCATTGTTGAGCACCCTTTGAGTTCGGCCAGTCAACCAGTTACAAATCCATGTAACAGTTACCTTGTCTAGCCCACATTTTGCAAGCTTGTTTGCAAGAATGTCATGGGGAACCTTGTCAAAGGCCTTACTGAAATCAAGATTGAATACAGACGATGCAGGGCTTTGTGTGAAAAATAAAATCCAGAGAGCTTTTGATCAATGCCCCTCCTGCAACATTATTCTGAAAATGTATGTCAGTCATACTGAAATCCCCACCGTTGTTCTCATCAAACCAGGTCTGCTCAGTCATGCTGGACATTTCTGTTTTCATTCTAGTGCAGAGATTCCTATTCATGTTCTATTTGCTTTATGCTAGAGGACTTCATCTATAGCGATAGCATCCACAAAGCAGTGTATCTTTGAAAGTGGCTGGCTTTTTGAAGCACCGTGTAGCACCCAGGAAATGATGCATTATAAAAAGAGCAACAACAGCCTTGAATCCCACTGGTGTCCGATGCATCCAACCAGATGCAGTTGGATCATAAAGCTAGAAGAGAACACAAGGGCCATCCAGTCCAACCCCAGTCTGCCATGCAGGAACTAACAATAAAAGTCATCCTGACAGATGGCCATTCAGCCTGTGTTTAAAAACCTCCAAGGAAGGAGACTCCATGACTTTCCGAGGGAGTGTGTTCCACTGTCGAACAGCCCTTTACTGTAAAGAAGTTCTTCCTAATGTCTTTTCCTGGAGCTTGCATCCATTGTTCCGTGTCCTGTTTTCTGGAGAGGTAGAAAGCAAGCTTGTTCCCTCCCCAATATAATAATAGTAATAATAATAATAATAATAATAATAATAATAATTTTTATTTATACCCCGCTCTTCAGCCAAGGCTATCAAAGCGGCTTACAATTTGTTAATTAAGACATTTCCCTGCCCTCAGGCTTACAATCTAAAATAGACATGAAACAAAAGGAAAAGGGAGAGGTGGTGGGGAAGGGGGAAAGTCCAGCAGATCTTCTCTCCCTCGGAGGCCTGGACCATGGCAGATGGATTGGAGGGAGGGCTCATCTTCATATGGCATCCCTTCAGATATTTAAACAGGGCTATGATATCACCTCTTAACCTTCTTTTCTCCAAGTTCAATATCCCCAGCTCCCTGAGCCATTCCTCATAAGGCATGGTCTCAAGACCATTCATCATTTTAGTTGCCCTCCTTTGGACACACTCCAATTTCTCAACATCCTTTTTGAATTGTGCTGCTAGAACTGGATACAGTATTCCAGGTGAGTCCTGACTAAGGCAGAATAGAGTGATACTGTTACTTCCCTTGATCTTGACACTATATGGCTTCCAGGCCTTTCACCATTTTAGTCACCACTGAATGTTTATGTCTCTTGAAGAATGGCCATATGCAAAAAAAGTTTGCAGAAGTGGATTTATGCATGTGGTGCTGTCGCACATGGTTGCATATTAATGTGCATTGGTCATCAAAGCACATTGCATATCAATGCACAGGCACATTTGGTTGCACATCCAGTTGTTCAATGTCACAATTCACTGGCAGCCATGTTGCACAAGTATTGCATAAGTTGGTGAGGTTCAAATTATGTTCCATCCCCTCAGCAGTGTAGGATCTTAGTGACTAATGTTTCTACATATATTGCTCACACGAAACATGATATGTTGTCTACCCATTCCTACTTTCCTGTTTGTCACAAATCTCTCGCTACAGGTACCCACCTGCCTGCCTCTCAAATGACTCATGGAAATACCCTGACCTCCGGTCAAGGATTTGCTCTTGTTGGGGAACATTTTTGTTAATGTATTCTCATTTGGCCTACATTTGCTGAACACACAAGATGTCAAACAGCTCAGTCCTGCTTTTCTATGCAAGATTTTTCTGGTTGGGAATAGGAACTCTGATTAGATATTGCCTCACTCTGTAGAAATTGATTGCTTGTAGGTATGCAATCAGGGGAAAATGCTCTTATTTTAAATATCACAATTGCATTTTATGGTACATCACTCGTGTCAAGTTAAATTTAATCATATTAGCATTAAAAAAGGAGAAGATATTCCAAATTCTTGCTCACCTCACTGCCAGCATGGAGCGTTTATGAAGCCTTCACTTTTATTTAATAATTGGATGTCTGTATTAAACAATTTGGATATGCCATATATCCTGCAACAAATCTATTCTATTGATTGCCTTTTTAACGCATGGTGAGAATGGGTGACCTCCTGGCTAGATAAAACTGTTCCCGGTTAATAACTATTTCTGCTCTCCCAAAATCAGCTCCTAAAAAGGGATCTATATACCTTCCCTGTAACCTGCAAGAAAGCTTGTTCAGGGTGCAACTAATTTATTCTCCTTGCAGTGGGAGGGACCCTTTCTCTCTTGAATACATGACACATGGATATGTGTATATGTATGTGTATATATATATATATATAGAGAGAGAGAGAGAGCACAAAGTGTTAATTTATAAAGTACTCTCCTTCTCCCATATATGAAGCAAAATTTGGACATTGCCCCACAAAATAAGAATGCTGTTCCCCAAATAAAATTGTCCTTCACTGCCCAAATTTCCAGCACTACAGTAACTTAAAGATTCAGCTGAGCATTTACAGGCACAGCTGAGGCATCTAAAGAAAAGGGGCGAGCAAAGTTACTAAGGGAATGCAAACACAGCACATAGAAGAGTTTTAGGTGGAAACGATCTCCATAGTTTCATTCTCTGCATTGCAATTTGGGGACTGAAGGAGCATTTCAGTTGGTGGGTCTGAATTGTTATATAGGTGGTGATACCTTTGTCCTGCCCCCATCCCTTCTTTATTGCATTTTTTTAAAAAATAAAATATTTATTTCCTATCCTGTATCACATGATCTTTCAGTGATGTACAATAAAATGAGTTTAACCCATTTTAAAGAGTAGAAAATAATTTAAACAGAACAAAAAGACATAGAACAACTTGACAAGGTAAAGCAAGGCTTGCGCAAAACAGTCTAAAACAATTAAAAGCCATGCCCATGTGTAGGTAAATGGTGTTGTGGTTTGAGCATTGGAGTACAACTCTGGAGACCAGGGTTTGAATTCCACTTGGCCATAGAAACCTATTGGTTGACTTTGGGCAAGTCACGTTGTTTCTGTTTCAGAGGAAGGAAAAGAAAATACTTTGGAAAAAATCTTGCTGAGAAAAGCCCACTTTAGGGTTGCTATAAGTCAGAAATGACTTGAAAGCACACAACAGCAACAGCAACAACAACTCATTGCCACATCATTGTGGTCTGGTGCCATTTTTGCTCTAGCTACTATCCAGCTTATTGAATTGTTCACAGCTCTGAATAATAATAATAATAATAATAATAATAATAAATTTTATTTCTAGACTGCCCCTCTGAACAAGCAATCGGGGCGGGTTACAGCAAAAGTTAAAACAGTGTCAGTTAAAATATCCCGTCACTTCCCTCACCACCCCCCTTAAGAAGAAAGTTAAATCACAGTAGAGTTAAAAACATGGAATAAAACAAAATAAGACAATAAAAAGCAGCAACAGGGAAACGGGCCTGAAGAACCTAGGTTGTATAGGGGGGTGGAAAAAACACAGGAAAGAAGGCTGGAAGACACTAGGGCCTAGGTTTGGAGCCAGGAGGTGATCACATTCTCTGGGAAGGCATGCTGGAAGAGGTGCGTCTTTAGGGCTTTTTTGAAGCCTCCTAAAGATGGAATAAGACACATCTCATCCGGCAGGTCATTCCACAGCTTGGGGGCGACAGCTGAAAAGGCCCTCTGGGAAGTCTGGACCAGCCTGGTCTTCATGGGATGTAGCAGATTCCTCCCAGAAGACCGAAGTGTGCGAGGGGGGGGGGGGTTGGTTCATACGGGAAGAGGTGGTCCCTTAGGTAGAATGGACCCAAGCCATGTAGGGCTTTAAAGGTTAAAACCAACACCTTGTACTGTGCCCGGAAATTGATCGGCAGCCAGTGGAGAGATTTAAGCACAGGTGTTACGTGCTCTCTCCTAGATGTTCCAGCAACAAGCCTGGCTGCCATATTTTGGACCAGTTGTAGTTTCCGGGTTAGGCACAAGGGTAGCCCAATGTAAAGTGCATTACAGTAGTCCAAACATGAGGTTACCAGTGCGTGTATCACAGTTTTCAGATTCCTCATCTCCAGGAAAGGGCACAGCTGGCGTATCAGCTGAATCTGGTATCAGGCACTCCTGACTGTCACATTCACCTGACTAGTCATGTGAAGTGACAGGTCAAGGAGCACCCCCAGACTGCGAACAGAATCCTTTGAGGAGAGTGTGACTCCATCTAGGACGGAAAGTTGTATTCCGAAACCTGGTTTGGGGCCTGTGACTGTGAGCACCTCCATTTTGTCTGGATTAAGCTTCAATCGGTTTTCCCTCATCCAATCCATTACCATCGCAAGACAGTCATTCAGAGTCAAGACAGTCATTGAGTATCAATGGACCCATTACTAGTGATCAGCACAGTATGGAGTTCCAAAATGAATTGAACTCTGAACTGTTTAAGGTGAGGAAGGTGATCTTGGGTAGACTAGGAAGACAAATGGAAAATAGTTCAATGGCCCAGAGGTGGATTAGGGAGCCTGGAGCAACAACAAAGGCAAAAACCTAGAGGAAAACGGAAGAGGTAACTCTTTAGGTTGTGGGAGCACTTGAGCTGAAGATTGAGAGGCATCCGAAACAGCCTTCAGAAAGAAGCTGAAGCCAGAGTGACAGAAGGTTGCAGTAGACCTGAGGCAATGACAACTGCCATGCAGGACTTGAGACTACAGATGAGATCCTGGGAGAAGTTGAAACATGAGGAACATAGGTGAGAAGCTGCAAATTAGAACCTTCTCATCCAAGCAGTGTTTGAAATAATGGGAGAAGAGATAGGAAAGGGTTCATGAGATTCACAATTCCTTCTTCTAAGACTTGGAAGCAATTAGGCATAAATAACTAGTGACTGATAATTAATTTTGTTTCCTCCCCTAACAATCCAAGGTAGATCATAATCATACTAGGACTATAACCTTTCAGGAGATAACTTCATTCTTTTTTCAATGTAATGACAACTTCACTACTATAGTTACAGTGGCTTCACTCAGTGGTAGAGGAGGAATATCACAATGTTCAAGGGCTGGTACTCAGGCTGATGTGTGTTGTGGGTAGTGTGGTGGACAGCAGAAATTTATACTTTTTTTTATGACCAGCAACTTTTAGCAACTAGCCACTAAAACTAACTAGTTTAGTTAGTTTTGAGAAATGTGAAAATAAAGATTCAAATTATGGAAATTATGGTGGTGACTCCACCTTGGGCTTTCATTCCAAGTTTAAACTAACTGTCCACCTAGTTATCATACAGAGTTCACCACTTTGGATAACCTCCTTAAGTCTGGAGTAGTTTTACAGGCCACTTACAGGGAAGTCATCAGCCATAGTTACTCATTCCCTTGGAGAATCCTTAGAACGTTGTTGTTGTTCTTGTTGTTGTTGTTGTTGACCTTCATGTCATTTGTGATTTATGGTAACCCTAAGACAAGCCGTTCATGGGATTTTTCTGGAGCTGACAGTCTGTGACTCTCTCAAGGACAACCACTGGGTTTCTATTGCCGAGCGGGGAATCAAACCTTGGTTTCCAGAATTCAAAGACATAGCTGTATTAGTCTGGAAAATTAGCATGCAAAGGTATCTTGCACCACCTTTGAGACAAACTGAAAGAAAGGTAGCATGGACTTTTGTAGACTTGAGTTGACGGCCTCAAAACTCATGCTACTAATTCTTTTGTTTCAGTTAGTCTCAAAGGTGCTACAAGAACCTTCGTCTCCTGAATCATAGTCCAATGCTCAAACCACTCCACCATGCTGGATCTCCCTTAGAACTATGAATGAAACCAATTACTTTTTTTAAAAAGTAACTTTCCCAGCTCTGCTCCTCTTCTGGTTACAATTCCAGCTACATCTTGGGGAGAAAACTGCTGAAGGCTCATCAGGTACCAGAAGGAACTAAAACCTCCTTCATCCCTTTCCTGCTGCACATTCATAGCCATAAAGCTGACTTGGTCATAGACCAAAAGGTCAGATGGCCTCTTTGACAAACAAAGCCAGTTCTTTCCCCGGCCTCCAGCCCATTCCCACATTAACCTACATTAACAGCCAGATCCATCTGATGATGGAGAGAATCACTGCCTTGGGATATTAACAGATGATGCAAATGAAGATGTAAAGGGGAATTAGATGATCAATCGCCATCACAGAGGAGTGCAGAGCAAGGAATTACACTACCATCCAGGTTGGCTCTTCCTTTTTCCCATTACTCATTTCTTTTGCCCTCCAACAGCCTGGCTTTAATTAAGCTACACTTTTCATGCACTTTATTACCTCTGGAATGTGACCCGTCAAAGGCTAGCTGCCCACCATCCCAGTGTCA
This sequence comes from Urosaurus nigricauda, assembly GCA_034509955.1. Classification (NCBI taxonomy): domain Eukaryota; kingdom Metazoa; phylum Chordata; class Lepidosauria; order Squamata; family Phrynosomatidae; genus Urosaurus; species Urosaurus nigricauda. Next base: position 32,789,991 of record JAOEGL010000008.1, on the reverse strand, counting down.
AAGCTCATTATCAAGGAGTAAGAGAAAATATTTGCTAACAAAAGAAGGGATTTCCCACTTCGAGGAGCTCTTCTTTGCAATTAACTAGAGGAGAGAGACTCTGCAAGTCCATTCCTTTACTGTTTCTCTGCCCTTAATTCTGCACCTGCCAAATCTTAAATGTATAGAATCAAAGTGGTGGAAACCATTTAGCCCAGTTCCTTTGCAGAAGTAACCCTGAGAGGCGGGCATTTCATTTTGGTTTTAAAACTTCCATGGAGGAGACACTGGCTATGTTGTTCCAGGGCTGATGGGATCTGCCATCAAACAACACATCGCTCACCCCTGACATTCAACAATAAGGGAATTCTTCTCTAGGATCATTTAATTAAACGGGACCCAACAATATAAGATTAAGAGCCATCTGAGGCACCACAAAACTCTCTTACAACAACAGTTCCCCCAGCTGTCAGCCCATTTCTGGACACAGTTCAAAGAGTGCATCTACACTATAGAAATAATGCAGTGTGACACCACTTTAAGGGATGTAGGTCCTTCCTATGGAATCTGGGATTGGTAATTTTGCAGGTCTTTAGCCTTCTCTGCCAAAGTGTGCTAGTGCTTCACAAAACTGTGATGGCCAGGATGCTCTAGGATCGAGCCATGACAGTTAAAGGGGCACCAATCTGTATTGTGTACAGTGTAGATTTCACCAGTGTGCCAGTTATGGCCTGTTGTTGTTTGCCTTCAGGTTGTTTCTGATTCACGGCAACCCTAAGGCAAACCAATGAGGGGAGTTTCTTGGCAAGATTTGTTCAGAGGAGGTTTGCCATTGCCATCCCCGAGGCTGAGAGTATGTGACTTGTCCAAGGTCACCCAGTGGGTTTCCATGGCCAAACTAGGAATTGAACGTGCTTTTGAAAATGGAATATTTTTTAAAATAGGTCCTTTAACAAGGTACTACGATGTTTGGTTTTTTTCACCGTATGTTTTCCATTGTTTTTAATGTAATTGATCGTTTAACTTTAATGTTAGTTGACCATTCGCATATTTAATTGATATTGCATTTGTTCTAAATTTGTAAGCTACCTTGTGTCCTGATTTTGAGCAAAAGATGGGGTATAAATAAAATAAGTTGCCATCATCATTAAGGAACAGACTGAAAAATTATGGAGGCGCAATAGAAACCCATCAAACACCTCAGGTGGAAAATGTTGGGTTTGAGAGCTGTCCCATCATGTTTATAAAAAATAATTGAGAAAAATTAACCATTTGCATTCCCTTCTGTCTTCCTCACCTTAAAGTATCAAATAATGGTGTCTATGCTGATGAGTGGAGAATCTACTCTGTGGTTTAGTTTAGACATGCTTGTTCTCAACATACAAAGGCTTAGTGGTTGGAGCGTTGAACTATCAATCAATCAATTTTATTTACACTCTTTCACCAAAGTATCTCAAAAACATATTAATATTAACCAGTAAAGGCAAAATTACAAATATACCACTTGTATGTACCATTTGTATATACAAAAATACATGAAATCAGTTAAAACACAAATGTGCATACAGACAGATTGCACCTAACACCAGGATGGAGGGACCTATCTTCTAGCATCCCATTTCCAACATTAAAAGTAATTCTGGTCCTTAGTGATTTGTTGGCGTGCAGCAATGACAACTGCACAGAATCAAACCAAGTTCTTAATTATTTGTGAGTCTACATCCTCAAGCAGTAACGGCAAGTAGTAATCAACTATTCATCCTGGGAAATTTTGTAAAATTGGGTAAATTAAAGAGGAGCGCACACCTTGATAGAATGGGCAATGCAATATGATGTGAAGAAGTGATTCAACTGAAATCTCAGAACATAAGCATGCCAAATTCTCATAAGGGAGCTTCTTATATTTTCAGCCTATGAAAACCAGGTTGTTGCAGACCTCCCAGAGGGCCTTTTCAGCTACCGCCCCTAAGCTTTGGAACGGCCTGCTGGACGAGATGCGTCTCATTACATCACTGGCTAGTTTCAAAAAGGCTTTAAAGACACATCTTTTCCGGCAGGCCTTTCCCTGAAGGAGAGAATAAATGGACCACCTACTCCCTGCTCTGAAAATATAAATAGAACTGGGAATTATTTCCAGCTGTCCCTTTACTTAATCTGCTGAATCTATCTAATGCGGCTTTGCACATGGATTGTTCATTAAATTGCACTTTGTTTTAATAACTGTTGACCAATTTTAACTGTGTTAATTTTAAATTGTCTTGATTTAATACAGTTTTAAGGTGGGGTGATTGGGGTGGGATGCGATTGTTGTTTTTACTGTGTATCTTTTTATTTTGCTGTACCCCACTCCAAGTATTTTATTAGAGGAGCGGGTTATAAATAAACATTATTATTATTATTATTATTATTATTATTCCAAAACTGCAGAGGGAAGGATGTTAAAATGGGCTGTAGTTTTAATGTCCGTTCCTCTGCAGTTTTGGAATGGCTGTAGTGAAGTCTGCCCTAAGTTTGGGTACTGTTAGCTTGGCCAAATAGGTTGGCCTAGCAAAAGTCACTTCCAATCTTCCTAAAACTGGGATTGGACTGGGATTGGAGTGTCAGACTATGTATGACTTTGGAGACCAGGGTTTGATTCCCAGCTCAGCCATGAAACCCACCGGGTGTCTTTGGGCAAGTAACATACTCTCAGTCTCTGGGGAAGGTAATGACAAATCTCCTTGGAATACATATTTCCAAAAAAACCTTGTGATTGGTTTGCCATATGTCAGAAAAGACTTGAAGGCACACAACAACAACAAAGCTAGAGCAAGCACAAATCAGTGAGAGTAATGCTTGGTTCCTCCTCAAATACCCCAGGGGACATGAGCAAAATTCAAAATGGCCTGAATAGACTAGAAAGCTGGGCCAAAGGTAACAAAATGAAATTCAACGCAGAGAAATGTAAGGTTCTGCACTTAAGGCGGAAAAATGAAATGCACAGATATAAAATGGGGGACACCTGGCTAAATGAAACTACGTGTGAAAGGGATCTAGGAGTCCAAGTAGACCATAAGCTGAACATGAGTCAACAGTGCGATGTGGCAGCTAAAAAGGCCAATGCTATTTTAGGCTGCATCAATAAAAGTATAGTGTCTAGATCAAGGGAAGTAATAGTGCCACTCTATTCTGCTTTGGTCAGGCCCCACCTGGAATACTGTGTCCAGTTCTGGGCACCATAATTCAAAAAAGATGTGGAGAAACTGGAGCATGTCCAAAGGAGGGCGACTAAGATAGTGAAGGGTCTGGAAACCCTGCCCTATGAGGAACGCCTTAGGGAGCTGGGGATGTTTAGCCTGGAGAAGAGAAGGTTAAGAGGTGATATGATAGCCCTGTTTAAGTATTTGAAGGGATGTCATATTGAGGAGGGAGCAAGCTTGTTTTCTGCTGCTCTAGAGACTAAGACACGGAACAATGGATACAAATTGCAGGAAAAGAGATTCCACCTCAACATTAGGAGGAACTTCCTGACGGTAAGGGCTGTTTGACAGTGGAACACACTCCCTCGGAGTGTAGTGGAGTCTCTGTCCTTGGAGGTCTTTAAGCAGAGGCTGGATGGCCATCTGTCGGGGATGCTTTGATTGGGAGTTCCTGCATGGCAGGGGGTTGGACTGGATGGCCCTTGTGGTCTCTTCCAACTCTATGATTCTATGATTCTGTGATTCTAGATTAATCACAGGATCTTCTCATTTTGATGTGACTTAGGTGCCATTTGTATTTGAGAGACAGAATGAACTGTTTTGCTAAACCTGCCACAAAAAGAGAAGAGGAAAGTGGGTGGCAGTAATGGTTGAAGCTAAGCTACACAATAATAAGAATTAAAAAGGGAAGATTACAGATGGATCTCTGACATCCACTAAAGACCTGCTAATAACAATTTAATTATCATTCAGCTAAGACTGATGTCTCCATCCCCTCCCCTTGCTGTGGTTTAATTTTTCTTTCAAATGAGAGTGAAATTTGCAGCAATTCAAAACTGGTGTAGCTTCTCTCATGATAGGAATGAGAGCACTGAGAGATGATTTCTTCTTTTCTCCCTTCATCTTATTTATAACCCACCTTCCCTCCATCCACCAGAACCAGGAATCAAGATGGCTTACTGTTTAAAATAAAGGAAAAATAGATTAAAAAAGGGAAACATATTAGCTTTGAAAAGTCTGTGTGTGATTTAAAAAGTATGAACAAAACACAATTTAAAATAGTACTGCATACAGCATCTGAGATGAGTTGTAATTTGCCACTCTAACATCCTCACTTTTCTTCTCCTGTGTTATTTTTAGTATCTTTGGCTAATAAAGAAGCCAATGAAGCTTTGAAAGCTAGGTCTACCTTGGGCATTTTGGATAAAGGTATCACTCAATTGTGGATTTTGGAGTTTTGTATTTTGCTACAGGTCCAACACAACATTCCCGCAACAACAACAAAAAGTCCTCCAAAGCTAGTTGGAATTTTTTTTTTAAAGAAGTATTTTCCATTCAACAGAAAGACAAAAAGTTGAACACAATGGGAAGCAGGTTATCAAACAAGATGGGACTTTAATCTGATTTTGTGGATCTCTTCTGATATTATGATGGTCACTATTGAGCTCATAGGGAGAAGCTGTACATTTGTTTGTCAATAGTGGTCTCTTTATCCAATTTTCCAAGTGTGAGTTCAACATCCAACACTGCTTTCTTGGAAGAACTTTGAAGAGTTATCCATTCATTGCTGGTTGGATGGAGTTTAACTCTCATGTTGGTAGAGAAATTGGTACTCCAACTTTTTCTTAGCGGAGGAGAAATAGCTGGATATACTTTTGAGTTTATGCGGCATTCATTGCCAGTTGAATGGAGTTTAACTCTCATGTTGGTAAAGAAACTGGTACTCAAATGTTTTCTTAGCATAGGAGAAATAGCTGGATATACTTTTGAGTTTATGCGGCAGCAGTTTAAGAGAATGAGGAGAAGATGAGAAGAAGATGAGGTGGTGAAAGAGAAAGAAGAAGAAGAAGAAGAAAAGAAGATAAGGAATGGGGAAAGAAGAAGAGGAGGAGGATTGGGTGAAGAGGAGGAGGAGGAAGAGAGAGGAGGAGAACTGCAACAACCTCAAATATAGCAATTGCAACAATAACATCAGCTGAACAAAAGTGTCACCAACTCCGGTAGTAAATATGAAGCTATTTTTTGGAGAAAGAAGGGCAGAGGGTTTTGGAAGGTTTTGTTCCAATTGTGTAACACCAGGAATGCCTGAGGAAAGTCCACATATCTTTCCTCCAAAAAGCCTCCAAGTGAGTCACTCCTGTCACACATCTGCCCACAAACACTCCCATGGGTGATGCTCATTCTCAGCAGATGCCTCTTCCTTTTCGAAACAGGCAACCAAATGCAAATTAAATTAATTAAAGGTAAAGCAATGCAGACACTGCAAAGAAGGGCAAGGTAAGCACAGATGGCCTACAGAGCAGCAAAGCACATTGTGGAACCAGAGGCAGAATCCACAAACTGCCCAGTGAACCTTGGATAATGCCAAAGTGAACGCAGAAAGGAGGCATAGAGGGGCTTCTACAGAGCCATGCAATGAAACTGAATGATGGGAATTGCGAATTTGGGTGGAATTCACTCCCACAGCCTACAAATATCTGAAGGGCAACATATTCCCCATTCCTTTTCTTTGTGGATTGTGAGGGCTTGCAAGAAAGTGGTTCCTTATTCATGAAATGGATAAATAATGACTATATTTGGATGATCCAATCACAAGAGCTAAAACAATCATGCAAAATATAAACAATATGTGTTTTGTGAAATTGAAGGCTTTCATGGCAGGGATCCGTAGTTTTTTGTGGGTTTTGTGGCTATGTAGCCATGTTCTAGAAGAGTTTATTCCTGATGTTTCACTAGCATCCATGGCTGGCATCTTCAGAGAATGCTGGCATGGAAGAATGCTGTGTGACCCTGGGGATGGATATATATATATATATATATATATATATACCACTCTCTTCCATGGCAGCATTCTCTGAAGATGACAGCCACAGATATTGGCAAAACGTCAGGAATAAACTCTTCTAGAACATGGCCTCAAAGCCCGAAAAACCCACAAAAAACTATGTGTTTTGTTTGTGTCAGATGGGAAAAAAATGAAGTTTCCATGAAACATGTCCTTCAACTGTCCCAATTTGGCAGCAACAATCCCGATCAATCATCTGCCATTCCAATTATTCAGCTGCTTATACAATGTCCCAGTTTCAGTCTCTCTCCCCCCACCTCCTTTTCCTCTTTGTCCACAGCACTAAACATGCAACCATTCTTTCTTGGCAATTGAGTGACACTGTTTTTGATAAACTTCCCTTGGGTTAGCTTTTCAAAATTTGCAACAGCTAAACCCCACCTTTACCCCTTAACCTTTCTTTCCGAGAAGTCATTTCTGGCAAATTATCCATGCCCTACAAAGAAACCGACCTTGTCTGAATCTATTCAGTATTTAGAAATTGTCAGGATAATAGACTGGACTTTTTTATTTAACAAATAGAAGGCACACAGGGCTAATTCTTTAATAGCTCAACAGCAAACAAAGGGATAAGCGCTCAATTAGTACATAGTGGCCAAAGGGAATGAATGAGATGCAGAGCCAAACATGCTTTTGGGGTTTTTTTCCCTCCCTGATTTTTCTTTTTTCTTTTTAAAGAACAAGAATCTCTGACTGGCATTCTATTAGTGACATGTGCATGTGCAAATCTTGAAAATAAAAATCCCTTAGGGTCACCATAAGACAGAAGCGATTTGAAGGCACACAACAAGAGCAAAGCTGCACTATGCTCATGGGGTGAATTACTCACTATAAACCAATGGAGGTACTCTCTTGACAGTGTTGGAAGCCGAGTTGCACTTATAGTAATTTTATGCACTGTAGTTGCTCATTTTACATGGTGAGTGCACACTGCACATGGCAGTTGTGCACTGTGATTGCGCTTTATGCATGGCAGATTGCACAATGGCATCCAGTCACTGACATGCATTGTGCAGTGTTGTTCTGCATGAAAGTCGCACAACATCGCACAATGGTGGTGTTATCTCTGCATGCTGATATTTACAGTACACCAGAGGGAGTGTTGGACTGCAGCCATTGTCAAGTTATTCATCTCTATACTTCATCTTCTCAAAGCACTCTCTTTTTGCATATTTTAAAACAGACCCAGCCACATGCCTTTCTCTTCTTCTTTCTATGGAATTTCAAAAACTTATAGATCATGTTCACCCCAGTTATGTTTGGGAGGAGAAAGAGAAGAGGAAGGAAGGAAGGGGAAGAAGAAGAGGAGGAGGAGGAGGAAGAGGAGGAAGAGAAAGAGTATGGGAGAAGGAGGAAGAGGAAGAGAAGAAGGAGGAAGGGGGAAGGAGAAGGAGAAAATAACAGAGGAAAAGGAAGAGAAAGAGTAAGGGAGGAAAAGGAAGGAGGAAGAAGAGAAGGAAGAGAGAGAGAGAGAGAGAAAGGGAAGGGAGGAAAGGGAAGAGGAAGGAAAAAGAAAAGGAGGAGGGGAAGAAGAAAAGACGACGAAAAAGAAGTAATAATCATAAGCAAGGGCTGAAAGAATTAAAAATAAGGCCCTGTGAACTCAGTTTCAAAAATTGATAGGTCATGTCCCCCTCAGTTATGTTTGGAAGGAGAAAGAAAATAGGAAGGAAGGAAGGAAGGAAGGGGAAGAAAAGAACAGAGGAAGGGGAAGGAGAAAGAGCAGGAGAAGAAGGGGGAGAGAAAGAGAAAGGGAAAAAGTAAGGAAGAGGAGGAGGAAGAGGATGAGAAAGAGAAATGAAGAAAGCAAAGGGAAGAGGAAGGAAAATGAAAGGGAGAAGGAGGAGGAAGAATAAGAAGTAATAATCATAAGCAAAGGCTGAAAGAATTAAAAACAAGGCCCTGTGAACTCTGCTGTCATGTAACTACTGCCGTTCTAATAAGGTGAGAATCAGTTCTGAATCCCATGCAGTCGCTGGAGCGTCAGCCCAGTCCCTGCCATATGGAGACAGGCTGGAATCTGTCAAGTTCACTTAGCAAATTTTATCTTCAGGGAGTCGGGCAGGCAGACTAGATACTGATAAACAGAATGCAGCTGAGATCTGGAGGCTAATGCTGGTACAGGCTAGACCAATGAACCAAAAAAAGTCAGTTTTCAATGAACACTGGGGGTGGGAGCGGAGAGGGAATTGGAATGAGGGATAATTAGAACTGCGCACTGAGGGATCATCACTAAGTTGGCTTGGAAGGTGCATTTGAGATCGTGATCACAGTGCCACAATTGTAAACATGAATATGGAACTGTTATGTGTATGTCTCACTTCTGACTTCACAATAAGTAAACAAGGCCTCATTCCCACTACCTTTTCAATCAGATTGTGAACAGGTTTGAACCGGTTCAAACCATCCTGGTTCCCACTTAATCCAAATCATTGACGTGATTCTGAGAGGGAGCAGGCACCAGAACCATTTAATCTGCATCTTTTTGATGCTGATTTTTCTGCTTCTTTTTCAATAAATCAAAGCGGTGCAAGTATGAACCACATGTGGATCAGAATTGATTCAAATTTCCCCTTCAGCCAGCTGGAACTGAATCATTTTGAATTGATTCATTTGTGAATGGGAACCACAAGTGGACTCTTTTGGAAGGAAAAAATGTGATTGAGCAAATGTAGTGGGAACCATGCTCTGCTGTTGAATTGATCTATTGATTTGGATCACACACCGATTTATCTACAAGTGGGATTGGGGCTCTCGATTGGTTTTGTTAATTGCCATCAGGTCACCTTCAACATATGGCAGACCTATGCATAAGAGGCCTCCAGATCACCTTGATATCAACAGCCCTGCTCAGGTCTTGCGGATTCAGCCTATCCATCCAAAATATGGTCTTCCTCTTTGCCTACTGTCTTCTATAATCTTTTCTAGTATGCCATGTCTTCTCACGATATGGCCAAAGTACAACAGCCTCAGGTCATCTTGCCTTCTACAGAGAGTTCTAGCTTTACTCTATCAGCCTTATTCATTAATAAATATGCATCCAAACACAACTGAAGCTAATTCTTCCTTCTGTTTTAAAAGAACATCCTTGGGGGGAAAAGGACAGACATAGCTAATGAAGGGTTCCTTCCTTTCTTTGTCATAGCAATAAAAGAACAGCAGACCTGCCTTGGAAAGAAATAGCTCCTAAGAATAAAATTGTTTAAAGTTGTTTTAATTCAATTGGGGAAAAGGTTCAAGTTGACCATTCCCATAAACAGAAAGGGAAATTCAAGGGAGGTCACCCATTAATAATTTTGATGGATGCATCCTATTTTGGAAGATCTGGGCCTAATAAGCTTTTGAGACATGAAGAATTCATTAAAAAGTCATGATTGAGTAGCATCCAAGCCCTTGTGACCTGTGAGTTTTTCTTTATACCTGTGGACAAGGAAATAATCAGTATATATAATCTGGGTTGCAAATAGTTGTTGTTTTCTGCTCTAAATCATCTCTGCTTTTCCCAAATATATTTGCATGTTCATTCCTGCAAGTAAGTGTTCTGATCAAGAAACAGGTAGTGATGATTTGAGGGATACACATTTGATCCGTTTAGCCAATTGCCAACAACAAGTTGGTCTAGGTGTCCTGCCTACTTTTTGTGCTTTTGAATGCAGATTTGAAGTGCAACACCATGCTTCTGAATTGGGGCATAAATTGCAACAACATGATCTTGAGCTTTTTGATTGAGATTCTAAAGCGAAATATGATTTTATGCTCTTGAAAGCAGGCCTTAAATGAAATAGCATGATTTTTGAATTGGGACATAATCGGAAATAGCAAGGGTCTGTGCTTCTGAATGCAGAACTACAGTACAATTATATTCATTATTATTCATTAATTGTTTTTAGAGTTATCAGATGTGTTAAATCTCTATTTACTTTATTTCATTTTATTATTATTTATTTCATTTTATTGTTATTATTTTGTCATTTTATTGCCTTGAACCTCATAGTATAATAAATATATTGATGAAAATATGTTTGCATCCATTTTGGAAATGCACACAGGCTTTTGGGGAAAGGTGCATATTTTTTTAAAAAATGTGTGCATGTTGTCAAGCACTCATCCCTCCTTTTGAAAACACTGGAAGGCTGGAAGTGTATATATTTCAGACTACAAAAGTGTGTTAAAGCAACTGAGAACATTTCTCATTCATCTCCTGTGTTAATGCTGTCCTGTGCATCACTGGTAAGATTGCTGCTGTTTATTGCCATCAAGTCAACTTCAACCTATGGTACCCCTGTGAATGAGAGACCTCCAAGTCACCTTGCTATGAACAGCCCTGCTCAGATCTTCAAACTCAGGGTCATGGATTCTTTGAGTCTATCTACCTATAATGTAGTCCTCTGCTTTTTTTAAAAATGTATTTTTTGGAAAAATACTGCTTTGATCCTATTGCAATACTCCCCCCCCCCCCGACACACACACATGCAGGGAAAGGAATGAAATTACAAGCAGATGTTGCAGAGTCTCCAATGATCATGTCATGACAAGTGTTATGAAGTGTGTGTCAAAAAACCATGCAAGCACAGTGATTAAAGTGGTACCAAGACAGGTATAGAGCGGGTTGAACAATTTTTTTTTGCTCCAGATGTATCATGCATAATCTATTGAGGACCAAACACCAAGCTATTCACACCTGTTTGCTCAGTTTCTTTGAAGAGCTTTTTGATGTTCATCTGCATGGCGTGGGCAGGTAGCACAAAGGCTACAATTGACTCCCATTCATTCACTTTAACTCGTGGACTAAAAGGCTATTGCAAAATAATGAGGATGTTCATGTTTGTGCACTGCGCTGGCATGAAAATACACATGCAACAGTTCAGCTCCTGAAAAGGTTGTGTATTATCATTAGCATAGCCAATCTTTCCACAAAACCTCTCTCACATCTTTGAATTGGTCGATGAGGATTCAACCATTAAATAACTGGTGAGCTAAGGCACTGGTTGTACAACTATGGGATCTGATATAATTACACTGTTAGAAATTTACTTTGTGCTGAAAGTGTAAAGGATCTTAGTCTTATACATTGTAAACTGCTTAGGGAGTGCTTAAGTGCACCGATAGGCAGTATAGAAATCTTTTTTTGTGGGTTTTTGAAGCTATGTGACCATGTCCTAGAAGAGTTTATTCCTGATGTTTCGTCAGCATCTGTGGCTGGCATCTTCAGAGAATGAAATTTCAGGAATAAACTCTTCTAGAACATGGTCACATAGCCCGAAAAATCCACAAAAATCTATGGATGCTTGCCACAATAGCCTTTGACTTCACAGTATAGAAATGTATGTGCTATTACTAGTCTCTATATTCACTTAAAAATAAGCCCAGGAAACTTAGTGAGGCTTACTTTGAGTGAAACAAGCACACATTAAGTCTGTGGAAATCTATGCTCATGTAGCAATGAGTGGTTGCACTACCTATCTGTTGAACACCGGTATTATACAATGGATTATATATCTGCCAGTGTGTATGGTTATTGTTGCATTGTTTAATGGGGAATGCCTAGTGGCTCTTTCCACAATCTTAGTGAACCAAACGGTACATTGAAGCCTCCAGCACATAGTTATGCACCATTCAATAATGTGTAACTGCATGTGAAATAACTACATTTGTGGAACAACCAAGGTCTGAACATCTCCATGGCACAGTGGCCAAAAAAGGTGCGGCCACATGTGTAAGAGAACATCATGTATGTGAGATTGACAGGACTCCAGCCAAAGTCAAATAATTGTTTAATGTATTGTATCATCTGCCTCCTTGCCAATAAGGCTGCAATGGGAAATATGTGTCCAATGGGGCTGCATCGACCCTGCAGCATTAATGCAATCTGACATACTTTAATTGCCATGGGATCCTGGGATTTGTAGTTTTTTGAAATATTTCACCTTCTTACTGAAAGCTCTGGTGCCACAGTAAACTACTAATCCCAGGATTCCATTGGATGGATCCATGATGCTTGAAGCGGTGTCAAACTGTATTAATTCTGCAATGGGGCAATAGCTTAGATATAATCAGAGCAGAGCTTTTCTCAGATCAGTCAACATAGGCAATGGTCAGGGATGATAAAAGTAGTCTGACAAATTCTGGTGGGAGAATATTCATATTCTACTGCAGTCGGACACATTGGGGCTTTCTAGATTGGCAGGAAAGTGTGACATGAAGTTGCCTTTTCCTTAATGCTTAGCAGCTGCACCGCAGCCTTTAGATGGAGCTGCGCTGTTCCGCAGTTTTTGAAAAAGAAGCTGGGAAAACCAGCACCTTTTAAAAGGCGCTTCTTCTCCCCTAAAACGCAAAAAGCATTTTCATGGCACACTTTCCCTTTTTCTCATCTAAAGGCTAGACTTTCATGCAGCCATGAACACACTTCTTTTTGCCAATCGAGAATAGGCTATTGTATCACTGCACAGTGTAAAAGCTTTCCACTTGTATATTAATAATTTTTATCTTATGGTTGACCTTTAAAAAAACTTTGGCATGGATGTGTCAAATATACTTATACTAAAAAACCTCTTTTTTTTTTTTTTAACCAAAATGATAATGTCATGAAATTACAGAGCGAACTGATAAAAAAGCTCTATGTTCTGGAATAGGAATTTATGGAGAAAGAAATTTGATAAGAAGATTATATTTTAGAATAAGAAAATGATGAAGAAATTAGTAAGAAGTAGGGTATGACAAAACAAAGGATTACTGGATGGATATAATGTGTAATATGCAAAGGAATTAAGATATATAATAATAACAGATACAAAGGATTATATCACAAAAAGTAAAAAAAGAAACAAAACTATTCAGATCAAAGGAGGGGAAGTTTTCTTTACCTTTCTAATATATATGTTGTGTGTAATGTGTATAATGTGTAATGTGTAATGTATTGCTGTATTGTATGTTTGAGATACATGTGTGTTCATTTGTTGTCTTTGGTTTTTAATAAATAAAAATTTAAAAATAAATTTTAAAAAATTGGCATACTGTAGTTGTTTTGCAGGCATAGAAGTTGCCTTTCACACATGTTTGTGGGTTCAGGTGTTCTGATTCAGTTCACAGTTGTGTAAGTGGAGTTCTTCAAGTTGCACATTCTTGGATGATATCTAGTCAGTCAATAGTGATTGTAATGTTTTACTTGAATCACTAGGATTGCAGAAACAGCCACTGTGGATTGTGCATTGGACAATGATAGAATAAGGATGCACAATAGCTGAGACACAGGTATTTACACAACATTATTATTTTCAAGAAAGTATGAATGTGTAGCAGAACCAACCATGCGAATGTAGATTTACAGTACAACCCAAAGTAAGATTGGAGATAGTGCTGAATATTTATAAGCATCAAAAGTGGGTGGAGGGGAATTATCAGCTTTCTTTCTAGAAAATATATTTCTGATTCATATATATATATATATATATATATATTTCCAAAATCTATCCTTACCACATATCTAACCACTAAGGCTGGGGGGAGGAGAAGTCTTAAAATATATTGCAGAAAGCTGATATTTCCTCTCAGTCTCCTATCTTTTCCATGGGAAATCATTTACTAACCCGAATGCCTTGAAGATACAAAAAAAGTCCAGCCACTGAAACCGGTCTGGAAGGATTTATTTCTGGGGAGCCTGATAGGGTTGCATGAATTTCATGATACATTTCTCCAGGACAGTTATTTATTTACTTACGCTGCCACCATGCTCCTTCTTCTTCCCCACTCCTTTGGCCAAAGGTATCCTTGATGGAAATTTAAAGTACAAACAACCTATTTCTTCAATGCTGGGAGCAATGATTTTTATCGGGATGTGATTCCCTTCTCATAAATCTCTTGTGTTGCTCCCAAATTGCAGAATGCAGGCCCCTCTGAGCAGCAAAACCTTTCTAGTTGCTACTTTCTCTGCAGAGAGGAAGAATACGGAGAAGCATCTCTCCAAACTGGCCTTTCGAAATATACAAAGGTTTGCTGTGTCTTGGTTTTTTAAAAGACTTTTATTATTTGCAGGCTTTTTGTTGTCATTCTTTAGCAATGATTGAAAAGGTTTTAGTGTCTGATTTGTTTTTAGTGATGATGTTAACTAACTTGAGCACTAGGGTTATTTTCTTCTTCTTTGAGCGGATAGGAGAAACAAAAAATGTATTACATGACATGAATTAAATTCTCGAACAAAACAATACAGCTTGAGTCTCCCTTATTCGAAATGCTTGGGACTAGAGGTTTTTTTTTGGGGGGGGGGGGTGTTGGAGGTTTTTTTAAAAAAGATTTTGGAATATTTCCATACACATAATGAGATACTTTGGAGATGGGCCCAAGTCTAAACATGGACTTCATTTATGTTTCATATACACCTTAAACAGATAGCCTGAAGGTAATTTTATATGCAGTTGCGTTAATAATTTTGTGTATGAAACAAAGTTGGTATGCATTGTACCATCAGAAAGGAGATGAAGTCCCAATTTTGGAGTCTTCAGATTGTGAAATTTTGGATAAGGGAGACACAACATCTATCTGTCTGTCTGTCTGCCTATCTAGAACATTTATATCTCACTTTTCAACCATAAAGGTTTCCAGATAAGCTTGCAAATTGCTAATTTGACAGATCCCTGCTCTCAGGCTTACAAACAAGAAAGACACAACACACAAGGAAAAGAAGCAAGTAAAGGGGACAGGAATTACTGTATATACTCAACTATAAGTCGATCTCATGTATAAGTCGAGGGCAGGTTTGGGGGCCAAAATTATGGATTTTGATATGACCTGTGGATAAGTCGAGGGGAGAACTTAGGGACATGGAACAAAAGATCTAAAGGATGAGGCAAGGAAAAACAATGCCAAGGAGTCCCGGTTTTGGAAAAAGAGCGGGATACAAATAAATATAATAGTAATATCATATCATATATATCCTACAAGCATTATTTTTGCTAACATTAAAGGTTGGATGGATGAGAGAGTAGAAGGGGATCAGTGCTTCTAGGACAGATTATAGTCTTGCCTTTCACCAGAGGATGTTCCATATATATATATATATATATATATGGGTTAAAGTACAGTGGTTCATTGATATGTCAACTCAGGTTTTCATGGTCAATTATTTGACTAAATTTTCTAGATTTGTACAGACTAAAATTTCTAGACTTGTATATACAGTATGTTCAGAGGTTGCTGGCTACTCTCCTCTCCCTCAGAACAACAGCAGTGGCAATACTAACAATAACAGGTTCAAGATAAGATCCATCATATCACCATCTTAGATGCCTTCAAGAAGGCTCTCAAGACAGATCTCTTCCGGCAGGCCTTCCCAACTTGACCTCCCAAAGAATAGCACCATCCACCTTAATGGTCCATTCCATTTTATTATTTTAGATTGTGCTATCAATGAAAATTTTAATTGTGGTTTTCTATTATTTTAATGGTAGGAGGGTTTAGGGGTTGATGTAACTTTTATTCTCTTATTGTATTTTTATTCTTGTTGCAATCCCGTCTTGATCCGCAGGGAGAGGCGGGAAATATAAATAAATCTTCTTCTTCTTCTTCTTCTTCTTCTTCTTCTTCTTCTTCTTCTTCTTTTGAAGACCCAAGAAGGAAGAGTAAAGGCGAAAGGCATAGTTGGCTGGCTCCTAAAGTGGCTAGTTTCCAAAGCAGCTACTGATAATAATGACCAACACAATAACTTTGGAGGCAAATTCTTACAAAACTGCTTGCTAAGTTTAATGGCAATGAAATGTTGTAGCTCACTAATAGAATCATAGAATCCTAAAGCTGGAAGAGACCTCAAGGGCCATCCACTGCAAGCTCATTCTGCCATGCAAGAAGACAAGCAAAGCCCTCCCAACAGGAAGCCTATGAAAACTCCACCATACTTTGAGATAGCCACTATCCAACATCAGGACGTTCTTTCTAATGCTGAGCTGGAATCTCTTTTCCTCTAGCTTGCATCCACTGTTTCGGATCCTATTCTCTGGAGTAGCAGAAAACAAGCTTGCTCCATCCTCAATATCCCCTTTCAAATATTTCAACAAGGCTGTCATATCACCTCTTAACCTTCTTTTCTCCATGCTAAACCTACCTATGATGCTTGATGGTTTCCAGACCCTTCACCATTTTGGTCATGCTCCACCTTGTCCATCTCCTTCATGAATTGTGACAATTGTGATATAGAAGAACTTAGCTCTGGAAAACTAAATTTGACCAACACTTCCACTTTTCCCTCTTTCCAATTTCTGCAGCCTCTGCTATCTGGCTCAATAGTTACTCTCCAAGGAAACCCTTGTACCTTCTTTTTACTCATTTATTTGGCATTACGTGAAAAAAGCGACAAAGTTTCCATTCAAGTCCATTTTTAATTCTGGTATTTATACTGGTTGCGGCTGTGATGATCCCAAGGGGTTAAGCAGCCCAGTAGCACCCTGCTTCTGGCCCTTAGCCCCCAAAGTATCCCTTTTTGAGATTCCCCTAGAGTCTCCTGGGTCCCTGCTCCCACTCCCTACTGAGTGGAATGGGCATCCTTGAGGTCCTATAGATGCTGCCACCACCTAGCGAATTCCAATGAGTTCCCCTACTTTAGCACACACTAGGACTTGCTAAAGGGATTTATAGTTCTCTTTCCTGCTTCCCCCTTTCTACCCAGCAACTAACAACCGAGCTAAAGGCATGTGTTGTAGGAACAGAGAGCAACCAGATGCTTTTAGAGAAAATGGATTTATTCTAACTACATGGAATAGAGCAATACAGGTATCATTCATGCAAGGCCTCCTTGCCTTACAAGTACAAGAGCAGAGTTACACAGATGTTCATTTCAAGCAAGCCACAGATAAACATAATAAAAGGCCTAAACGCACTAACTACCATATTTCTAAACTACTCATGCATAGATGGGATTTGCAGTCATTGAAGGGTTTTGGGATGTCAGGAGCTGGACCTCCAGGCCTGCTCAACCACATCCCTCAAGCCTGCTTCTGGCACAGGGCCATCAGCTGGACTTCCAAAACAAGTAGGATAAAGAAGAAGAAAACAAAGCCCACATGGCTTCAGGGTTTTTTTTAAAGATTTCACATGGAAGGTTCTTGAAAAGTTCCGGTCCTATTCACTGATTGGCTAATAGGCCATAGGTCATCTGTGATGTAGTTACTCATTAGCGTGTGATGCAAGCTCTCATCAGCATGTACCACCCCCCAGATTAACCCTTTGTAGTCTGAGAAAGCCCCCAAGTGACTGGTGGGTCCTAGTCACTATGCACCCCCTCCCCCCCCCCCCAAAAAAAATCTCTGACGGTTTGGAAGAAACTGGAAGTTGACGCCAAACTGGCTGAGATTTCATGTTGTGGGGAAGAAAGCATGTAAACAAACATATAACACCCCCCCCCCAAAGTCCATTTGGCTTGGTTGGGAACAACTGGAACAGAGCCACACTGGCTGGGACATCCTCTTGCGACCTATGAAAGAAAAGGTTAAACAGACCTATAACACATAGTACCACAAGCATACTAGAATAACCTAAATGAGAGACACAAAAAGCAAAGCAACATAGTAAGTTTGACATTTCAGGAGATGTTCAGTTCCTTTGTCATTAGTGGCCCACCAGCCCTCTGTGGAAGAGGCAGTCAGCCACAACATTAGAGCCACATGTTGAATGTCAAAGTCAAAGTCTTGCAAGGATATGCTCCAGCGGAGCAGTTTCTTATTTGCTCCCTGAACAGTGTGGAGCCACCTCAAGGCAGCATATCTGTCTGAAGAGTGAACTGGCATCCCCAGAAATAAAATCTTAGCTTCTCCAGTGTGTATACGATGGCATAGCACTCTCTCTCTGGTATGGACCAGTTGGATTCTCGGGCAGACAATTTCTTACTGAGGAACAACACTGGGTGCAAAAATCCATCTGGGTCCTCCTGCATCAAGGCTGCTCCAATGCCTCTGTCCAAAGCATCGGTGACTATTGTGAAGGACTTGTCAAAAGCCTTTGGAACGTTGCAGGGGTGTTGCGTAGCCCAAATGGCAGGATGTTAAACTCGAACAAGACCATGTGGGTGATGAAAGCAATGCGGTGCTTGGATTCTTCAGCCAGAGCAACTTGCCAGTAACCTTTCGTCAAGTCTATAGAGGAGAGATATTTGGTGCGACCCAGCTTTTCCAGGAGCTCATCCACTCTGGGCATAGGGTAATGTTCTGGCTGTGTCACTGAGTTCAGTTTCCTGTAGTCCACACAGAACTGGATCTCTGTCCTTCCATTCCAGGCACCAACACAACAGGTGATGCCCATGAGCTCTGGGAAGGTCGAATGATCCCCTTCTCCAGCATTTCATTTATCTCTTTCTCAATCGCCTGTTTTGCTGCTACTGACACCTGCCAGGTTTGTTCTGCCGAAGGCCGGTTGTCATCTGCTGCTACAACATGTTGAGGATCCATGGTCATGCCAGGTATTGGGAGAAAACAGGGAGGCAAATTTGGATGTCAGATGAGTGAACTGGTCACGTTGGGTAGGGTCAAGTCATGTGGGCAGGTGAATATCATCAAGGTCACCGCCCTCGCTCTTATCATAGAATGCTCCCTCTGGCCACTCTTCATCCTCTGCCTTTGCATCCTCGAGAGTGAGGAGGTGTTGCGGCCTATCGTAGAAAGGTTTCAGTGAATTGACATGGTAGATCTTCAGCTTTAGGCCAGAGTGTGGGAGTAGTATGAGGTAGTTGACAGTTCCAATGCACTCTAATATAGTGGCTGGGCCAGTCCACGAAGTTTCCAGTTTATTAGTTTGTGTCACCTTCAAGACCATTACTTGGTCTTCTGGTGTGAAGCAGCGCTCCCTGGCAATCTGATCATACTAAGCCTTCTGATCATGCTGGGCTTCTTGAAGCTTTTGATGAGCATCCTGCCATGATTCCCGAAGGGTTGTAGTTTGGTAACAAAATCTACTACATTTGTTTGTGGTGAATGTTGGTTGCCTTCCCACTGTCTGTGCACCAACTGCAATGGCCCTTTCACCTCATGGCCATAGACCAACTGAAAAGGCAAATAACCCAAGCTGGGGTGAGGGACAGACTTATGAGCAAAGAGGAATTGTTGAAGAGCAAGGTCCCAATCATTGGAATGTTCATCCACGAACTTCCGTATCATAGTCCCTAAGGTGGCATGGAAATGCTCCACCAGGCCATTCGTCTGAGGGTGATAAGGGACCAAAGTGAGATGCCGTACTCCATGTGCCTCCAAGAGATGGTACATGGCCTTGGACATGAAGTTCAACCCTGCATCTGTCAGGATTTCCAAAGGCCAACCCACCCTAGCAAACATGTCCGTCAAAGATGTCCAGTGGTGTGGCCTCTGGCCACCGTGTACAAAAGTTCACCAATGTGAGGACATATTGCTTTTCCCTGGCAGTCTTCCAGGGAAGGTGTCCCAAAATGTCCACCACCACTCTCTGAAATGGTACATCTATGATGGGCAGGGGTTGCATAGGAGCCCTTGTCTGATCCTGGGAGTTTCCAACACACTGACAGACCACACTGTATTGGACAAAGGTGGCAACATCCTTGTTCATTCTCCCCCAAAAGAAAGCCCTCTTAAGTCTGTCCTTAGCCCGCATAACCCCTGTATGGCCATTGGAGTGATCATGTGCCAGGCTGAGGAGCCTGGCCCTATACTTAGTTGGGATCAATAGTTGCTTTTGTGGTGACCAATCCTCCTTAAAGTCCTTTGACCAAAATTCATGGTAGAGAAGGCCATCTGTCACCACAAACTTGGTATGACCATTTGGCGAAGTGTCCTGTGCCTCACCTTTCGCCAAGGACCAGGCCACCTGTAATGCCAGGTCTGATTGTTGTTCTCCCTGGAACAGATCCTTTGTTATCGGGACTGGTTGGTTCTCCACCAGGGGAAGAGTAGATTGTTCTTCAATCGGGGAGGAGGCATGGCCACTGTCAGAGTCCAGGATCGACACTGCAGTGTCTTCTGCTGGCAGAGTTTCCAGTTGGGGTTCATTGTCACCATCCGGAAGTGGACACTGTGCACAGGTCACAACAGCCTCATCTGTGTCCCTGGGCGCCTCTACGTCAGGCAGGAGTACCAGGGAAGGTTGGACCTGCATGTCCACAGAAACCTTTTGTTCACTCTTGAAATCATCCCCTGCCATAGGGACTGCAGTGATGGGTTCCTGCGAGTCCGTGCTCTCCCCTGTGGCCTTCATCGTGAAGACCAAGGGATCGGCTCCGTCTCCTGCAGGATACTGGGGGTAACTGGTCATCCGAGGTTCATTCGGGCTTCGTGCGTGCATGCGACGATGAAAGCAGTGCCATTGCTCTTGTTTGACATGGAGGACCAAGTCGTCTCCCAGTAGTGCAGGACATTCATAGTCGCTGTACACTGCAATAGTCCAGAGTCCCTTCCATCCATTGTATCGGACAGGGACGCGTGCTGTGGGGAGCTGTGCTGATGGTGCCCTGAAGCCTCTGACAAGAATCTTGGTATTGTCGTCAATGAGGGCAGGGTCAATGAAGGATCGATGTATAGCAGAGATTTGTGCCCCTGTATCTCTGTATGCCACAACTTCCTTGTGACCCACCCATAGAGTCATGGAGGGATCAGGGTCCACTGGTGGGCCAGACGTAGCCGCTTGAGCCTGGGCTGAGGCCAGAACATGTATCAAGTTAGGTTTTTGTTTGCATTGGCCTTCATATAAACAAAAAAACCAAACAGCTTCATTTATATACCGCTTCATACTGCTTAAGGAGTGTCTAAGCGGTTTACAACTGTAAGCTACTTGCCCCCAACAATATGGGTACTCATTTTAGCGACCTCAGAAGGATGCAAGCCTAATTCGAGCTTGAGCCCTTTTGCTGGTCTTGAACTTGCAACCTTATGGTTTTGAGTGAGTGGCTGCAGTACAGGCATTTAACCACTGCGCCACCAGGGCTGCTTGTCCACACGAAAAGCATTTCAATGAGTCCTTGCCATTGGATTTTCCTTGTTGGGATGAGGACGGTTGTCGTGGTGGTTGGTGTTGATGAGGTTGAGACTGGTGAGGCGCCTGAGGTGGGTTAGGAGTAGTAGCTTTGGGTGAGTGCGACTGAGAGCTGTCCATCTGTGAGACGTGCTGTCCCAGCTGCAATCCTCTGTGATAGCCAGCACTGGGCAGTGCTGACCAGTCTCTTTTTGACTCCAGGTTCCTGTCTGCCATCATTGCTGCATCTTGGAGCTTCTTGGGGTCCTTGTCCAACACACAGTGGACCACATCTGCAGGGTAACGCGCTAAGAACTGCTCCAGGTCAATGCAAAAGCAAATCTCCTCTACAGAAGTTGCTTTATTTATTTGGAACCAAATTTCCCTTCTGCGTTTAACTGCATGAGCCCATGAGCCAGGTCTAAGTTGGACACATGGGGCTTCCAGGACGTCTCCCTGAAGCATCGCCTGGCTGCTTCAGTGGTGATACCGAGGCATAGTCTAGCTCTCTCCACAAAGAGTTGAAAATTATGCATCTCCTCCTGTTCCATGCTGGTTTCAACATCTTGGAGGACTCCGGAGTGTTGTGGGTTGAGTTCATGCATATACTGGTCTTCAGGGATGTTGTGATGTAGACAAGCCCGGGAAAAACTCTTAAGGAAGCTTTCAAAGTCGTTGCCTTCTCGCACGGCTTTTCCTGCTGTACCAGTGCAAGTGCAGGCTGAGTTGGGGCCCTCTCCTCCTGCAATCTGTGCATGCCCACCATAGATGTCTGCATCTGCTGTAAGGTTGTGGGTTGAATGCTCGCCAGCAACATTTGCATCTGCTCAGAGTTTGTATGTTGAATGTCAGCAAATACTGCTAGCATCTGGGTGACTGCATCAGGCAGGGTAGGCGCAGGCAAAGACGGCTCAGGGCCTCTTGGTGTTGACTGTTCAGCTGGTGTATCCATGAGTGGAAACCTGCCAGATCTCAAGCGTATACACTACTGCCTAACTGTATTGGCTTCAGGATTTTTAAAAGATTTCACATGGAAGGTTCTTGAAAAGTCCCGGTCCTATTCACTGATTGGCTAATGGGAAATAGGTCATCTGTGATGTAATTACTCATTAGCATGTGATGCTAGTTCTCATTAGCATGTACCACCCCCCAGATTAATCCTTTATAGTCTGAGAAAGCCCCCAAGTGACTGGTGAGTCCCAGTCACTACAGTCATGCCCACATTTGTTCCTCCCTGCTCCTCTTTCCCGAATTAGCTTTATTGGTTTTATTGTTACATTCTTAGCCTGCTAAGCCACTTCGTTGCCTTGTTTTCAGATGTTTTGATCAACAAATATCAAAACACTTTCAGCTTTCCCAGAAACCTCTCAGATGTTTCACCTGAGAAGGAAGTGTGAAATTGACTCTGAATTTAGCTTGAGGCTCACATTCAAGTGGCAGACATATCCATTTAGTACATTAGATACTTGGAGCCTACAGATCTATTCTCTGAGGTTTGCTTAGTTTTTCTTTGGCTGCATCCACACTGCAGAAACAATCCAGTTTGACACCAATTTAACTTCAAAATCAATATTGTTCTGGGAATTGTAGTTTACAAACTTCACAAAACAGTGATACCTTTATTGGATAAACCAAAATGCCCAAAATATATGCTGCAGGCTTTCGAACCTCCACTGGCTTCTTCATCAGGCAAAGGTAAGATTTATCTTTCCCTGATGAAGAACCCAGTGGAGCTTCGAATTCTTGCAGCATGTATTTTGTGTGTTTTGGTCGATCCAATGAAAGGATTACTGATTTGTGGATTTTGCATATTATTATATTGCTGTATGTTTTTGCACTGGTATATTTCAGTACTCTTTTCATTACTGCTACCAAGATATGTTTCTTTTTTCATTTGGTATCTGTTTATCTATCTAATATCCCCTTCTTTCTCCTGAATGCAACCAAGGTAGTTCGTACCAAGGTACACAAAAACTTAACTTTAATAATAAAAAGGGTTTCAAAGCTTGCATATTAAAAATGTCAATACTTTAAAATAATATAGAAGCATCTAAAAGTATCACAAGAGCAATTAAAATTGTAGCACACAGATCCCTACTGAAGACTTTCCCAGACATGCAGTTTGGAGTCATCTACATTGTAGAAATAACACAGTTTAATGAGCCAGGTTGGAGAGCAGGGTTTAAATTCTAGCTCTGTCTTGGAAACCCGCTGGGTGATTTTGGGCAAGTCACACTCTCTCAGCTTCAGAGGATGGCAATGGTAAACCTCCCTCTGAAGGAACTTGCCAAGAAAACCATACAACAGATTCACCTTTGGGTTGCCATAAGTGGGAAATGACTTGATGGCACACAACAACAACAACAACAACAACACCACTTTATGTGTTGTAGCTCCATCCTGGGATTTGTAGTTTTGCAATGTCTTTGGCCTCTCTACCCAAGAGTGCTGCTGCTGTATCCCCATGGGTTTCTAGTTTCTAGAGTTCTTAGGCTGAGGATCCTAACTAAGACTACAAATCCCAGGAATTGTGACAATTAAAATGGAATTATAGCGCTACCATTATGTCGTATCAAGGGGCCCGATTAGTCCTGTGCACTGGAAAAGCTGGAGAAAAAATCCTCTTCCCTTCAAAAATAAAATAAAAATAAAAGCAAACAGGACACCAGATATGCTAAGAAAATGTAATGTTTCACCAGCCTCCATCAAACATTCTTCGTCACATATCCTTAATCTTTGGACTTTCTGATACACCTTGCTACCGCCTTGCTAGTTTCAACACTGTAATAAAAATAAATAAATAAAATGTGATTTATATCCCACCTCTCTATCAAAGATAATCAAGGTGGCTTACATATTAAAACTTCATGCAGAATGTAAGAGATGCATGCCATTTGCAATGCTCCTGCAAAACTTGAACTTGCAAAACAAAATGGCTATACAGCTAACAAGCTCAAATGTCTTTCATACCCCTCTTTCTTTCCCTTCTTTCCCCACCATTCTTTTTCTAGCCTAGATTGAACTGATGTTGAGCCTATTCGCAGACACAGGCTTTGGTAATAACCTGTAGCTTTGCTGAAGAGGAAGGAGGGGAAGAAGAAGCCCCATCTAGTGCACACAATGCCACGGGAAGTCGAGGACACAACACACAATGCTTCTTTGTAGATATGGTCAAACATGATGAATGAGAAACATTCTAGCAGGTCTGCCCTGATATGGAGACAAATGTTATCCTGATAGTAAACAATTTAGCAGTGAAAGCGAGCATGGCGAATGCTCCTGATAAGAGAAATCTAAGGCCAAGCATTCCTTCCCTTAGGAAAAAAAAAGCAGACACCATTTTTAAAATTTTTCTATTTGTGTCTCTGAGGATTTCAAGACTGACCAGTGTGTTCAGGGATGGTGTTTAGGGTTTTCCTTTTTGGTGGTGTCAAGGCACCATAGTGGAATTATTATTATATAGATTTGGAACAATGATTATGGAAGGCCAAAGTGCAAAGGTAGGTGTCTTGCTGAACATAAAGAAAACAAAATAATGACCATGGAGGATCTACATAAATTCAGTCCAGACATGGAGGAAACAGAAATACAGTGGGCCATTGGTATCTTCTGGGGTTGGGTTCTAGGATCCTGGTGGCTACCAAAATTCATGGATGCTCACATCCCATTAAATACAATGGCATAGTAAAATGGTGTTTCTTACATAAAATGGCAAAATCAAGGTTTGCTATTTAGAACATATGCTTTTTTGAATATTTTGAAGCAGTGAATGCTCAACTCTATAGATAAAGAAGCCATGGATATGGAGGACCAACTGTAGGTAAAGACTTCCTGTACCTTGGATCAAACATTGACCGGAATGGGGACTACAGTCAAGAAATCAGAAAAAGATCAGGAATGGGAAGAGCAGCAATGAAAAAATTAGATAAAATCCTAAAGAGTACAGATGTACAACTGAACACTAAAGTTAGAACTGTACAAGCCATTGTATTCCCCACCACCATGTATGGATGCGAAAGATGAACAGTGAAGAAATCGGATAAGAAGAAAATCAACTCATTTAAGATGCACCATTGGAGAAGAATGATGAAGAAACCATGAACAAACAAAAAGAGAAACTAATGGGGCATTGAACAAATCAAACCTGAATTCTCCCTGGAAGCCAAGATGGTCAAATTGAGGCCAATACTTTGACTATATCATGAGAAGGCATGAGTCTCTAGAAAATATACTAATGTTAGGAAAGGTAGAAAGAAAGAGACCAAGAGCCACGATGGTTAGACTAAATTATGGAGGTCACAGGCCTGAATTTTCAGGATTTAAACAGATCAGTGGAGGAAAAGGGGGGCTTGAAGATGTCTCATCCATGGGGACACCATGAGTTGGAGTTGACTTGAAGGTAGTTACAACAAGAAGATCTGCTTTATAAGGATCTATTATGTTAGTGGGGCCCCTTAACTTCATGATCATCATGTTCATTGGAAGTACTATTTCAGCTTCAATTTTAAGATTAATTATTTTTATATTAATATAGTATGCAAAGGGATCTTGTAGCACCTTTTAGACTAACTGTGAGAAAGTTGTAGATAAGCGCATCCTGCAATTTATACAAAATCTATTTTGTGCTACAATCCTATGTCTATGCAAATCTGTGTGCACACACTTACTGTAAACCAACAGGATTGACTAGTTGATCTCAAAGACACAAGCAACCCGTTCAACGCTACTACTTTTACTGCAAGCAACAGTGCTCAGATTTTTCCAGTGTGACACATTTTGCAAAATTGCACAAAAAATAACACATGAAAAGGTGCAAATTTTTTCCCAGGAGCAGAAGGAGAAAGAGCCTATCAAACTGGGTCAGGTTTTTTTTTTTTTTGTTTTTTTGCAAAAAGGGAAAGCATCTGCTAAGCAGAGGCTGGATAGCCATCTGTCGGGGATGCTTTGATCTGGAGTTCCTGCATGGCAGGGGGTTGGATTGGATGGCCCTTGTGGTCTCTTCCAACTCTATGATTCTATGATTCTATGATTCTCTTCTCGAGGCTAAACATTCCCAGCTCTCTAAGTCGTTCCTCATAGGGCATGGTTTCCAGACCCTTCACCATCTTAGTTGCCCTCCTTTGGACCCACTCCAGTTTCTCCACATCCTTTTTGAATTGTGGTGCCCAGAACTGGACACAGTATTCCAGGTGGGGCCTGACCAAAGCAGAATAGAGCGCCACTATTACTTCCCTTGATCTAGACACTATACTTCTATTGATGCAGTCTAAAATTGCATTGGCCTTTTTAGCTGCCGCATCACACTGTTGACTCATGTTCAGCTTATGGTCTACTTGGACTCCTAGATCCCTTTCACATGTGGTCTCATTCAGTCAGGTGTCCCCCATTTTATATCTGTGCATTTCATTTTTGCGTCCTAAGTGCAGAACCTTACATTTCTCTGCGTTGAATTTCATCTTGTTAGCATTGGCCCAGCTTTCTAGTGTTTTCAGGTCATTTTGAATTTTGATCCTGTCCTCTGGGATATTAGCTACTCCTCCTAGTTTAGTGTCATCTGCAAATTTGATAATTATGCCCCCAATTCTGTCATCAAAATCATTAATAAAGATGTTGAATAGCACTGGGCCCAGGACAGAACCCTGTGGGACCCCACTGGTCACTTCTCTCCAGGATGAAAAGGAGCCATTGTTGAGCACTCTTTGGGTGTGGCCAGTCAACCAGTGACAAATCTATGTAACAGTTACCTTGTCTAGCCCACATTTTACAAGCTTGTTTTCAAGAATGTCATGGGGAACCTTGTCAAGAATGTCATGGGGAACCTAGTTCCTGATATCAAGATATACTATATCCATAGCATTCCCTTCATCTACCAAACTGGTAATTTTATCAAAAAAAGAGATCAGATTTGTCTAGCAAGACTTGTCATCCAGTGGGTTTCATGGTTGAGCCTGGAACCAAACTCTGGTTTCCAGAGTCTCAGTCCAACACTCAAACCATTATGACACACTGGCGTGAAACAAGTCAGGATTTCTATCCTTCAATGTGACTGATCTGCGATGGGACTTGGACCGAGATAGTATGGATGAAGCTTGCAAGGTTCATGTGGGGCTTTCTGATCAGCCAAGGTTTGCTGCTAAGTTTTGACCAGT
The DNA here is from genome assembly GCA_034509955.1 of Urosaurus nigricauda. Lineage (NCBI taxonomy): Eukaryota > Metazoa > Chordata > Lepidosauria > Squamata > Phrynosomatidae > Urosaurus > Urosaurus nigricauda. The sequence goes on along the minus strand of JAOEGL010000008.1, from coordinate 32,762,887 downwards.
GTTAAGGCCTCTTTGACCTGGATTGGGCCAATCCACCATATCTTTAAATAGGGCTACAATAGTAATTTCGTCTATTATTGAGGATGAGTGAATTGAGTAGTTCTCAGGGCAAAGTCGAAGGTTTTAATGGCTCACATCCATAGTTTTTTTTTTGGGGGGGGGGGTTGGGCTATGTGGACATTTTCTAAAAGAGTTTGTTTCTGACGTTTTGCCAGCATCTATGGCTGGCATCTTCAGAAAATTCAGTTCTCATTGCGTTTTGAAAGCTGGAATGTAATGGAAAAATCTCTCCAGAAAATGCCATGTTTCACAAATATTTGCAAATATCTGAAAAATCATTGAAGAATATTTCTCTTGAGGGTTGATAAACCTTGGCAAGAAGATTCTTGGACTGATGAAAATCTTAGCTAAGTAAACTTGCTAGGAAGAAAGTTTAAACAAGAGTAGATCCTACTGGTAGCATTTGGCGATAGTCACCCTTTTCATTTTGTTTCAAAACCTCACACAAGTGAGAGCTATGAATCTTCAAACCAGACCAAGCAACCCTCTAATCATAAACAGAAAAATAAAAAAGGAAGCCATAAAATCAAAGCTTGGAAAAATTTATTTCATTATTTACATAAACTCTCATGATTTGAGGCAGGGCACTGTCCCATGAATGTGATTTATTCCGATATTCTGGAATAAAGTGACAAAAGTTCCTTAGTTTTACAAGCGGTAAATGAATCTTTCCCTCCACAAAACAAAACAAAACAAAACAAAACAACAACAAAACCCAGTAGATTGTATATCTCATTTTCTAGCAGATTCGACAGTCCATCTTAGTCAAATAAAGATTTGCCATAGCCTGGATATAAACCTTATAATAATACCTGTCTTGGAGGCCATGACAAATTATATATTTTGCAATGGACCATACTTGCGTCTTTCTCCACTGATTTGTTAGGAACAATAGCCTGATCCAAAAATTTTGTCAACTACTGCATGCACCTAATAAAAGGCAAAGTTTCTATGTAACTACTCAGGTTTTTGGAACCTAGGCCTCCTGTCCAAAAGATTTCCAAAGTCCTGTCTAATAAATTGGTCTTCTTGCATTGGCTCAATGGGGAATCTGGATGACAAAAGGACACATCCTGGCTTTGCACAAACAGACCAAATAACGTCTGGACCATTTAGCACCAGACCCATAGTAGAACACCTTTGGAACAGAATAAAATGCCTCCCCATTTGCCCCTAAAAACAACAACAGCACAAACAATAACCCTATATCACAATATTAAAAGACTGGGGGTTCCCAAGACATAATTCAAAAATCTGGACAAGGTTGATGGAAAGCAACACTGAATTCTTATGTGTCTGCTGCATTTTTAACCGTCTTGCATTTGTATGCTTCCGAAAACCACATAACACCGGTGTTAAGTCTCTCCACTGGCTGCCGATTAGTTTCCGAGCACAGTACAAAGTGTTGGTTTTAACCTTTAAAGCCCTATATGGCTTGGGTCCATCTTATCTGATGGTCCGCCTCTCCCCATATAACCCCCCCCCCCGCACGCTTCAGTCCTCTGGGAGGAATCTGCTACAACCTATGAAAACTAGGCTGGTGCAGACCTCCCAGAGGGCCTTCTTGGCCATTGCTCCCAGGCTATGGAATGACCTGCCGGAGGAGATGCGTCTCATTACATCTTCGGATTGCTTCAAAAAAGCCTTAAAGATGCATCTCTTCTGGGAGGCTTTCCCAGAAAGTTCTTAACACCGGCACTGTTTGGGTCTAGCTCTCCCTTTAATTTAATTTTTTAATTTTAACATCTTGACCCTGATACCCATGCAGGATTTCCCTCCATGTCAATTAAAATGGAAAACTGGGGAGACAGGTAGTCTTGGTGGTTGTTTCTTGTCTTTGAAATTTCCTGTCTTTGGTCTGGAATACCAGTATTCAAAGGGATCTTGTAGCACCTTTGAGACTACCTGAGCAAAAGTCATTGTAACATAAGCTTTTGTGGATAAGGGCTGCATCCACACTGCAGAAATAATCCAGTTTGTCATCACTTTAACTGTCATGGGTCAACGCAATGGAATACCAGGAATTATACAATTCTCAGAATTCCATAGCATTGAGCCATGACAGTTAAAGTGGTGTCAAACTGGATTATTTCTGCAGTGAGGATGCAGCCTTGATCAACTTTCACAGAGAGTAGACCAAGTCTACAAAAGCTTATGCTACAATGTTTTTCACTCAGCCTCAAAGGTGCGACAAGATCCCTTTGGATACGACAATCAGTGTTTCTGTGTCCAAGTTTGCTTTACATTATGGTCTAGCAAAGGGAACCCCAGAGAATGGAATATGGAAATCTTGAACCCATATGTAATCCTGCAGAGTCACAGGACAACTTCGGACAAAAAGCTCTTCTTGCAAGACTTCCCTCCTCTGCAGCCTTAACTCACCTTGTTCAGGGTTAAGGCAAGCTAAGACAGACAAGACAAAAAGCCATAAGATCACTGCTAGACTCAACTATTTTCATTTCAATGGACAAGCTTTGATCACTCTCCGTCAGGTTAGACAAAGATGACCTGTCTTTTTAAGAGATATTTTTCTCCTTTGATCTGGCCTCCCTTTCAAACTGAGCCCTTTGCTGTCACCATGTTTAAATAAATACTTCATAACAAAAAGAGATAAAAATTCAGATAAAATAAAGCGTAAGTGTGTCACCATTAATGCCCTATCCTCAAGGCATTTTCTAATCCATTCTTTAAAGGAAGAACTGGTTATTACAAAACAGATCGATTTACCTGTCCATCCATCCATCTCTCTATCTCACTATCTTTCTACTCATCAATCTAATCCAATCTAATTTTGCACCTTTCTCTTTATATGGGACATAAGTTGAGGTTATCCTATCTTGAATTTCCCGCATTCACCCAGTTTGCCATATATCCTACAATAAAATCAGACCTTGGAAAAGTTACAATAATGTCCTACAATAAAAACCAGACCTTGGAAAAGTTACAGAATCCCCTATTAGCCTGGCTACTATACCTGTTTTCTGGAGGACGATGGGAGCTGTAGTTTCAAACAGTGGTGTTTCTGAGCTTGGAATAAAATACAGTCAATGCTCCATAACTATGGGTTCTTTATCCATGGATTCAACTGTTCTCAGCTTCAAAACATTCCTCTCCAAAAATTAATCCAAAACAGAATTCTTGATTTTGCCATTTTATAAAAAAGGACACCATTTTACTACTCCATTATATATATATATATATATATATATATATATATATATACACACACACACACACACACACACACACACACACACATATATATACATATATATACATATACCGGAGACTGAGAATCCACAGATTTTAGGATCTATAGGGGATACTGGAACCAAACCAAGGCCCACTGTAATAGGAAATGTCTCAGGCTGTTGATTCATCAGTCTCAAAGTGGGCAAATTGTTACCTGTGGACTACATGTAGCACCTGGTTCTCACTTTTGTGGATGCTGGAGCTGCTCCTGAAACTTATTTTCTCCTTCCTACTCTCCAGCTCATTGAATATTGGTATGGAATGGAGCACTCCTGAGATCCAGAGCTGCTTGTTCTGACTGGACGAACGGAAATCCATTGCCATTGGGATTAGCTGTTGTGACTCCATTCCAACACTCCTTCCAGACCTATCCACATATCTAGTGACCGAATCAGGTTTTGTCCTTTATGCAACTTCTGTCTACAAGGCATGTTTCCCATATACATATCCACCACTGAGTGGACACATGCTGTTCATTATGATATAATAGAATGGAAAAGGTGACTCATGAGCAAAGCTTGGAGAAGTCAAGGCTAAAAGGGCACAGCTGAAATAAGAAAATTGGAGCTGAAAGATATATTGTATATACTCATGTACTCATGTACTGTATATACTCATGGTCAAGGGGACAGAGTGGGGGAATTTCAGCACAGAATAAGTAAAGAGACAGTACAGGAATACCTGGTTAATCTAAATGAATACAAATCTCCCGGACCAGATGAACTACATCCAAGGGTATTAAAAGAACTGGCAAAGGTGATATCAGAGCCATTGGCAATAATCTTTGAGAACTGCTGGAGAACAGGAGAAGTGCCAGCAGACTGGAGGAGGGCAAACGTTGTCCCCATCTTCAAAAAGGGAAAAAAAGAGGATCCCAACAATTATCGTCCAGTTAGTCTGACATCAATTCCAGGAAAGATTCTAGAGCAGATCATTAAGCAGAGAGTCTGTGAACATTTAGAGGCCAATGCCATAATCACAAGGGAATGCTGTGGATATAGTATACCTCGATTTCAGTAAGGCCTTTGACAAGGTTCCCCATGACATTCTTGCAAACAAGCTTGCAAAATGTGGGATAGACAAGTTAACAGTTACATGGATTTGTAATTGGTTGACTGGCCGAACCCAAAGGGTGCTCAACAATGGTTCCTTTTCATCCTGGAGAGAAGTGACCAGTGGGGTCCCACAGGGTTCTGTCCTGGGCCCAGTGCTATTCAACATCTTTATTAATGATTTGGATGACAGAATTGGGGGCATACTTATCAAATTTGCAGATGACACTAAACTAGGAGGAGTAGCTAATATCCCAGAGGACATGATCAAAATTCAAAATGACCTGAATATACTAGAAAGTTGGGCCAATGCTAACAAGATAAAATTCAATGCAGAGAAATGTAAGGTTCTGCACTTAGGGAGGAAAAATGAAATGCACAGATATAAAATGGGGGACACCTGGCTGAATGAGACCACATGTGAAAGGGATCTAGGAGTCCAAGTAGACCATAAGCTGAACATGAGTCAACAGTGTGATGCGGCAGCTAAAAAGGCCAATGCAATTTTAGGCTGCATCAATAGAAGTATAGTGTCTAGATCAAGGGAAATAATAGTGCCACTCTATTCTGCTTTGTTCAGGCCCCACCTGGAATACTGTGTCCAGTTCTGGGCACCACAATTCAAAAAGGATGTGGAGAAACTGGAGCGGGTCCAAAGGAGGGCAACTAAGATGGTGAAGGGTCTGGAAACCATGCCCTATGAGGAACGACTTAGAGAGCTGGGGATGTTTAGCCTGGAGAAGAGAAGGTTAAGAGGTGATATGATAGCCCTGTTTAAATATTTGAAAGGATGTCACATTGAGGAGGGAGCAAGCTTGTTTTCTGCTGCTGCAGAGACTAGGACACGAAACAATGGATATAAATTGCAGGAAAAGAGATTCCACCTCAACATTAGGAGGAACTTCCTGACAGTAAGGGCTGTTCGACAGTGGAACACACTCCCTCAGAGTGTAGTGGAGTCTCCTTCCTTAGAGGTCTTTAAGCAGAGGCTGGATGGCCATCTGTCAGGGATGCTTTGATTTGGAGTTCCTGCATGGCAGGGGGTTGGACTAGATGGCCCTTGTGGTCTCTTCCAACTCTATGATTCTATGATTTTATGATTCTATGAAGTCTAGAAATTTCAATCAAAAATTGATCCAAAAAACTGAATTGACTTATCCACGGGTCAATGCACGTTTTGTACTTTAACTCTTATTAAGAAATGGAAGTAACCCCTGGTAAAAGCATATAATCTGTCCTGAAAGCATTAACCCTATCTAGTCTTTCATACATCCAACCTTTATTGTGAGCACAAATAGTTATGCCTGATGAAATTTTTAAAGTTCTTTGGCATTGTTTTCCTTTTGTTTCATTCTTTAGATCCTCTATAACATGCCTCTAAATTTTATCCTCGACTTATCCATGGGTCATATCAAAATCTATAATTTTTACCCCCCCCCCCAAACCTGCCCTCAACTTATACACACAGTCAAATTATACACACACAGTCAAATTATACACACAGTCTATTCCCAATGAAGTGTTGTTTTCTAGTTACACAAATGGGCCTGGGGAAATCCAAACCAAGTATATGAAACTGTTGGATCAGGGATTAGACAACTGCTTGGAGTCGAACAATCTGGTCATGCTCCAAAGAAATCATGCTCAAAACTATTGGGGAAAAAAATGTTGCAGTGGGATTCAGGTTGCAGACTGATACTTCCATAAGATCCAAAGTGCTGAACACTATCCTGCAATTTCAGCATCATGGATCATCTTCTTCAAAGCTAAAACCTGAATTTTCCACCTGCTGAAATGGAAGACACCAGATGCCATAGAACAGTGATTCTCGACCTTTGGGCTCTCTTAATGTTTTAGACTTCAACTCTCAGAAGTCCCAGCCAGCTTACCCAAATGATCAGGAATTCTGGGAGCTGAAGTCTAAAATGCCTGGAGGACTCAAGGTTGAGAACCACAGGATGGTGGTGGTGAAGAAATAGTATGTATTTATATTAAACTTGTCAAACTGCATTGTTACTCTATGTCTAATATTTCTTTCCTCCCCAAAAATATATATGTATGTATATCTTTGCTGAAACCAGCTGGAAGTCCTAACATTTCATCCATACTGTTATACTTTACTGCTGCCACCTGCTTGAAAGTTCCTCTCCCCATAAACCGGTAGAGTTCCCCTGTTTCAATATTCTTTGACATTTTACCATAACTACAGAGCTGACCATTTCTCAGTTTCCAATTGCTCTACAGCCACTCTTGAATTATATTGCCTCGGTAATAGAATAAAGATCTTTCTCCACTGTAATACTAGACACCCCCTTCCTTTTTTCCCCCATACCCAGATGGTACAAATTGCTGTAACAATTACAGTGCAGCTTCTGCTCCTTAAATGAACCCCCATAAACCCCACAGAGTTAGATTAGATTAGGGAATTGGGAGGTGAACAGGAGCCTGGCCAGTCATCTCAGCTGAAGCAGATCAGGAATTAATGTCACCCATGGATCACTCTGATGGGATGCACGCAATATTTCCAAAGTAATGTTGAATGTCCGGGCTCTTTGAATTTACCCACTCCTCCTGAACTTTGGAGAAAGACAAAAGCAGGAGGCAGGCAGGATCAATGCTGTGGCAACCCAGGAATGAAAACAGCAGTAGCACCTGCATTTCTATACTGCTTTATAGTGCCAATCACTCTCTACATGGTTTACAATGTGTTAGCCAATTGCCCTAACAAACGGGGGTACTCATTTTATCAACCGACCAAAGGATGCAAGGCTGAGTCAACCTGTTAAGGATTGAACACACATCAGTTTGGTTGCAGAACCAGCATTTAACCACTTCACCACCAACTGAAGTCAAAGGCTGGAATCCAGTTTGGTATCCTACACTTGTGTAAGTTCAGTTATGGAAGTGGTTGGACCCTTTTGTGGTCATGTTCGGTTCAAGGCTGCAAAAGTGGAGTTGTGCATGGGATTGCCATCACACATGGATTAGGATGGGAGAAATTGGATGTTTAAAAAAAAATGGTTGAAGGACATGTTGCAAAGGGATCTTGTTGCACCTTTGAGACTGTGTGGAAGAAGTTGTATCACGAGCTTTTGCAGACTTGGTCTGCTCCCTCAGATGTAGGAAGTAGATCAGGTCTACAAAAATTTAGGCTACAATCTCTTTCACCTATTTAGTCTCAAACGTGCTACAACATCCCTTTGTATACTGATATTCCAGACTATCATGACTGTGTCTCTGAATGTTTCTTGACAGATGAGAAGAATCCTGGACTGAGAGAAATATTCAGAATGTGGGACTTGCTCTATACAACATTTGCGTATGATTGCTTTGCTCAGAAAATACCACTTTCTTTTTCTCCTTCAAAATATTGGTTTTGTGCAAAACTACCATATGTAAATTTTGTGAAGAAGAAGTTCGAAGCTGCAAATAAGTCTTCAAAAACTGTGCAGCTTTCAAAAACTTTCTTATAACAAAAAGAAAATTGACAGAAGTAGACATTATGTCCTTTGAAAAGAACATTAGCAAAGAATTACATCCCTGACATGGATATCTATTGCATATGTATGTGCACTTCATATTGTGCATGGTTATGCATTGGACATTTGTTTCCATGCCTATTTGGTTTTGTAGCTGGTTTCACATTTGGTGTCTTGGTTCAGTTGCACAATGCTACCATTCAATACAAAGACTATGTAGCTGCAGGGGAGATGAATTTTCTCACCAACAATGGATTGGATGAGTTATCCCTATTGTATTACTGGGTCTGTGTGGCTTGAAGGAGCAAATAAATAGGTGGGCTGGAAATCTGTTGGTCTCTTACACATTCAGAGGCTGTCCTCCAGAAGTAGTTAGACATTTTTGTCTAATGTCTAATATGGAATATCCATATGTTCAAGCTTGTGGAAGTGGAGTTTTGGATGCTGTGCCATTGCATAGGCACACAGGCATGCTCATGCAGAGACGTATGTGGATTGCACACACATGGCATTTGGTTGCACAGTTAGTTGGACATCTGATTGCATGTTCAGTTGTGCAATGTTACCATTAAACTAAAGGGGTGTTTCACATAAGCAATTCAAACTTGCATGCAGAGATTCATGCTGTGCAATCCTCATGGGGGATCCTGGGCATTAGCTTTCCAAAATATCTGTTTCTGTTGGAAATGGGAGGTATCAGAACAGATTTCTTGTTATGGAGCAAAATAGTTACCTCCATTTATTGGGTATCCTTGTGGATCTGGCTGAAGGTACCTGCACACCAAAGTTCATCATGCTGGTACTCTTGGAGTGTGTCTGTGCAGAGTGAGAGAAATCCAGTCTGGTAGTTAGTGAGAAACGGGTGAAAAATAAAACAGCAAGTTCCCTAATGTGACTCCGCAAACATGGGAAAATTTGCAAAGCTATTCAAGATACGGGGAAAGCTTCCACAATTTTTCAAATGCTATGCCCACCATCTGTCCTACTTCAGAGAGGACAACATTTCATGTCAATATCTCCTCTGTCTGATGGGCTGTTCAGTTCAAGTCTGATCGAAAGATAGAAAGCCCCAAGAAAGAAGAGCCCATGGGCCTAAATGTTACCCAGCCATAGTTAGCATCTGCATCATAGACTGAGCAGCTGGCACACAGGTCACTGGGTCATAGGCTTCTACACTATTGTGAAATGCATCATTTCTAAAACTGCATCTATAGATATGCATGGAATCATAGAGTTGGAAGAGACCACAAGGGCCATCCAGTCCAACCCTCTGCCATGCAGGAACTCTCCATCAACGCATCCCTGACAGATGGCCATCCAGCCTCTGCTTAAAGACCTCCAAGGAATAAGACTCCACTACACTCCAAAGGAGTGTGTTCCACTGTCGAACAGCTCTTACTGTCAGGAAGTTCCTCCTAATGTTGAGGTGGAATCTCTTTTCCTGCAGTTTGCATCCATTGTTCTGCGTTCTAGTCTCTGGAGCAGCAGAAAATAAGCTTGCTTCCTCCTAAATATGTCATCCCTTCAAATATTTAAACAGGGTTATCATATCACCTCTTAACCTTCTCTTCTCAGCACTATGCAATGCTTATGTAAAGCTGGGTTTTTCACCTCTATTTAATGCTGGCCACCCTGGAGAGAAGAACGGGATTTTAAGAGTCTGTTAATCAGGATCTATTTAAATTTGGACTCATGCAGGGATTCCTCAGTCAGAAACATTAATCTAGATGAGATGCCTTAAAAATCTCCACTTGTGCCTAGCAACGTCATTGTCACTGTATACCCTGTTTGGAAATTTGCCACATGCTGTAATTTACTATAAGTCATAGAATATTTTCATGCTTGCATACCTTAAATACCCTAAAAGCACCAGATCCTATCTGATCTTGGAAGCACAGCAGGGTCAGCCCTTGTTAATACTTGCATGGGACACCTCCAATGAATAGCAGGTACTATAAACACTTGTCCCTCCATATTCGCTAGGGTTAGGGAAATAAGACCCCTGTGAATATGGAAAATCCGCAGATAACAAAAGCACCATGTTTATATCTGAGAAGACACCTCTCTAGGAATCTCTAGGTCCTCCAGTGCAACTCTATGGTCAACGTCCAACAGACACTGACCATAGAACTGCGCCGGAGGAGCTACAAAGGCCTAGTAGAGTATTCTCTCTAGGAATCTCTAAGTCTTTCAATGCAACTTTTAGTTAAAGTTGACCATAGAGTTGCACTGGAGGCCCTAGATAACATATTAACATATTAATCAAATATGTGAATAATCAAATCCACAAAAATCAAAGCCACAAATATGGAGACATGAGTGTACATTACAGAGGAAGGAACTGGCAAAACCACCTCTTAGGAGTTACTGTCTGAGAAAGCCCCATGAAATTCATGAGGTTGCCATAAATCAATAGGTGAGTTGAGGTGCACACATGCAATGTTTCCACATTGCACTAACTATTCATAGAATTATATACTTGGAAGAGACTTCAAGGGTCTGCAAGTCCAACCTCTTTCTGCCATGTAGGAAGCCACCATCCAAGTTCTTCCTTGTGACAGGTGGTTATCCAGCATCTGTTTAAAAACCTCCAAAGAAGGAGATTCCACCACTCTCCAAAGCAGCGTCTTCCACTGTTGAACAGCTCTTACCTTCAGGAAGTTCTTCCTAATGTTTAAGTAGTATCTCTTTTCCTGTGTTGCAATATGGTATATTACAATGCTTTAAAAATGATGATGGTAGCCTAGGGATGTAGTTTTCACTAAATTTCTTCTCAAAGGAAACAAGAAGTAATTTTAGCAATTGTCTTCCTGCGCTGCAAAAAAATGCCATACAGTTTTTGAAGCATATTTGCAACCTGGGACCTATCCTACTCAACCATTACTCACCCAACATTCCTGCTACCTCGTGTCCATGTGTCCAACTCTGCTACAATGAACCTGTCCCATATCCATGGAGCCTGCTTAGGTTGTCACCTGAATAGCTCCAAAAGAAATATGCCGTGTGATATCTTGTTAGTGACCTGCACAGGCCGAATTCCAACTTACATCCTTCTAAATCAGTTCTTCGATCATTGCAGAGGTCAAACGTCACTATCAATCAAACTCCTACCTCCAAAATACACCTTTTAGCTACTACAGCTTTCCAATAGTGTCATTTTCTGGCTGGTGGAGAACAGCAGAGTGGCAGAAAAGCATCCAGCTATGTCCCTACACAACATTGATATTGTCCTCCAGGACTTCTAGAGAGCAGCATGTGATCCATGTTTTGATACATCTCCTGACCTTTACAATACAGCTTCTGATCCAGAAACCTGGCCAATGTGCGTTGTACATATAGTAACAGTGCTTCATCAAACCCTACTGTTCTGGGACCCTGTTCTGTCTCTGATCAAGAGCTTCTACAGGGTCCTGAATCAGTTTTTGTGGGTTTTTCAGGCTATGTGGCCATGTTCTAGAAGGGTTTATTCCTGACGTTTCAACAGCATCTGTGGCTGGCATCTTCAGAAAATTGCTTTTGAATTGTTTCAGAAACTTTCAAAAACCTATTGGTCTGGGAGCAACAGTAGAAAAAAGAAACAAATACAGTAGGCCTTCCATATTCACTGGGGCTAGGGACATAGGACCCCATTAAAATCAACACTTAACAAAATACTTTTTTCCTGAGAGGCCACCTCTCTAGGAATCTCTGGGTCCTCCAGTGCAACTCTATGGCCAACATCTGCCAAATGTTGACCATAGAATTATGCTAGAGGACCAACAAATACCAAGATAAGTGTTTTATCTAGGACTCTCTAGATCAGTGGTTCTCAATTTCTGGTCCTCCAGAAGTTTTTGACCTCCCAGATTCCCTCATCATTGGCCATGCTGGCAAAGGCTTCTGGGTGCTGAAGTCCAAAACAGCTGGAGGATCAAAAGTTGAGAACCTCTGCTCTAGATCTTCCAGTGCAATAGATACTTCCACAAGTATCTATGGTCAATTTCCAACAGGATTTCTCTGGAGGACCTAGGGATTCCCAGAGAGAACATATGATTAAAATCCGTAAATAATCAAAACCGGGAAAGTCAAAACTGCAAATGTGGAGGGCCAACTGTCCATGCCATGGGGAAAGATGCTCCTCTGAAAAATCAGTATCAGTTCTCTTTGGTATCCAGCTGTCCTTCCCTGCTCCTTCACCTAAACTGAATAGGCTATTCAATTGGAAATTAAATAAACAAGGTCTCCCCCTACTAGATAACCAGCCTCATTTTGCTTAGATCAACTCATTCTTTTCTCAAGTTTATATATTGAAGGATGGTGCAGTAAAACACATACATGATTAAATACAATAATAATAATAATAATAATAACAACAACAACAACAACAACAACAACAGTTTATTTATAACCCACTTCTCTGTATAACACTAGGAGCTCGGTACAACAAATTAAAAACAAAGCACAATTTAAAACAGATCTTATTACTCAATACCCAACCTCCTTCCCCTTAAAAATAAATTAAACCAGCAATTAGTTAAAACCAGTAGATAGTTAAAAACAGGTTACAAAAATCCAAGGGTCCTTCCTTAAGTGGCCACACTTAACTTAGGGGTCAGGATGAGGGGGGGAATGAGCAGAGGGTCAACTAAAGCTCTGGAACCAGGAATTAGATGGTTTCAGGGAAAGCCTACAGGAAAAGATGTGTTTTTAAAGCTTTTTAAAAGCAATCTAAAGATGTCATAAGACACATCTCGTCCAGCAGACCATTCCAGAGCTTGGGAGCGGTGGCAGAAAAAGCCCTTTGGGAGGTCTGCGAGAGCCTGGTCTTGATAGGTTGAAGTAGGTTCCTTCCAGAGGATCGAAGCGTGCGGGGGGGGGGGATTATACGAGGAGAGGCAGTCCCTCAGATAAGATGGACCCAAGCCATGTAGGGCTTTAAAGGTTAAAACCAACACCTTGTACTGTGCCCAGAAACTAATTGGCAGCCAGTGGAGAGATTTCAGCACTGGCTAATGTGCTCTCTCCTAGATGTTCCAGAGATAAGCCTGGCTGCCATGTTTTGGACCATCTGAAGTTTCCAGGTTAGGCACAATGTAGAGCACATTACAAAAATCCAATCGTGAGGTTACCAATGTGTGTACCACAGATACCAGGTCCTTCAGTTCCAGGAAAGGGGGCAGCTGGCGTATCAGCTGAAGCTGGTAACAAGCACTCCTGACTGTCGCATTCACCTGACTAGTCATGTGAAGCGACGGATCAAGGAGCAACCCCCAGGCTGCAAACAGGGTCCTTCGAGGAGAGTGTGACTCCATCTAGTACCGGAAGGTGTATTCCCAAACCTGGCTTCAGTTCTGTAACCGTTAGTACCTCCGTTTTGTCTGGATTTAACTTCAATCTGTTTTCCCTCATCCAATCAATTACTGCTGCAAGACAGTCATTAAGAGAAGAGACACCATCTGAAGTCTGAGCCGACAATCTGGTCATGGAGAGATATATCTGAGTGTCATCAGCGTACTGAAGACACTGAGCTCCATGCCTCCGAACGATCTCACCCAGTGGCTTCATATAGATGTTAAATAGCATCGGGGACAGGATGGCGCCCTGAGGGATGCCACAATTAAGCTCAATCTTAGAAAAGCTACTGTCCCCAAGCCTCACTCTTTGGGATCTGCCAGAGAGAAAGGACTGGAGCCATCGAAGAGCGGTGCCCCCGATCCCCAACTCCCTCAGCTATTCCAAAAGGATGGAGTGATCTACAGTATCAAAGGCTGCTGAGAGATCCAAGAGCACCAGCAGGGTCACACTATCCCTATGAACTTGAACTCCTAGCACAACAAGGGAAATATGATATAATAGGCATCACTGAAACCTGGTGGGATGAGTCTCATGATTGGAATGTAGAAATAGAGGGATATAACCTTTTTAAGAGAAACAGGCCAAACAGGAAAGGAGGAGGAATAGCATTATATGTCAGGGATATTTACACCAGTGAAGAGATCCAGGAAGTCAATACTGGAAGTCAGGTGGAGAGCATCTGGATAAAAATCAAAGGAGAGGGAAATAACAGGGATGTTACTGTGGGAGTCTACTACAGACCCCCAACTCAGGCAGAGGAATTGGATGATGCCTTTCTAGAACAGATGACCACACACTCAGAAAGGAGAGATGTAGTAGTGATGGGGGACTTCAACTATCCTGATATTTGCTGGAAGTCAAATTCACCCAAATCCTCAAAGTCTAGCAAATTCCTCACTTGCCTGGAAGACAATTTCATTGTCCAAAAGGTGGAAGAAGCAACAAGGGGATCAGCCATCTTAGATCTGATCTTAACCAACAGGGATGACCTAGTCAATGGGGTGCAAGCGGTTGGATCCTTAGGTGGAAGTGACCATGTCCTCCTGGAGTTTGTTATACAGTGGAAAGGGGAAGCTAGACACGCACTCTAGACTTTAGGAGAGCTGATTTCAATAAACTTAGAGAAATACTGGGGGTGATCCCATGGTCAAGAATACTAAAAGAGAAGGGAGTTCAAGATGGATGGGAGTTCCTCAAAAGGGAGATACTAAAGGGACAATTTCAGACAGTTCCAATGAGGAAGAAAAATGGGAGATGTCTCAAGAAACCGGTATGGATGACTAAGGAACTTACAACTGAGCTAAGTTTTAAACGGAACATGTATAAAAAATGGAAAAATGGGGAAATCATGAAAGAGGAATTCAAACAAATAGCCAGCACATGTAGGGATAAAGTCAGAAAAGCTAAAGCGCAAAATGAACTCAGGCTTGCTAGAGAGGATAAGAACAATAAAAAGGGCTTTTTTGGATATGTCCGCAGCAAAAGGAAGAAGAAGGAAATGGTAGGACCACTGCGGGCAGAAGATGGCAAAATACTAACAGGGGACAGAGAAAAGGCAGAATTACTCAACACCTTCTTTGCTTCAGTCTTCTCAGAAAAGGCAAAAGGTGCTCAACCTGAGGACAGTGAAGAAGGGGACAGAGTGGGGGAATTTGAGCACAGAATAAGTAAAGAGACAGTACAGGAATACCTGGTTAATCTAAATGAATACAAATCTCCAGGCCCAGATGAACTACATCCAAGGGTATTAAAAGAACTGGCAAAGGTGATATCGGAGCCATTGGCAATAATCTTTGAGAACTCCTGGAGAACAGGAGAAGTCCCAGCAGACTGGAGGAGGGCAAACGTTGTCCCCATCTTCAAAAAGGGAAAGAAAGAGGAACCCAACAATTATCGTCCAGTTAGTCTGACATCAATACCAGGAAAGATTCTAGAGCAGATCATTAAGCAGAGAGTCTGTGAACATTTAGAAGCCAATGCCATAATCACAAAAAGCCAACATGGGTTTCAGAGAAACAAGTCATGCCAAACGAACCTGATCTCTTTTTTTGATAAAATTACCAGCTTGGTAGATGAAGGGAATGCTGTGGATATAGTTTACCTCGATTTCAGTAAGGCCTTTGACAAGGTTCCCCATGACATTCTTGCAAACAAGCTTGCAAAATGTGGGATAGACAAGTTAACTGTTACATGGATTTGTAATTGGTTGACTGACCGAACCCAAAGGGTGCTCAACAATGGCTCCTTTTCATCCTGGAGAGAAGTGACCAGTGGGGTCCCACAGGGTTCTGTCCTGGGCCCAGTGCTGTTCAACATCTTTATTAATGATTTGGATGACAGTGTCTACATCAAGGGAAGTAATAGTGCCACTCTATTCTGCTTTGGTCAGGCCCCACCTGGAATACTGTGTCCAGTTCTGGGCACCACAATTCAAAAAGGATGTGGAGACACTGGAGCGGGTCCAAAGGAGGGCAACTAAGATGGTGAAGGGTCTGGAAACCATGCCCTATGAGGAACGCCTTAGGGAACTGGGGATGTTCAGCCTGGAGAAGAGAAGGTTAAGAGGTGATATGATAGCCCTGTTTAAATATTTGAAGGGATGTCATATTGAGGAGGGAGCAAGCTTGTTTTCTGCTGCTGCAGAGACTGGGACGCGGAACAATGGATATAAATTGCAGGAAAAGAGATTCCACCTCAACATTAGAAGGAACTTCCTGACAGTAAGGGCTGTTCGACAGTGGAATACACTCCCTCGGAGCGTAGTGGAGTCTCCTTCCTTAGAGGTCTTTAAGCAGAGGCTGGATGGCCATCTGTCAGGGATGCTTTGATTTGGAGTTCCTGCATGGCAGGGGGTTGGACTGGATGGCCCTTGTGGTCTCTTCCAACTCTCTGATTCTATGATTCTATGATTCTGTCGATACTCAAGCGGAGGTCAGGGCAACCATGGCAGTCCCCACTCTAGTCCTGTCCTGAAATGGATCGAGATAATCGGTTTCATCCAAGATAGCCTGAAGTTGGGAGGCGACTGCTCTCTCGATCACCTTGCTTAAAAAAGGGAGCAAGGAGACTGGTCTATAGCTATTCCTGTCCAGGGGAGCAAGGGAGGATTTTACAGCCACCTCTTTAAGGGTGGAAGGTGGATACCCCTCTCTGAGAGAAAATAATCTAGAGTCCTAGCATAAGAAGGGGGGATGCCAAGCATTGCCAGAGAACACACTCTAGGTGGAGTTGGGTAAGTCATCTGGTAGTTTCTACTCAACAAACAATGCTTAATAGACTCAAAACACTCCTTTTCAGTTAATAAAAGGAGAGAGTCTAGATTTAAACCCACAGAGTTTACTTTACTTTCATAGATCTTAGCCCAGCTGATGTAATAGCTACCTGCTAATAGCAACCATAATAGACTAGATCTATTAGGCCTAAAATGAATTTTAAGCCAGAATCTATATACCATCAGCCAAGCCATAGTTTCTAGGGTTCTCAATCCTAACTCTGTGTATAGAGTCAAATGATGCACACATGGGGGTACAGATAATAGTCTCCTAAAGAATTGTGTCTGTAAACTGTAAAGGCTGCAATCCAAGAAAATACAGTGGTTGCAATCTTAGCTTAGCTTTATAAATTTTAAAGTCCGCAGAGATGTCCTGATTACCCTTTTTGTAATAGAAAGATTGTATGGCCGCGAGTAATCTTTTCCTTGATTGTATTACTCTACCTCTCCGTTTTCTCCAATGACCATTGAAATGAAAGAGAACACCAAAATAAACATACATTTTGAGTGACTTGTTATTCGATTGTCCACCTTCCACAATCTCGGGATAAATCTTTTTAAGAATACCAATATTTTAGAGTTTTCAAAGTTTACCTGTAGGTGAAATTTAGTACAATATTCAGTAAATCTTTTCAAGGCTCTTGACATACCCACTTGAGATAGAGAAAGTAATACAGTATCATCAGCATATTGGAGTACAAAAATTAAATGGTTTCCCAATGAAGGCCGATCAGAATCAGCTAAGGACATAAAGGCTGGTGAATTTGCCACAAATAGATTAAACAAGTGTGGGGCCAGCACACAGCCCTGTCTTGCTCCTATGCCGGAATAAATGGGATCAGTTAATTGGCCTGATTCAGAGAATTTCAATCTACAATAATTATTAGTATGGAGTTGGCGTAACAAAAACAACCATCAAGAATCTATATTTAGCCTACCCAGTTTATCCCACAATGTAGACCAGTGAATAGTGTCAAAAGCCGCTTTCAGGTCAATGAAAGCTGCGTAAAGTTTACCTTTGGGGTGAGACAAGTATTTATTAATAAGAAATGATAGCACTGTTATGTGGTCTAAGGTGGACATATGGCTTCTAAAACCCGCTTGCTCCAGGCCAATCAAAGCTTGTGTGTTGGGCCACACCTACCATCACCAGAGCCTTCAAAAGCTGAGAGGGAGTGCAGAGGGCTTGCTGGGCCACATCTACCATCACTAGAGCCTTCAAAAGCTGAGAGGGAACTGAGGCTGCAGAGCAGAGGGCTTACTCAAGAAGTGTACTGGACTGAGAGGCCACCATCCTTGCCCAGTAACTGAGGGACTGAAGTAGCTGTGTGTACAGGGAGAAGGTGTCCCTGAATACCATCACCCCTGCCTTCTACTTCCCACAATAGTGAGATACTGGCACTGACAACTGCAACAGTGGGGAGCCATTAGTAATAACATTCCCTCTCACACTGGCTGTGTTGCCCTGGAAAATTTTGAGGGAGCACCCCAATGCAACATACCCACTCATATATGGGAATTTTTTTTAATGAGAATTAAAGTGTAGTACTTACACTGAATCGTGGATAAGTCGACTCAGGTTTTTGGGTCATTTTTTTTTTGACTAAAATTTCTAGGCTTATACATGAGTATATACAGTACTCAAGAGTCTTCTGGACATGATGGTTGGGTTGCAGCTTGCTGGTAAACCAGACTAAAACATTCTGGACTGAACATTCAAAACGTTGAGGATCTATTGATCTTTTCTCATTTTGTCCATAAATTGTCAGGTGTATACAACTGGAAGCCGAAGCCAGGGGTCCAGATTTACCTGTGGGATTGTTTGCAGGGTTGAGGAGTAGTGTGAATTGGTCAAACCCACAGGAGAAAAGTGTCAAGAATCAGTGTAGCCTTAAAAAAGTGAATGGGATCAATGAGGGAGTATTGAAACAAGGCATAATAGAGTGGATGAAAATGAATAAGGAGATAAGCGACACAATAGGCCATATTGAGTGTGACTTACTTCAGTGGTTCAAACAGCATTTGGGGGGGAAAAAGCCATCATGTAAAGGGAGAGAAGAGTCATTCCCTAAAAATCTTAAAGTGGGATGCCTCATTCATCCAATTCAAGAGAGCTGAGCCTTATCAGAAAGTCTGTTCAGATATATTTTCTAAGCTATTATTCATCACTGCTTGTAAAAAAAAGTAATGACTTTTTAAAAAATGTTGGAGAAATTCAGTTCTTACCCATTCAGATCTTGGAAGTAACATATTACAAGCAATTTGTTGAGTAGCAAGTGCCTGATGGATTATTACAATAGGGTCTACTAATGTTGTTGCTATTGACATGGTTGTTGTGTGTGTTTTTGGACGGAGTTTATCACTAGTAATGTTTACTTTTTACATTTCTGTAGCTATTTTGCATTTCTATGGCTGTTCATACAGTCTTATTATAAAACTCCTTCCCGGGCACCAGTTCACTCCATGCATCTGGAAAAGCAGACCGAGGTCCAAAACACACTGCAGAAATAATCCAGTTTGAGACTGCTTTAACTGCCCTGGCTCAATGATGGGGAATTCTGGGAACTGTGAGACATTTCTCTATCAGAGAGCTCTGGTGCCACAATAAACTACAATTTCCAGGATTCCCTAGCATTGAGCTAGGGCAGTTAATGCAGTCCCAAACTGGATTATTTCTGCAGTGTGCTTTGGACCCTCATACAAGGTAAACAGTTGTCTCTAGAGGTTTTTATTGAGTATGCCTAAGTACCCCAAAGCCACCAGATCCCATCTGACCTTGGGAGATAAGCAGAATCATCCCTGGTTAGTATTTGGAAGGGAGACTATCAACAAATCCCAAGAGCTGTAGGCTATATTTCAGGGGAAGGAACTGGCAAAAACTACCTTTGAGGATTCCTTGATTTAAAAAAAATCCCTAAGAAATTCAGGCCATAAGTTGACAGCTGAATTGCACATATATAAACATGCATAAATAGTAAAACAGAGGTGAAAGGGAAAAAGTAGAGTAGGCTGCTTCACCAACTACTCCTAACATGTGAAAACCTTGGGCAACTTACATTCTTTTAGGTTCAAAGGAAGGCAAAGGCAAGTCCTCACTGAACAAATCTTGCCAAGAAAACCCTTTGCTAGAGCCGCCATAAGTCGGAAATGACTTGAAGGCACTCAACACCAAAAGCAACAATACCTTTGGCTCCAAAATGGAGGAACTTATCAGAAAAGTGGAGAGTGATAATGAGAAGAGTGATCTCTGGATGCACTTTGGAAAACACTTTGGAAAACACTTTCCCCCAAAATGCACCTAGAGATAAGACCATTTAGCTTCTTGAAGGTTCAATTTTTTTTCTTTACTTATGCAAGGAATATCAGACCTACATGTTTCATTTCACATGTGCATATTGTTATTTTTGAATGAAAGGATTGTCAAAAGATGTTTAAGAATCAATATCCAGGAGCACATCTCTGTTAACAAAACGATACTTGTAAGCATGCAAGAAGACAACTGAGAACTCCCTTGGACTACAAGATGGGATTGTGATCTTTCTTTCAAAATAAGGAAAGAGGCTAATTACATTTATTTGTACTTTCTGCTCTCCCCTTTTGTCTATTGCTTCTTGCCAATACACATCTATCAGTGAGCAATGAATAATATACAGATGCACAGTGGTCCATGTTACGCAAATGTCAGTTCTGTTGAAATGAAAGGGACTCAGCCACACACAGAGAACAGCCATTGATTTCGCCTCAATCCATTTGACGAAAGATTTCCAGTCCACTGCTCGAATGGCAGGGAGTGATGCAAAATCCTATAGAAGTAACTGAAGCAGTGAAGGCTTATTAAATTTGTTAAATGATGTGAGTATGCGTGGAAAGAACAAAGCACTTTGCAAAACACAATCAAGATGCTGAACGTGCATTTTTGGAACCAGACAAACTCAGGCAGGGAGATATACGCCTGAATGAAAACCATTTAATTAATAGGAAAAAATGTTGCAACTTTGCATTTGTCCTCTTCCAATTAGATTAATTTGAGATAGCCTCAAACCTTGGTTAAATTGGGATGATTTGTGCAGAATCAATTTATCCAAAAAATCTCATGGCCTGCCCTTGAGTGTCTAGTTTTCATGTGTCATCTCCAGATAGAAAACAAGGCTTCAGAATCTACGGTTTTGGTGGATTCATCTTCAGATAAGAGGAAAGAGCTGTGTATAAATCTCAAGCGCAGTAGAGATGCAAAGCTTAACTGATTTGTCATTGCAGTTTGCAAAGTGTCCCCAAAGGGATCTGTGTCTTTACTTAGCTTCCTCCTTCTTGCCCATTATTATTATTAAGCTTTATTTATAAAGCATTGTAAATTTACACAGCGCTGTACATACAATCAGTTAAAAATAAAAGAAAGTCATTGTCTTGCCAGGGCTCACCTTCTACTCTCTTCTGGATCTACCTTCAGGCTAGAAACAAACACAGTGGGCTCTTGCTAGCCACTGCGGTTTGGCTCCAGGATCCTCTGCGGATACCAAAATCCATAGATACTCAAGTCCCATTAAATGCAATGGCATAGCAAATTGGTGTCCCTTGTATAAAACAGCAAAAGCAAGCTTTGCTTTATGGAATTTATATCTTTGTTGAATATTTTAAAGATGTGGATACTTGAATCCATAGATATAGTAGTCGTGGATATGGAGGGCCAACTGTTTTAAACTTTCTGAAATTAATTATTTTTAAAAATTTGTATTTTTAATGCTTTGTACGGCTTTAACCAGTACTGTTTTAAATTTCGTTAGCTGCCTTGAGTCCCTGTACTGGGCAGAAGGGATGATGATGATCCGTTGAAAAGACATCTGGTTTAGTTGGTGTCTTGCAAAATAACGTGTGCCTCTCCATAAACACTCCATTGACAATACCAAACGCATCGGCAACAAGGATTATGATGATGATAATAATAGTAATAATCTTTTGAAAAGACACTTGGTTTAGTTGGTGTCCTGCAAAGTAAAGTGTGCCTGTGTTTTACATAAACAGGTTGCACTCTGTTGCACTCCGTTGACAATGCTGAACACATCAGCAACAAGGATGATGATGATGATGATGATGATGATGATGATGAAAATGATGGGGATGATGATGATGACATTTCATCATTCAGAAAGCCAGTTGAACTTTGCCTCCCAGTTCCCGACAAACCAAATCCCTCCCCGGTCAGTTCTGCTTCCCTTTGTCGGCTTTTATCAATCCCGTGTTGGAAATGCCACCTCCTCGATTAGAAATCAAGTCTTACAAATCCCTGTTGACAAGTCGGACAACAATTGGGCTCTCGTCAAAGATGGATGGCACAACTCCGGCACTTTCTGGCTGCTTTGCTCACTCATAAAAACCAGTGCAAACCCCATCAAAAATTTAGCAGAACCCCTGCCTCATCTGTTTAGGCCTGAAGCGAGTTGCAGGGATGACTCATTAGGGACACACTCATTAAAACCAACCCTGGAGCGAAAGCAGTTTGTGAGCCTCCTCATCTTTATTCACTCTCACCTAGCCGTTCATGTTATGAGAGAGAGAACAGCTTTGGCAAAGGGGCCTTCTAATGGTGCTGGAGAAGAATGGAAGACTGTGGGTTTTCCCTTCCACAACTTAGGTGAGAGAGACCTAGGATTTGACAAAACGCAACTCCTTGCGTCTGTCAAAGCTAATGTTGTTTCCGCACGGGAAAGCTTGTGATGATTTTGTCCTCAAAGAAAGAGGGAAAAGAAGGAGATTAGAGCAGATGCCCTGGTGGGATGCCAGGCTAATCCTTTGGGGGGGGGGATATATTTAGAGGGGAGAGGGGGGGAAATAACACTCACACTTTTCGTGAGGCTCCTATCAAAGCCCTGAAATGAGCAGAGTCAAAGTTAACAGCCTTTTGCACATAGTTGACTGTGGCCTTCTGTTGTGTCACACAGCATGTTGTGTGGCTGCTCTTGGTTTCTCAGCCATGCCACGCACCAAGGTTGCAAATGTCTCTTTGCGACTCCTGCAGTGCTGACATTAGCATGGTATGAGCAACATGGTGGGTCTGTGGGCCATTTTTCTGCTTCTCTGAGAATTACATTGTCTATGACAAATGTCAGTGAAAAGAAGAAATAAACCTGGAAGTCACTGGATGCTGACACCTATATTTGGAACACAAGGATTGCTTCTACAATGTAGAAGTAATGCAGTTCCACACTACTTTGTGCACTGCAGAAATAATCCAGTTTGACCCTGCTTTGGCCTCATTCCCACTACCTTTTAGAGCAGATCGCAAATCTGTTTGAACTGGTTTAAATGACCATGGTTCACACTTGAACCAAATCACTGAAGTGATTTGGAGAGGGGGGGCACATGCTAGACCCATTTAACCCACATCATTTTAATGCTGATTTTTACCATGTCTTTTTGGATAAACCAATTCTGCACAAGTGTGAACCAGATGCGGATCACAATCAATTTAAATTTGCCCTCCGGCTGGCTGGAGCAGATCCATTTTGAATTGATTCAGTCCTCAATGTGAACCACAAGTAGGTTATTTTATTTTATTTTGCAGCAAGAAAATGCAATCAGGGCAAATGTAATGTGAATCATGCTCTGCTGTTGAACCAATCCATCGGTTCAGATCACAAAGTGATTTATTTGTCAGTGGGAGTGTGGCCTTTAACTGCCATGTCTCAATGCTATGGAATTCTGGGATGGGTTGTTTACTGTGGCACCAGACCTCTTTGACAGAGAAGGCAAAGGATGTCACAAAACTACATAACCCAGAATCCACACCATTGAGTCATGTCAGTTAAGCAATGTCAAACTGAATTATTTCTTAGTGCAGATGCACCCTTTAAATGCTGCAGTCCCATCCAATGGAACCCTGGATTTGTTAGTTTTGCAAGGTCTATAGCCTTCTCTGCCAAAGAGTACTGATGCCTCCCAAAACTGCAAATCCTAGGATTCTGTAGGATGGAGCTGTGTAGCAGCTAACATGATGTCAAACTACATTATTTCTACAGTGCAGATGCACCCCCAAGTCATTCCATATAGGAATTTGGAAACTTTGGATTCCTCCAGCATCCTGACCTTAGGCCACCTGGGTCTTAAATGCAATTGCTTGTCCCAACTGCAGTGGATTTGTTAAATCAATGACTTTTACATAAGTCCAGATTTACCATTCAGCAGCTGATTTAATGGATCTGCTTTAATTGGGGCTAGCAACTGGATTTAAACAGGAGTGTTCAAGAGCTCCAGTTTAAAATGTGCATATCTTGGATGAATGAGTATGTCAATAAGTCTATAACTTTCAACATTTTGCAGATGAAAACTGGGAGCCATGTCATCATGCAAGATCGGAGCATGGTCAAGATGCCAGAAATCACTAACTGGTAGGAGAGGCTGCAACACTTTGCTTTTGCCAGATCCCATTGGAAGGAGCAAGACTCTGTGTCCCCCTTCTTCATCACTGCATTGAATGCAAACTACTTTGACACTCTGAATCCATTTGGCAGTAATGGAAATAAACAGGACAAAGGGGACAAAAAGGAAAATGAGAGGGAAGCTGGGACATTTGGAAAACAACTGGGAAAATGGGACAACAAAGAATTATTTAGAATTATTCCTACCAAATCGTGACAGTATGTAACTCTATCATACCACCTTGAATTTTCTAAACATAGGAGCTTTTTATTTTATTTTATTTTATTCTTTTTCAGAATAATCATTATTTTAATAAAGTATAAAATGCAGCCATAAAATAAAACCATTGACATGTTGCTGGATATACAATAAATGACCCGAAAGTATGACCTCCTTTGGACTTATGGTCTGAAGAGAGCTCTGAAAATAAACTTGTTCCTTCAACAACATTTTGATTATTGCTCATAGAACTATATAAAGTAAGAGGGGAGAAAACAGGATCCATGAAAACATAAATTATCCAGCCTGAGAAGGGGACAAAGAACGAGCCAGCACACTTTCTGCTGCCTTTCCACCATCCCTCTTCTGCCTCTAGTTGGAAGATTCCATCCTGAAAAGGGACTAAAGAAAGAGCCAGTCACATTCTCTGCTGCCTTTCCACCATCCCCCTCCTGCCTCCAGTTGGAAGATTCCATCCTGAAAAGGGGACAAAGAAAGAGCCAGCCACAGTTTCTGCTGCCTCTGCACCACCTCCTCCTGCTTCCAGTGGGTCATTCCCAGAAGCCACTTCTCCTTCCATCATCCTCAGCAACTGGGACATTGGGCAAAAGTTTCCAAAGCCACCCCCTTCCTTATCTTGTTCTATGGTATTCAAGCAATGTTATCTAGCACTGTTGGATATTATTTTTCTGCTTTTCTCATTGTCACTTTTTCTCCTGTTGTTTATCGGGCACTGCACCCATCCCTTCCCACGGCTCCACACATCTCTCCCAATCTGATCCTTATTCAGCCTCTCCCTATTTCCCAGCTTCCATTTTCCTACTCACTCTGGAACTGTCACTCTGCCGCTCCGAAAGCAACAGCAATTCATGATCTTTTTCTTTCTAGATCACTCAGTCTCCTTGCTCTAACTGAAACTTGGCTCCCGGCCCATGATACTGCTACCTCTGCTGCCCTCTCTTTTAGTGGTCTTTCTTTCACCCACAGGGTCGAGGAGGTGAGGTTGGTATCTTATTGTCTAACTCTTGCCAGTTTCAACCCCTTTCTCTTCCCCCTAGCTACTCTTTTTCTTCGTTTGAGTCGCGCTCCATTAGACTCTTTTCTCCTTTGCAGCTTTGGGTTCCTGTCATTTATCTCCCTCCTGCTTCTGCTAACCAATTCCTTTTGGAGTTTGAGTCATGGCTCACCTTTTTTCTCTCAGACTCAGTTCCCTCTCTCATTCTAGGTAACTTTAATATCCACCTTGATGATCCTAAGAATCCTTCAACGTCTCGCTTTAGATCCCTCTTAGCTTCTTTTGATCTTCAACCTCATTCCAACTCTTCAACCCATTCCTCGGGTCACTGTCTGGACCTAGTTCTTGCTAATAAGTGTGTCATTTCTGACTACTTGGCATCTGACTATCCATTGTCAGATCATCATCTAATTTCTTTTACTCTTACTTGTATCCCACCTCCTCATCATATTGTTCAACACACTTTTCGTAATCTTCAGTCTGTTAATTCTGATCATCTCAGTCAGACCTTGGATTCTTCTCTCTCTTCTTTAAATCTTGGGGACTCTACCGACTCAGCAATGTCTTCATTCAACTCCACTCTCTCTTCAACCCTTGACAGGTTTGCTCCTGTATCTGTACGCACATCCTCCTCTATGTCTAGGCCTCAGCCCTGGCTCTCTCCCATAGTTAGGCTTCTCCGGTCTTGCTCTTGAGCAGCCGAACGCCTTTGGAAAAAGTCCAGGGACTGGACCGATTTCATTCACTATAAATTTGTTCTTTTACCCTTCTCATGCGCCTTGTCTACAGCAAAACAGAATTACTATAAATGAGAGGCATGCACAGCATTTGTTCTCCTGCTTCAATACACTGGTAAAACCTTCCTCTCCCCCTGTCTTCTCATCATTTTCCCCAACTGACTTCACAAAATACTTCCTCACAAAAGTCACTACTATTCAATCTGAAACTGTTCCTCCTGACTTGCCCCCTACCACCAATCTCCTGGTACCTTCTACTAATAAACTCTGTATGTTTCCACCTGTTTCTCTGGATGAACTCTCTACACTGCTAAATTCTTCCAAACCTTCAACTTATTCTCTTGATCCTATCCCCTCCCATCTTCTAATCTCTATAACCCCTTCTTTTCTGCCCTTGCTCCTCTATATCTTTAATCTCTCTCTCTCTCTTCGGGTTCCTTCCCTTCGGATTTCAAACATGTTCTTGTTTCCCCGATTCTGAAGAAACCCTCTCTCGACCCCTCTTCTTTGTCTAGCTACCGTTCGATCTCTCTTCTTCCTTTTCTCTTTAACATTCTGGAATGGGTAGTTTATTCTCGCTGTCTTGAGTTTCTCGAAGCCAACTCCATCCTGGACCCTTTTCAGTCTGGTTTCCACCCTACAGAGACAGCCCTCACAGATCTCAAATGATCTCTTGCAGGCCAAGGCAAATGGACTCTACTCTGTTCTCATTCTTCTTGATTTGTCTGCGGCCTTTGACACCGTGGATCACTGTCTCTTGCTTGACTTACTTTCTGACCTTGGGTTCTCCGACTCTGTTCTCAACTGGTTTAAATCTTACTTGTCAGACCGATCTTTTGCCATGGTCACAGGTGGTCAGACTTCCTCCTCTGTTCCCTTATCTGTAGGAGTTCCTCAGGGCTCTGTCCTGGGCCCCCTTTTGCTCTCTCTATACACATTGTCTCTTGGTAAACTCATCAGTCCCTTCACTGGCTCCCCTTCCCCTTCCGCATCCAGTACAAGCTTTTGTTGTTGACTTTCAAAATCCTCCACAGACTGGCCCCTCCTTACTTGTCTGAACTTCTTTCTCCTCACACTCCTTCTCGTACCCTCCACTCTGGTAGTCAAGGTCTCCTCTCCCAACCGAGGATTTCCACTGCCCCGTCCCAGATTCGTCCCTTCTCACTTGCTGCCCCTAACTCCTGGAACCTTCTTCCCCCACACATGCACCTCATCACTTCTCTAACCAGTTTCAAAACTGAGTTAAAGACTACATTGTTTAAGGAAGCGTTCCCAGAATTGTGCCGTCTGCCCCAGGATGCCTCCTTCTAACCACGTATTAAGAACCCTAGCCCGCGCTGCAGTCATCTGCCTTGGTCCAGGCCCCAGAGGGAGAGAAGAACCACTGGACCTCATCCCTTTCCCACCACCTTCCCCTTTTCCTTTAGTGTTGTCTCTTTTAGATTGTAAGCCTGAGGGCAGGGAACCATCTAATTTATAAGATTGTATGTACAGCACTGTATAAATGTAACCCCCCCACCCCACACACTTCTATCCTGCTACAGTCTATGTAGACTAGGCAAGTGCAGACCTCCCAGAGGGCTTTTTCAGCTGTCACCCCCAGGCTTTGGAATAACCTGCCAGATGAGATGCGTCTTATGGTATCTATCAATGGCTTTAAGAAAGCATTAAAGATGCATCTCTATCGGCAGACTTTCCCAAACAGTAATTAATATCTCCCAGCTCCACAGATCTGGGATCTATCAACTTAAGAGCTTAATTCTTCTTGCTATTATTCCCAGTGAGCCCAGCCTTCCCTGTTAGCCTTAGAGCTTTTAGGTTTTACTATTGTTTTGTTATATCTTCATGGTTTTAATTTATTGTTAATTTAATTACATTTTAAAGGGTGGGAGGTTGGGGCGAGAATGGTTGGGGCGAGAATGGTCTATTTTAACTGTCTGTTGTTTTAAATATGTAATACCCTGCCCCGATTGCTTGCTCAGAGGGGCGGGTTAGAAATAAATATTATTATTATTATTATTATTATTATTATTATTATTTACAGTGCTATATAAATAAAGGATAATAAGCCTAATGCAAACAAACAATCCTATTCCTCATCTCTATAATATCTCCAAATCTCTTAAATGGGAGTGCCGACAAAATAATACCTAGGATGACAAAAGGCATAATTTAATTTTTAAAAATGTGATTATATACTAAAGCTTAAATGCAGTGAATTACGACTTTATGGGGCTTTACAGACTGCCAGGAGAGGGCGCCATGAAGTTGCCTTTTCCCAAATGCTTAGCAGCTACACTACAGGTCCCAGGGGTGTATTTAAAAGGTATACGGCAGCTACACTGAGGGGGTTTGGGGACGACTTATCTGAAGTCTTTTCTGTTGCTCAGCAACTACATTGGAAGCTGTCAGGATGCAAGAAACACAGGCAGAGCACCTGCATGGGTGGCAATGAACGGGGCTTTTGGCTGCACTGAACCTTTAATTTTTGTTGTTGTTGTTGCTGGCTGCGATCTGTGCAGTTGCACTGGTACATCATAAAGGCAATTGTATTGCTGGCTGCAAACTGCGCAGTTGCACAGGTACATCACACATGAACCAGTGCACCATGAATGAACCCCTTTATTTTATAAATAAACTTCTTTATTTTATGGATGACTTGACATTTTATGCACAGCTGCATAACAGTTACAGCATCCCAGAGTCCCTACTGCGCATGTCTAGGGTTTGGATTAGGGCTGGAGCTAGGGTTTGGGATCTTTAAAAAACTGCACAGTTGCACCGCAGCATTTAGATGCAGCTGCGCAGTTATACCCTTTTTAAAAATAAGTGGGGAAAAGCAGCTCCTTTTTAAAGCCGCTTTCCCGCCACTAAAATGCAAAAGAAGCGAGTTCATGCCAAATTTTCAGTGTGGGTCATCTAAAGGCCACACTTTCATGCAGACATGAACACACCCCCTTTTGCCTGTCTGTATCAGGCCTATGAGACTTGTATTTAAGTTCAGTTGTTTACGCCAAGAGGCATAAACTTTTTGCCAAACTTTCTGTCTTGTTGTCATTTTTTTTAATTATTAATATGACATGATATCTTATCTAGATCTCTGCATTAATTCAGTTTGTGCATCCAAATATCCCATGTTGGAATATGTTCCGACTTCCATAGCCTAGCTATTAAAATTCTTATGGCTGCGACCAAATACAAAATAAGAGCTTTTTCAACTGGGCTGGATGATCGCCTCTCAGGAATGTTTTAGCAATGGGTTCCTTCCAGTTCCCTAGTTTTAACTGCCCAGCATTCAACTTTAAAAGAAGGATTATACTGGAGTAATATGCAAAGGAGGAAAAGCAAAATACTTCCCAATGTGAAGACGAAGGCTTTCATAGCCAGCATCTATAGTTTTTGGTGGGGTTTAGGTCAGATAGCCAGAAATACCAACAAATGAGAACAATTGGTGATGTGCAATGCATTTCTTTTGAGCTATAAATTATATTGCAAGAGCCAACATGGTGTAGTGGTTTGAGTTTTGGACTATGACTCTGGAGACCAGGATTCAAATCCCGGCTCAGCTATGTAAGCCCACTGGGTGACGTTGCACAAGTCACACTCTCTCAGCCTCAGAGGATGGCAATGGAAAACCCCCTCTGAATAAATTTGCCAAAATAACCCAAACACGATAGGTTTGCTTTAGGGTCACCATAATTTGAAAATGACTTGAAGGCGCACAAGAACAAATAAATTATAACCATCATTCATTCCCAATAAACAAGGTCTGACCATTGGGGCATATTAATTGAAATGACCTAATGCTCCAATTTATCCATAATAAGAACAATCCTTTCATCGTCGTCTTCTCTCTCTCTTGTCCCTGTTTCAAACAAAAATGTCTCAGATGCTCGTAATCTGTCTTCTATGGTGTTTAACAGATATCCAGAACACAGATCATTTATGAAGAATTTATGAAAAATAAAAGATAGCTCATAAAAGAAAACAATGAAATGACATTAAGTATGCAAATGACAGTTTTAATTTTAATTAAATCTTATCAGAAGTGGGGCTTAACATGCAAAGCATTGTAGCAGAAATGTGTTAAAATGTAGCCACGCAAGCTTTGCTCAAAACCAGCTTCCCTCCCTCCCTCCGCACCACCTCCACCCCAATGCCTCTGCAAGCAGACATTTTGGAGTCTAATTTAAACCCTTTCTTTTTCCAAAGCCATGGGGGGAAAAGAAAAATAGCAGATAACATTCAGCTCTTACATATGCATACAAAGTAAAGCCTATTAGAAATCAAATACGACAACATTAATGGAACTTTTCAAGGTGGAGGATTAATTGTTCCCTTAAAACAATGGAAAGGGAGGAATTTGATAATAATAATCATGTTCCATGTGAGGAGGGGAAGGTAAAATAAACATCGCTGGAAACTGGGGCGGCGGAAAGAGAATCCAGAACAAAATAAATTGGAGCTTAACTGGAATTTAACCCTTGCCTGCCAGCAAAAAAAGCTTGGTTCATGCTTGTTGATATCAGGCCCTTGTTGTTTGACACCAAAATCTGATGGAACAGATAGAAATCAGATTTGGAAGCTATGGAGGGATGATCTGAGTTCACATACAGAATAGATGGCATGCCCAAAATTCATTGGAATGGGATCTTATTCCCCCCCCCCTTTTTTTTTCATATTCACACAAAGTAATATGTTTGGATTAGAAGAGACCTGTTCTCTCAAGGCTGACGAAGACAGATGAGCAATGGGAGAGATGACTGAGTACCCAAAGAGATAGACATTCATCCTCCAAAGATGTGGAAACTGAATATTGATTGGCAATGGTCAATAATTTTCTTGAGTAATGGTGGCTGATGCAACAGTTTATCACACAAAAGAGATCGGGAGTTTATTTCATGAATATCCCGGAAAAACCACGTAATTACGCATAACGGTTTTGCACAACGTTGCACAAAATTGGCCATTAAAGAAATCACAAGGAAGCATCAATGCACATCTTTTTACTTTCAGGATTTCAGCGACAATGCATTTCCAATAAAACTTTATGTGCGCAATTGAACATGATAATCCTTTGTGCAATTACTCGCCATTTCCACTTTGTTTGCATGATACTTTAAATGTGCTTTAATGTCTAATGTCGAAATCAGCTCCAGTGTGATAAACCCCTATATCTCTTTCCAAACTGCAAAAATATCTACCTTTATAGTTTGCTGGAAGTATCTATCTTTCCAGAAGTAAGGGTTTTTCTTATGGTACTTTTCATGTGCCAGGAACAAAATGTTGCACATAACAGAAGTAAGGTGGGTTTTCCTATGGTATTTTTCATGTATCTATGTGCCAGGAAAAAAGTGACACACATAACACACACACACACACTACTTGTGATTGCTTTATATTGTACAATGAAAGAGGACAAGGTGCATGCTAAGATGCAGTGGATTCCCAAAACAAATCTTATATTCTCTTCTTTCATTCCTTTCCAACACAAAGTCCTTCATTTTGTTCCATGAAAATCCATCATCTGGACTGGTCTACTAAAAACTACTTTGCTCTTTATAGGTCTCCTGATGTCTATCAGGAATTTCTGAGCTGGTCCCCAAATTTCTCTTAAAAAATGAAATTTGTACACACTCTCAGGTACCGCACATTGAAACGTCAGCCCCAAAGAATACTCAGATTTGCAACGCAGTTACATGTGCATACGTTTCCAGACATACTATTTGAAAAGTAATTAATTATCCCCATCATTGCAATTTATTTAAAAAGTGTATCTTATTCAGTGAGCTGCCAAAGGGTTTTCTATTACTTTCCACTAGTTAATTAAAAAACCAAACAAACAGCAATTTAGGATTGATGAGATGGTGATATAAATATTTCCTTGTCAAATGTCCCTTAAAAGTCTCCAAGTGCCATTACAGGATTAGTTCTAAAATCTCTAGAAAATGCTCCTAGTTACTCAGACGTGTCATTCATAGCCTCCAACATTGGCAGAATAAAACTGTGTGGACATGTATGGCCAAGAAACATAAGAGAATGAATGACAAAGGTTATTAATAAAGAAGCACAGGCAGCTGCAGCAATTTGCTTTAGCCTGATCCTCCTGAGAAGGGCAAGATTCTGCCCCCTTCTCTCCTTTCTCCCCTACTGAAGTAATCGGATTTAAACTACTTTTAATTTTGTGTTCAGTTTGCAGGAACTGAAGAAAACTTAGGACAAAGTGGGAGGCATAGGGAGAAGCCGGGACATTTTTTTCCCAATATTTTTTATTACATTTTATTCTTATATACATATACATCCATATTTTCCCTCTTGATATGCATTGCTTTACAATTATTTATATACATCCATCATACCCTTTAATGATTTCTCTTTGAATATTAAATATCATGTGGATATCTTTTACTTCTTCCCCCCCCCCCAACAAAAAACAGAATGATCATTATCACAAAAATTATTTACAGTGGTCCCCCGGGTTACGAAGGTAATCCGTTCCGGATTACCTTTCGTAACCCGGAAGTCTTCGTTTCCCGGGGGACCGCATTAGGAGACGGACCGCGCAGCCGATTTAAAGGGGCCGCACGGTTTTTCTCCTTCGTATCCCGGGGGATCCTTCGGATCCCGGGGGATGTTTTTGGTCTCGCCAGTTTCGGGTCCCGGGGATTTCGTTCCCCGGGGGATTCGTAAACCGGGGGACCACTGTACATGCTTAAAGATTGTGACTCTTCACAAAAAACAAATAAAGGATACTTCAAGATAGCTTATTTGTTTGTCCTCCACATAACAAACTTTACAGTCTTATTATTTCAATTCTTAAATTAAATTTAATTTAAATCTCCAGATCTTCTGGTATATAACACAATTCCTCATTTACTAGTATTGAAGATTAATATACAATTCACTGATTTCAACCCTTTTTATCTCATGCTTATATTTCTCATGATTTTCCATTCCCTTAATCTGGCTAAATAGTTTCTATCATCTGGGATTTAAGCCATGTTTACCCCATTTGTTACTTTATGTTGTAAACTTAACATAAGTTCCCTTTGTCATATTTTATTTTCAGACAATTTGGTCCATATTTGATTCCCAATTAGCCAGTTCCCCCCATTTTCCCCTCATAAATTTTATAACCTCCTCCCAGTTTTTCCTCCATTTGGAACTGTCATGATTTTCTAGTTTATGTGATAATAAATCTGGTATAACTTCAATCTCCATTCATCAATGTTTATTATCTTGTTAGATTTCCAATATTTCACAAAAACAAGCCTCGCTGTATAAAATAAAGTTTTCCCATATTTCATCTCAACCTCATCTTCCAACATACATAACATAGTTTCTAAATTAAACTTTATATTAATTTTCAACATTTCCTGAATCTCATCTTGAATTTGTTTCCAGAAGGTTTTAGCTTTGACACACAACCACTATAAATGATAGTAAGAGCTGGTCTCTTTATGACAATTCCAACAAATATTATTTCCTGTTTTGTATATCTTAGCTAACTTATCAGGTGTCCAGTGCAATCTAAGCAAGATTTTATAATAGTTCCCTTTAACATATTGAGATGGAGAGTATTTCATTCTTTTATTCCATGATCTTTCCCATTGCTCCAATTGAATTTCCCTTCCGCAGTTTTGTGCCCATTTAATCATTGAATCCTTTATCAATTCATCTT
This sequence comes from Urosaurus nigricauda, assembly GCA_034509955.1. Lineage (NCBI taxonomy): Eukaryota > Metazoa > Chordata > Lepidosauria > Squamata > Phrynosomatidae > Urosaurus > Urosaurus nigricauda. The sequence goes on along the minus strand of JAOEGL010000008.1, from coordinate 32,729,374 downwards.
TAGTATACCATTCCAATAATGTTTTGTAAATTTTGGACAAAGTTTTACTATCTGAGTCCCAAATAATCTCTTCCATTTCAGAATTAGAGTTGGAGAGACCAGCTTGTTTCTTGTCCAGTTTATATCTTTGACTTAACTGTCTATACAAAAACCAACCTATCTTCCACCCTTCATCTATTAATTTCTTATGTGTCTTCATTAATAAAGAAGCACAGGCAGTCAATCATGTCAATCATGTATCAAATCATGTCAATCAAATTGTTGTACCTTATCCATACCTCGTTTCTTTTTGGATCAATACAATATAATGCCTCATGGGGAGACAGCCACCTAGGAAATTTGCTAGGCAGTTTTTTCTTTTTAAAAAAGATAGTTTTATCTTTTTAAAATGTATTTTATTCTAATAATAATAATAATAATAATATAAAACTTTTATTTATATCCAGCCTTTTGTTAAAACAATCAAAGTGGCATACAACCTTAAAATGATACAAAAATATATACAATATCCTCCCCCAGCTATCTTTTTTAATACTAATAATTTAATCCCTTTTTAATGGACTTTTTTTCCTCTTTTTTTAATTGTATTTTTTTTAAAAAAATATTGTGAAGCCACTCTGAATTCTATTTTTGGGGAAAGAGTGGAAAATAAATAGTGTATATACTCATGTATAAGTCTAGAAATTTAGGTCAAAAAATTGACTCCAAAAACCTAAGTCAACTTATTCACGGGTCAATATAAGTACAGTGGTCCCCGGGTTACGAAGGTAATCTGTTCCGGATTACCTTTCGTAACCCGGAAATCTTCGTTTCCCGGGGGACCGCTTTAAGGGACGGACCGCGCGGCCCATTTAAATCGGCCGCGCGGTTTTTCTTCTTCTCATCCCGGGGGATGTTTTTTGGTCCCGGTGGTTTCGGGTCCCGGGGATTTCGTTCCCCAGGGGCTTCGTAACCCGGGGGACCACTGTATTGTATCTTAACTCTTATTTAAAAGAAGGAACCATCGCCTTGTGAAAGGGAAGAGCATTATCTATCCAGAAAACACTGCTCCTCTCTATTCTCATTCATCAAACCTTAAGACTAAGCACAAAGAGTTATGGCTGCTGGAATTTTGTACTTTCTTTGACATTGTTTTTCTTTGCTTCATCCTTTAGATCCTTTGCTATGTGCCACTATATTTTATCCTTGATTTATGCACGGGTCTTATCAAAATACATTATCTTGGCCCCAAAGCTTGCCCTCGACTTATACATGAGGTCGATCTATAGTCGGGTATATATGGATGATGATGATGATGATGATGATGATGATAGGCTTGAAACTACTTTCAAGATATATATAAATACCAAAAAGCAAACCTTGATTTTTCCACTTCCTATAAGGGACACCATTGTACTGTGCTATTGTATTTAATGGGACGTGAGCATCCATGGATTTTGGTATCTCCAGGGTGTCCTGGAACCAATCTCCAGCAGATACCTAGAGCCCACTGTACTCCATGAGATACCTGATCCAAGTCATATTGGTCCCCTTTGACTGGAAAAAAAGTTCTCCAGTTTCTCAGAAAACTTTTGCATCGCCTGCCTACTACTTGGTCTTTCTCACTGGAATTGCTATGGATGGAAGCTGGGACCTTCTCTGCATGCAAAGGAGATGTTCTCTGACTCTGCTATGCCTCCTCAAAAGAGTCCCTTCTTTTAATCGGGTCTCCTTGGGGGCTTATAGAAGAAGATACTGGTGTCCAATCTGCAGTATTCATGGTTCTGTCCTCACCAAGAGCCTTTTGGGAACACGGTGCTTATTCCACCCACCGAAATACAATGGCTTTGTTAAATCTGGATGGAGATAGAGCCAGCAGGTGCCCAGCATCTTTGTTAAGGATTCAAAAGAAGCAGGTTCTTCACACAGGACCTACTTCTAAAATAGTTTGTCCTATATATATATATATATATTCGCAGGGATACATCAAGAGCTGGGGAAGAATTCATGCAGTATAGATCTGTTGAGCGCTGAAAGCACTTCACACTTTTGACAAGCTGCTTTGGCTCTGTTTAAAGTCTGCGATAGGGCCTGGCCCATCAAGGCCAAGGCTATTGAATTATTGACAGACTCTTGCTGCGGTGTGAAAGGGAAGAAGTGCTATAACCTCAGTTCAATAAAGATGAAATGGAAACCCTCTCGAAATCTGGCTTTAGAACGTTAAAGGCATTTTAATGGGGCTGGTTTAAAATTCAGTAAGAGACTACATTAGGGAGGATTACATTTGCTGCGACTAAACACAAGTGCATGCATATATATATATATATATATATATATATGCATGCATACAAAGATGAATGTAGGTGTGTGTCACCATCCTAGTCTAAAAATTCAGCAAGAAGCAGTGGTAAGGGCCCTGGTGTTCTAGAATAGGCTATACTAGTTCAGGCTTCCTTACATCATAAAATTAACTGACAGAAAATAAGTGGAATCAAACTTTCCTACATTGGTACCATATTGCTGTTATTTCAAAATTAATTTTATTTACAGGACACACACAATAAACAAAATGCACCTCCCCTACTAAGATCCTGCAACAGCAAAGGTTCCTCACCAAGAGCCTTTTGGGAACACAGCACTTATTCCATCCACTGGAATGCAAATGTAACTGTAACACAAATCTCCACATACTACTGTGCAAAGGGATCTTGTTGCAACATTTGAGAGTAACAGAGTGAAAGATGTTGCAGAATAAGCTTTCATAGGTCTACTTCCTCAGATACATGGAAGATGAAGAAGTAGATCAAGCCTTCAAGATTACATCTTTTTCTCAGTTTATCTCGAAGGTGCTATAAGATCCCTTTGTATACTGATATTGCAGATTAACACAGCTAGGTCTATGAACTCCACATACTATGTTACGCATTAAGTACACTACACAACCCTTGTTGAACCAAGGCACCAAACAAAAGCACGACCAAATGCAGATGGGCACCCATGGACAACGTGCATCCCCATCCCTTTGCACCTCTGCCTCCACTATCTTGAGCTGTGGCTGAACAAAAATGTCCAACTGCTTCCATAACTGACCTTATGCATTAATAAGACAGAAGTGGGATTCTGGCCCAGAAGTCTCAAATGAGATACTCTACTTTTACCCGTCAGGGTCTCCTCCTGCTGCTTTATTCATGCATCAGCCTTAAAGGGATTGAAAACATGCAACCAGTAAATTCAAGGGAGATTTCCCCACTCTTCTGATGAGTGCCTGCTCACCTGTAGTGTAGATGCAGATGCACTTTTAGGCCTGTTCACAAAGGGACCTCTGTATCTAGTAAGGTCACAGGCTTTTACACACTGAGTATTAAGGTCTTCAGAAGGCTTTGTCACATTGTCTTGTTGAATGAAATAACAGAATTCCTCTGAGTAGGAGCTCTGTTGAGGCATGTTTCGTAAGCTCAGGAGCTTTCTAAAACTATGTTACTAGTCAAACCTAGTTACAAAACATTCTGCAGACCCACACCTTTCAAAACATGAAGGCTGAGTACACTGATGTCCTTCCATATCCACTACATCCATGGATTCAACCATCCACAGCTTGAATATACATATACATACATACAATTTATAAAGCAAACCTTTATTTTACCATTTTATATAATTCAGAGCCGTAGCTTTGTTAGCCTGGAATATCAGTATGCAAAGGGACCTTTGAGACTAACTGTGCAAAAGTACGTACAGAGATCTTATTGCACCTTTGAGACTAACTAAAAGAAAGAAATTGGCAGCATGAGCTTTCCTAGACTCCAGTCAACTTCTTCAGATGCATTTGGTGGAGTGTGCATCTGAGGAAGTAGACTGAAGTCTACGAAAGCTCATACTGCCAATTTCTTTCAGTTAATCTCAAAGGTGCTACAAAATCTCTCTACATACTGATTCTACAGACTAACACAGCTATATCTTTGAATTCTACCACTGTGCAAAAGTGGCTGGAGCATAAGGGGACCAAGTCTAAGAAAGCTTATACTATAACTTTTCCCACATAGGTAGTATCAAAGGTGGTACAAGTTTCCTTTGCATTTTATATACAGAACACCATATTTATTACCCCATTGCATATAATGGGACTTGGATTTTGGTATCCAAGTGATATCCCAACTTCAGCATATACTGATGACCCACTATACATCTGTATACATGGGAACACATGGGGAACAGGACTTATACACATGCCAACATCTGCACTACCCATTGATCTCTTCATGCATTCAGATTAACTACTGAACAGAGGAGAAAGAATGGAAATGACTGAAAAGGAAAAAAAACCTTTACTGTGGCGACTTAAGTGATCATTTTTTAAAAGCATCTCCAAAATGCAGACCTAACACCGGTAACAAAAACAAAGACAGTATTCTCCACCAATTTTTTAACATTCTCCACCAATGTTTTGAAACTTCCTGTTCCTCCTACTCACAATGTTTTTCCCCTCCAAGAAACTAATGTACTCCAAGCTCTGGAAGCAAGTCTTGTTTGCTGCTGCTGCTAGGAGAAAAAAGAACTTTAGAAGGATCCAGCCTGTCCTCCCATTTTCAGCAAAGACAGGCTGCCAAGTAGATTCAATGCCAGCTTCCAAACACAGGAATATCAAGTTGACAACTAAAAATAAATAAATAAAAATAATAAGTTCAGTCAAGTCAGTGAATCATTTATGTAGAGTTGAGTCCAAGTCAAGTAATTGAAGGGACTTTAGTCCAACTTGAGTCCAAGTCAATCGACTCAAGCCTTTCACTTCTTCTAAGTACTAACCAGGCCCAACCTTGTTTATCTTCTGAGATCAGCCAAAATTTGATGCCTTCAGATTATTTAGGTATCTCTGTTCATAATTCAGATCACCTGTTGGCCTATGGTGACCCTATGAATTGTTATAGAAAAGGGCTTTGTTAGGGGAGGAATCCTTGGAAGTGGTTTGCAGTTGCCTCCTTCTGAAATAAAGTCTGGCATTCCTTGGTGTCCTCCCATCCAAGTCCTAACCAGGCCTGACCTTGCTTAGCTTACAAAAACAGACAGGATTGGGTGCCTTCAGAGTATTTGTGTCTCTGCCCATAATTCAAGTGGCGACTTTCAGGAGACAGCTTTCATTCAGCTTTACAGCAAGAACTGTCCCTGGAAAATATGGTCTCTTGAATGTGTGTGTGTTTGTCTTTCTCTTGGGACTCTGAAGGAAATAGGGAATGGAAGTCAATTACATCTGCTCCTACATTGGGTCAACATGGGTCATCTTTAAACCTTTGAAAAAGCTTTCAACTGGAGAAAACCTGTCGTTTAAGAACAACCCAGGAACCTTCTCATCCACCCTTCACTGTAAGTGTTTCCGAAAGGGGTATCAAGAATACAAAAGGACCACTGGAGAGCAAATAGCCGGTGTTCCTGGGAAAGTTGATTCATATTAAACAGTTTCTGATTTCCTTACATAATCTCTTTTCTTCTTCAAATTTATACCTGCCAAAATTTACTTGTATTTTAATAGCTGATGTCAGGGAAGCAACGCGCAGAAAATCCCTACCTCAGGACTATAATTTTAAATACAATGAGACTCGCATCAACTTGTCGCAGTGACATGTGGCAAATTATTCCATGTGGACTTCTAAAGTGCATCCTAAAAGCTTCAAAGGGTGGATGCGTGTGTAAAAGGAGGATTCAAATTGATGATCACAGCTCTTTTCCAGAGCAATTCATCTATCGTTACCCTCCACTTGTCCCTCCAACATCATTTCCAAGCCTTTGCTTCTCATCAAATCAAAAATATATTAACACAAAGAGAGAGGTGGGGGAAAAAAATAAAGAGAGAACCTTAACAGCATATCTAAATTTATGTCCCTTTGCCTTCGGAAGGATTATCTTTGCCATGTCGAGCATTGTATGTGAATCAAAGATGCTCCTGAGTAGTGAGAAATAATCTCCAGACAAATATACAGAAGAAAGCTTGGTCTGCTCTGGATTTAATCATTTCCAACTGGTTTGACTTATTCTAATTACAGCCTTTATGTTATAAAAGCCATTTTTATGTTGCCGGGGAACAGTTTTGTCCCAAATATTTGAATTCCTCTCTTCCCTTTTGCTGAGTTTTCATTCCCATGTTGATTGTGTAAATGGGATTCTCCAGCTTTTGTCTAATTAGAAAACACCCACACACCCACAAACACACACTGCACCAACACATCAACCATTGTAAACATTGATAATGCAACAGTGTGTCCACTGCACTTTTGCATATATATATATATATATATATATACTATACACACACACACACACACACTGTATATATATATATATTAACCTACCAAAGCATCATTTCCAACCTTAGATATAATGCCTGAGGCCAATCTGTATTAAAAAAAGAAGAAGAAATTGTGTGAATTTTGGACACATTTTAGATCACAGTAAGGAAATCCAGGATTTCTATCTGAGCATTTTCAACTGAGAAAGCTCAACTGAGGCAGAAAAAAAGTGAGAGATAAATGGAGGGAGGTTTGTTTTTTTTTAAAAAAAGAAATGAGACAATTAACTTTCAATGCATAGTTATGGCAATGTGCATTGCATGTCAATGAGCATGATTGTGAAATGAATATTCTTGTTGTAAACATATTGAAGGAACAGTCCCACATGTTTTCCCCCACCTGGGTGGGGGTGGGTTAGCATAGGCAGACATTTACACAAACAGACACACATACATCCACACCACCGCATTATCCATATTCCCCTTAGATAGTATGCAGGTGTAGCCGTGTTGGCCGTTTAGCAAATTCAAACAAAAATCCACCAAACAGTGCTACCTTTATTGGCCAACCAAAATGCACAACAGACTTGTTGCAACAAGTCTATTGTGCATTTCGGTTGGCCAATAAAGTTAACACTGTTTGGTAGATTTTTGTTTGAATCCCCTAGATAGGTTTGCCTATGCCTAGGCTTATGTTTATTTTATTTATGGTTCTGCTAGCCCACTTTCAATAGAGCTTTCAAAAGCAAAGGTATAGGTGAAAATCAATAATATTTCTTTAAAAAGCCAGCACGAGGTACAACACTACAGAGATCAATGAAACATACCAATTTAGCCGTACAAAGGCCACTGGTAAACAAACATGCGCAGAGTTCTTGCTTGTGTAGTGCAAATGGACACTCATGCTTGCATAGTGAAAATATTAAATAAACTCACATAGTTAAGTGGTGGTTGTGCAACAACACCTTTCTAATGAATAGCCAGCATTGCGCCATTGACTATGATCATTGATGAAGGCTTGAGTCAAGTTGCTTCAATATCTCCTCTTGGACTCGACTCTGCAATTAATGAGGCACTGACTTGACTCCATTCGCAACATATATTTTTTGCAACCAACATACTGGTAGGTCTACTCAGCAGCTGTTCTTTGCTGCACATCAGAGTAACTTTCTACAGCTTTCCTAAAGCTTTAGAAGGATCCTTCTGCCTCATGCCTGTTGCCTAATGTGTTTACTGTTCCCTTCCACTACTTTTTACATAACTTTCTGCATGTCTTTGGCATTTTCTAGTTATTGAAATGCTCCTATCCCTTACATACACACACCGTACCTCCTTTTAATTCTGTTAAGGTTGGCTTCCAGATTTGGACTCAACTTGACGCTGGACTTGAAAGTATCTTGAGACTCAACTTGAGATGTGAAGGTAGAGACTTGAGACTTGACATGTGCAGATGCGGTAGGTTTATTTTTGCATGTTTTCACACTTTTTTTGGTGGTTTGAAGTTTGAAGAGTACTGAGTTTGAAGAGTACTGAGAATCCCATGGACAGCCAAAAGGACAAACAAATGGGTCCTAGAGCAGATCAAGCCGGAAACCTCCCTGGAAGCCAAGATGACCAACTGTGGCTGTTGTTCTTCGGACACATCATGAGAAGGAATGACTCATTGGAAAAGACAATAATGCTGGGAAAGGTGGAGGGAAGTAGTTGTCATGGCCAGCCAAGAGGTGGAATCGGAGGATGAGGAGGAGGAGAGCAAGAGAAGCAAGAGAAGTTGGAGGCTAGACCAGGTCCCAGTTCTGCCTTGCCAGACCCCAGCCCTGCCATTTCAACCTCAGGAGTGGAGGCTCAGTCAGGCCCTAGCACTGTGGAGCTCCCTTCAGAGGCTCAGCAGCTGAGTGTGGCTCCTAAGGAAGAACCAAGCTTCAAGGTCCCCTCCTTTAGGGAAAGGAGAGCTGAAAGTGCTTGCGTATGTCGGTCTCGCAGGCTTGCAGAGAAGCAAGCTGCTGATAAGGCACAGCTGGCAACAGGGAGAGTGTCTCCTATTTAACCACCTGTGAGATGTCATCCCTTTGCCAGAACTTATTGAAAGTCTCTTGGTGTGACTGTCTGATGGCTCCATGTCTCTTGAACTCTTGTTTTACCTTGACCCTGCAACCTTGGAACAAATTGGACTATTGCTGCCTTCTCCTTGCCCTGACCTCGGACTGGAATGATTTCTGTGGCTTCTCCAACCCTGACCTCGGCTTTGGCTTCTGGATTATTCTTGTGAACAATACTCAGGTCTGTAGACTTTCTCTCAGCTGCAGAGCTAACTCCCTGCTGAGTTTTCTTATCAGTTTGTGTTGGTGTCTGCTGGCCGCAGTCCAGGACAGTAGGAAGAGAGAAAGGCCACATGCCAGATGGATAGACTTTATTAAGGAGGTCACTATGAGTTTTATGGAGTTGTGGGAATTTAGCAGTGGAAGGCAGAGGGTCTTGGAGATGTCTCATCCATAGGGTGAGTGGAGATCGATTCGAAGGCAGTTAACACAGTTAAAAACAACAACTACAAGTCTGAAGGGGCAAAATTGCCCCAAGCCCTGTCAAAAATTATTCAAAATAACAACAACAACTGGGATTGGTTTGCTTTTGGTGGACTGCTGGGAGACTTCAGGGTGGACTTAGCCCCCTGCAGATCACTCAAAAGCTTTATATAAAAAGATCTTTCTCAGTCCCATTATCTTAAATCCCTCAACTGGAGATAACATTGTCATACCAGCTTAGTCCCAATCCATGCAGTTCAGGTGCCCTACATCTGAGCCCTAGATGTCTTCTCAGCAAGGAAATAATCGTGCTGCTTGCATAAGGGTTGCATTGAGACAACATTTCATTGCAACCATCTCCAGCATGCATTATTTTTTGGGGGTGGGGAAGGGGCAAAAATAAAGTGTCAAGTATTCTATCTGGGTATCTGTTTTATTGCTATGGCACAAGATGACACTTAACCTTATTCAATTAAAGTAGATCTTTAAGAACAGCCTGTTGAATTATTTTGTAGCCATATTAATCTAAACCTCATTCTCCTAGAGCTGATTCACGCATGCATATTCATCGCTGCAATGGCAAGTGGTGCTCTGGCTACAGTAATAGGATATCAAAGATTCAGCACCATGGGCAGAACTTTTTATCTCCTCTCAAGCACACTGCTTGCCAAGGAGCTATCCTGAAAACGGGATGGAGGATCAGGGGCCAGGGTCTTGACCCTCAAAGATAGATTGCCAGGATATCCTAGGGCTACTGTGGATTAAGGTGTACCTGTATTTAAATAAATCAAACACCCTCAAGAGCCCAGCTAACTGAACATGAGGATATTAAATATTATGGGCCATTAGAATGACATTCTGGAGACAGCAGGCCTCCAGCATAGCCTCTAGGACAAGGCATCCCAATGTCCCTGGTCTTTCTGATGTATTTCTTGGCTCCAGGGCTTAATTTGAGCCAAGATTCATTGGAGAGCAAACCCTGGGCCCAAACAAATGGACTTTATTGTCTCTTTGCTTGCAAAGTAGCAGGTTGGGAGGGGAGAAGGTTGACGTGTGTGAGATTTCTTTATTTTCCCAAACTGGGTTTGTGTTATTCATATTCTTGAGCACAAATTCTGAATCCCTCTGTACCACAACGATGGCCTTCCTTACCACTCTTACCACATTTGCTGTTGCTGTGTGTTGTTGACATGTTTAGTTAGAAGATGGTTTTCACTATGCTCCTGCTACTGTTTGTTATTGTGGAGTGTCATTTCTAAAGAAAACTTATTATGAGGGTTTATTGGCAGGATTTGTTCAGAGTGAGTCTGCCATTGCTCTCCTCTGATGCTGAAAAAGTGGGATTTGCCCAAGGCAATCCAGTGGCTTTCAATTATCATGCCAGGATTTGAACTAGGGTCTTAGTCCAGCACTGAAACCACTAAACCACACTGGTTCATAAGTCTCTGTTATCCCTTAATTATATGTGGGGAAACAAGATCTTGTGCCTATCACTGTCCAAAAGCACCCAAGGATTCTGTGACCAAAGTAGGCCTTAAGCTAAGATCTGGTCTTTCCTGGGTTTTGGAAACAAACCATGGGTATTCACCAGTTAATAGTACTTTCATTATAAATGAAAAAAATATCTTTCCTATACCATAAAACATGTGCCTCAAACCTGGGTCTAAATATCAATTTGAGTTAGACCTATGGAATAAAAAATGAGACTGTGAATGAACAAAGTCAGTCCTTCATGGAGAAACCAGGCTCTTGAGTATTGTGCTCTATCTACTCTCTGCCTTAGTAGCCAAAATGCAATGCTCAGTGGCCAGGCTGTGAACTGTCTCTCGGTCGTACCTCATCAGCCAAACAATATGTTCTTCTCCACCTTGTGGACTGTTTGTCATGCCCCAATTGAAGGAAGTCTCCCTGGATGAAGAATGGGAAGAACAGTGCCAAGACAATAAGCCCTAGCTGGAGCCAGAGAGGGCTGGCAATGCTGGCATGGCATTGGCAGAGCCTGGTGCATCTCTGGTAACAACTTCTGATCAGGAGGAGGCAGCAGAGGCACTTCAACCTTCCCAGTAATATAAATTAAAGTGCTTGGAGCAAAAGGCCAGGCAATGCCCTGCTCTGTTTTAAATATGGGACACTGAGCTAATGAGGCCAGCTGGGATGATGAACTACTGGCTATAAATTTGCTCAGCCAGGCCATTCTGTTGCTGCAGACAACAGCTCAGAAACCTCTGTGCAACCTTGTCTGGCATTTTTGGCTTTGTGGATCTCTGACCTTCAGTCTAATCTTTGAGTGACTCTTTCTATCAACTACTTTCTCAGCTTTGGATTTTGCCCAGAACAGTTTTCCCCCCTTTAAACTTTGGAGTGGCTGAACCACACTTCTGCTTGTCATCCTGTGTAAGATTTGGATTGATCTAATTCCCCAACACACCAAATCTTGTGGACTGTAGGTGTGTTTTCTGGACTTTTGGCATAAACTGGACACTGTCCCTGCAAAACAACCAATTTACCAAAAAAGAAACAAAACCTAAACCAAATAATCAAGTGTTGAATAAACAACAACAGCAACGAACCCATGAACCAGTCCTACATGCTCAGAGAAGCTAAACCTGTTGCAACATGCCAAGTATCATGTTTCTAGTAATGATTTGCATTTGTATGGTGCCCTGTAAGTTAATATAGTGGTTGTTTTATGTGTCCTGTATGTCAATGTACTGGCTTGAGTACTGAACTACAACTCTGGGAGACCTAGGTTATGACCTTTCAGCCATGGAAACCCTTTGGGTAACCATGGGCAAGCCCCACTAACTCAGCCTCAGAGAAAGGCAATGGCTAATCCCAGCTGCCAGGAAAACTGTAGATCACTATAAATGGGAATCACCTTGAAGACACACAACCACAAATACAGGAATGTAGTCTTTAGGGACTGATAAAATGGTAACCACCACCAAGCCACCCTCCTCAACCCTCCCCCTATTTTGTTTTACTATTTCCAAAAATTTTAAGAGTATGTTTTAAAATATTTATCAGTAGTACTTCTCTCTCTCTCTCTCTCTTTGCTTGTAAACCTCGGAGCCTAGAGAAACCATCTGTCTGGCTTTACAGCGTTGGCAAGTAAGAAACTGCTAACAAATGCATTTTTGAAAACTTGAGAAATGAAGTCAAATTGTTATTTCTACACAGTGCCAACATTATGACTTGCAATTACTTCCCACATTTTTATATGACTCTTCCTGCAGGTAGCTCTGACTGGGAGACATGGAGCTATTTCATGTTCACAACAGCCCTGTGAGGATGTTTACAGACAACATGCTGTCCAGACCACCCTTTGCCAAGGCCTGATTAGGAAACTGTGGAAAATTTGTTCCACTGTATGCTTTTTTAAAAATGACTGAGTAAAATCGCAGGTGGAGGCGATTGCCAGGAGTGCCTGGTATCAGCTTCGGCTGATACGCCAGCTACGCCCCTACCTGGGCAGGGAGGACCTAGAAACAGTAGTACATGCACTGATAACCTCTCGTTTATATTCTTGTAACACACTCTACATGGGGCTAAACACAGCGGCCAGATTGTTGACAGGGGCCTCAAGGATGGAACATATCACCCCCATTCTGAAATCCTTGCACTGGCTGCCAATCTGCTTCCGGGCGCAATACAAAGTGTTGGTTGTTACCTTTAAAGCTCTATATGGCTTGGGCCCAGATTACTTGTGAGAACGTCTCTCCCTACATAATCCGGCCCACACCCTAAGGACAACTGATAAGAAATTGCTAAATTACAAACATACGAGACTAACATCTACGTCTCCTTTAGCATTCTCAGCTGTGGCTCCAAAGCTATGGAATGACCTACCGGAGGAGATGCGTCTGATACCTACACTGGAGGTGTCCAAAAAAACACTGAAGAGGGATCTCTTCCGGCGGGCATATCCACCCAACTTTATTTAACACCCCACTGAGCCAGAGCTACCCCCAGATATTGTAGATCCTGTTGGTGTAATACACTGATTTTATTGTATTGTATTTTTACCATGCTGTAATCCCACCTCGATCCGTAGGGAGAGGCGGGAGATAAAAATTATTATTATTATTATTATTATTATTATTATTAAAATGACTATGGTGCTGAATACATGTGTAGGATATGGCAGGCTAACCCCATCATATTCTGATTATAGATCTGGTCTGTTGCTGCCCCTGCCACTTACTTTCAGATGCTCACCCATCTCCACATCATGGAGCTGCCATCAAAGACAGCAAAGTCCATTGCTGCTGCTCTCCATGAAGGCTCCTTTCATGGTCCATAAGTGTGGAAATGGTGCCTGGCCAGGAGCCCCCTTCCAACATCATGGGCCACAACTGGCAACAGAGAATGGTAGCAGTGGTAGGTAAGGGGGCATGATCTAGAAGACTTAGTGGACCACAGGCTCAACGTGGGTAAGCAATGTCATGCAGCAGCTAAAAAAGCCAATGTGATTCTAGGCTGTCATAAGTATAGTGTCTAGATCAATGGAAGTAATAGTGCCACTCTATTCTGCTTAGGTAAGACTTCCCCTGGAATATTGTGTCCAGCTTTGGACACATAGATTCAAGAAGGATGTTGACAAGCTGGAGCATGTCTAGAAGAGGGTGATCAAAATGGTGGTAGGTCTGGAAGCCACCAAGCCCTATGAGGAGCAACTTAGGGTGCTGGGTCTGTTTGACCTGGGGAAGAGAAGGTTAAGATGACACTCCTGTTTCAGTATTTGAAGGGATGTCATTTTGAAGATAGGGCAAGTTTGATTTTTTTAGCTCCAGAGAATGGGGCATGGTGCAATGGGTGAAAACTACAGGAAAAGAGATTCCATCTCAACATTAGGAGGAACCTCCTGGTGTTAGGAGCTATTGGACAGTGGAATTAGAATCCTTGGTGTAGTGGAGTCTCCTTCTTTGGAGGCTTTTAAAGAGAGACTAGGTGGCCATTTGTCAGGAGTGCTTTGATGCTGTCTTCCTACATGGTAGAATAGGGTGGGACTGGATGGCACTTGTGGTCTCCTCCAACTGCACGATTCTATTGTTTTTGGAAATTTGGGCTATGGCATACATATGCTTTTAAAGAAGTCTTTTTGTTGTTTTTGTTGTGTGCATTCAAGTCATTTCTACAATACTCAAACCACTATGCTGTGCTGGCTTCTTGATACATTATTAATTAAGACAGAGATTTTTTTTTCATGGAATGTTTATGTTCCACAACTGGACCAAGGGCTCATAAAGAAGAACAAACCCAGCTGGAATCCTGTTGCTGTCTTACACTTGTGTAAGGACATTACCACAAGAGTCCTGGTCTTAAAGCATTGTTTGTTTGTTTTAAAAAATACAAACATATCACTTTTAGAGCAGCCATCACTGCATGCCTTCTCAATTGTGCAACTGGTGCTCTTGGTCCTATCGTCATCTCCTCCCGACTCTCTCTTAACCCTGCCTTCCTGCCCTAGGCCCCATCCAGAATGTCTCTTGTGTATTTTATTTCTATTCCCATTTTCCCATGCATTTCCAGAGCTCCATGACTGTGAGTTCATTTTAAAAAAAATAAAATAAAAGAAATAGTAAAAAATAAATAAAGTGAACTTGGGAATAGTGAGGAGGAGCAGGGACAGTGGAAGAGGAGGAGAAACAGACACAACATGACTGTAAATCTTGCAATTGCCCCAGCAGTGATGTTTTACACTTGGGAATTTGCATGGCTGTATGGTCATTGATGAGTTTTCCCTGTCAATAAAAAGGGACACATCAGCTATGGGTCAGAGATGGCATTGTGTGATAAGAATAACTAAAGCCACTTTTTCCCAGGTCTAATCATGGATTAAAATCCATGTGTAGTAATTTCCTAAGTTGCCTTATGGAAGCAGAGGGACCTTTTTATTTGGCGCAGAATGTCTGTATTCAGTGCAAGATTAGAGCAAGAGAACTGCCTGTGTGGACACAAAGGGGCATTTGGTTGCCTATTTCAGTCTTTCTTCAGTTCTGCCATTTTGCCAGCCAACACAAAAGCTGCCTGGGGAAACTGACACATAACACTGCATGTGGAGATTGATGCGACACAACTCCAACGTTGGGTTTCAGCCCTTACATTTCAGAAATGAGCTTCAGCACAGAAAGGAAACATCAAGGTCCAAATTAGGCTCCAGAGATGGAGCAGGATGGAATAAACCGAAAGAACAAAATAGGTAGCAGACAGGTAATAAAAAAAGAGAAATGCAGCAGCAAGGCTCATTTCTCATAGCTTGGGTGACTCTGGTACATGTTTTGTGACATGCCTGCCCTGCCAAGCATGCCTTATCTGTCAACACAGTACTCCGCCATCCTACCCTGAACATGTCTTTGTTGTGTCCTAGGGCATTGTATCACTTTTCCGCAGGAGTGTAACCACTGACTTACTACAGCACACAGGTCCCTTTCTCCTAAGGCAAATGACAAGCAGATTGGTAATATGGAACAGACACAGATGAAGCTCCTTGCTAGCACTGCAAACATTTTTTAGCCATTGTGCTGGGAGATGCCTTCCATTTTCACTGACATTGTTCTCCCCACATTCCTTTCAAAAGCAATCACCTTGTCTGCATAAGCTCCTTCATGTCTAAACAAGGAGAACTTGCTCCTCATTCAGAATGGAAGGAGATCAGAGGGGTAGAGTCCACTGGAGGCTGGTGGTTGCCAAGTCAGTGAGGAGGCCATAAAGCCATCCTGGGTTTCAGTTGGAAATTTCAAGGAGCATGGTGTAGTGGTTTGAGATCAGGGTTCAAATCCCTGCACAGCTATGGAAATCCACTAAGTGAAATTGGACAAATTACATTCTTTCATTCTCAGAGGATGGCTGGCATAGTCAATTTTTCACTTTCCAGTGGAAAGAAACCAAGTGGGAAGCCATCTCAGCCCCCATAGGGAGTGATGGAGGGTCAAATTCTAAGCAAAGTCACCAAGAAGGGCCTCTTATTTGTAGCCCCCAAACATATCTGGGAAGGGACTGAGAGAAGAGATTCTTCTGAATAACTTAGAACTCAAGAGCAGATCATTAAGCAGAGAGTCTGTGAACATTTAGCAAGGAATGCCATAATCACAAAAAGCCAACATGGGTTTCAGAGAAACAAGTCTTGCCAGACAAATCTGATCTCTCTCTCTTTTTTTTTTTTTTTGGTAAAATTACCAGTTTGGTAGATGAAGGCAATGCTGTGGATATAGTATATCTTGATTTCAGTAAGGTCTTTGACAAGGTTCCCCATGACATTCTTGCAAACAAGCTTGTAAAATGTGGGCTAGACAAGGTAACTGTTACATGGATTTGTAACTGGTTGACTGGCCGAACTCAAAGGGTGCTCAACAATGGCTCATTTTCATCCTGGAGAGAAGTGACCAATGGGGTCCCACAGAGTTCTGTCCTTGGCCCAGTGCTATTCAATATCTTTATTAATGACTTGGATGACAGAATTGGGGGGCATACTTATCAAATTTGCAGATGACACCAAATTAGGAGGAGTAGCCAATACTCCAGAAGACAGGATTGAAATTCAGAATGACCTGAATAGACTAGAAAGCTGGGCCAACTCTAACAAAAGCAGAGGCTGGATGGCCATCTGTCAGGGATGCTTTGACTTGGAGTTCCTGCATGGCAGGGGGTTGGACTGGATGGCCCTTGTGGTCTCTTCCAACTCTATGATTCTATGATTCTATAAAATGAAATTCAATGCAGAGAAATGTAAGGTACTGCACTTAGAACGAAAAAATGAAATGCACAGATATAGGATGGGGGACATCTGACTGAATGAAACTACATGTGAAAGGGATCTAGGAGTCCAAGTAGACCATAAGTTGGACATGAGTCAACAGTGCGATGTGGCAGCTAAAAAGGCCAATGCTATTTTAGGCTGCATCAATAGAAGTGTAGCGTCTAGATCAAGGGAAGTAATAGTGCCGCTCTGTTCTGCTTTGGTCAGGCCCCACCTGGAATACTGTGTCCAGTTCTGGGCACCACAATTCAAAAAGGATGTGGACAAACTGGAGCGGGTCCAAAGGAGGGCAAATAAGGTGGTGAAGGGTCTGGAAACCATGCCCTATGAGGAACGACTTAGAGAGCTGGGGATGTTTAGCCTGGAGAAGAGAAGGTTAAGAGGTGATATGATAGCCCTGTTCAAATATTTGAAGGGATGTCATATTGAAGAGGGAGCAAGCTTGTTTTCTGCTGCTGCAGAGACTAGAATGCGGAACAATGGATGCAAGCTGCAGGAAAAGAGATTCCACCTCAACATTAGGAGGAACTTCCTGACAGTAAGGGCTGTTCGACGGTGGAACACACTCCCTCGAAGTGTAGTGGAGTCTCCTTCCTTGGAGGTCTTTAAGCAGGGGCTGGATGGCCATCTGTTGGGGATGCTTTGGTTTGGAGTTCCTGCATGGCAGGGGGTTGGACTGGATGGCCCTTGGGGTCTCTTCCAACTCTATGATTCTATGATTCAAGCAGGCTCATGTAGGGTGATAAAGTCCTTCAAATAATCTGGACCTGAACTATATAGGGCTTTATAGTTCATCACCAGCATTTTGAGTTGTGCCGGAAGCAGACTTGCAAAAACAGTAGAGCTGTTACAGCAAGGCAGTTGCATGCTCCTTGTAACCAGTCCCAGTTAACAATCTGTCTATAGCTCTTTGGTCTATCTGAAGTTTCTGAGAGTTTTTCAAGGCAACACCATTGGATATAATCAAGAAATAGCCAGATTCCGCCATAGTCAGATTGGTCTTTTCCAGGAATGGGCATAGTTGGCACACTAGCATTAATTGTGCAAAAGCACCCTTAGTCAATGCTGAAATCTGGGCCTCAGGACTCAGGGCCCAATCTGGGAGTACCCCAAACTGCAAAACTATGTCTTCAGCAAACGCTGAATCCCTATCCCCAGATCCACCTTTTTGACTGATCAGAACGCCTCTGTCTCATCTGGATTAAATTTCAGTTTGTTTGCCATCATCCACTCTATTAGAATCCATTACCTTTTCAGCTGTTTTAACTTATTTAATTTGACAATATGATTAAATTACTGTTATCATTATCTAATTATCTAATCTGGAATTGTTTTATCTGTTTATATTGCCTTTATTCTATGCCCGAGATCCTGTGACAGAAGGAAGAGCACACCTTCCAACTGTCCTGATGTGACAGACACTCCCAATTAATACTCCGGTCACCCCATTTTTCAACCACTATTAAAATGTCCCAGTTTCTCACCCCTCCAACTTTCTCCTTTTGTCCTCAGCTTACTTTAATTGTTGCAAAATGAGTTTGCAAGTAGTTTGCACTCAGTTAACATAGTAGATGGAGAGTAGGGGAAAAGGGTGGAGTCTTGCCCTTCCCAGTAGGCTAAGGCAAAAGTAAACTGCGGCAGTTTTCCTTGTTCTCCTTCAGTAATAGCATCTGCCATCTTGACCACACACCAATGCTTCTTAGCCATATGTGTCCTGATTTTCATCTGTGAAATGCTGGAGGGTATGGAAGAAGGTATGGAAGAGCCAGCATGGTGCAGTGGTTTGAGTGTTGGACAATGACTCTGGAGACAAGAGTTCGATTCTCCACTCAGCCATGGAAACCCACTGAGTGACCTTGGGCAAAGCACATATTCTCAGCCTCATAAAACTCTATTATAGGTTCTCTTTAGGGTCGCCATAAGTTGAAATGACTTGAAGGAACACAATAACAATGGAAGAGGAGCTTCTACTAACTGTGCTTTGAGATTCAACTCAACATTTCAAGTCCAAGCCTTAATTGTGGCGTCCCTCAGGGCGCCATCCTGCCCCCGATGCTATTTAATATTTATATGAAGCCATTGGGTGAGATCATTCGGAGGCAGGGAGCTCAGTGTCTTCAGTACGCTGATGACACTCAGATATACCTCTCCATGACTAGATCATCGGCTCAGTCATCAGATGGCGCCTCCCCTCTTAATGACTGTCTTGCGGCGGTAATGGATTGGATGAGAGAAAACAGGTGAATGTGGTAGTCAGGAGCGCCTGCTATCAGCTTCGGCTGATACGCCAGCTGCGCCCTTTCCTGGATACGAAAGACCTGGAGACTGCGGTACATGCTCTAGTAACCTCACGTCTGGATTTCTGTAACGCGCTCTACATGGGGCTACCCTTGTGCCTAACCCGAAAACTTCAATTGGTTCAGAATATGGCAGCCAGGCTTATCACAGGAACATCTAGAAGAGAGCATATAACACCAGTGCTCAAAGCTCTCCACTGGCTGCCCATTAGTTTCCGGGCACAGTACAAGGTTTTGGTACTAACCTTTAAAGCCCTGTATGGCTCAGGCCCATCCTACCTTAAGGACCGCCTCTTCCCGTATGAACCGCCCCGCACACTTCGGTCCTCTGGAAGGAACCTGCTGCAGCCGATGAAAACCAGGCTGTCCCAGACCTCTCAGAGGGCCTTTTCAGCTACTGCCCCTAAGCTCTGGAACGGCCTGCCGGACGAGATGCGTCTCATTACATCACTGGCTAGTTTCAAAAAGGCTTTAAAGACGCATCTTTTCTGGCAGGCCTTTCCCTGAAGGAGAGAATAAATGAAACCCTTGCTCCCTGCTCTAAAAATATAAACAGTACTGGAAATTATTAGTGATCCCTTTACTTAATACTTACTTGAATCGATTTAATGCGGCCTTGCACACGGATTGTTCATGAAAATGCACTTTGTTTTAATAACTGCCGACCAATTTTAACTATGTTAATTTTAAACTGTCTAGATTTAATTCAGTTTTAAGGGGGGTGGTTGGGGTGGGATGTGATCGTTGTTTTTACTCTGTATCTTTTTATTTTGCTGTACCCCGCTCCGAGTATTTTATTAGAGGAGTGGGCTATAAATAAACTATTATTATTATTATTATTATTATTATTATTATTATTTTGGCTCCTGAAACTGACTTCAGGCAACCACAGATCCAAAACACACTGCAGAAATAATCCAGTTTGAGACCGTTTTAACTACCCTGGCTCAATGATAGGGAATTCTTGGAACTGCAGTTTTCTTTTAGCCTTTTCTGTCTGAGAGTTCTGGTGTCACAAGAAACTACAATTCCCAGGATTCTCAAGCACTGAGCCAGGGCAGGTAAAACAGTCTCAAGCTCAATTATTTCTGCAGTGTGTTTTGGACCTAAGAAACTCAATCCAGATTCAGCTTGGATCATAGCCTCACTTGACGATGGGCAAAATACTAGCAAAGCTGCCAAAGACTATTGAGTTATATTCTATTCAGCTCAAAAATGGGTCTCGCAGGACATCGATACATTAATATTTATTTGTTTTTTTACTTGTTTATAATCAGAAGTTATTTCTATTTTATCACCAGTTCTTTTCTTAATAGTTTATGACATCGAAGTTGCCTTGAACTCTGCTTTGCTCCAAAGCCCAACACATTTTGCTATATATATATCCCTCTCTTCTCTTCATTCTCATTCTTCCCTTTCCCACATTCTTGCTCCTTTATGTCCGCCCTCCTCCTTGGTAAATGTTCACACTGGCATTTTTTAAAAAGCCCAACCGATAACATTAAAATAATGTTAAAAGCCCAACATTTGTATTCTATTCAGCTCAAAAATGGGTCTCACGGGGCATTGATATGTTAATATTTACTCGGTTTTTTTACTTGTTTAAGTAAATAAACATACAGACATCAGAAGTTATTTCTATTTTATCTCCAGTTCTCCTCTCAATAGTTTCTGACACGGAATTTGCCTCACACTCTGCTTTGCTCCAAAGCCCAACACGTTGCACTATCTATCTATCTATCTATCTCCTTCTCTTCTCTTTATTCTCATTCTTCCCTTTTACACATTCTTGGTCTTTTCCATCCACCCTCCTCCTTGGTAAATGTTCACACTGGCATTTTTAAAAAAGCCCAACCGATAACATTAAAATAATGTTAAAAGCTGAGAGCTGTGATTAGATAAAAGTGGGCCTCGCACATTAGGAGGTGTTGAGTTAATAGGAAAACTGCTTTGATTCCCTCGCCTCTGTTGAAGACGCCAGTACAACAAGAAGCGAAAAGGCAGCCAGAGAAACTACCCCCTAATCACTTCCTCTTAGAGGCAAACTATAGGCAAATTGCTAGTGAGGATTAAGTGGGGAGACTATCACAGGATCAGTGTCAAGCAGGGGGAGAAAAGGCTCAATTTGTGAGCGATCAGGGCTATAATTGCTTCCTTAAGAGCTTTAGGAATTGCTAAGTGCAGTCTTTTGGCCTGTGGATGCAAGCAAAGGTACGAGGGGGAAAAAAGAAGGGAAAGCAGCCCTGTCGAAAACATGCTTGCAGATAATCTCGACCATCCATTCCATCTTCCCCACTGGGCTGCTTTATTAGGGAAATCCCTGTGAAATCCCTGCTAGGGTTGCCGTATCCCAGTCCTTCATATCCAGGCATATAATTTGGATATGATGCAAATGATTGTAATTAAGCATGTTATTAATTTGCATTCTGATTATACAGATCCAACACATTTATCATTACCAGCCAGGACTTTTTTAGTCTCTTCAAAATGGGATTTTCCAGGTTTTCCCCAGACAAACAGAAACCTTAATCCTGTCCCTCTTTTCCTCTCTTTTTTTCTCCTCTTTCTCGTGCAGAAATCGACACAAAGTGTGCATCTGTGTGCACACAAAGTTTGGCATCCTGGTCAGTAGTTACAAGATCATACACTCAAAACTTCTAGAGATGCACATTTATATACAGTCAGCTCTCCATATCCATGGATTCTTTATCCATGAATTCAAGCATCAAGGGCTTGAAAACATTCCAAAAATATATACATTTCAAAATGCAAATTTTGTCTTTGCCATTTTATATAAGGAACACCATTTTACTATTTGTTGTCCAACTTATGGTGACCCTAAGGTGAAATCTATCATGGGATTTTCTTGGCAATTTTTTTTTCCAGAGTGAGTTTGCCATTGCCATCTTCTGAGGTTTAGAGAGTATGACTTGCCCAAGGTCCTCCAGTGAATTTCCATGGCTGAACCACGATTCAAACCAAAGTATCCAGAGTCCTAGTCCAATGCTCAAACCACTACACCACACTGGTTCTCATTTCACTATGCATTGTATTTAATGGGACTTATGCATTCATGGATTTTGGTATCCTGGGAGGGTCCTGGAACCAAACCCTGGCAGATACAAAAGGCCCCCATTGTAGTTGTTAAAGATAAAATTTGACCTTTCCCACCAAACCCCCCCTACAATTTCAGCCTGACCAGCACTTTAGATGAAGGAGTTCTAAGGTCCTGGAGATCATAGTGATGAGAAATGATTCTATATTACTTTCTTGGTCATGGGGTGCCTTGAGAGAAGACGTTGTGCTAAGACACTTCCCAGGGGTCTTTCCAATTGCCTGTTTTTGATGCAGTCTTAGGATATGCAGATGTCATTTCCCAGCATCCTGAACTGCAGTGCTTTGGAAACTCCTCAGTTGAACTGGTAAGGCTGAAAACAGTAGGGATTTTTTGGAGGATAGTTCCTGGCTCAGCCATGTAAACCAGCTTTGGTGACCTTACTCTCAGTCTCAGGGGAAGGCAATGGCAAATCTCCTTTGAACATGATGGGTTTGCCTTAGGGTCACCATACATTGGAAACCTTTTGAAGGCACACAGCACACAGTATGCAACACACAGTGTTAAACACAAGTACAATGATGGACCTCCATCACTGACAATGCAGCATTATCTTCCATATGGTTGGCTAAAATCCTATTGCTAGTCCAAACACAGCATATTTTTTGAATCAAAAGAGTTTATATGGATCACCATATAATTTGATTTGAGAGATTTTCAAGTCGCAAGGACCATTCTTTCATGCAGTCCTTCACTTTCAAGACTCTGCGAAGGAAACTTTAACTGTGAAATGCTATATTAGACTCTCCCTCCAGATCTGCTGGTTCTCAAGCATTAATGACACTGGTGAAAAACATAACTGAAAGTTTAGTTACTAGTGCTGCGTGAGAAAAGTACTGTTTTAATTAATAACTTATAGATCTTTTAAAAAATACACAGTGGATTAAATGCAGTTCCTGTAAAAGGAACAATGCAAAAATCCAAATTAAAGAGAGAGAGGTTGACTTCTTTCTAGCTCTGCAATGAGCAAGGAATGATTATATTTTCTTAGATTTTATTACATTTTTTTAAAGGAAGAAGTTAGACAAAACAGAGCAAAAGTAAGGCATTAAATATGAAGTTTGCTGGATTTGGGAACGACACGGATGAGATCTGTGAAAACAGGTTCTTGTCAGCAGCAACTCTTTCATCTGGATCTTTTTTTTAAAAAAAATTCTGATGATAAATTAATTTAAATCAGGTTTCCTCTCCCCCTCCTTAATTAATTAGCTTTGAAGTCGCAATCTAGATTACATGTTTTAGTGTATATCATTTAATAAATCTGTAATTGCATGTGTGTATTTGGAGGAGGGAGAGGGAGAGATATCAATGAACCAAACGAACAATCTAATTGGAGAGCTCAGAGACATTACTATTTCTTGTGTCTAGTCCTGAAAAACGACAGAGTGCTTAAACAATTGGTTACAGTGGGGAAACAAATAATAATGAAAGGATCAGAGATGCCTGAATTCCTGATGACCTAATTTTTACGATGCAACAAGGAGAACAAAAAGGGAAAGAACAAAGAACAGAGAACAAAAATTAAATTAATGACTATTTAGCTGGGCTAAGAATGCAGAGCATCCCTTTTGGTGCAAACCGTTTTCAAAGTCGAGGTCCAAGCAACTGTCACAATACAAGCTGGGTTTTTCTTTTTCTATACCATCCTCATTGGATTTCTTCACAACGCCGGATGAAAAGATTGCGCTCGACAGAAAGCCCCTATTGAACAACAAAAAAAGCTAGACCGCTTACAAAGCTCTTTCTTCACTCCATTTCTGCTCTTTTCCTGGACCAAACCTATTTGGATGTTGCCTTTGGGCAATTAAATCTGTGGACAGCAAAATGTAAAATAAAACACACCACAAAACATTTGTCTATTGGTGTTTCTTTCACATTTCCCCCCTTCCATAATCTGGAGGGGGGAAGTACACTTGGCAAGGACTTATTTGTTCCATTTAGCCTGGGAAAAATATTCTGCTATTTTCACTTATCGAAAACGTCACATCATTAAGAGGCGTTCGGGGTTTTATGGAGGGAGGAAGGAGAGAAGATCTGTCAGAGTTGGAGGATCAATCAATGACAAATCTTTCGAACAAAGCACTCATACTCATAATAATAAATACAAATATTGAAGGCATTTTGCCTGCTTTCAAGCAGTGCTTCTTAATGTTATCTTGCTAATGGGATTGCAACATCTCTTTGGGGAACTCTAGCACGGTTGGACAGAAGGAGTAGAAATCTTTCCATCCTGAGTCAGGAGGAATTCCTTTCTAAAATATCAAGGATGGCAACCTAAAGTACCATGGCAAAGACTTTATTCTGTGATGAACGACCATCCCAACAGCATGCAATATGTTAGTATTTCCAGACTAATACGGCTATGCCTTTGAATTCTACAACTATCAGAACAGAAAGTGATATGGTGGTGAACATTATCACTGTTATTGGCATTAGCTCCTTCTCCACACCACATTTGCAGAAACAGAAAGGGTATATATATAGTCAAAGATACACAAACCTCCACAAATTCAGCGCTCTCACTTCACAGTGGTGCATGTGTTCATACACATGGAAACCACACCTACAGCGGTTGTTTTAAACACTGAACAGTTATCTATATACAGCTAAATTGCCTTTGTTCCACGATGAGGCACACGTTTCCTTTTAAAAAGGACAAACCACCCATTTTGACCTAAGAAGTACTCCGAGGGGTGCCTTCTAAATACACATCAGACTTCCGCCGCATTGTTATCAGTTGTGAATTTTGCAAAGAACATGACCCTCCACCCCCCCTCCACACCCCCCTCTGAATTAAACCAAACTTTCCCCCATTCATCTCCTTCCTTTTATAACAGCTGGACACATGACCCGGTCAACTAATCAAAAGACAGGACCCAATGAGCTCATGCAAGGATGGAAACAATATTACCATCGCTCTCAGGAGCAGAGCCGTGCAAACTAGAAAACCACCTGGTAATAGACCAGCCCCATCCCAGCGTGGCTCAGCATTTGCTGTTCTCTGATGCCATTCCATTGATGTTTCTGAGCAAGGAGCACACGCCTGAAACAGGATCCCAGTCTGGCAATGCAAGACTCCCTCCCCAAATCCCATTTTAGAGAGAGAGAGAGAGAGAGAGGAAAGAGGAATTGCTTCCCATCTTTCATTACCTGTCATTAGCTCTCATTTACTATCAATTTGCAATTTCTCTAGGCTAGAAAGGGCCAATTTTCAATTAGTTTGGAGAAGAGAAACAATATTGTATGCCCCACAGTAACCCAACAAGAGACCCTTCTCTGCCAAAGCATTATTGTCCTGACTTCTCTTCGACTTCAGCCACGGTTTTAGTTCCAGGAGCTGAACACTAACTGTGATTAGACCATTGTGATCTGGGTCCATTATTTGCCTTCCTTGCATGCGTTCTTTACTATTGGTCTTTCTTTTTTAATTACCCCCTGCAGTAATGTTGAATTTCCCATCTGTCCCTCCCTCTTTCCTTCCTCCTTCATTCCTTCCCTCCCTTTCTCTCTCTCTTTTAAAACCATACATACACTCACCCTACTGTGATGTATAAGCCCTTTGCAAGGATGGATAACCAAGAGTGGGTAGCTAGTAGTAAGCTCCTTGTCAAAAATATTTTTTTTTCCAAAAATATATTCATAAAAATAACTACCCCAAACAACAATGCCTTTCTGTTTCTCTCTCTCTCTCTCTTTTTCTCTTTTTTAAAGGCAAAGCATCTGGGATATGTGAGAAAGGAGGGGAAGATGGAAAATTAATAATCCAACAAGCAGGTTAATGGCACTTCTTTGCTTGCAAGCCAGAGAGGAGCTGAGATCCGAACACAGGAGAGGCGGAGGAAAGAGCTCCATTGGTTGCTGAAACTCGCTCTTATACGTCTCAGCCAATCCTTTCTTTTTCATCATCATCTCTTTCTCTCTCTCTTGCCTTAAGGTACAAATATATCTGAGAAGCAGTTACAAAACCCCAGAAGATGGGGGAGGGGGAAAAAAATCCGGTTCCCAAGGTAGGTGATGCTCAATCCATTTAATGCACCTCTAAACTTTATTTGAGCTGACTCCTCATTTGATCCCCCTGTGATGGGGTCAGCCAATGGCAGGCAATACCACCACCACCAGCACCTCCCAAATCATACCATAATCGAATTGCTGCCTATTTCCTGGACCTATAATGAAAAAGGCAAACCAAATAATGCAGGTAATGTTGGCAGCCTCTCTTTCCTGTCTTACATTATTACTGCCGATTGCTTGTCTCCATTTCACCTGTACTCTAACAATGAATATATTTCACAGCTCACTTGTTTTATCGTGTGGGTGGTATGGCATAGACACCTACAGGATATGAAAGGAAAGCTAAAACAATAGGGGTTGCCGAAGCAAGTGACTGTGTGTGTATGTGTGTGTGTGTTGCTGTTCGTGGCTCCTAACCAGGAGACATTGGCAGAAAAGAGAATTTTGAGTCTTACTGATATAAAAATAGGGACTAGTGATGTCAAAACTTGACCTTGTTAGCAACTCATGGGACTTTATCAAACAAGATGGGAGCATAGCAAGATTCCTCTGTCAATATCGCATGATAACACCATGATAATCGCATGACATCATGCGACATCACGATTATCCTGCGATTTCCCTGTAAATAAAGAGGAATTCTAGCATCACTTTTTATTCTCAGAAAATCCTGTGAAAAATGTGGCACTAGAATTCCTCTTTATTCATGGGATAATTATGAGATAATCATGACGCATATGCTTTCGTAGACTTGGCATACTTTCTCAGCTGATACTCTGATAAGAAGAATCCTGACCTGACAAGAAGCTTCACAATTATTATTTTTTTCAGTGCAAAATTCCAATGTGGTTGTTTTGAGCAGAAAATAATACTATTTTCCACACAGAAAATGATGTTTTCTGTGCAAAAAAACCCTGTGCGAAATTTGTACAGAATAAGCCCTGAAGTGCAAATAATCTTCAAAACATGACTTCAAAACATGACTTCAGACTTCATTGCAAGAGGACCAGCTTTGCTAAAATTGCTCATAACATCCTCCCAAAATAAAATTAGTGAAGAATTACAACCCAAGTGCATGTGAAACTCCGCTTATGCAACTTTGGATGGAACTTAATGCGGATATTCTATGTCAGACAAAAATGTCTAGCTTCTATTGGGAAACTTAGACACATAGAAGACACTAATTTATTCCAGACAAACCGCTCGGGATAGCTTTTTGGCTGAAGAGCGAGGAATAAATAAATAAATTATTATTATTATTATTATTATTATTATTATTATTTCTTTGCATCCCACCCCCTTGCCTTGCATTTGTGTAGCTAGGCAGTTTATATCCTCACCATGATTTTTATAAATCCATTTAACTCCTTCTGACAGTCTCAGGGTAATATTTTTATGTCTGAATCACTGGTCTGAAAAAGAGGTTTCTGCAACAAAAAAGAACAATCTCTTCCAACAAACTGTGTTTTTCACCTTATCAAAAAAAAAAAAAAAAAAAAAAAAGAAAAGAAAGAAAGAAAGAAAGAAAGAAAAAAAAGATACCCCCTGCCGGCATTAATGTGTACATTGTAAATATTTTTCTTCTGTTAGTAGTGCTTTCTTAGTAATATGTGTACAGATACCACTCATTATCTAATTTTATGTGAATCCTAACATTTCAGTTTAACATGCCATACTCCAAGAACTAATAAACATACTATTACTACTTATAGATAATAACTCACACATTTCTTTGGCAGTTATTACATTTTCAGCATCAGAAGAGAGATTGTGAAGTGAAGGATACCCCACTTTTGGTTCATTCACATTATCTTATTTTTGTATATTGCATTATGCCCAATTGTACATTGGGGCATAATGCAACATACAAAAAGTATTATGGCAAAGTACCAAAGGTGGGGTATCTTTTCGTTCACAATAGAGATAATACAATTGGTATGAATCCTATTGTTAGTCCCAACAAGAGTAGAACCAGTGAATCAATACGATTCGATTGTGTGTTGTTCTTACATTCAGTAATTTTTATGATGCATATCTTATGACATATTATTTGTATTAATTTACATTTTTATAATATTGTTTTAACTTTGTTATATAGCTGGCCCTTCTGGTCCACAGATTTTTAATACATGGATTCAAGCTTCGACTGTTTGAAAATGTTCCAAAAAAATTATACATTTCAAATATCAAACCTTGATTTTCCATTTTATGTAAGGGGCACCATTTTGGTATCTCATTATATTTAATGAGACTTGAGCAAGCACGGATTTTGTTATCCACAGGAGATCTTGGAACCAAACCCCAGTGTGTTACAAGAGTCCACTGTATTAATTTTTTATTAATTTTAAAATTTTGTTTATTTGTAGTTTTAGATTGTATGCTGTAGGCAGGCTTTTGTTTCTATTTTGGATTGTGGTTTTCTCTCCTTTGTAAAGTGCTATGGTCCTATACAAATACTACTACTACTACTACTACTACTAATAGATTTAATATGTCCATTCTAGTGAAGCTTAACCAGCAGGATTCCAGGGGATACATTCCACATGACTTGAGACAATGTCAATCTCCTTCTGTTTGGAAGATTTATAATGGATTGGCCTACAGACGCTACTATCAAGTGTTGACCCTTCAAGATGATCTATTTCCACTGGCACAGAGCAATCATTGTAGGATGTGAGAGGACCAAACAACCACGCAACAGACTTGTCATCTGAAATCAACATTTCAAGGAAAGTTCAAAGACTCCTCTACAGGCAAAGCAACTGAGAAATCTTGAGAAGCATCAAAAAAGGTTTTGATAACACCAGTGAAATTTCACAGAGGGGAGTCCACACAACCCTACATGAGACTTACATGAAATATTGATGTGAGCTGATAATCAAGTTCTGCTTTGAGTATGGTCTGCTTCTCTATGACATTAGATCTCCCATTGATGACGCATGGAGATGGTTGGGGGGGGGAGAATCTTACTCCATACAATGGGGAAATGGGAAGACTTGACACTAGAGTTGCCAGATTTCACTCAAAGCAAAATTTCAAAATAAATTTAAGAGGGTAAGAATGTAAGAAGAGCTGTGGTGGATCAGATCAATGACTTATCTAGTCCAGCATACTTTTCCAGAACTGTTTTCTTTTTCTTTCCAATTCGAATGATAAAAGATAATCTGCACAGTTTTCAAATGGATAATGAAGACACTGAAATAGTCAAATATTTTCTATATCTTTCTCAGTTCTAATAAAAATGGAGTCTCACTTCAACGAAACAGAGGGGGACCAGGGCTTTGAAGGGCTTCTGTGAAGAAACTAGGCATGGTCCTCAAGTGTAAAGATGTGTACATTTACAGTGCTATATAAATAAAGGTTAATAATAATAATGTATCATTAAATATCAAAGTTATCATTATCAGTATCATTGTCCATGCCACTGTATTTCTGATTTGAATGTATGGTTGCTAAAGCTGGAGAGTGAAGAAAGCTGATAGGAAGAAAATCAAATCTTTTAAAATGTGGTGCTGGAGAACGTTCTATGGATACCATAGTCTACCAAAAAGACAAACAAATGAGTCCAAAAGCAATAGAAACATCAACATTCCCTGGAAGCCAGAATGCCCAAACTAAAGCTATATCATGAAATGATATGATTCCTTAGAAAAGGCAACAATGCTTAGTAAGGTTGACTTATGGTGACCCTAAGGAGAACCTATCATGGGTTTTTCTTGCCATATTTCTTCATAATGGGATTCCCGTTGCCATCCTCCGAGGCTGAGAGAAGTCACCCAGTGGGTTTCTATAGTCAAGCCAGAGTTTGAACCCAATCTCCAGAGTCCTAGTCCAATGCTCAAATCATGACACCACGTTCGATCTCCAGGAAGACAGTAGGCATTCTATATAGCATTCTATATCCTGTTGTCTTTATCAAAAATGGATGGTCCCACCCAACCCCCACCCATGAACCGTGTAGTTCTTTTCTAGAGGTAAAATCTTATGGAACAGAGCTTTAATGCCATGGAGGTCTGCAGTGGAAGCAGGAGAAGAAAGGCACCTTTCAACTGGTGTTGGACACCACTTTGACTTGCTGAATCATAGACAAGCTATGTGGCCCAAGGTTATTCTAGACATTCACAGATAATGGTAGGTCAATCTTCCTTTAGATGCCAATTGAGATAACCTGACTGGAAAACAGGTTTCTGCAATTCTGGGAAAGTCAAAATACTTGTGAACATCCAGCAAGAATGCCATCTCTGCTTACCCTTGCAGAAGAACATGACCATACAAAGATGATAGACTTGAAGTCTGGCATGTAAAAGCTAAACATCACTGGTGTGCCCATTCTATCAAAATATATTGACTGGCAGGTTGGAAAGCAGGCTGATGGCTCCATTAGAAGCAGAAGGACTTCAATGAACTGCACAATTAAAATTCCTTGGACCAAATGCTACACTCTTTAATCAGACTGAAAAAGCCAGTCCAGCTGATGTCACTGGCCATCTTGTTTGAGCAAGGCCTCCTCTATTGGTGCTTGATCAGGCTTCTCTCCCAAACATGAAGCTGTTGAACAACAGACGAACGTAATATTTTAATTAAAGAGACTGCACAGAACCAATGCTAATTACTAAGGAATCATGCTTAAATAAGGTCATAAATTACTGTTAACAGTCTCCCACTTTTGGCTAACTGTGGGGTGCTGGTTGCTCGGCTCTTCATAGTATAATACAGAGAAAATAGTGCTGGGAATGAAGCCCAGTCAACAGAAAGATTAGACCTGACTGGATTCTCAGGCCAACATGATGACACTTCTTCCAAGCTGCCTTTTGGTGCCTAGTAGCACAGACTACAGTGTTTATGGGCATTTGCTACTTACTCTGGGCCCCCTTAAATATGAGGTTGGCAAGTTACTTTGAAGAGGAATGGCTCCATTAGCATGCCAAAGCATCCATAACTGGGCAATGGCTGTGACCTTTGATACTGTGTGAAAGATGCTGTAGCATAGGTTTCTGTAGACTTGGTCTACTTCTAGTCTACAAATCCATATGCTAAAACATCTTTGTCTCAGTTAGGAGCTGTAAAGACTAACACTTTATGTTGGTCTGTACATGTAGTGAGGGCTGAGCGTCTGCATGCTCTGAGCCCTCGCCGTGCCACCCGGGTGCCATCTTGGTACACACAGGTCCACATGGCATGCACCATGACGCAGCGCCCAAATGGCACAGCATGGAAGGGCCATCATCATGGTGTCCCAGAGCACCTATGGTGCCCTTCTGGGACACAAAAAGAAGCTGGGTTCTACCAGCTGCTTTCTGTTTCTTTCAGAGGCTGCAGCTTGTGGTTGCCATGGCCTCCATCTGGGGCACAAAGGGGCAGCCCCTTAGTCTCAAAGATGCTACAGGTTAACCCTCACCCAAAATGAGTGGGACCAGAAGTGTTATGAATTTTGGATTTTTTTAGGGAGGAGGATTTTGGAATAACTGTATTTGCATATAGGTACATAATGAAATTTTGGAGATGGGAGCCAAGTCTAAAGACAACATTTATTTATGTCCCATATACACCTTACACACATAGCCTTATATGATTTTTTTCCAAATGATTTTTTTCATGAAACAAAGTCAGTGCACATTGAACCATCAGAAAGCAAAGGTGCCACTGTCTTGTCCACCCATGAAAAAGTGTTGATATTTGGAATATTTTGGATTTCAGAATTATGGATAAGGGAGACTCAAGCTACACAAGAACCCTTTGTGTACTAATATTCCAGATGATCATGGCTATGTATCTAAACAGGGGATATTAGACACACTGATATGATATGGACTTTGGCCCAGTTTGATCAGCAAAATTTGAATGGAGTGAACTTCACAAATCCCCATATATATAGACACAGTCAGCCCTCCTTATACACAGATTTTTTTATACATGGATTCAAGCATACACGGCTTCGAAATAGTCTTAAAAAGTATAAATTCCAAATAGCAAACCTTGATTTTCCATTTTATATAAGGGAAAGCATTTTGCTCTGCCATTATATTTAATGGGACTACAGCATCCATGGATTTTGTTATGCACGGGGGATCCTGGAACCAAACCCCAGAAGATAACAAGGTCCCACTTGTTATGAATCTATCTTCCAGGGATAGAAGTTTGAAAATGTAACTCATTAAAACCTGTATGATTTTCAACCATGGCCCTGTGTATTCAACCATGGCCAGCATCCTGTTGGTGACAATCCGTATCTGGAAATGTTACTTTTCAAACTTTACAACTCCTTTTTGTTCAACTCATCCATGTTGGTTGGGGCATCCTAGAAGCTATTGACCAAAAGATAATTTTCCTAGGCACTGATTTTCATTTGTACCTATCTCTTGATTTGCTTTCCTATCCAGAATTTTCAAAAAGATGCAGAGTTGGAGTTTATACCCTGGGAACTTTTATTCTCAGACTTTCCTTGTTCACTTGAGTGCTATGAGAAGCTGTATTGATTCCATGGGGATCTGCCTATTTCACTGAATTGGAATGGGATGTCTCACTGAAACTCTCGATACACACTGAAGAATACACATAATGCTTCAGACAAAAGCAACCGTGTTTTACGGTTATTACCCTCATGCCAGCAAAGGTGTTTTAAGATTACTTTTTTCCTTAGTACACTTAATGCAGGCTAATGATAATCTTCAGTAAACACACACAGAGCCCACCTCCAAGCAATCAGCTGCATTAAGATTTTTCTTCTTTATCAGGTAATTAAGTAGGTCCCATCAGATAAAAGTACGTCAATTCATTAACTTTAGAAAATGTGCAAAATATGATTTTTCTTTTACAGAAATACACATAGCTATGCCGCTCACTCATTCAACAGAGGCCACATTTGATGGGAAACACAATATAATAAAAAAAAAAACCCAGAAAATCCAACAAAAGTCCAAGTGACATAGTGGTTCGAGTGTTCAACTGTGATTTTGGAGACCATGGTTCAGTTCCCTGCTCAGCCATGAAACCCACTTGGTGACCCTGGCAAGCCACACTCTCTCAGACTCATGGGAAGGCAATGGTAAAGCTCTGAACAAATCTTGCCAAGAAAACCCCAAGATAGTTTCGCCTTAGGGGTTGCCAGAAGTTGGAAATGACTTGAAGGCACACATCAACAAGAACAACAACCAAAACAGAAAAGCCATGCTTTATTAGTACAAATATTTCAAGCTGGAGACCAACCTGGTATAACTAGGCAGTCAATTTCGAGCCAGGTTTAGTAAAAGTAAAGTTGGGGCAGAGGTGATTTAAGGGGTTCTTTGCAATAGACAACATCAAACTGGAAAGAATAAGAAAAGAAACAATGGATATTAAGAAAATTTACAATGATTAGACACAGTTGTTTTTTCAACAACTCCTAAGAATTGGAGCAATGTCAGCAATGCAGGCCAAACATTTACAGGGTCAAAACAGATTATAATGAGAACATGTATCCCTGCGATTAACCTGTTTGCACTCCCATAATGGGATGTCCTCAGAGGAAGCTACCTCTGGGATCAACCTTAGAAATCCATCCCATCTTTATTTTTTGATGACTAATCACAAAACAAATCAGGTTACATGCAAGATAAGTAGGCAAGGGAAATCATGGACTATGACAAACAGATGTCTTTTAACTGCTTTTTTTATATCTCTGTAAAAAAACAAAACCAAACCAGAAAGCACCATGATAAACACGCCATCTGCTCTGAGTCCCTGATAGTCACTTTTCTAGTCAAATGGATCTGTTCCTTTGGCCTGCAGTGCCTGCCTACTTTGCAAGACCCCAGAGAACTTTATAACCCATACTCACTACAAGAGAAGGATCAGTATGTTGTTCAGAAACTTATATGCTCCAGAGGAACAAATCACATGTGAACTAAACCTAGAGTAAGACAACAGGATGGCTAATGGTCATGACTGCTCCCGAAAGACCCAGCATGGTATCATGGTTTGAGTGTAAGACTAGGACTCAAGGAGCCCAAGATTCAAATCTCTCAACCCTGATAACCCATATGCACTGCAGAAATAATCCAGTCTAACACCTCTTTAACTGTCATGGCTCAATGCTATGGACTCCTGAGATTTATAGTTTTGTGAGCCATTTAGCCTTCTCTGTCAGAGAACTCTGGTGCAAGTCCTGGGATTCCATAGCACTGAGCCATGACCATTAAAGTGATGTCAACCTGGATTATTTCTGCAGTGTGGATGCAAAATAGGTGACTTTGTGCAAATCGCCTCTTCTCAGCCTTGGTAGAAGGCAATGTCAAACCTCCTCTGGATAAAATTTGCTGTGAAAACCTGAGGACAGGGTTGTTGTAAGTTGGAGTTCAACTGAAGGCATATAATATATTGAATCAGCATGGTGTATAATGGTTTAGTGTTTGACTAGGGTGGCATCTGCATGGTCCAGAATACTCTGGGAGCAGTTGGGAATATTCTGGACTTGGAGATGCCCCAACATCCCTGTTACTGGTACTCCGGAGTGATTCCAGTTGGCTGTTTGCATGTCTCGCTGTGCCACCTGTCACCACTGCTCTGGATTGCTCCCTCTGAGGATGAACTCAAAGTGCCCAGCATCAATCCCATGATCAGAACCATTGGCAATAATCTTTGAGAAATCCTGGAGAACAGGAGAAGTCCCAGCAGACTGGAGGAGGACAAACATTGTCCCCATCTTCAAAAAGGGGAAAAAAGAGGATCCCAACAATTATCGCCCAGTTAGTCTGACATCAATTCCAGGAAAGATTCTGGAACAGATTATTAAACAGAGAGTCTGCAGATATCTAGAAGATAATTCCACCATCACAAAAAGCCAACATGGGTTTCAGAGAAACAAGTCACGCCAAACAAACCTGATCTCTTTTTTTGATAAAATCACCAGCTTGGTAGATGAAGGGAATGCTGTGGATGTAGTATATCTTGATTTCAGTAAGGTCTTTGAACAAGGTTCCCCATGACATTCTTGCAAACAAGCTTGTAAAATGTTAGCTAGACAAGGTAACTGTTACATGGATTTGTAACTGGTTGACTGACCGAACCCAAAGGGTGCTCAACAATGGTTCCTTTTCATCCTGGAGAGAAGTGACAAGTGGGGTGCCACAGGGTTCTGTCCTGGGAGGGTGACTATTTTAGAGTGACTAAAATGGTTAAGGGTCTGGAAACCATGCCCTATGAGGAACGACTTAGGGAACTGGGGATGTTTAGCCTGGAGAAGAGAAGGTTTGGAGAAGAGAAGATGCTTTGACTGGGAGTTCCTGCATGGCAGGGG
The DNA here is from genome assembly GCA_034509955.1 of Urosaurus nigricauda. Taxonomy (NCBI): domain Eukaryota; kingdom Metazoa; phylum Chordata; class Lepidosauria; order Squamata; family Phrynosomatidae; genus Urosaurus; species Urosaurus nigricauda. Next base: position 32,694,140 of record JAOEGL010000008.1, on the reverse strand, counting down.
GTTGGACTGGATGGCCCTTGTGATCTCTTCCAACTCTATGATTCTATGATACTATGATTCTATGATACTATGATTCTATGAATTTGGTAACTTCACTCATCCTCAATAATAGACAAAATTACTATTGCAGCCCTATTTAAAGATATGGTGGATTGGCCCAATCCAGGTCAAAGAGGCCTTAACACAGGTCAAAACTTAGCAGCAAACCCTGGCTGATCAGAAAGCCCCACATGCACCTTGCAAGCTTCATCCATATTATCTCGGTCCAAGTCCCATCCCAGATCAGTCACATTGAAGGGTAGAAATCCTGACTTGTTTCACGCCAGTGTGTCATAATGGTTTGAGTGTTGGACTGAGACTCTGGAAACCAGAGTTTGATTCCAGGCTCAACCATGAAACCCACTGGATGACAAGTCTTGCTAGACAAATCTGATCTCTCTCTCTCTTTTTTTTTTTTTATAAAATAACCAGTTTGGTAGATTAAGGGAATGCTGTGGATATAGTATATCTTGATTTCAGTAAGGCCTTTGACAAGGTTCCCCATGACATTCTTGAAAACAAGCTTGTAAAATGTGGGCTAGACAAGGTAACTGTTACATGGATTTGTAACTGGTTGACTGACCGAACCCAAAGGGTGCTCAACAATGGTTCCTTTTCATCCTGGAGAGAAGTGACCAGTGGGGTGCCATAGGGTTCTGTCCTGGGCCCAGTGCTATTCAACATCTTTATTAATGATTTTGATGAAAGAATTGGTGGTATACTTATCAAATTTGCAGATGATACTAAACTAGGAGGAGTAGCTAATACCCAGAGGACAGGATCAAAATTCAAAACGACCTGAATAGACTAGAAAGCTGGGCCAAAGCTAACAAAATGAAATTCAGTATGCAGAAATCTAAGGTTCTGCACTTAGGGAGGAAAAATGAAATGCACAGATAAAGGATGGGGGATACCTGGCTGAATGAGACAACATGTGAAAAGGATCTAGGAGTCCAAGTGGACTATAAGTTGAACATGAGTCAACAGTGTGATGCAGCAGCTAAAAAGGCCCATGCAATTTTAGGCTGCATCAATAGAACTATAGTGTCTAGATCAAGGGAATAGTGCCACTCTATTCCGCTTTGGTCAGGCCCCACGGGAATACTGTATCCAGTTCTGGGCATCACAATTAAAAAAGGATGTAGAGAAACTGGAGCGTGTCCAATTTTAGGGTGACTAAAATGGTGAAGGGTCTGGAAACCATGCCCTGTGAGGAACGACTTAGGGAACTGGGGATGTTTAGCCTGGAGAAGAGAAGGTTTGGAGAAGAGAAGATGCTTTGACTGGGAGTTCCTGCACGGCAGGGGGTTGGACTCTCTGATACTATGATACTATGATTCTATGATTCGTTAAGAGGTGATATGATAGCCCTGTTTAAATACTTGAAGGAATGTCACATTGAGGAGGGAGCAAGCTTGTTTTCTGCTGGTCCAGAGAACAGGACCAGGAACAATGGATGCAACTCCAGGAGAAGAGATTCCACCTCAACATTAGGAGGAATTTCCTGACAGTAAGGGCTGTTCGACAGTGGAACATACTCCCTCGGAGGGTGGTGGAGTCTCCTTCCTTAGAGGTCTTTAAGCAGAGGCTCGATGGCCATCTGTTGGGGATGCTTTGATGGAGAGTTCCTGCATGGCAGGAGGTTGGACTGGATGGGCCTTGGGGTCTTTTCCAACTCTGTGATTCTATGATTCTATGACTAGGCACTTTGTTCTGACTTCAGACAGAGTGACTCATGGTGATGATGGATGGCCCAGTGGGTTACATATGCAAACAGCCACCCACCATTGCTTCAGAGAGCTCCAGATGGGTTTCTAAAATTTGGTGGGTTTGGTGCTGAACTGGCTGAATGGTTTCTGGACAGTTTGCACCTGAACTAGGGACCGGGCCCCCTCATCCATGGAAACCCTTTGGCTGATTTTGAGCAAATACCACACTCTCAGCCTCAGACATAGGCACTGTCAAACCTCCTCTGAATAAATATTGGCAAGAAAAACCCACATCAGGGCTGACTTGAAGGCACACAACAACAATGACTACTGCTCCTTAAAATGGAACTTTTGCTGGTCCAAGAACATTTGAAGCTGCTCTACCAAGAAAGGACAAGGCAACAAAAAGGTGCCAGAAAGAAGCCTCTCCTTCATTTAGTGGTAGAATTCAAATATATAGCTGTGTTAGTCTGTAGAATTGGTATGTAGAGAGATCTTATAGCACCTTTAAGACTAACTGAAAGAAAGGAATTGGCTGCATGAGCTTTTGTAGAGTTCAGTCTACTTCCTCAGATGCATCTGAGAAAGTAGACTGAAGTCTAAGGAAGCTGCCAACTTTTTTCTTTCATTTAGTCCCAAAGGTGCTACAAGATCTCTCTATGTCCTTTGTATAGAAAAATACCATTTAAAAACACAGCCAAGGAGATGAGAACACAAGCAGAATTCAGCCTTAAAAAGCCAACCTCTGCTTTCTCGTTTGAATTAAAACAATTAATGGAAAGCGTTTTCTTTAATAGGTCATTCCATCCCTATTACATTATCTTCCTTTAGGAGAAACAAGGATGGAGAGAAGATGGAATTTTTCAAGCTGCATGGTCCATCAACCGCATGGAATACAATACCAATATTTATCTTTCTGGAATGACAAATTCTGCATTCCTTCTTTGGACAGACCTGATTTAAGACAGAAGCCTCTATTTTTTTCAACACACATACATACACAGTACAACAAAAGTGCATACCAAGATATAATCCTATCTCTTGTTGTTTTTCTTATTGTTATTGTTCAAGAAAAGATCCTCAATGCTGCTGGGGAAGAAGGAGGAGGAGGAGGAGGAGGAGGAGGAGGAGGAGGAGGGATCTGATAGAGAGGGGAAAGATCAATATAAAGGAAAGAGAGAGAGAAAAAAATGTTCCAGATGTAATTGAAGTCATACATTTTTACATGACTTCTGCAATATACCCAATTACGGCTATTTATCAAAGCGGAGACAACACCGAACCTGGGAAAATAAAAATAAAAATAAAGAAAAACCACATTTCACTAAGACAGGAGGGGGAGGGGAAGCATCAGAAAGATAAGGGTGGGAAAAACAGATACAAATAATAAATAATTCAATATTCCTCAGGAAAGCTCCAGCAGTAAAGGGCTGACTGATTCAAACATCAGACATGGGGCCGACAAGAGAGATATTGATTTAGACAATTCTATCATTACTATTCCAGCCCAAATCCTTCAGGAAAAAAATCTGCTCTTTTTGCTGGTCATTGTAGCTACCAATCTTCCTCTCATACCTCCTTGTCCCTTTGAAGAGACTTCATTATGGCTGGAATCTTAAAACTTGATTTTTAAATGAGGAAATAGGAATACAAACAAAATAAAGCATCCAATTCTCTTTTGTATAAAAGGCTAGTTAACATCTCCTGTTACCAAATAGGAGAGAGAATTCCTCCCCTGTTTCCTTAACCACTTGATATAATGGCTGGTTACAGCTACAATTCAATCTTCACCTTTGTGAAACACAACTATGGAAATGTCTGCATCATCATCATCATCATCATCATCATTATTAATTATTATTTTCTTATATCCCACCTTTCTCCCAATATAGTGACTCAAGGTGCTTTAAGCCAAGCCAACATTTAAAACCTGCTATCAGTTATGGAGATGCTTCCTTCTTTGTAAACGAGGCCCTGAATTTATGAACATTTGGAGGATGTTCATTTTAAGTGCCATGATAATGCTGTGTGCCTTGAAAACTCTGAACAAATATTGCAAAGGTAAATATTGCAAGACATGCTGGAAGGTTGACTTTCAGATAAATCAGACTAAACTGGACCACAAATGAAATTCTCAGGTTGTATCTACACTGCAGAATTAATGCACTTGCACACTGCTTTAGCTGCCATGGCTCCATCCTATGGAATTCTGGGATTTGTGGTTGTGGAAGACATTTGGCTGCCTCTGTTAGAGAGCTCTGGTGCCTGAACAAACTACACATCCCAAGATTCCATAGGATGAAGCCATGACAGTTAGAGTGGTGTCAACTTGCATTCATTTCTGCAGTGTGGAAGCAGCCAGAGTTGATTTGGGAATCCTTCCAGCCAATCATTGAGTATAAATCTAAGGAAATGTGAAGGATCTCAAGAAGTCAAGTTGAATTTCTCAGGGTTCGCTGCATGACTCTGTGCTGCTACTGAATTCTTCTAAATTTATAATCAAAGTGGATGCAGAGATTCAGAATAACTAATCCTATTATTTTACATACATTCATGTAAGAGTAAATCATTAGACACTGTGGACTTCTTTCTGGGTAGACGCACATTGGGATTTCAGTTCTACCTTGCTAGAAAAGTGGGTCAGATAAATCTTAATCAAATGCATGTTTGTTTGTTCATTTATGGAATTTACTATATATATTTTTTTAATATTTGGATGGATAAAGAATCTATGGATACGGAGGGCCAACTGTATTACATTCCCACATGAATGACAGCAATGTATTCTTCTAAGTAGTATATGCATGTATGAGAGTATAAGAGTATGCAAAGAATGTATACTCTTCCACATGGATGATTGTAATTGTATTCATCTAGGTAGAAGATACATGTGAAAATAAAACATAGAAGAATGTATTCTCTTTCACAGGGAAGACGGCAATGTATTCTTCTAGGTAGGACATCCATGTGAAAATATAACAACCTAACAATGTATACTTTTTCAAATATAAGATTGCAATGTATTCTTCTAGGTAGGACATCCATGTGAAAATATAACAACCTAACAATGTATACTTTTTCAAATATAAGATTGCAATGTATGCTCCTATGTAGAACATGCATGTGAAAATAAAACATCTAAGAATGTATACTTTCCCCTCTTCCATACGGATAATTGCAATGGTATTCTTCTAGGTAGAACAGGCATGTGAAAATATATCATCTAAGAATGTATACATTTCCACATGGAAGATTGTAATGCATTCTTCTAAGTAGAACATGCATGTGAAAATGTAACATTGAAGAATGTATACTCTTCCACATAGAAGGTTGCAATGTATTCTTCTAGGTAGAACATGCAGGTGAAAATATAACATCTAAGAATGTATACACTTCCACATGGAAGATTGCAATGGATAATTGCAATTGTATTTTTCTAGGTAGAATATGCATGTGAAAATCTAAAATCTGAGAATGCATACCCTTCTCCATGGATGATTGCAATGTATTCTTCTAAGTAGAACATGCATGTGAAAATCTAACATCGAAGAATGTATACTCTTCCATATGGATGATTGCAAAGTATTCGTCTAGGTGGAACATGCATGTGAAAATATAACTTCTAAGGATGCCTACTGTTCTAAGGGCTGTGGGAGGAAAAGAAAGGCAACCTTTGGATTCCTGGTAGGTCAATGAAAATAGCTTTGTTTCAAAAAGAAGAAGAAGAAGGAACCATATAATTAATGGAAGAAAACATCCCTCTGTGAGGCATCTGCGAGGCCAAGTTTTCCTTCAGCATTGGACGTGTTAATTACAAGCAGAGAGGCTGTGCCAGGGAAAATTAGCCAGCTTGCAAAGACATCAGAGGGGTAAACACAAAAAACAGGAGTTGCTTAAGGGTCAGGAGAGCAAGTCAATTTTGAAGCGAGATAAAGGGACTGCCATGTCTGCCATCACCGGTGAAAGGAGCGAGGGCAAAACCTGCCTTGTTACCATCCGTTAATTAGGCCCGATTCACAGGCAACAACATTTGCCATGGCAATCAAATGTATTATTCAAACAAGAGACAAAACAAAAGCAATTGCAACTCCCCTGATGAGGACGAATATATAATCTGCCCACACAAAGGTGCCGAATTAACTTCGCACAGGAGCCGAGAAGGGAGCCCATTAGATTAACATTTACCAAGAGAATTGTTTTCTTAATTTAATAGGATCCTACTTGGCCTGGGGAAAGAAAAGGATGCTTATCTGGAGTGTGTGTTGCTTTTTCTGCATTGTGTGAAGGAATGTAGGTATTGCACTCTCTCTCTCTCTCTCTAAAATACAAATTAATACAAATTAAAAATATGTGAGGGCACTGAAAAGGAACTCGCTATAGATTAGCACCCTTTTACTATCCTTGATGGGGATGCTATGGAGTGATGGAAGATATATTTGACAGATGCACCGATTCCAAATTAGTTTCCCCCCCCCCCCACTTCAGCCAAAGTTAGATCCCTATTAAATTAAGAAAAGAGTCATCTTGGTAAATGTTAATCTAAAGGATTGAAACCAAGATGCAGCCTTGTCCATATTCTGGAAGATAATTAGCCATCAAGGGGATACCGACAACAAGGCGCATCAACCAATTAAAGGATTTTTAACTGATACATAATTGGACTCTATTTGATCCATTGATTACATTGAAATGAAGGTGTCTACAAACAAAAACATAGTGTTACTCTGATTTGGACTCCCATGCTCAGAAAGGAAGGAGAAAAAAAAAGCCACCAAGAATTCACTATAACACACTGACTGATGGCAATATTACATTTGGTATTTTTTCCTTTTCAGTCTTTATTACATGAAGCACCAGATTCCAAACAAAGTGAAAAATAGGCCTTTCAGTTGCAGTGTTGCTAATCAAGCAACTAACGCTGGAGTCCTCATTCAAATTAAAAACTAAAGCTATACTAGAAGGTTTTGCAAAAAATGCTATCTTAAAATTATCTTTGAACCTCAATGGTTTGGGGCAGATGACAGTGCATTGCTGCTGTGTGCTTTCCAGTCATTTCCAGTTTATGGTGACAAATGGAAAGAAATGATATAATCAAAATAATAATAATAATAATAATAATAATAATAAGCCATGGCCAAGTATTTGTATTGTATATACGGTAAACACAGTGGTGGATTTTATACAAGATTTTGCTTTTTTCCAGTGCATTTCTATGCACATTTTTCTTTGAATAGATGTTCTGTTGTGATCAGTTGGCCTTTCAGTCAGGAAAAGTCATCATCATCATCATCATCATCATCATCATCATCATTTAACAAGATAAACAAAATAAATCCTTTCTTCTAGTGAGCTGTGTGTCTTCAAGTCATTTCTGACTTATGGCAACCCTAGGGCAAACCTATCATGGGGATTTCTTGGCAAGTTTCTTCAGAGGGGGTTTGCCCTGGTCATCTTCTGAGGTTGAGAGAGTGTGACTTGCCCAAATCAACCCAATGGGTTTACATGGGCAAGCCAGGATTTGATTGCTGGTCTCCAGAGTCATAGTTTAATGCTCAAACTATTACACCATGTTTATCCCCAAGTGTCACAAATGTTAATTTTGCAAAGAAGATTGTCGAAACATTTGTGCAAAGCACAGTGTCCATGAGACTTCTGGTTTGTTGTTGTTAATTGCCGCCAAGTCACCTCTGGTTTATGACAAACCTATGAATGAGAAACCTTCAAGTATCCCTCAAGTTCATCACACTGGGGCTGATTTCAACATTAAAGAGAGATTAAAGAGCATTTAAAGCATCCCGCAAATGGAGCAGAAATGGTGAGTAATTGTGCAAATGGTTATCACATGCAATTGTGCAAATAAAGTGATAACGGAAATGCATTGTTGCCGAAATCCTGAAAGTAAAAAAAAAAGTGCATTAATGCTTCTTTGTGACCACTTTAATGGTGGTTTTTGTGTGACATCATGTGAAATCGTTACATGTAATTACACGATTTTTCCAGGATATTCACGGGATAAACTCCCAATCTCCTTCATGTGATAAACTCCTCTGTTAACAAAACAGAGCTCAGGGCTGTAGTTTTCTTGACTGAGGTCTTATCTGCACTGCAGAAATAACACAGTTTGAGAGCAGTTTAACTGTCATGGCTGAATGCTATGGAATCCTAGGATTTGTAGTATGATGTGGTACCAGACGTCTTTGACAGAGAAGGTAAATATCTCACAAAACTACACATTTCAGAATTTTCTAGCATTGTGCCAATGCAGTTAAAGCACTGTCAAACTGCATCAGTTCTGCAGTGCAGATCAGACCTGACTCTACCTACCTGGTAAGTGGTCTTCCTCTTTTTCTAGCATTATTTTCTCCAAAACGTCAGGAATAAAAATAAGTTGACATTGTCTCAGCACCACTATTATGTCGAGGATGGATGGTGGTAGAAGGACTGAACAGCTCAGCCTTTTTAATATATAAACTTGACACCATTTCTATCTATGTTTTCCACACTTCTAATTTCCTTGATTGCTAGGCAACTACTATATCAAAGCAGCGAGACTAAAAGGAAATTTCACACTCTCAGTCTTTGTGGCCATCGAGAAACCAAATGCAATATGATCTTTGGAATTCCTCAGATTTTATCTGGAATGCAATGGTAACAGTTAGCTAGCAGAGGTGAAAGTCTGAATTACAAGGCTGGTCCAGGTCTGTCTCCACTCCCTGCTGAGTGGAATGGGCACCCTTGTGGTCCTCCAAACCTATCTACTGCTGCCACCACCTAGCGAATTACAACTGAATTCCCCTGTCTTAGCACACGCTAGGGCTTGCTAAAGGGATTTATAGTTCTTTTCCACTTCCCACTTGCTACCAGCAAGCAACCACCGAGCTAAGGCACGTGTTGTAGGAATAGAGAGCAAACAGATGCGTTCAAGAAAATGATTTATTCTAACTACACAAGAAAAGAGCATAGAGGTATCTCATTCATGCAAGGCCTCCTTGCCTTGCAGGTACACGAGCATAGGTATACAGATGTTCAGTTCAAGCAAGTCATAAGAAACATAATAAAAGGCCTAAATCGCACTGACTAACATAACTCTAAACTACTCACATAGAGATATGGATTTGCAGTCTTTGAGGAGTTTCTGGATGTGGGAGCTGGCCCCTTTTTGGCTAGCTCAGACCACATCCCAGCCTGCCCTGTTGGCAGAGGTTCAACAGCTGGACTTCAAGAAGAAGAAGATCGAAGACTGAAGACAAAAGAGCACATGGGTTCCAGGCTTTTTAAAGGTTTCAGATAGAAGGTTCTTGAAAAGTCCCGGTCCAATTCACTGATTGGCTAAAGGGCTATAGGTTTATCTGTGATGTAATTTACTTATTAGCATGCATTGCCAGCTCTCATTAGCATGTACCACCCCCAGATTAACCCTTTGTAGTCTGAGACAGCCCCCAAGTGACTGGTGGGTCCCAGTCACTACACGCCCCCCAAATCTCTGACGGTTTGGAAGAAACTGGAAGTGTCTGGCAACCTTGCATTTTGAAAGTAGTACAGAACAATGATCAAGGGACTGGAGATGCTGAAAAACAAACAGAGAGTTGCCAAGTCTCTAGGCCTGGATTATCTTCCCTTGGCAAAGAGAAGGAATCTCTTGGAAAGAACATTTCCTTGATTGTTTCTTTTTCCTTTCTCTTCTTTCTCTCTTTCCCCTTTCTCTTCTTTCTCTCTCTGTATTCTGCGCCTATGCTTGCTGCAGGCAGATTTGGAGCAGCTACTATTGACTGTTTTTTTCTTCTTCAAAGCAAAGCTTGGGAAACTTTTTTTGCTTGTGTTGCAACTCACAAAGGCTATGCTTGCACAGGTGTCAAATATAGAGTTGGAAAAAGCACCGCACCACCACTACACACATATTCAATATCGAGCCTGGAACACTCAGTTTTTCCACCAGAAAAAAAAAATCTCTCTTCTTGGAATTGGAGTTTATTGTCTGAAATGCATGCTCTGAGCAACTCTGCCTGACGTTTAATGAATTCTGTTTAATGATACCACAAGGGTCTATTCTCTGTGACACCAAGGCCACTTTAACTGCCATGGCTCTGTCTTATGGAATTCTGGGAATGGTAGTTTGTTGTGGCACCAGAGCTCCCTGACAGAAAAGGCTGAATTCTAAAGCATTGAGCCACAGCCGTTAAAGTGGTGTCAAAGTGCACTAATTCTGCAGTGTAGATCCAGCCCAAGAAAAGCTGTCCCTAGGTTTTTAGACTTTGTTTCTCAAATCTAAGGCTCTGGAATGCTCCTGACTTGGCAATCCTGGACAATAGGGAATAGGGATAGAAAAAATATTTGAAAATATGCAGGGACCTGAAAAGATAAAAAAAAAATGTGTTTCCTGAGCTTTAGGAAATCCTGGCGAGAAGAATCCGAAACCAAAAGAGAAAAGAAAGAATTAAACTTCTTTTCCCTTTTCCCTCTCCCAGGAACCCAGAGCAGCCAGATCTTCATGGTTTGAATTTCCTTCTCCATTTCTCCAAGGATTGACAGCTACTGGGTATGGTAGATTTCTGGAGAGAAGACAAGGGCAAGAGACCAGCCCTTTGCAACCTGTCCTAAAAGGATCCTACATGTACATAAGTCACTAATAGGTTGCCACCCTTTATATTCTTAATCTCTCTATGGGGCTTTACAGACCGCACAAAAGGGTCGGTCTGCTGCCACCTTTTTCTACTGCAGGCCTTTGTTGCAGCAGCTAGACACTGCGGTGAAGGTGCGCAGTAGAAAAAGAACACCCCTTCCCCGCTCCTTTTTTGCATTGTAGTTGCAACACAAAAAAGGGAAAAGGCATCATTGGGCACCTGTACTGCATTGCAACTGCACAGCTGCAATGGCGTCATTACGTACGTCGTTTAAACAGCACTACATAACGACGACGCCCTTGTCACGTGCTAGGGTTGCAGGGCGTATGGAAGCCCTGCCCCAAGGCAACCTTACCATGTGACAAGGGCACCTCATAGCTCCTGTCTGGAACAGGTCTTTATTTCTTTTCCAATTATACATATTTCAGCCATTCACATTTTGGAAAAGCATGCATAATTTCATGTGACAAAGCACAACCTGCTGTACAGCCAGCCAGTGGAAAAAGCAATCTTCTTGCTCTTCCATGAAGGCTGAGTCCTGATTCCTGGGTTGTTGGACTGGAGCCCACTGGGAACAATGGCTAGGATCCTAGATCATGCTTGCATAGAGTAAATCTGCACTCATGTAGCTAAGTGGTGGTTGTACTACACCATCCTTCCCCTGAGTGCCAGCACTGTGCAACCAATTGCCTGCTAGACAATCTTAGTGAATGAAATAGTACATTTAGGACACTGATCTCTAGTTACACATTATCCAAGAATGGGCATGCAGTTGCCAACTGGGTACACTTGTAGAACTTTGGCTTTTACAATACAGATGTTGAGTATTATTCATGACATCTACTGTTTGGCAGTAGAATAGACTACCTTGGACTATCCTTCTTTAGAGGTCTTTAAACAGAGGTTGGATGGCCATCTTTAGGGAGTGCTTTAGGCCGATCTGCACTGGCCAGAATACTGCCTCCTGAGTATTTTGGCCCTAAAGCAGCCCCATTTCCCCCTTGTTACTTGGGGATTCCTGATCAATACTGGATGGTTGTCTATGCACCATCCTAGTGTGCCTCCTATCACCACTACACTCTAAGGCCAAAAATGTGGCATCCATGTTGCTGAAATCCCAGAAGAGTGATTCACACTGGTGGAGATGGGCAGCAAAGTGAGTTGGTGTGTAGACATCTGCCCAGCATTGCTCCAGATTGCTCCAGATAATCTGGGAAGATCCAGACCAAATGGTGAGTTTTCAAAAAGTGGATTATGGAATGGATGGATTAGATTTGCTCCAGGACTGCCCTTCCCATGGATAGACAATCTACAGTCAAATTACGCCTTTGGTCCTATGTTGTCTGGACAAGGTGGCATCAGGGCTGGGGACAACTAATGCAAATGGGCCATGTAGACATACCTGAAGTATATTCCTGCATGGTGTTGAGTTGGATCACATGGGCCCTTACAGTCTTCTCCAGCTCTATGGTTCTATGTGAAGTCGAAGGCTTTCACAACCAGCATCCATAGATTTTTGTGGGTTTTTCAGGCTATGTGGCTATGTTCTAGAAGAGTTTATTCCTGATGTTTCACCAGCATCTGTGGCTGGCATCTTCAGAGAATGCTGGCACAGAAAAGAGTGGGATATACTGTATATATTGTTGAGAGGAAGCAATCTGCATGTTAATCCGTGTATTGTTCTGTTGTTGTTGAATGGTAAGACCTACAAGGTGTCTATTTAATTCGTGATCCATTGTCTGCTGGGAACCCCCTGATTCTGGGTGGTTTTCATTTGCATTTGCTCGGTATTGATTTTGGTGTTTTTCAGGAATTGTAGCCAAACTTTGTTCACTTTAAGGGTTTCTTCTGTTGAGGTTCTCCAGGTGTTTATGGATTTTAGTGGCTTCCCTGTGCATTCTGGCCTGACAGTCATTGGCATGGTCCAGAATGTCAGTGTTTTCAAACATCATTTTATGCCCAGGATGGTTTATAACGTGTTCTGCTACTGCTGATTTTTCTGGCTGACCCAGCCTGCAGTGTCTCTCGTGTTCCTTGATTCGTGTTTGGACACTGCATTTGGTGGTCGTTATTTAGACTTGTCCGCAGCTGCACCATATGCAGGAAAACAGTTTACACTCTTAAATGCCAGCATTATCTGAAAATGCCAGCCACAACTGCTGGTGAAACATCAGGAATAAACTCTTCTAAAACACAGCCTCAAAGCCCCAAAAACCCCACAAAAAAACCCCCTATCTTTGGTTCTATGTTTTCATGTTATACCATTGCACACAAAAAAGAGTACAACCACATGCATAAAGGAGCTTCCAACTGTTATTTTACTGCAAACTGTGATATCTAGTTGAATTGTGCCCAGCTTCACCCCATACTCTTTCTCCTTTCGTTAGTCTCAATACAGGGGCAATGAAAAAATGATTGAAGGAGGTATGACTGCCTTGAGTGCCTTATATATTGTAATAATGCTTACCATGTTATGCCCTTTTTATTTGGTAGTACAAAACATTTTATATGCCTCCAAAAGGCAGCAAAAATAAATGAGAAAGAGTAACATTATTATTATTTTTTACTATGATAGCAGCCTAAAATACTTACAGATACAGTTATTCAGCTATTCTCTCTTGGAGAAATAGATCTGATTCCCGAACACTCTTTCACATCCATACTTAACAAATGGCCACAGAAGGGAAGGGGGGGGATCCTTTTCTGTAGTTTTCTAAATAAATCAGTGAATAAATAAGTTACTTCTGTTCTCTTCTGCTTCCTTGCCAATGCATTAAAAAAGAAGAAGAAGGTGAAGCGTGCAGGTTTATAATATCACAGAGCTCTTTCCGCTTCAATGAACTGTTACTGAAAGGTTCAGAACAAAGCTACAGGCAGATTGGACAAAGCTGAAGTCGTGGGATTTACATGAAACCAGCCTGATAAAACCACATCAAGAGAAACCTTTCTATCTACAGTTCCCCTTTGATTAGCACAGCACCATGACTGCAAGGGACTTAGGCTCCACCGCGCCTGATCACAGCACCTCTGTGATGCTTATCAGGATTCAGCTGTGATCCAATCTTACCAGAGTGGGAGCATTTAGAGGGTATTCCCCACATGGCCTTCCTTTCTGGGTTTCCCTTGTCACACTCAGTCCTCTGCACTCCTCTATTCCCAAATGTCCTTCTCAACATACATTCATCTCTCTGAATCCACAGATTCTTTATCCACGGATTCCAGCATCCATGGCTTAAAAAGATATATTTTTAAAAATACATCAATCCACAAAGCAAACCTTGACAAACAAGACTCAAACAAGGGTCCCACAGGTATATATACTTCCATGCCACCACCCTCTGAAGATGCCAGCCACAGTTAGAGGTGCAACATCAGGAATAAATTCTTCCAGATCACAGCTACATGGCTGGAAAAATCCACAGAAAACTTAATTGCGCTATTTTATATAAGGGTCACCATTTTACATTCCATTGTATTAATGGGACTTGAACATCCATGGATTTTGGTATCCACAGGGGAGTCCTGGAAACAAACCCCAGCAGATACCAAGGGCCTCCTGTAATTTCTTTCCTTTCTTGGTTGGCCTGTAAATGCTTCTCCTCAGATACCTACTACAAGTGAACAGACTTAGTCAAGGAAGCCATGAATTTGCAAAATGTGAGTATGCCTATTAATACTAGGGCGACTTGGAGGTCTCTCATTGATGGGGCCACCATAAGTTGAAGTTCACTGATGGCAATTAGCGACAAACAATAAAAGCCCTAAGTAGATTCCCATCCACTTCAGCATGCACTGCAAATTGATCCTCGGGAGTTGTCTATACTGGTGGGAAACCTGGATCTCAAAGAAAGTATCCATTTGTGTTGCTGGTGGAGTTTATATTTTATTTCCTGGACTTTGAAACTCTTTGTCTCAAGAGACATCCCTTGCATACCATCGTAACTGAGAACAACAACATCTGGACAAAATGTAGGCCTGTGACTCTAACATCATCACATTTTTCTTTCTCCATTATGATTATTAACATCTTTGCCAGATGAAGAAGCCACTGCAACATCAAAAACTTTCATCATGTAAGTTGTGCATTTTGGTTGGCCCAATAACAGTATCACTGTTTTGTTGATTTTGCATGTTATTGTATTTAGGACTGGGGTATTACGTTACTTGTTTTATTCTTCCCTTCCTGTATAGGAAAGTGTGTCCCAAAATATGAAGGAGCTTAAAGTGAAACAGTGCAGCTGGGAAAGCAATGTAGATTGGAGTCAGAAACATGCAATGAGATGGAGTCCCACAGTTTTCAATTTTGCTAGGATTTAATGCATATGGGAGCATTTGGAAGAAAAGCAAACATTTTGCTCTTGTTTTGTGTCTTCCCCTGCCCCCACCATTGGTGCACTGCCATAATGGCTAGAAGTATTTCTTTCTTACTCCCAAACCTTTGTGAGGCCTCTTAGATTTATTAACTTCCCCTTTTAGAGAGATTAATGGCAAGAATTTAATGAAATACAATTATTCACATGGGAAAGGGACTTTTTTCCCCTAGCAAAATACTTGCAATTTCATTTCATATGCTAATTATAGTTAAAAGCATAGAATGTCATACATACATGGAGAGTTATACTTGGGGGGGGGGGGGGAGGATGTCTAGAATCAGAAATTCCAAAATGAGGTGAACTATGTATACAGTCAGCCCTTTGGCAGGCATTTGGCAGGCTACCCATCCTTTATTGTCAATGGTTATGGCCATGTACATGTTCACATCCATTGGTGGAAATGAGACTTGAGGTCCTATGTTTTTGCCATGTATAGGGGGGTCTGGAACCAAATCCTTACTTGATACAGAGGGACAACTATACTCAGGTCTCAAAACATTCAATAAACAGAGGTGTGTTCGCAGTGTAGTATCAGACTTGGCATCATCATGCAGTTTGGGGGATTAGGGCCTTGTCTTTGTGGGCCAAGATGCTCAGATGGCAGCCTAGAGTATATTGGTTCCATAGCTGTCTCAACTTCCTCAGTTACATGGCCTCAGTTACATGGTTCTGATGCCGGGCTGCTGTTCACATGCACATCCTGATGAATTGCCCTGTGATTCCACCGCTACAATGGGTTGCTTTGCTTTGAGGTCTGAAAAAGGTGCCCAGTGATAATCAAACCACTTTCTAACCTCAGATCAAGCAACTGGTAGCAGTGGTGAATGTGTCATGTGGCTCAGCAAGTTGATCTTAGGCCATAACTTGGAAATGACTTCAATGCACACCCTCACCTCAACAATAAGGATGTTATATTCCATTTCTGGTGCTGAACATCTGGTCTTTTTGCATCAAAACAAGGTTTTGGACCATACATTGTCCAGAGTTTCCATGGAGAGGACACTATTAAGTTTATCACATGGGCCTGATCCATTCCACATCTGTCCCACAGCAGCCGATTTTTGAGAACTGTTCAGAACCATTCTCGAAAACTGGCTGCTGTGGGACAGATGCGGAATGGATTGGGGACTCGGAGCGGCAACTGTGGCATTCTCCAGTGTGGTTATCTGCGTGATTTGTCCATTCTGTCCCCTTTCCATTCCCTTCCATTCCACCCCGTTCCCGTTCCCCAGGGCCCGTGCGATAAACTTAAGTGTGTCTAGTTCATTTGGCCCATGCACACAAGACCTTGGTGATCTTGCATATCCCACTAGTGCTAACCCTGCTCTCAATGTTCCTTACCCAAGCAGTTTTGTCCAGTTTTCCTCTCACAGGAGGGGATGCAGATATGACCATCATTTGAGAATTCTCACTATGCTGCAGAACTATGCTATGGTATATGGGAGCATTATGGAAAATTGAAAGTGGTAAGAAACTCACAACCATGTACAATTTTTTCACAGGATAAGTCTTGAAATGCAATAATCCTCATCAGTCCAGGATGCTACTCATCAATACTCAAAAAAAGATGAGGATTTTTTTGGACAACTTTTCAAATATTTTCAAATATAATTTCCATTCCTAGTGGCAACACTACTTTAAATGTACTGACCTGATAGGCTTCCATCTTGTGTTCTAGTTTCTCCCTCTCCCTCTGTTAAATTCAAATAGTTTAGCAGTTTTGTCCCTTTGTATTCACCAACTTCCTATTGCTTCTCCCAAGCTGGCAGGCCAACATATTAGAAATAAAATGCAATTTTGTTATCTGACACTTCAATTTAGCTTCTTCAACTGCGCTGATCATCAACCACATTGCTTTTGCCCATGACAGAAGATCACCTAAATATCACTTAACTGATGGGAATTCAGTTGGTAATGTATAGACTGTCTTCATACTGCATCACCACTACAGACCCTGGGAAAAAAAAATCAATTTTTAATTGACTAGATTATTTGAGGAATGTGGTTCATCCATAGCTCTGGGCTGATGGATCTGCCTAGTTTTCCTGATGTCTTGAAAAGTGAAACTTGAATCCAGTAACTCAGATTCAGATGCACAGGAACTTTCTCAGAAGGACATTAACTCAATTGTATATGCATTTTTGATGTCAAAAATGGTCTTCCAAACCTAGATCGAGTTAGGAAAGAATCCTGAACTAGTTAGTGTTTCCATTACAGGGTAAGATGGTTTTATTTACTACAATGCAGCATCTCAAGTACCTATGTCCTATTGAATATGTGGATTACAGAATCAAGTATCGGAATTGCAACACAGATGTGTCTACACCTTGGCTGAAACTCTATTGTTAGTCCTGACTAGAGTAAACCCATTGTATAAATTACCTATCCAGTCAACATATGACTCAATTGGTCTGCTCTTCTTGCATTAGAAAATTGAAACTCAGCCCAAAGATGATGCTTTTGTTCTTCAAGGATGTCTGCAATCTTCTATTGTTAGTCCTGACTAGAGTAAACCCAATGTATAAATTACCTATCCATTGACTTACCAGTCAACATATGATTCAACTGATCTGCTTTTCTTGCATTAGAAAATTGAAACCCACACCAAAGCTGATGCTTTTGTTCTGCAAGGATGTTTGCTATCTATATGCTGTGGATATAGTATATCTTGACTTCAGTAAAGCCTTTGACAAGGTTCCCAATGACATTCTTGCAAACAAGCTTGTAAAATGTGGACTAGACAAGGTAACCGTTACATGGATTTGTAATTGGTTGACTGACCGAACTCAAAGGGTGCTCAACAATGGTTCCTTTTCACCCTGGAAAGAAGTGACAAGTGGGGTCCCACAGGGCTCTGTCCTGGGCCCAGTGCTATTCAACATCTTTATTAATGACTTGGATGACAGTATTGAGAGCCTAGTTATCAAATTTGCAGATGACACCAAATTAGGAGGAGTAGCTAATACCCCAAAGGACAGGATCAAAATTCAAAATGACCTGAATAGACTAGAAAGCTGGGCCAAAGCTAACAAAATGAAATTTAACACAGGGAAATGTAAGGTCCTACACGTAGGGCAGAAAAATGAAATGCACAGATATAGGATGGGGGACACCTGGCTGAATGAGACCACATGTGAAAAGGATCTAGGAGTCCAAGTAGACCATAAGTTGAACATGAGTCAACAGTGTGATGCAGCAGCTAAAAGGCCAATGCAATGTTAGGGTGCATCAATAGAAGTATAGTGTCTAGATCAAGGGGTGTAATAGTGCCACTCTATTCTGCTTTGGTCAGGCCCCACCTGGAATACTGTGTCCACTTCTGGGCACCATAATTCAAAAAGGATGTGGAGAAACTGGAGCGTGTCCAAAGGAGGGTGACTAAAATGGTGAAGGGTCTGGAAACCTTGCCCTATGAGGACCGCCTTAGGGAACTGGGGATGTTCAGCCTGGAGAAGAGAAGGTTAAAAGGTGATATGATCGCCCTGTTTAAATACTTGAAGGGATGTCACATTGAGGAGGGAGCAAGCTTGTTTTCTGCTGTTCCAGAGAACAGGACTCAGAACAATGGATGCAAACTGCAGGAAAAAAGATTCCACCTCAACATTAGGAGGAACTTCCTGACAGTAAGGGCTGTTCGACAGTGGAACACTCTCCCTCGGAGGGTGGTGGAGTCTCCGTCCTTGGAGGTTTTTAAGCAGAGGCTTGATGGCTATCTGTCTGGTATGCTTTGATTGGGAGTTCCTGCATGGCAGGGGGTTGGACTGGATGGCCCTTGTGGTCTCTTCCAACTCTAAATTTCTATGATTCTATGATCTTCTACTAAATTGAAGCCAGAGACTTGCCACAGAACCAACCAGTAGGTCTATTATGTTTTGTGAATTCTTCCACAAGATCCTGGATGAGCATTTGCAGAACAACTGTATGCAACCACCCTGATGGATGCTCTCAGACACACACAGCTAGAGCCTGTTATGTTAACTATTGCTCACTTGATGTTTGTGACAAACTGTAATATGTTAAAATGACAACTTGCTCTTTTTAAAAGTCACCCCATGATGAAATATCTCCCTTTCCTCAGTGATGCAAGTAGCTCTTGCCTCCTGTTGGCATTTTGTTTCCTCATAATTCTTCACCTTCTTGACTGCACTAATGCTCTGATCACTACCCTGCTAAAAGGTGCTGGGAACTAGGAAGCAAAGTGGATTTTTATTTTTCAGTGGAATCCTTTACCTAACGGAAACCATGCTTTTGTTTGTACCGTTGGTTCTCAAGCTTCCTAATGCTGCAATCCTTTAATACAGTTCCTTGTGTTGTGGTGACCCCCAACCATAAAATTATAGAGGAGTGGTACCTCGGTCCCTAAGACCATCGGAAATATGTGTTTTCTGATGGTCTTAGGTGACCTCTGTGAAAAGGTCATTCAACCCCCAAAGGGATTGTGACCCACAGGTTGAGAACCAGTGGCTTATACAGAAAGAATGGTAGCTTCTGCTTTGACAGCATTAACCAAGGATGCTTGAGTTTCTAGTTGAACTGGACCCAATGGTCAACCTACAGGTCAACTTGTAAAGACATGACCTTAGAGGTTAGTCCTTAGTTTAAGCAACTATCTACTTGTTGAAGATCCTTCCTAAACTCAAACTCCAATTCCTTGACTGTTGCTTTAAAATTCAATTTGTCCGTTGTTGACCTTTTCTGAGCCTTGGTTGTTGCCTTGGAACAAGACACTTGGTTGTTGAGTTCCACCTAGATTACAACCTGACTTTCTCATAACCCTGGGACCCAAATGAGCTCTGGCCAGGTCAAATGAACCAACTGCCTGGACATTGACTTTTCCTGGGACCTGTCAATTGCCTGTCATTGTATTCAGTGTCAGGATCAGAGAAGCAGAAGCCTCCTAGTATGCATAGACCAGGTTTGGGAATTACGAACCCTATGCACCACACACCATCCTTTGGGAGGGTCCAGAGCCTGGGATATATAGGCTGTGTTATGAATATTCTAATAAACAAAGCAAATCAAAGTCACAAAGAGAGTGGCTTTAAATCATTACTATAAGTCAACCTCAAGTATAAGTCGAGGGCAGGTTGGGGGGCCAAAATTATGGATTTTTATATGACCAACAGATAAGTCAAGGGTAAAACCTAGGTGCATGTAACAAAAGTTCTAAAGGATGAAGTAAAGGAAAACAATGCCAAAGAACTTACAAAATTCCATCAGGTATAACTGTTTTTATTTACACTAAAGGTTGGATGGATAGGAGAGTACAGTGCTTCCAGGACAGATTATATTCTTGTCTTTCATCAGATGATAGCTGCTATTTTTTAAAATTAGAATTAATGTACAGTACTTACATTGACCCATGTATATATCGATTCTAGTTTTTGGGGTCAATTTTTTGACTAAAATTTCTAGACTTATACCTGAGTATACACAGTAACTTAAGTTTCCTTCCATTTTCAAATTCACTGTGAGTCTCAGCATGGTATAGTAGTTAAACTGTTGGACTAGGAGTCCAGGAGTCCAGGGTTTAAATGCCTTGAGCCATGGAAAACTAGTGGAAGATCTTGAGCAAGTCACACTCTCTCAGCCTAAGAGGAAAGGAAGGGAACCTCCTCTGAACAAATTCTGTTAAGAAAATCCTGCGGTAGATTTGCCTTATGGTTGCCATAAGTCAGAAATGGCTTGAAGGTCACAACGACATAAACAATAAAAATTGCTATTTTCTTTCAAGGACTCTGGAGAGCCACTTATTGGCTGCAGTCCAATGTACTTTCAGCATAGCATAAACAACCATATGCAGAAAAATGCTGCACCACCCCATTGTAATCCCCATGCAGAATAGCAACATTGCGATGACATATCACTGGATGGGTGCTGTTCTGTAATGTGCAATGCATAGTGAGGAACCGTAATGTGAAATGCTACTGTACACACAACTTCTCTTCCATCACTCTTGACAGAATATGCATGTTGTGCTACGGTGAATAAATTACCATACATGAATGAATGAATGAATAAATAAATAAATAAATAAACTGCATGTACAGCGCGACTCATACATGCATATGTCACTAAATGAATGCCAGCCATTCGCTATTTACCATGACTACAATATGTTTGGCTGCAACTAAATGCATACCTCTAATTGTCTTACAGCTGGGGGGGGGGGGGTAGCTTTTCAACCGTTTAACCAAGCAAGAGCTACATTTCAACCTTCTGTTCAACTTGTAAAATATATTAAAACAAACAAACAAACAAACAAAAAAACAGTCCAAGGACTCTTTCATACAAGGCTAAATTGGAAGTATAATTTAAGGTCAATTCGAATGCAATCATAGGTTTTATGTTATTGCAAATTAACTCTTCACATGCAAATTCGGGCAGGAGGGAAGCCAATTCGAATGCAATCATGGGTTTTACCTTATTGCGAATTAAAGCTTCGCATGCAAATTTGGGCAGGAGGGGGTTATTTTCGGGTAATGGGAAGTAATTCCGAACGGAGCAGGGGTTCATGTAAATTCGCTAAACAAGCGAATTTACATAAATCCGCATTGGCTCCATTCGGAGTTGGGAGAAATTCCTCCCCGTTTGAAAGAGTCCCAAGTAATTTTAACGACAGGTATGTTGCCATCCTTGGAAAGCCAAAATTTCTGACTACAAACTGGGTAAATTGGTTTGGTGCAGCTGCATAGATTGGAAGGGAATGAGTTAGGTCAGCAATCAAGTTTCTGCTTTTGTCAGCACTTTTGCCCCACTTTGTGCTATGTTGATGGGGGGGGGGGGAATCAAGTCCAGATTAATAGATAGCTTTGGTTCTCTTGCAACAGCAGATCTGTAATAGAACTTACACACTGCATTCAAGATGAGACATAACATCCATGAAATTGAGTTACTACTTTGCTCTATATAAAGGTAGGAGGATGGTTTGCTGCTATAGATGCAACTGGTGGAGGAAGGCATTGGGAGGTGCAAATCAGGGATGGAGAACTGTGCCTGAAATTCTTCATATTTAAACTGGAAAGTTCTTCCCTTCCTATTGATGGAGGCATATGAAATTCTAGTGTGCTCTTTTCAAAATGTAATTTAACAAAATGCTAACCCATTCCAAGGGAGATGGGTGAACTGGCCTATTACTGACAACATCCCTTTTGTACTGCAACTGATAATTTTGTTTCAATTTTTATCATGCGGTAAAATCCTTAGTACACTTGAACGCACATGCTTCAAAACAATCATTTTGGTACACTGAGACTGCCAAGGATTGTGTCACAACATGTTGGCAAAGTGTGAGGTCTAATGGACAGCTAAGATTTGATTGATTATTAACTCAAGAAGTGTGTATCGAGTGATTTTAATAGAGGAAACCACAAAGAGAGAATTAAGTATTTCTACTTGGAATGGTCACAATTGGTCCTACTCTCATTTGTTTTGAAGGGGCAGGTGAAGCCCTCCATCTGCTACTCCACAATCCAGACATTTCACCACATTAAAGTAACCATCAACTAATGTCGGTAGCAAATGAACTTACAGTACATTGAATATTAAAAACGCATATGCTGGAAATAAATGGCTGATTAATGCGTGCTTGTACATGACTTGATTTTTCTAGGGGGGAAATTCAGAGACATTGCCAAGTATGTCTGGAATATCAACATGCAATAGGATCTTGTAGCACCTTTGAGACTAACTGTTCAAATGAAGTTGTAGAATAAATTTTTGCAGACTTGCTCTACTTCCTCAGATGCATGGAATGAGACCGTGTCGCCTCATCACCATACCCACATTTTTTGCCTTTTATGTTTACTCATACATCCTGGTTATAAAGGTAATCAGTTCCCTCCAAGCAAATCATTTATATGATAGTTTATAATGAGGAATGCAAATACTGGTTTGTTTGGCCTTTTTCCAACCAGAAGTGTGATCTATGGGGTGCTGGAGGTGACAGATCAGTAGACGTGGCCCTCTAAGTTTCACAAGTGAGATGGCCCCTTACCACCAATATTACTTGCCCCTGTTCAGCCACAAGGCCACAGGTCCATAAGGCCATAAGATTTCAATTGCTTCTAATAAGTCATAGAGCATTCCTCAGCCTCTTTACAGTCCAAGGCCAGCTCTATCATTAGGCAGTCAGCCAGTCATCTCAGGCAATAAAAACTGGGAGGAAGCACTGAGGGACTGAAAAACAGCATAGTGTAGTGGTTTGAGCATATGATGTAGGACTCTGGAGGTTGGGGTTCAATTATTTGCTCAGTCATGGAAACCCACTGGGTGACCTTGGGAAACCCACACTGTCTCATCCCAAGAAAAACCAATGGTAGAGTCATCTTAGGGTTTCCAGAAGTCAAAAACAAAATGAAGGCACGCAACAACAACAACGAAAGTACTGCAAGAGGAAACAATGTAACACCCAGCTTTGCCTACCTAGGCTAGCCTTCTGTCTAAAGATGAAATGGAACATGCTGCCCCATAGCCTTCATTGAACTATGTCCAGTTACTCCCCGTAGAGATTTCCAATGTGAAGTCAAAGGCTTTCATGGCTGGCATCCATAGTTTGTGTGTGTGTGTGGGGGGGGGTTTGGGGGCTATGTGGCCATGTTCTAGAAGAGTCTATTCCTGTCTTTTTGCCAGCATCGGTGGCTGGCATCTTCAGAGAAGCATCTGTCAGCCACAAATGCAGGCAAAACATCAGGAATAAACTATTCTAGAACATGGCCACATAGCCTGAAAAACCCACAAAAATTATGTCCAGTTAGCTTTTGTGCAATACATGGGAGGGGAAGCAAGTTTGTGGTTTGCCCCAGTCTACAAAATGGCTTGTGCTCGCCTTGTTACTCCTACCGTTTTTCAGGATTGAAATCCCTCACCTCTAACTCTTAATTTCCACAGAAGAGTTAAATTTGTTGACCAGAAGACAGCCTGGGCTTGCAGCCAAACACACTAGATACTCAATGCAGTAGCTGTTCAGGCAAAGTTTTCAGCAAAATTGAGCTTCATACATTGCTGAGCAGAGCCTCGGGCTCAGCTTTGCTTGGGAAGTCTGTGGAACAACTACTCCACTTGTCAAGTTTCTCTAACTAGGGAGCCAAGCCTGGAGCAGCAGTTATATATACAACCAGCAGGGCTTTTATTGGTTTATCAGATCAGCTGATCCCACTAGGCTGACAAGTTGCAATATTGCTTCTAGTCATTCTCAGGGTGGTGCTACACAGCAATAAGAATCAAACCAGAAGCCTTTTCCATACAGTAGTTTTCCCTTATAGTTCAAATCTATTGGCCCCAACAGGATGAATCTGCTGGTGATCCTTCGCAAAATATGATTCTTGCTATATGTCTTGCTGTATGTCTTTGACCCAACACCTGGTGGGGCTTTGGCTGTTGGTCTACATCTGGGCAAAATGTATGCTCTGCTTGGGGTTATGCATGCTCCTGGACACTCCTGAAGTTCAGTGCAACACATCACTAGTCACAGCATTTGGTTTTCTAGAGGTGTCTTTCCCTGGGACAAAAGGAAAGCACCTGACACTCGCTGCAACCACTAGACTGTCTGAATGGCTTTGTGCATCACTGAGATTCAAAGGACCTGACAGCTTTATCTAGCTAAAGGTCAGCATGTTTCCCTTTGCAGGAGATTAGCTTCATTCTGTTTCTGCTAAGATAGCTTAACAGCCTCTTATTTGAAATTTTTGGAAAAAAAACAAAACAGGTGTACATGACACTTGATAATGGCTTCAGCAAGGGATATTAAACACAGTCCAAAACCAGCAACTTTGTTTAAATTTGCATTAATTGCTTGGGTGCAAATGAGCTCATTACAAACATGTTTTGTCAGCATGGTGCCCACTCTATAAAATACTGGATTAGTAGTTGTTTGAGTGCTGGACTGTGACACTGTGACACTGGAGACCAGGGTTCAAATCGTAGCTTGGCCATGAAACCCACTGAGTGACTGTGGACAAGTCACATACTCTCAGCCTGAGAAGGCAATGACAAACCATCTCACTGGGGCTTTCCAGACCGCCCAAAAGGGGCGTTCCGTAGTCGCCCCAGGAAGTGGCGAGATGGGGCCAAGGCTGCCGCACTGGCAGCCTCCGCGGCCCCATCCCACCGCTTCTGGAGGCCGCGGGGAAGCGGAAAACTGGCACTTTCCCGCGACCTCAGAGTGCAGCAGGCGCCCACAGCACCCCACTGCCCTCAGCAAGCCTTTCTCCCCAGGTCTTTGCTGCGGTCATTTAAAAGTCGCGGCAAAGACCCGCTGCAAAAAAGGAGCTCCGTTTTGGAGCTCCTTTTTGCGCTGCGGGGGCGCTCTTGGTGCCCTCCCATGGTGCAAAGTTGTCATGGCGCACACAGCATATCTAAACGCTGTGTGCCCCATGACAACATCATGGCGTGACTGCCATTTAAAAATGGTGGCGTCCATAAGCTTTAGGGCTGGGGAGGGTTTAAATGCTGAGTCCTCCCCAGCGCTAAAGGAGGGCTTTTTAGCCCTAATCGCGACTTTAAATGTCCGTCTAGATCAGGCCTTAGTGTTCCTTGCCTAAGAAAACCATATGAAATTCATGGGGACACCATAAGTGGACAGGTGATTTGAAGGCACACAGAGAGAATTCTGAATCTGGATCATCATGATGGTTCATTCCACTTTCTTTCACATTCATTTCTCCACTTCTAAGATAGCTATACATTTGTGCATTTGGGAACGTTCTTACTGGAAAATGAACCAACTAAAATCCTCATCCATCTCTAGTGCAGATCAGAACTCGCTCTTGGGGAGTGACTTTTAGTTACCTTTGAAAAGAAGTGTTCAGTTCTAGAAAAATGCTTTATGCTGTGTTGTCTTTTGCTTTGGAGTAAAACGCCAGAGAAGCACAGTCAACCAACTGGAAAGCATTTGTGCTGCCATATCAAACTACAAACTCTCTCCAGAGATTAAATAATGTGAAAGTTTTATAGATAATGACACCAGAATTAGCTCATATAGAGAATGTGTATGTTGGGCTGAGATGAAAAACAAGATATCCTTTCATGGAGAGCAACATGCCCACTAATTGAAAATAAGGCTATGAAGAATATGTAAAGCACAACCATGATCTTGATATAGAATCTCCTCTCTGTGAATGTCCAATGCCTTGATGAACTAGAAAACAAATACGTATCCATAAACCTTGATTAAATAGATGTGAGAGATGGACAGTGAAGAAAGCCAACAGGAAGAAAATTAACTCATTTGAGATGTGATGCTGGAGAAGAGTGCCGAAGATACCGCAGTTGGCCAAGAAGACAAACAAATGGATTCCAGAACAGATCGAGCCTGAGCTCTCCCTCAAAGCAAAGGTGACCAAATTGTACTTTGGTCATATCATGAGAAAGCATGGTTCATTGGAAAAGACAATAATGCTAGGAAAGCTGGAAGGAAATAGAAAAAGAGGAAGACCATACACCAGATGGATAAACTCAGTTGTGGAGGTCATGCAAGACCTAAGCAGAGCAGTGGAAGATGGGGGGGGGGGGTTAGAGATGTCTCATCCACAGGGTCACCATAAGTTGGGGTCAACTTGGGGGCTATTAACACCCCCTCATTCCCACTGCCTTTTAATTCAGATCGTGAATCGGTTTGAACTGGTTCAAACGACCCTGGTTCCTGCTTAATCTGAATCGCTGAAGTGATTCTGAGAGGGGGACTATGCGCTAGACCCATTTAACCCACGTCTTTTTGATGCTGATTTTTTCCACTTCTTTTTTGATAAATCAATTTTGCACAAGTGTGAATCACATGCGGTTTGGAATCGATTCAAATTTCCCCTTCGGCTGTCTGGAACTGAATAATTTTGAATCAATTCATTTGTGAATGAGAACCACAAGGGGATTATTTTGGAGGGGAAAAATGCGATCAGAATAAATGTAGTGGGAAAAATGTGATTGGGACAAATGTAGTGGGACCCATGCTCCGCTGTTGAATTGATCCATCGATTCGGATTGCACACTGATTTATCTGTAAGTGGGAATGGGGCTAACATCAACAAGTAGAGATATGCTGAAAATCAGAATTAATGCCTACCAAAGCAAGAGGTAGGACCAGTGTTGGCTGACTGCCATGTCATTGGGCTTTGCTGGTTTTGCCAGTTCCTTCCTCTGAAATAGAGCCTACAGCACCTTGTATTCATTGACTGTCTCACCTCAAAATGCTAACCAAGACTGACCCTGCTTAGCTTCCAAGATCAGGCACCTTTAGGATATTTAACTGAGGAATACTCAGAGGTGGTTTTGCCAGTTCCTTCCTCTGAAATATAGCCTGATATTCCTTGGGGGTCTTCCATACAACTAATAACAAGGGCTGGTCCTGCTTAGCTTCCGGGATCAGATGGGATCCAGTGCCTTTGGGGGATTTATCCTTTACTGTTACTCTAATTGGTTCATTGGCCCAATTCCAATTGGGTCCCAACTCTAGTTGGAACTCATTTGGAATGAGGCCAATGATTATCAATACAGAAGCAAAAGCTCCTGAAAAGAAAAAAAGAAAAAA
Organism: Urosaurus nigricauda; assembly: GCA_034509955.1. NCBI lineage: Eukaryota > Metazoa > Chordata > Lepidosauria > Squamata > Phrynosomatidae > Urosaurus > Urosaurus nigricauda. The sequence continues at coordinate 32,666,875 of JAOEGL010000008.1, read as the reverse complement.
AGCATGGGGATGGGGAGAATGAACGAATGAACGATAACAGGCTTGGAAGCTAATAAACAACATCATTAAGTCTTCAGATAAATAAATAAGCAAGAAACATAATGAGACAGCCCGCTCCCCCAACTGTCATCCCAAAAGCAGCTCTCTCCCTTGCAATTCTTTTATCTTATCTTTTCCCCCTAAAAATAAACTTGTTATATGTAGAAATGTATTTCTTAAGCCTGTCAAGCCTGATTTGTTATAAAAACAGAGCAGATATCATATTCTTGGACACCAATGATCCTTGTTTTCATTAATGATAATAGCTTAGCTACCAGCCTCTTGATGTCAAGGCTGCTGCTTCCGATTGCACAGGATCCAATCCATGAAAGCAATGTTTTTTGCCCTATTAAAGGGGTGGTAGGAAGACATAGGGTCACCCATCCTAAAGAAAAAGAACATTAAACAAAGATCTTTACCCACCTTTCTGTAGTCTTTCATTAGTTATTTTTACATGCATAGAATACACACACAAAGATTTGTTCACCTTCAAGTCATTTCCAATTTGTGGTGACCCTATGGCAATACCATCATGGGGTATTTTGGGGTTGAGAGTATGTGACTTGCCCAAGGGGACCTAGTGAGTTCCCACAGCCAAGTGGAGACTCAAACCCTGATCTCTAGAGTCACAAACCAATGCTCAAACTACTACATCTCTCTCCCCTAGAAAAAAACCCTCAAAATATTCCTTTGGGGTGTTCAAATACTGGAACTGATGTTCTATTATTCTTTCCAGGAAAAAAAAAATCCATTCCTCCCTGCAAGGAAATATAGAAATAACAATAACATCTAGGTGACACCTGACACTGAGCCCTGGTGGCGCAGTGGTTAAATGCCTGTACTGCAGCCATTCACTCAAAACCATAAGGTTGCAAGTTCAAGGCCAGCAAAAGGGCTCAAGCTCTACTCAGGCTTGCATCCTTCCGAGGTCGCTAAAATTGTTGGGGGCAAGTAGCTTACAGTTGTAAACCGCTTAGACACTTGTTAGGCGGTATGAAGTGGTATATAAATGAAGCAGTATTGTTGTTGTTGTTGTTGTTGTTGTTATTATTATTATTATTAGCCCATCTCTCCCTGTGGATCGAGGCACGTTACAATAAAGGATAATAAAATACATAATGCAATAAATCGTAGAATTCCACATATATCATAAATATATTCAAACATATATTTATGTGATAGAGGAGTGAGTAGGAATGGCCAAAGACTCTTTCCAATATGTGTCATCTTCACATTTTGGGTCCAGTCTAGACCCCATTTTGATTTGTGTTCAAAAGAAAATGTCACAGGGAAACACAAAATTCACTACAATGTTTCTGCAACATACATAATGATCCAGGGACTACTGCTTTTACATTATTTGAGCCTTTAAGAAAAAACTAGATTTTTTACATGTTCTTCATAGTGTATGCAATATGCAAGATCCTACAAATGCACAACTAATTGGAAAACAGACACCAAGAATATTCAACTCTGTTCTATTCTATTCTATTTGACACCAAGGCGTTGAGTTTACCCATTGCTGAACAATTCACTTAACTTCCCAGAAATGAAAATGGTGTGAGAGGAATGTTCTGCTTCTTCAACAATTGGTTACAGTAGGGACTGTATTTACACCAAATAGATGACACCAAATTAGGAGGAGTAGCCAATACTCCAGAAGACAGGATCAAAATTCAAAATGACCTGACCAGATTAGAAAACTGGGCTAACGCTAACAAAATGAAATTCAATGCGGAGAAATGCAAGGTACTGCACTTAGGGCGTAAAAATGAAATGCACAGATTTAGGATGGGGGACATCTGGCTGAATGAAACTATGTGTGAAAGGGATCTAGGAGTTCAAGTAGACCATAAGTTGAACATGAGTCAACAGTGCAATGCGGCAGCTAAAAAGGCCAATGCTATTCTAGGCTGCATCAATAGAAGTATAGCATCTAGATCAAGGGAAGTAATAGTGCCGCTCTATTCTGCTTTGGCCAGGACCCACCTGGAATACTGTGTCCAGTTCTGGGCACCACAATTCAAAAAAGATGTGGAGAAACTGGAGCATGCCCAAAGGAGGGCAACTAAGATGGTGAAGGGACTGGAAACCATGCCCTATGAGGAACGCCTTAGGAAACTGGGGATGTTTAGCCTGGAGAAGAGAAGGTTAAGAGGTGATATGATAGCCCTGTTCAAATATTTGAAAGGATGTCATATTGAGGAGGGAGCAAGCTTGTTTTCTGCTGCTGCAGAGACTAGAACACGGAACAATGGATGCAAGCTGCAGGAAAAGAGATTCCACCTCAACATTAGGAGGAACTTCCTGACAGTAAGGGCTGTTCGACAGTGGAACACACTCCCTCGGAGTGTAGTGTAGTCTCCGTCCTTGGAGGTCTTTAAGCAGAGGCTGGATGGCCATCTGTCGGGGATGCTTTGATTGGGAGTTCCTGCATGGCAGGGGGTTGGACTAGATGGCCCTTGTGGTCTCTTCCAACTCTATGATTCTATGATACACAATATCTGAGAACACACACTTGTGCAACTATTGTGACGCTAGTGTGATGCCTCTGCAGGCCTTCCTGGACTGACCTCCCATTAAAAGACATTCCCTGTCTTTAACTTGAACCTATTATCAAGTGTTGTTGAATTTGTAAGTGAGGGCCTTCATTTTATTTCTATGTTGGTGGAGGGTGGGGAGTGTGTAATTTTATGATTTACTATATTATGTATTTTTATATTTTTATTGTAACCCGCCTCAATCCGTTGGGAGAAGCAGGCTAAAAACAACAAAAACAACAACAACAACAACAACAACAACAATAATAATTACTACTGGACTCTGGTTAGAAACTACCCCAGCTGGTTGGCATGCTGAGCCATCACTGTAACCAAATGCATCCTCATTCAAAATATCTCTGCTAATCCTTCTGGAGATGTAGAACATATAGAAGATGGAGGGAGTCTGTTTTCTGCTGTCCCAGGACACAAAACAATGGATTCCATTTGCAAGAACATGACTCCACTTAAATTTTAGGGAGAACTTCTTGATGGTAAACACAAACAAAGATCCATCAGTGATATCTTTATTGCCCAGCCGAAATGCATAAGATACTTGTTGCGAGCTTTCAAAGATCCATGGGCTTCTTCATCAGGCAAGATGTTACAAACCCAAAAATCAATTGGAGATGTCAGATGCCTACATAATATTCCCAGCATAACATCTTTACTAAGGACTGAAACAACATGCAAGCATCTGACTAACATCTCCATTTGTTTTCTCTCCCTCTTGTTTGGTTTGTAACATCTGATGAAGAAGCCCATGGAGTTTTGAAAGCTTTCAATAAGTATATTGTGCATCTTGGTTGGCCAATAAAGATATCAATGATAGATTTTTGTTTGTATTTGTTAAATGGCCAACACAGCGACCCCTGCATATTTTCTTGATGGTAAGAGCAATAGTGGACCAGGCCACCTTAAAGTCTGGTGAGTCTACCATGTTAGACCACATTGTCATATGGAGTGTGATAAGTTTCCGACACTGTGTAAAGGCCTCTATTGGAGGTCTTTAAACAGGTCCATTGGAGGTCTTGAAACAGAGGCTGGGTGGCCACCTCTTAGGAGTTCTTTTGCCAGATGTTTGTGCATGACAGGAGGTTTGTATAGATGGCCCCTGGAGTCCTTTCCACATCTGTGATTCTGTGACATGACATAATGCCTGGGGACATGAATAGAAAAAAATATGGATAAATCTAGGAGGAAGATGTTGCTGGGATGGTTAGTATATTAATATGCATATGTACTGTCATTACTTGATTGAAGAGTTTGCTGTTGTGGACCTTCTGACTTAAGGGGGCTTTCCAGACTGCACAAAAGCAGTGGTCTGGCACCACTTTTTTTTTGCTGCAGAGATTGGGCTATGGTGACTAGATTGGGCTATGGTGACTATTAGGCGAACCTATCCTGGGGATTTCTTGGACAAAATTGTTCTGAGGCTGAGAGAGTGTGCTTTGCCCAAGGTCACCCAATGGGTTTCATGGCTGAGCTGGATTGAGTGGATTGCATACTGAGTGGATTGCATACTGACCAACATGTCCTTAACTGTTGTGCATCAGTCAAAATTAGCACTGCACACAAAGTCAAAAGTGTGAGAGAATGCCATCGAACAATTGGCTGAAGTAGGAACCACTCTTACACAACCACTGAGAAAGTGAAACTGCATGTATATATATACAGTGAGCCCACACTATACACGGGCTTCACTTCTGTGGCTTTAAACATATGCTGAAGCCATGGTAAAATTTAAAGAATGGCATGCTCTCCTGTGCCGCACACACCGCACCATGCCACATGCACACACTTCATTATTTTCAATGGGGTGAAAGCATACGTGATTTTCCCTTATGTGGGGAGGTCCGGAATGGATCCCCTGCATAAGGGAAGGGAGGACTTTATACATACGTGTGTGTGTGTATGTATATATATATATATATATACACCTTTATGTTGCCTGTTGATTTATGGTGACCCCATGACTTTCTGAGGGTTTTCTTAGGTAAGAAATTTTCAGGAGTGATTTTACCAGATCCTACCTCTGAAATACAGCATCCAGCACTTTGGTGGTCTTCCATCCAAGTACTAACTAGAGCTTCCACGATCTTAGCTTTCCAGATCAGACAGCTTGCATAGCTGTATTTATGCAAGCGCAGTCTCCCAATTGGATTCTAGTCATTACTTGCAGCCCTCTAAGTCAACTTGTCTCTTGCTGCTGAAGAAAAGGACCGCCATCATTACACACTGCACCCAGATGAAACAGAACCATTGAAGGCACCAGACCCGGCTTGATTTCAGAAGCTAAACAGGACCAGGCCTTGGAAAGGAAACCTCCAGAGAAAACTATGTTGGAGGAAGACAATGACAAATCTCTCCTGAATAAATCTCGCCAAGCAACTTGAAGGCACATAGCAATTACAACAACAACAAAAAGAGATCCAAACAACAGCCTTGGATAAAACCCACTCAGTACACAAGACAAGGGATGTGCAAAGCCGAGACACCATGTCAGCAAAGAGTATTTATTGATGTGCACTTGATGCAGAGAAGATGAATTACAGTACTATTAATCCAAGCTGGCTGACTGGACTTGGCAAGTGGGATATGGAGATAACTCTGAAGAGGAGTGTTGTGTTAAGGAACTATGACCCAAAGCACTTAAGCTGTTACAACATATAAATCATCTGTCAAGTCACACACACACACACACCCCAACCCTTCATTTCAGGTTTTCAAGGAATCCACCAGTGGGAAATACAATTAATTCCACTTGTATGTTGGGACGCCTTTTTTTGTTTTAAAGAAATAAATAAATGCAGCCTGAAACTTGTCAAGTGCAGTATTCCTCAGCGTTCCACAGCAGACGTTATATATTCTAAACAAATTGCACCGAAAGCAACATTCTGAATTAGAACCCCATTTATTCCTCCGGTATGATTTATCAACATCACTACAATTAGCAATTCTCTCTCTCTCCCCTTAGTTTCATGGGGGAATCATGTACACTGTAAATTCATCCCCATGAATTCTTTATTGCTTGCATTTCCTTTGTTTTATCACCGCCAGGATGGGGAGGGGGGGGGGAGGCCTAGTGGCAGATTTCTTAAGTGCAAACATCTCAGCTAAACTTACCCTATTTCTGAGGCTAACACCTCCTTGATTTAATTGCATTACATGCCTATAAGTAGGGAGCAATTTAGCCTGAAGTGGCACTTAAGCATTATTCCCTCTTAGCTCCTCAGCAGTGCTTCAGTTCAATTCCAAACATCATCCATGGGTTGGAGAGTTCAGTGAGAAAGAAGGCACACAAATCCACCCTGGGGCCTGGTCTAGAAATACACGATGCAGGAACTTTGCTGAAGAAAGTCAATGTAGGGGTTATCGATGGCTCCTTGAGGTTCAAGGTGGAAGATAGGTGAGATAGAGCACTTTGTGCCAGCCTGACTGCGGAGTAGGGGTGAATTAGGGCTGAGCGCCCACATGCCCCCAGCCATAGTTCTGCTGGTCAGCCACCATCATGGCGCATGCCCATCCATATGGTGTGTGCCATGATGATGTCCATGGCACAAAGCGTAAATGGCGCTGGCCAGAAGAGGAGTCAGGATGGAGCCACTGGGAAGCATTAGAAAAATAGCGTGTAAATGATAGCTTTAACCACTGGATGCTAAAGCCAGAAAACAATGAACCGGTTATAAATGCATGATCTAATGGAGAGATATGATTATTGCATATAAGGTTTTTATAAGAAATCTAAAAGTTGGTATCATCATAAATCAGAATTAACAGAGAGAGGAGGAAGTTAACAAATGTATGTCTTATGTTTTTATTTTTTATGTTTAGTTAAAATGGAGGTATGAATGTAAGTGAATGTTTGTCATTATATATATATATATCATATATAAAGCAAAGTGATAGGATAGAACAGGATAGTATGTATATATATATATATATATATATCCTATCCTGTTCTATCCTATTGCTTTGCTTTAAATAGAGTATTACTGGCAATAATTTGGAAGCCCATGAAAGTATGTTCTCTACCATTTTTCAAGACAAAGAGTTTTTAAAAAGGCGTTTGACTTTATTTATTTATTTGTTTATTTATTATTTTCACAAAAGCCAAACAATGCACATGCACAATGCCAACTGTTTCCCTTAAGTATGATGTCATTTATGCAACAAAATAAATCTCCCCTGTTAAAATATTTAGTAGAAGTGAGAATAATGAGCACCGATCGGATTATTTTAATTAGTTTACTGAAATTGAGTTCTCTGAGTGGCTAAGTGTGATATATTGGCTTTTGTCACCTGGAATAAAAAAAGAGGTAATTAGTCCCCTCTCAAATAGATTGTTTTCCTTGAACCGAGTGAAATGTAATATTTTATTCTGAATTAGTCAAGTAACCCTTTCATCCATTGCTGCAAACAGTACGGCACTCAAGAAAATGTGTGTTCTTGATCCAATATTATATCTATCCCAGTGTAAAGGCTGAGTTCTCTTTCCCAATCCCTGTCATTGGGCACAATTTATCAAAAACCTTTTTTACTGCAATATTATGAAATGATCAAAAATCTGAGGTTACGCTAGAAATGCAAGAGCAGTTAAACAATTTTGAGAAACAGAATTATTATGGATGGACAGATAAGTTTGTTTCCATGATACTTTTGTGCCTTTCCTTCTATTATTTTTTTTCCATTCATTTCTAGTTTTTACCATGAACCTGTTAGATTTAATAAAATAATAATCCTCTTAATGACTGCATTTATTTTAAGCATGTGAAGAAATCTTATTGTAGCTAAGATCAGAATCAAGAGACCTGTCAAGCCAAGTCTGACAAACCCTATTCTATGTTTTGCTTGACAAATTTATTGGTGGTGTTTCCATTGCCTTTGCTTAAAAGAGGGTGACCTTGTACCTACCTAGATTTGAACCCTGGTCCTAGTCCAACACTCAGACCACTACCCCGCCCCGATTGTTAACCCAGGGGGTGGGATATAAATAAATAAATAAATAAATAAATATTATTATTCACAATGTTGTTGCTGTTGCTGTTGTGTGCCTTCAAGTCATTTCCGACTTATGGTGATCCTAAGCCAAACCTATCATTGAGTTTTCTTGGCAAGTTTCTTCAGAAGGGTTTTGCCAGTGTCATCCTTTGAGGCTGAGAGAGTGTGACTTGCCCAGGGTCACCCAATGGGTTTACATGGGATTCAGAGTCCAGAGTCTCCAGAGTCCTAGCCTTCACATCCACTTTGATTTACGCACATAGAACCTATAAAACTAGACTTTTTTATGGGAGTTTTTGGCAAGCTTTATTCTGAGAAAGTGTGCCATGGCCTGGCTCTCCTTGTCCAAAGTCATCCAGATATGATGGTTGCAATGTGCTGAATATCAACTGAATATCAATGTTGTACAGCAAATTGCTTATCTGCCAATGCACCTGCTTATTATTCCATTGCACAATGGGGAATAAATGCACCGTTGTTTCTGCAATCCCAGTGTATCGAGTGGTGCATTGAAGACAATGGCAAATAGTTATGTGCCACCCAAGATGGACAATTACATGTGAAATAGTTACACCTTTGCTTATGGGACAATAGATTGAGCACATCCATTGCATAATAGCCCCAAAAATACAATCAGATGGAAATGTATATGTCATTCCAGGATTCCAGCATCCAATGTTGCATCTGCACCACAGAAATGACAGAGTTGGACACCGTTTTAACTGCCATGGCTTAATGCTATGAAAGTCTGGGACCTGTAAAAATCCTCAAATCTCCTCAGAACCGTCGAATCAAAAAATATCAGAACTTACTATTGAAATATGAAATGGAAGAAGAGACTGTGAAACCACAAATGATCAAATGGGCCCAGGATCTAAAACAAAACATTCAATTATCACAATGGGAATTAACTTGGACTAAATGATTAAAATTTGCATTAAGTTATAACACCAGAGAAAATTACTACAAAATGCTTTACCATTGGTACATCACTCTGGTAAAATTAGCTAAAATTTACAAAGATCAAAGTGACTGATGCTGGAAATGTAAGAAGAAACCAGGCACATTTTTTTTCATTTGTGGTGAGAATGTCAGTATGCCAAACACTATTGAAAGAACATCTATAATACTTTAGAACAAATCCTAGAATCTTCCTTCCAGTTTGACCCCAAAAGATATTTACTGTATATTAATGAAGAGAAAGCACTGGAAGAAAAGCACAGAAGACTTATCTTTTATTTAATATCAACTGCAAGAATTACATATGCAGCCAAATGGAAAGGAAAAGACATTCCAGAAACAAAAGAATGGTTACTCAAAGCCTATGACTATATGCAAACAGACAAACTAACACAACTAATACAAAAAAGAGACATGGAAACATTTAAAAGAGACTGGTAACTTTTTACCAGCTACCTGAAGAATAATTGGAGAGGAAATTGGATTATTGGCCTGCTATAAATGTTTAATATTCTTTTTTGATTTGTATATTTCTGTTTATGAAAGGATGGTAATTTATTCAAAGGTACATATTATTATTTTTTTATAAATTGCAAGACTCATAAGGTATCCATCCAATAATTACAAGATAGCAGGGAGTAATGTATGTTATTTGATTTCACGAGGCTTGAATATCTTGATAGGAAGTTGTTTGTTATAACTTATATATATGATAACTTATCGATATAGTTTGCTAATTTGTTATATGTTGTTTTTAATAATAAAGTTTAAAAAAATTAAAAAAGAAATTCTACTACAATACCTGTAGTTTGGTGGGTCACCAGATTCTTCTGAGAGAGAAGGCTAAACATGTTAGAAAACTACAAGTCCCAGAATTCCATAGCAATGAGCTGTGGAAGTCAAGTTGGTAAACCAAAACGAGTAGGAGGTTTACAGTACAACTGCCAAGAGGGGAGTGAAACACTGGGTAAACTATAATACTAATTGTAATGAATCCACCAAAGACATAACGCAATGTATGTATCTATGAAATAAAGAAATATGAAATACACAGTGGTATACAAAACTAGAAACAACATTCAACATGAAGCCAGCAGTAGGCTTCTGTATCTTTGCAATGTGGATAATAGTCCCAAAATAGTGAGTAGAGTGTCATAAGGAGCAATATTCTGCTATTTCACACAAAATGTTCAATCAAAAACTTGGAAAGAGTTATTTGTAGCACTTGTAGTAAACAATGTCTTTTTCACTGGTAGCAATGTCCTTCAATGGTCTACATCTTTCTGTCATAGAAGATGGCTACCTCCAGAGCGTTGTGTGGACGTTTCGACTCACAGAAGTCTTCATCAGCCATTCTATGCCAGATTAGTATCTCAAACTGTGCTTCCATGCTTCCAAACCATCGGTCAGCTTGACTCAACAATAGCAAAGTTTTGTTTAATTGAACGTTTGATTTGGGGCAAAATATTGTTCAGATCTTTTATTTGTGTGTGCTGGCAGGTGACAATATTCATTTTAATGGGTTGAGAGTTTACAGTCTCAACCTGTTTACAGTCTCGCATAATCATGCATGCAACCCAGCAATGACCCTGTTTGAATTCTCCTCCTCTTTAAACAGATTCTTCTTTGACTTTCTGGTGCTATTTGGTTTATATGCTGCCATTTCAACCCTTGGACCAAGATGCTGGAGAAAAGGACTATAAAACTTGCAATCAAAAGGAGACCGATCGGATCAAAAAATTAACCTGCTGGTGAACGAAAACGTATAAATGATGTACTGAAATGCCCCAAAACCAAATGCATATAAAATAAAATAAAAGGACAATTAGTACAAAACGTCATGGGTAAAAGCATCTTATCTAAATAGCAGAAGGAAATAAGACTGGAAACCTGTGCTGGGAATGCAAAAAGATCTTGTAGCACTCAGTATATATGGTTGTGTATCATATATTGCACTTTGCCCAATCCTTGACATGTGTTGTGCAATGTTGCTGTTTGGTGCACGGAGGTTGTATAGGGCTGGTGTAATGTATCTCCACATGCAGATATTTACTCTATGCTAAAGAGATATTGGATTGGCTCCATAAAATGCTAAGTCTCAGGTGTTCCTGTGTGTGATGTTGCTGCAAAATACCCCTTCTTATCAGTTTTTAAGAAGCATGAAATCCTTCAAAACATAATAGTGTGGCTAAGAGAACAGAGACAAATTGGGGGAGGCACTCTGGAAGATATTCTGAAGAGATATTCTGGAGTTTAAAAACCAGTGGAGGACTGAGCTGATTTGGACTCTTCTTCTTCAGCTGCAAAACATGGCAATCTTGTTGATCCCTCAAAAAATCTTAATGTCTTTAATGGGTTTGTTTTAAATAGATTTTAATTGAATGGGCAACTTAATTGCACTGTAATAATGAGACCCAGCATGGTTTGAGCATTGGACTATGACTCTGGAGACCAGGGTTCGATTCCCTGCTTGACCATGAAACCCACTGGGTGAATTTGGGCAAGTTACACTCTCTCAGCTTCAGAGAATGCCAATGCCCCCCCCCCCCCCGAAGGAACTTGCCAAGAAAACCATACAACAGGTTTGCTTTAGGGTTGGTTGCCATAAGTGGAAAATGACTTGATGGCACACAACAACAACAACACTTTAAGCGCTGAAGCTCCATCCTATAAAATCCTGGGTTTTGTAGTTTTGCAAGGTCTTTTAGCTTCTCTACCTTTTTGTGCTGCCTCACAAAACTACTCTCTCAGCCTCAGAGAAAGGCAATGGCAAACTTTTTCTGAACACATTTTGCCAAGAAAAACCCGTGATTGGTGTGTCTTAGAGTTGCCATAAGTTGGAAATGACTTGAAGGCACACAACTACAACAAAAGCAAACAGTCAACATTGTCTATCAGTAGATAAGTGTTGTTGTTGTTGTTGCGTGCTTTCAAGTCATTTCCGATTTATGGTGACCCTATAATGGGTGAACCTATCATGGGGTGAATCTATCATGGGGCTTTGTTGGCAAGATTTGTTCAGAGGAGGTTTGCCATTGCCTTCTGCTGAGGCTGAGAAACTAAATAACCTCTCCCCCCCCCCATGTCATTCACCTAAGCAATAGCTAAATAACTAAAGGCCTGTAAAGGCCGGCAAAAAGGGCTGGCCTGTTGGCAGAGTCAGGGCTCAGTATCCTGACATTGGATGCCCTAACTCTGCTTCCAGGGCATCATGATGCCACTTGCCACTCCAGATGGCATGTGGCATCATGGCGCAACTCCAGCGCTGCATCCACATGATGCAGCACTGAAGGGGCATCATAAAGCTGTGCCACCATGGCTATGGCACTCCTTGGAGGGTGCAAAAAGGAGATGCTTTTTGTGACTCTTTTTTGTGCTCTCGGGAGGCCAGATCAGGGCCACAGCGTGAGGTTGCTGTGGCCTCAATCCAGTCAGGAAAGGGGTGGCTGCATGACACCCCTTAGGGGCAATCTGTATAGCCCCTAAATAACTTCTCCTGGCCTGATATGTATCATCCTGCAATGTCTTTCACCCATGTTCCAATGGCCAGTCGAATGGACCTCCTTCTCACCATGCATCCTTTGCATCTTTCTCCATGTTTATTTGAATGAAATAAAAACCCAATCTTTGGATGCTTCTAAGGTGTTTTCCCATCAGGACAGCACCAAATATGCAGGTCTTTTACTACTCCCATAAGATGATGGGTTGAGGATTCTTGGTTTATACACCTGTGATCTTCTCCTTATTGTCCATGAAAACTCGACTGCATTTTTGCTGCTTGTTCGTTTTGGATGTAATTAGCATGAAATTTGCAATTGCTTCCCCTTCCACCTCCACTCCCCACCCAGGACATTAGGAATGCCAAATTTAAGATGCAAATGTTCCCATTTTATAGACATTTTGAACGATGCAATACATATACACCATAACTGCAAATGAAAGCTTTTCCTATTCATTTCTCTTTCATGGTGCTTTCTCTTTCTCCCCTCCCTGTGACCTTTTTGTGAACTAGAGAGAGAGAGAGAGAGAGAGTTCTCGCTACTTCTTCAATGAAAAGCAATGTCTCTGATCCAAGGCAATTAAAAAATGAATGAAGAAATGAACAGGCAAAATTCATTCATTAAAATCCACATTTCTTTTTTTTATTATTCTGAAAAGAAACCTGGAAATGAATGAGCATAGATGTCTTCCTTTCATTTTGCATTTGTTTGTGTTTTTTACATCTGCCTTTCCCTCTAGTTCTCTAACTTCCTCTATTGTGCTTTAAACAATATATTGCTATGATATAGCAATCTGTACTGTAAAACACTGGAACAAAACTGATTTAGGGTGGGTCCATATTCTGCCCCCAAAACTGCCCCAATTTTTCCCCATTACCTCCTTCATCCTTAGAAGAAGCAATGGCAAAACCTCCGCTGGATACATCTTACCAAGAAAATGCACAGATAGGTTTCTTCTAAGGTAAAATTGACTTTGGCTGCATCCACACTGCAGAAATAATCCGGTCTGACACCATTTTAACTGCCTTGGCTCATTGCAGTAGCTCATTCCCATCCTGGGAATGGTAGCTTGTTGTGGCAGCAGAGCTTTGCTGTCGCAGTTAAAGTGGTGTCAACCTGGATTGTTTCTATAGTGCAGCCTATGAGGGGATAATTAAAAATAGCAAAAGCCACAATAAAATTTTGGCAAGAATCTGTCTAGAGCCGCAGAACATTCCCACTGAGACCTGGAAGTTTGGTATCCGCTGGGATTTGGTTCCAGGACCATCCATGGATACCAAAATCTGTGGATGCTCAAGTCCCCTTAAATACAATGGCATAGCCAAATGGTGTCCCTTATTTAAAATGCCAAAGTTAAAGTTTGCTTTTTGGAATTTATATATTTTTAAATATTATCAAGCCATGGATGCTTGAATTCATGGATTAAAAAAATGTGGATATGGAGAGCTGACTGTATAGGTAAGTCTCCTAAGGAAGAACTAAGGGCTTGCCAGAGGGTGATGGATGGCATCCTTTCTAAGACAAGCATAATTTATAATATAAATTCCTAAGAGACCATAAACAACCAAAAGAGGGCATAAGCACACCGCCTACAAGGCCCTAATTCCCAATCTAGTATTGACTCATCTTTGGGCTCTGATTTTCTCTTATAAAACTTGATCCCATGAGGGTTGGTTGGTGATACTGCGGGGGTTTGCCATATGGCCCAGACAACTGCCTCTCCAAACAGAAAGAGATCATATATTCAGCCCGTGATGAAATGGTTTTGATTTCTTTTTAATACCTTGAAAGTGGTGATGGGACACTTCTATGGAGAATTTGGCCCCTGTTGAATTGCCAGGGACCATTTCACCCCTTGTGATCCCCACCATGGGCTTCACGATCCCATCGTGATATGTCAGAAAGTGGCATCAAATCACGCCCTGCTCCAATCCTAAAGAAATACAGGCCTTTTGTTTTCAGGGTTTTGTTTTGAGGGTAGTGGAGAGGAAAGAGACCCCATCCACCATGTTTTTGTAGCATTTTAGATAACTCTGCCTTTTAAGTGGCTGCTCCTAACCCGCTGTAACTCTCTTCCAATGGAAGCTAAGCTGGCTGGCTCCCTTATTTCCTTTTGTCAGCAGGCAAAGGTCCTATTCCCACTTACAAATAAATTGGTTTGTGATCCAAATCGATGGATTGGTTTGACAGCAATATGCCTTTCACACTACCTTTGTGCCACCTTACAAAATAGCCCAATTCACGATCACATTTGTCAATGAATAGCTTCAACATGGATTTTATTCCGTGGCTGGATTTTTCCCTCCCTATCCATCAAGGCAATTGCATCTCTGTGTAAGGGAAATTCTATGCATGCTAAAACCTCATAGGAAGTAATGGGGCTACCATGGTCACATGCCCTATTACTTCCTATGGGTGCCGTACAGCCACTTCTGGGTCTGGGCTTCAAGTGTATACTTGAAACCGCATAAGCCATATCTGCTTATAAAGCAGGCACACTATACTTCCATCTCTGCCCACATTTGGTGATGGCACAGGGAATCGATTCAGATCTGCATCTCATTCACACTAGCGCTAAATCAATTTATTGCAAAAGATGTGGCAATTCAGTGGTTTGAGAAAAAAAAATCCTTTAAATGGGTTTTGCTCAGGGGTTCCCCTTGATAAACCACACCAGGGAATCGGCTCAAGTGCAAACAAAGGCCATTTAAACTGATTTGGATCCACTTGCAAACTGGTTTATTTGGTAGTGGGAACGAGGCCAAAGACTTTATTGTCTAAGCAGGCTTCTTTTTAAAACATATTTTTAAAAATTTAATTAAAAAAAAAAAACTACCACCACAACAAAAAGCATGCAAAACACTCATTAAAAAACAACAACCATGATTATACACATAACACCCAAATTCATAACCCCATGTGGACACACAAAACTACAAATCTAACCCAAAAAGTAAAATAAATTACCCTTGTCTTGTCTCGCCAGTTCCCTATATATAAAAGTTATAACATGAAGCACATCAACAGTAAAACCCAAACAACGCACCTAACACAAACTAAGAAGTGATATGATAGCCCTGTTTAAATATTTGAAGGGATGTCATATTGAGGAGGGAGCAAGCTTGTTTTCTGCTGCTGCAGAGACTAGGACGCGGAACAATGGATATAAATTGCAGGAAAAGAGATTCCACCTCAACATTAGGAGGAACTTCCTGACAGTAAGGGCTGTTCAACCGTGGAACACACTCTTCCCTCGGAGGGTGGTGGAGTCTCCTTCCTTGGAGGTCTTTAAGCAGAGGCTGGATGGCCATCTGTCGGGGATGCTTTGATTTTGAGGTCCTGCATGGCAGGGGGTTGGACTGGATGGCCCTTGTGGTCTCTTCCAACTCAATGATTCTATGATTCTATGATTCTATGATAAAAATTGACTTCCTGCTTCTCTATTCTAGGAATGTTAGCATTCTTAGCAATATCTATAAATACTCAAAAATACTATTTTAATTTTTTTTATTTCTGACCTTGTTTAAGCAGGGAATTGTAAACAAGGATGATTCTGACTTGGGTGTTATTTGATTTTATACTGTTTGCAATAATTTTATACTCTTTCAATGTCATAATTTTAATTTTTTTAAAAATTTATTCTTAGGCTTTTAGTTGATTCTTTATGTGCACCACCTTGGGCCCCACTCTAGGAGAAAGGCAGGATAAATATAATACATAAATGAGTTTTGGTGGTTTCTGGCTGTTTATTTTAATATAGATAGATAGATAGATAGATAGAGCCAATGTGCCATTGTGGTTCAAGTGTTGGAGAACAGGGTTTGATTCCCTGCTTGGGCATGAAACCTGGATGACCTTGGGCAAGGCACATATTATCAGCCTCAGGAGAAGGCAATGGGAAACCTCTGAACAAATCTTTCCAAGAAAACCCCAGGATAGGTTTGTTTTAGGGTTCCCATACACCGGAAGTGACTTGAAGGCATAGAAAAACAACCAATATAGAAGGTAGGGCTCTTTTCGAGTCTGCAGGAGTTCTCCAGGGGCCATAAACCATGTTGCAAAGGTGCCATGTGGCCTATGGATTCCACTTTGGCGTATGAACACACCAATGTACATAAACTGATACGCAAAGTCTCTCCCTCTGCCGCACTTTTACGGTCAAGTTATACACCTCTAAAAGTGGCCATTTGTAATGGATCAGCTTGCATTACTGCTGCAGCAGAATAATCGCTGTAGGGTGGAGGCAGCGGCAGAGGCAGCACGGAGATATTTCTTATTCTCTTTCTAGTCATTACTTGAAATGTCCTCTAGTTAAGGACTCATGCATGATCCAGATGACTGATGTTCAAATAAAGGTTTAATTCTCAAAATGACTACATGATTTAAGCCACTGTTTCGAAACTTTTAATGGCTGGGGCTAATAATGGCAAATTAATGATGCAGCCCATGCCTAGCTGCCTACCTGCAGACTCAGTCCGTCTGGTAATTTGAGCAGACAACAAACACATATCCACCAACACATGGCCCAATTACTCTGGGTTACTTAGTATTAAAGTGTTTTCCTCCAAACAGTTGGTGTTTGCCATGAATCAAGAGTGACAAAAAGCAATTTTAATTGACAACTGATAGTCAGTCCAATGGTGGCAAAGGCAAAGCTTTCCAAGGCTTCCTTGTACCTTAGCAATTGTGGCATGGGAAAGAAAAGTGCAATTTCTTTGCAAGAGAAAGGAAAGGAGTGGGTGGGAGATGTGCATATAATTTATTCACAGCATATGAATTAACATTGTGTGATAGGGGTTCAGTGAAATGTAAAGCTAAGTCACGATATAATACACTTGTGTATTCATGGAGGAGCCAAACTGAAATCAGGGAAAGAACATTCACTATTATTTCCTGGCAGGGGAAAAATGGATAAATATTAGTTCTCGAAATGTGGCATATTTTATTTTGCAAAATTACAGTAATTATAGATAGCTGACTGACTCTACTAATACTTTAGAGTTAATTCTTTAGCTGAATTTACTACAGTCTTGATTCTATCCTGATTCTAAAGTCTTGATTCTATCTTTTTTAAAGTCTTCAACTTTAATTTAATTAATGCTTTGACTGGGAGTTCCTGCATGGCAGGGGGTTGGACTGGATGGCCCTTGTGGTCTCTTCTATGATTCTATGAATTAAGACACTAAAGGAGGAATTGCAGTTATGATAAAATCAGAAAGAATTCCAGGAAGTTATTTATGTTCGAGGTCATTGCTGTGTTTTGTTAATTTGTTATATAGTGTTGTCTTATCCATTATTTGTTATCTGTTTTATATTTAATAAACTTTTTTTTTTAAAAAAAAAAATGGATTTCCCAACATTTAGGAAACCTGGTTGGGAAGAATAAGAATAAAATAATCCTGAATTTTTCGCAGTCTTTATTCAGTATTCACAAATTGTGCAGTGTTTTAGGAAAATGTTCTGTGGATAAATATACATTTTTGGAATGAGTATTGTGAAGTTTGGGGCAAAAAAATACTGTTTCTGGACAGCCACCTGTAAGTTTATTTGTGTGTGTGTGTGTGTGTGTGTGCGTGTGTGCAAGATTATATGACCAACAAGAATATGGAACAACAAAAGACTTACACAAAAAATCTTATGTAAAAATCAAAGCAACAACAGCTATTAAAAAAACAACAACCAGTAATCTTGCACACACACACAAAAATAGCTGCATGGGTTCCTTGTACAATAATGGTTTTTTTTTGGGGGGGGGAGAATGTTTTTTCTGTGCAAGATTTTTGTTGCAGGACAGATATGGAAGAAAGGGCCTCAAAAATGAGCTACTACCTTCTCTATATCCTGCTGAAATTTGTTTCCAGTGATATGAATGTAATAAATTGGGTTAAGTCTACTGTTAAATGCACACTGTGTCGGTGGGAAAAAATGTGCAGTTTGGAAACCAAAAAAATATGCCATTGGAAAAATGGGAAGCAAAGTTTTTATTAAGCACTTAAATGTCAGTGTTTATCAGGCTATTTTGGTGAAATCAGAAGAAGTCCAGTTTTAAAGAGGTACCAATTTTGGCAATACAGCCCCTTTTTAAAAACATAAATCCAATTGCTTTACTATTTAGACAATATATTTGTCTCAAGAATTGCTCAGGAAAGGAGCCTAATAAGAATCCAGGAAGGACTAAAACAGGCTGCTTTTCCAGTATTCCCAACAGGAATATTCCCAAACATGTGTTCTTGGCTTGCAAGCAAACATGTCAATCTATTTTGGATGGCATGGTGCCCGTTTTTGCATTGGTGTGAGTCACACAATGCAGTCTCCCAATGGGATTATGCATCAACAAGCCCATTTTTAAAAAACCAGGAAGATTGATAACTATATTTAGGGGGGAAATATTTGATTTCAAGTGGCAATCCTGCACTATCTCCTTGCTCTCTCTTTGGGAGGGGGAATAATGCATAATGGGAACTCGTGCATAGTAGTTTAAAAGGAATTTGACATTTATTTATTATTATTCTTTTAAATGCCATATTTCACTGACTCACTCTAGCAGGGATGGAATAGGAATCCTTCCATTTCCAAACTGAGGTCAAATTTTGTTTTATTAGACACTCTCAAAAAACTTGGGCAGGAAGAAAAATAGTATGTCAAAAGTTGCAGGGATGTTTTTGTGGCTGTTTTTGTTCCTGGCACAACATCAACTGCATATTTCTCCCCCCCAGCACCCCCCAAAAAACTGTGCAAGATTTTTGAGATGTTATGTTAGGTTCACAGCACATTACCTCAAGGTAACATGTCACAGGTAATGCTTATCTTTAGTCTTTTAAATGATTTTATGCTACTGTAAATGATGGGTATTTTAACATAATACTGTTGTTAATTTGACTGTTTTTTTTTCTTTTGAAAAAATGCTACAAAAACAACAGTTTTATCAGGTTTTAAATAACATCTGGTTTAGAATAGCCTAGTAAGCTGCCCTGATCTGAAGAAAGGCAGGCTATTATTTGTGTGTGTGTGTGCAGTTCTTACAGGTGAAACATTTCCCCACACCCAATTAGGTAAACCCAGCGAGGTTACACACATTGAATCAGTTTTTGAATGGTGAGTTGACACATGGTACCTACCATTCAATTGTATCCCTTCAAGTCATTTCTGACTTATGGCGACCCTAAGGTGAATCTATATGGCATGGAAACCATGCCGTATGAGGATTGACTTAGGGAGACTGAAGAAGAGAAGGTTAAGAGGTGATAGGTTTATTGAGGAGGGAGCAAGCTTGTTTTCTCCTGCTCCAGAGAATAGGATCTAGAACAATGGATGCAAACCATAGGATTCTGCCTCAACATTAGGAGGAACTTCCTGACAGTAATTGCTGTTCGACAGTGGGACGTGCTTCCTTGAAGAGCAGTGGAGTCTCCTTCTTTGGTGATCTTTAAGCTACATGGCCATATGTTGAGGGTGCTTGGATTGAGAGTAACTGCATGGCAGAATCAGGTTGGACTGGATGGCCCTTGTGGTCTATTCCAGGTCTAGGATTCTATGAGTCTATGATTCTATCACAGGGTTTTCTGAAGCTGAGAGTGTGTGACTTGCCCACATAGGTTTCTATGGCCAAGCAGAGAGTCATACCTGATCTCCAGAGTTTCAGTCCAGTCTTCAAACCACTATGGCATGGTCCAAAGTACAAAGTAAGTTTATTGTTAAAAGCTAAAAGCCATCACAGTTCAATACTGGTCCAATCAGTATGTGCAGTATGTACAGAGACAAAATAAAAGAGTCAAGTCACAAAAACCGTAAATAAAATCTCAAATAAAACAACATAATAATATTGATAATAAAAGCTCATCAGGAAAAAACCATGTGACATCATTAGTAACGATAAAATTGTAAAACAGATAAAAACTCCTAATCATCATTCTCATTTTGAGAATTGAGTCTAATCTTACAGGCTGCTAACCCAAATTTTGCTACCATATAAGTGATAAATACATCATTATCAGCCAGAAGAACACAAATCTACTGGAAACATGGTATGTCAGGGAGAGAATGTAAAATACCTTCGAGAAACCTTTGTCTGGGGGATACATAAAGGGGACAATGTAAAAGATAATGTTCGATATTCTCTATTTCCCCAGTATTGCAGATACGCTAATCTTAGATGGACTGGGGTGTTAATATATCTGCCCATCAAATAAGCAGAAGGCATACATTGGTACCTTTAAGATTTGAATGCTTTTCTGATAGGGGCCAGAGTATGATGGAAAAAGTAATGTTCTAACCCAAATGAAGTCTTGTATAGTGGGTACCACAAAGAACAAGAAGAGTTTGAAAGTGAATGTAAGTCGGACTATTTGGAGGCAAAATGAATTTTCTCTTTAATCAGTTGCTTAACTCTATGGGAGGCAAAATTTGGTAATGAGTTCACATTAATTTCATAGCTCTGGAGTATCACTCTTACTACATATATCCAGGAGCTTGGAGAGTTAACAGATAATTGCTCTAAGAAGCATTTTTTGGAAAGCCTGGAATCACTCATGCTTAACAATTTAAGCCAGTAGAAAGCAAGAGCAGTGTGTATACCAGCTTGGAGGGTAGTTTGGCCTGTTTCTGCCCTCAGAAAGGAGGCAGGAGTACATCTTGGGACAGCCAACAGGGATTTCAAAAATAAATTCTGAACAGACTCCAAGACCAAGTCATTTTTGTATTCCCAAATTTCTTCTCCGTATAATAACTGTGGCACATTTTTTCTCTGATAAACCTTGATAATAGGGGCTACCAACTGGCCTCCTTGCTGTCTGTAGAATTTTAACAAAGAATTTATAGAGAAGGATGATTTTAACTTAGTAGCAACAACATGAGTTTTCCATGACAAACTGGATTGAAATCTTAATCCTAGATAATTGTAATAAGATTGTTGATCTATGGATTTTGCCTCTAGGCTCCACCGGTGAAGTTTTTTCTTTGGACCATAGACCACCACTTTGGTTTTAGCGTGATTCACTATTAACATTTCCTTTGAACAATAATCACTTAGTTTCTTTAAGATTCTTTGCATTCCGATTAAGGTAACAAAGATCAGAACCATATCATCTGCATATAACAGAACTGATAGTTTAACATCCTGAATAGTGGCTGGGGAAATTTTTTGATCCTTTTAAGTCCTGGACTACATCATTAATATAAAAATTAAATACAAAAGGTGCTAGTAGACAACCCTGGCGTACTCTTCTATCTGTAGGGATGCTATCAGAAAGAACACAATTAGCCCCCAGTCGAACCCTGAAGGTAGTATTGTAGTGTAACATTTGAATTAGGAGAAGTAATCCTATGTTTGCCGCCACTCAATGTGTCAATGTTTGCCGCCACTAACTTTGAGCAAAGTTGGTCTTGGTCAACTAAGCCAAATGCAGAAGTAAAATCTACAAAGGCAGTAAAAAGTTATTTTCTATCTTTTTGAGAATATTTTGAATCACATGATGTAGAACAAAACATTGATCTGGTGTAGATTTATCCTTCCTAAACCCAGCTTGTTCTTCAGCGAAAATATTATTTTCCAAAGCCCACTCCTCTAGTTTGCCTAACAGGTATCTTATATAAAGCTTAGAGATTATATTCAAAAGACTGATTGGTCTAAAAATTTTAGGATCCGCCATAGAGCCTTTTTTAGGGAATCATAGAATCATAGAATCATTGAGTTGGAAGAGACCACAAGGGCCATTTAGTCCAACCCCCTGCCATGCAGGAACTCCAAATCAAAGCATCCCTGACAGATGGCCATCCAGCCTCTGCTTAAAGACCTCCAAGGAAGGAGACTCCACTACACTCCGAGGGAGTGTGTTCCACTGTCGAACAGCCCTTACTGTCAGGAAGTTCCTCCTAATGTTGAGGTGGAATCTCTTTTCCTGCAATTTATATCCATTGTTCCGCGTCCTAGTCTCTGCAGCAGCAGAAAACAAGCTTGCTCCCTCCTCAATATGACATCCCTTCAAATATTTAAACAGGGCTATCATATCACCTCTTAACCTTCTCTTCTCCAGGCTGAACATCCCCAGTTCCCTAAGGCGTTCATCATAGGGCATGGTTTCCAGACCCTTCACCATCTTAGTTGCCCTCCTTTGGACCCGCTCCAGTTTCTCCACATCCTTTTTGAATTGTGGTGCCCAGAACTGGACACAGTATTCCAGGTGGGGCCTGACCAAAGCAGAATAGAGTGGCACCATTGCAGGTATTCACCAATTCCTCATTATTAGAAAGAGAGTTACAATTCAAACCTAGCAAGCCTTCAGCTTCCGCAATTTTGGTTGCTAGGTCAGTTCTGGGAACATGGATTTCGATGGAAGCCAAAGATTCTAACTTTCTCCAAGGAGATTCAATAGACCAATCATGTGGTTTTTGCTCAACAGAAGATAAGCATTCATTTAACTGAATGGGTTCACTAGGAACATCCCTATGAGAAAAAAAGATGAGATATTTGTTTGAAATGTCTTCCTCCTTCTTGATAGTAGATCAAACACAGGTGGAGAGGAAGATCCCAGTTCTTTACAGGCATTCCTTGTGAGGATCATATTTTCAGCAGGGGATACAGCTAAATAGGGGGAGGGGGGACTATGATGTTGAGAGGCAGAGAATCAGTGCCTTCAGCTCAGCTTCCCTCACAAACCTTCAGATTCCCTCACAAATCTTCAGCTTCTCTCACAAACCACTATGGCATGCTGACTTCTGGTCTACACTATTGGGGACAATAACGTTGAAGGCATTATTTCCATGTTCTGACTATTTCCAATGTTTTCTATCTTTGCATCATGGGAAACCCATGGGTTTCCTCTCTTCTGATGCTTGCATAACAGTTTATCAAATCACAGAGCCCTTTAAACCAGTGATTCCCAAACTTTGTTCCTCCAGGTGTTTTGGACTTCAACTCCCAGAAGCTCCAGCCACCTTGGCCAACAGTTGGAAATTCTGGGAGCTGAAGTCCAAAACATCTGGAGGAACAAAGTTTGGGAATCACTGCTTTGAATACTGCTAGCACTTCAGCTAATTCCAGTTATGGTAAGTGACCCATAGCAATCACAATAAACAGCTACGATAGGCACATATAAACACAGCACCTTGTAGTACTCCACCAAAGAGAACAACAGGCCTAACAGCTCATCTGCTAATTCAGAGTGTCATATGATAAAACACTCATCACCCAACTAATTCGGAAGACAATGATGTTGCCATCAGACGTTCGGCATTGAGACAGCATTTTTCGGTAATGAAAATGAATTACGACAGACGCATTTGTAGTGACATTCATTTCAGCCCAATCGGCTGCTGTGGATAACCGCTTCTTTCCCTCCCCCTGTGCTTGTGTGTATGTTTGTGTGTGCTGTTCTTTTAACTAATCAAATCATCGCTACAAACAAAATGTCATAACAAGTTCTCTTGGCACTAATTATCCAAGTGTCAACTGCCTGGGAGTAAGATCTAAGAAGACAGAATCACAGAGAGCAGAAATGAAATTCTTAAAAAAAATATTGATCAAACTGAAACATTAGAATAGTGTTGTGACAATCTATTTTTTTCTTCTTGTCCATTGAGAACTAGATGCAATTTTTTTTTAAAAAAAATACTCTTTTCTAAAGTCCCACTTTCAAAAGGTTATTTTTTCTCTCCCTGTCGAGAAATATTTTTCACATATTTCTCATATGAAAATAAAAATATGGGAGGCGAACATTTATACGAATTACCTGGCATTTCAAACTCAATTTGCATGTCAAAAGGAAGTTTGGCAGAGGTTTAAAGAACATCCCTCTGCTAGAAAAACCCACATGAATGGTAGCTTTGCTTATGCAAAATACTCAAATCCTGGACATCAAATTAAAAACCAAAATTCTTACTCATTGATTGAGAAGTGCTCATAATTTCTTCTCTTTAAAAAGCTTTCAAAATCTTTGAAGAAGAGATATTTCTTCTGTTTATCAAATTTTGATGAATATTCTTTACATCACTACATTAGAATTGCCTCTATAGATTCATACATTTGGAAGTGCATATATGTGTGTGTGTTGTGCTGTGCAAGTCTGACCCTGTTGAAATTGTGGCAGAGTTGTAGCGGGGATGCAGAAGAGAAGAGACATGGCATGTCTGAAATACCCAAGAGCTATACATTGGGCAAAAGGACCCCCTAGGAGCCATATGGGCCGGGTCCAAACTCAGTCTGTTCGTTTTGTTGTCCCAGCAGCTTGGACTCTCAGGACAATACCAGACTACACTGTTATAGTGGAATTATTCCACTTTTAATGCTGCGTCTGCCTCCTGAAGCATTCTGAGGCTTCTGGTTGAAGTGTGGCGTAGTGGTTTGTGTGATGGACTATGAATGTGGAAATCCAGGTTCAATTCCCGACTCAGCCATTAAACCCACTGTGTGGCCATGGGCAAATCACACTATCCCAGCCTCAGGGCAAACCTTCTCTGAACAAATCTAGTCAAGGAAAACAAATGATAGGATCACCATAGGGCCACCATAAGTCAGAAACTGCTTGAAAGTACCCAACAACAACAACAACAACAACAACAGCAACAACAACAACAAACTAGTTTAGTGAGGCTGCAGTCAAGAATTCAGAAGAAGACTAGGATTAGAAAGGGTGCTATGAAAGAATTGTACAAGATCCTAAAATGTAAAGGCATCACTCTGAATCATCATCATCATCATCATCATCATCATCATCATCTTTATTTCTAACCCGCTCCTCTGTGAGTACAATCGGAGTGGGGTACAACAAGATTAAAACATACACATTAAAACACTTCATTGACCCATTTCCAGCCACCCTCCCTTTAAAAATAAATTAAATTAACAATAGTTTAAAACCAACAAGGTTAAAAACATAATTCATCCTCCATAGTTCTTAAATTGAGGAGAAAAATAGCACCAGGCAAGGGGTCAAATTCAATTTATAGGTCCCGTTCGGAGCTGGGATCTAAGAGGTGTCAGGGAAGGCCTGCCGGAAGAGATGCGTCTTCAGAGCTTTTTTAAAGCAGTCAAGAGATGTTATAAGACGCATCTCATCCGGCAGTCCATTCCAAAGTTTGCGTGCGGTAGCTGAAAAAGTCCTCTGGGAGGTCTGCGACAGCCGAGTTTTCACAGGCTGTAGCAGGTTTCTCCCCGAGGATCGGAGTGTGCGGGGGGGGGGTTCATACGGGGAGAGGCGGTCTCTGAGATAAGGTGGGCCCAAGCCATGTAGGGCTTTAAAGGTTAAAACCAACACCTTGTACTGCGCCCGGAAACTAATCGGCAGCCAGTGGAGAGCCTTGAGCACCGGTGTTATGTGCTCTCTCCTTGATGTTCCTGTGACAAGCCTGGCTGCCATATTTTGGACCAATTGAAGTTTCCGGGTTAAGCACAAGGGTTTGGATGTGAGGACTGGGCAGTGAAGAAAGCAGATTATACCATATAATGATATGAGTGCTGGACTACAACTCTGGAGACCAAGGTTCAAATGCCCACTCAACCACAGAGATCCACTGGGCAAATAACCCTCTCTCAGCCCCAGAGAAAGGACATGGTAAACCTCCTTCTCAATAAATCCTGCCAAGAAAACCTCATGATAGGTTCATCTTAGAGTTGCCATGAGTCAGAAAGGACTTGAAGGCACACAAGAACAAATCATTGGCATACTGGTGACCAATAGCTCTGCTGGGTAGTGATGGTGATATTTGGGGAAACTTAGGAATGGACGATGCCAAATTCAGAGGAAACACTCAGGTTCATCTGAAGGAGGAGGAGGAGGAGGAGGAGGAGGAGGAGGAGGAGGAGGAGGAGAGGTGGTGCAGTGGTTAAATGCCTGTACTTCAGCTACTCACTCAAAACCATAAGGCTGCAAGTTCAATACCAGCAAAAGGGTTCAAGACCCCCTAAGCAGTGTCTAAGCGGTTTACAACTGTAAACTACTTGTCCCCAACAATCTGGGTACTCATTTCAGCAACCTCGGAAGGATGCAAGCCTGAGTCAAGCTTGAGCCCCTTTGCTGGTATTGAACTCGCAGCCTTATGATTTTGAGTGAGTGGCTGCGCCACCAGGGCCTTAGCACATAATATAAGACATAATATCTGGGATCTTTTTGCACTATGATTCCACTTTAACTGCTATGCCTCCATCCTATGGGATCTGGGGTTTGACGTTCGGTGAGGCACAAGAACTCTCTGGCTGATTTATCTAAATGCCCCCCTCCTAAACTACCAGTCCTAGGATTCTATGGGGTGCAGCCATGACAGTTAAACTAGAATCATAGCACCACAATTATGTCATATGGAAGGACCCAAAGTCGTTTGGGAAGTGCAGGTGAGTGGTCCAAGTGGGGATTAGTTTGTGTCCCATTATAGACACCATTTTCTTTCCTCCCACATCCAAGAACACCCAAAATAGCATAGTATAAATGTAGATGTTCCAACCTGACAAGTTAAAACGCCCACCTTGGAAAGAAACCCAACACTGATTTTAATGACAGGGTGCTATTTTAAGTCTTTTTATCTGCCTGTCATTTTGTCATTTATGAAGCATCTTACACATTACCTCCTTATAGGAGATGGCATCAAATTTAGCCCAGTTTTTTAAAATTAAGTAAGTACCTTTTTTAAACAACAATAATGGGTGTATTCATCTTTCATCATATGTGTACACATGTATAAATACATGTATGTGGATGCATTTGGATTACATGTGACTGAATAGGATGTTTCATCATGTATTTTTCTCTTGCACGACTTTGCAAAGTATGAGAATAGTAAAGTTTCAGAAGGAGAATTGCAAATTTTGCCTTAATACAATGGATACCCCTTATTATGGTCTTTCATTTGCTTCCAATTTAGAAAATAAGGAGAAAGCATACAGGATAGTTGAGCATGTTCATCTACAACAAGCTAATCCTTGTGTGTAAAGTGAGAGAGAATATTCTGATCCCCCCCCCTTATTCTGGATTACCAAGGAAACGTGATATTATATTTGCAATTCTGTAGATACTGTTGATGTCTCGTGTGTCTCTGTGTCTCTGTGTTTGTGATTAACAGAACAACAACATTGTCATCATCATCAACAACAAAAAGAAAAATGAGCAAAACATTTGGCTTCCATCTTCTTCAGTTGCTAAAGATGAAACTGAGCCTCATCCAAGGTAGCCATTTTTAGGACAGTCTGTTTCCACCATTCTTCCCTGGATGCTGGTATTATCTTCTAGACTCAGGCCGTGTGGTGTTAGAGTCTTAACAAGTTGTTCATTTGCTTTTTTAGTCATACACACAGAGACACTGTTGTATTTGCAAACTGAAGCTATTAAATGATCCATGTGTGCACACTAGATGTATTCAGAGATCCATGCAATACTACAATATGCTGTTTCTCGAATTGGAAAAAAAAATAAAGGATCAAATGGTAGAAGACTGGAAAATAAAAGTAATTGATATAATGAGTATTGACAAATTGACTATGAGATTAAATGGGAAAACTGAACAAAATTTGGAATGCCGAATTCAGAGGATAATGAAAATCATTATTAGTTAGAAAAGACTCAAATCACAATATATAAATAAGCAATTAAAAGAGAAGGTAGAGATAAGTTTAGTAATGGCTGTAAGATTATTAGGGATAGGTATTACCTGAAATGTATATAGTGCTGTCAAATATAATCTGAGGTTCTTTTTTTGCATGAGAGGTATGTTTATAAGATTTGGATTATTGCCTTATGTTCTCTCCTCAAGTTAATTTGAATTTACAAGCAGATTATGTAATCTGAAAAAAAGGATTATGTTTACATCGTTTGTCAGGTGTAAGCTGTAGTTCCTTTCTTTTTTAAACAATAAAATATTTTTTTTAAAAAAGCAATAGACAGATTATTAACTGCATGTCACAATCACTTTACTCCAGTAGCTATCATTTTTGGCCCTTATTCTTTTTTGGTGCAACGGAAAACTAGATAAATAGATCGTGCTCTCTGTGCATTTACATAGCTCTTGACTTAAGCTACCAAATAAATAAAACAATATTCTCTCTCAGTGCAGAACCCTGAGCAAAGTTCTGCTTTGTCCAGGCTGACAGCTTTAATGCATGTCATAAAGGAGACAAAAATCCTTCAGGAATTGTTCTTTGCTTTCAAACAGGTCAGGATTTGTGGAGAGTTGTAAAGCTGGGAAAGGAAATGGGACATAGGAGGATTGCATGCAGCTTCGAGATGCTTTATAAGATTCAGAGATTACACTGAGAAGCTCTAGTGGTGGAATAGCATTTCTGTCATCTCATACAGAGGAAATCTATATCCACACAGCTGGTCAGGTCAGTCACATATGTGATAAAGCGGTGTTATCTTTTTCCTAGGGATTCTATGCATCGAGGAAGGAATAAACAAGCCACCTAGTGTATCTCACTAGCAGACTCCCATAGGAGAACCCACAAAACCCAGGCCCCTCAAAATTTGACGAAGGGTACATCTGTGCTGTAGAAATAATGCAGTTTGACACCACTTTAAGTGCTATAGATCCATTCTATGAAATCCTGGGATTTGTAATTTTGTAAGGCCTTTTCTGCCAAAGAGTGCAGGTGCTTCACAAAACTACAAATTCCAGGATTCTGATCCAGGCCCTGACAAAAGATTTCCAATGCACACTGACTGTTTCCAATGTGTCTCAGGCACTCCTGAGGAGCATCAGTCACTTCTGATATTTGCTATATTTTAATTGTATTTGTATTTTATATGTTGTACCCCTCCCTGATTGCTTACCCAGAGGGGCGGGATATAAATATTTATTATTATTATTATTATTATTATTATTATTGATATGTGTTGGGCATTTCCGAAGCATGCTGGGGAATTCTTGCGTAAACTGACGTATGTGTTTCATGAGCATTGGACACTTCTCATGCATGCTGGACACTTGCACATTGGACACATGACACTGGAACACATTGGACACTTGCACATTGGTCTGCATTGGATACTTCACATTGGGCCTGGGGAACAAATGCGTAGAGGCAAGAAGGAACTGGATTAGTTCTGACTGCCCTGTACTATACGTTGTTGTTGTTGTTGTTGTTGTTGAATGCCTTCCAGGCATTTATGACTTACAGCAACCTTAAAACAAACCTATCATGGGGCGTTCTTGGCAAGATTTGTTCAGGGGAGTTTTGCCATTGCCTTCCTTTGAGGGTGAGAATGTATGACATGTCCAAGATTACACAGTCGTTTTTCCTATCCAAGTTGGGAATCGAACCCATCTCCAAAGCTGTAGTCTAACAATTAAATCCTGCTGGCTCTGTACTATTCTATTCTTCCCTAAATCTAATGACTGGCAACTGCAGTGGGAGATTCCAGGAGCCTGTAATTGGATAAATTCCCTGCATAATTTTTCTTCCCTTGTTTAAGCAAATAATTTTGCAACCAGTGGGTGCCCTTAAGCAAGTCCCAGGCAGAATCCGAATGTCAATGGTTTAAGCACCAGCTCTGTGGGAGGTCAGCGCGGAGCACAGAGGAGACTGACACAAGGATATTAGGGAGGACTCCGAAGATGACAGAGGCAAGCTCCGATGTCGGGTACAGTTACATGTAGCATTGTTTCACTCGCTTTGATCTCATTCCCATGCATTTGTTGCTAGCATCAAATCTCTCATTGCTACAAATTTATAGTTTAAGGTCTAACTATTTCAGTCCCAAGCCACAGGACAAAAGCTACAACGTTGCATATCATTTTAGGAAAGAATATCCTTCTCTGCTTTCTTCTCCTCCTTCCTTCTCAAAGCATTCTGGCATCTGCTCTTTCCCACTGATCACTCTCCGCAAATGGACAGATAAATGAGAAATACCAGTGAAAATGGGCATGAATGTCTCCCTTGGTTTAATGAATTACTACTCCATTTTTTATATTTGTAAGATCAGTCCAATATCCAGGTTCAAGAATATGTAATGTACCTGAGACCATGTGGGGTTTTATGAATCATATGAGCTCTGCACTCAAATTGATGTAGGGATACAATTCTTCAGTTTGGTTTCTGGTATGGGAGACCCACAGGCTGGACATTGGCCACCGCTCTGCTAGAATGGTATGCACTAAAAATCCACATCCCATGAAATTTTATACATGCACTGACTGTCCTGGAAGGAACTTGGACTGAATGGCCCGATCTTGACGGGCACAAAGTGACATCTCAAGGACTAGAAAGCCCACCTTTAGGGTTAGGGAGGGCTCAGCTTTCACACCCTCCCTAACCCTAAAGCGTATGGACGCACTTTGGGAGCATCATCATGTGCGCAGCTCCTGTGCGGATGACGCCTTTGTGCCGTGAGAGGGCGCAAATCGTGCCTTTTCTGCGGTGCAAAAAAAGGAGCTCCTTTTTAGGGCGCAAATTGCAAACAGAGCTTCTTTTTAGTGTTGGGTCTTTGCCACGGCTTTTAGACAGCCACGGCAAAGACCCTGGGAGAAAGGGGCCGCAGCGGTGGCCCCTTCCTCCCTTCAGCCCTGCCTCCACAAGCGGGGTGCAGCGGGCGCCCAGGGCACCTGCTGCACCCTGCTTAGAGGCTGCAGGGAACCGGCAGTTTGCCGCTTCGCTGCGGCCTCTGGAAGCGGCGGGATGGGGCCATGGAGGCTGCCAGTCTGGCAGCCTCGGGCCCGTCCCGCTGCTTCCTGGGGCGAGTATGGACCACCCCTTTTGGGTGGTCTGGAAAGCCCCAATGGATCTTAGGATCCTTCTTAACTTGGATTCTATTTTTATTCTGAGGTAAGCCACACTGAGTGTAAGAAGATAACCCATAAGTCTCAGATAGGGGCCTCATTCCCATTTACAAATAAATTAGTTTGAGATCTGATGGATCGATCCAACAACAGAGCATGTTTCACACTACATTTGCCCCAATCACATTTTTTCCCTGTGAAACAAACCACTTGTGGTTCACATTCAGAAATGAATTGATTAAAAAAGGACCTGCTCCAGCCAGCCAAAGGGCAAACTTAAATCAATTCTGATCCGCATCTGGTTCATACTGTCACAGAATTGATTTATCGAAAAAAGATGCTGAAAACAATCAGCATCAAAAAGATGTGGGTTAAATGGTTCTAGTGCATGGCCTCCCTCTCCAAATCATTTCAGTGATTCAGTTCAAGTGGGAACCATAGTCATTTAAACCAATTCAAACCGATTTGCGATTGGGTTTAAAAGGAAGTGGGAATCAGGCCAAGGGTACATAGGATTCTACCTGAGCCGTTCATTCAGTAATACAGCTATACCCCATTGTGATGATGAACCATCACAATTCAATATAGACTGTGGAGTCCCTCCCAAATGTCAACGAGCTAAAGTGGCTCCAAGATGGCTGCAAAATGTCTCTTCTTTCCCCAGCTCTAAACCAGACTGATTCGCATTTTCCCACTTAGCTAAAGGAGCCTTTTCCCCCGCATTCTGAACAAGCAGGCAAAAGGCACTGCTCTTCTGTCATGGCTTGACAGTTATAGACTAGCTCTGCACCTTATTAAAGATTAAGGTTTGCTCAGGCTCTCTCTGTTGGCCATCTCCTGACCAAAGTCCAGCATTTATTACTGAGGAATCGTAGATTAATAACATCACTTTGGCTTGGAGAGAAATCTATGTCAAGTTATTGCATCAATATAATCAAATAAAGGGGTAGAATAATCCAAAAAAGCACACACTCTGCCGACAACAACCATGTCGTATTTCACCCTCTTCCTTCCTCCAGTTGCCATCCCTCTCCTTTTAATTGTTTTGCAGAACATCTCTACATCAAATCAACCATTTTAAGTGGAGCTGGAACTACTTTTTTGTGCACTATGCAGAAATATAAAGCTAACATGGGAGCCAGGATGCTCTTCCTTTATAGCCAGAAACACACTCCTTTAAACAGCCATGTTCCACCTCTCTTCTGATTTAAGTCTACTCAGTCAAAACTACTGGAAGCCATAAAAATATCTGCAATGTACTTACTCTTCCCTTCAGCCCTCCCCTCCCGTTCCCACCTTTCCTTTAGCTTTCAAAAGCCTTGTTTAAACATAAATATAACTCGATTGCTACGGGGTATCACTAGGCAACCGATTGCAGGAGCATTAATTTTTTCCAATATAGAAAGTTTTACATTGAGAGCAAAACCAAGTGCTTAATTCTTCTTCTCTTCCTCCTCCCTTTTGGTCACCATTGTTTTACCGGGGAGAAAGCGGACGCTCATTCTTTGAAACTGAGCAAGGAAAGGGGTAAAACCCAATTGAATTATAGCCTCATTTGTTCCAGTCTGTATAGCTGGTATGTATGTGTTTGTGTGTGTGAGAGAGGTTAGTCTAAATTTATAACCTGGATGTAAGAGGCAACCAATCTACTCTATGTCACTCCTACACTGCAGATTTCAAGACTGGTGTTAGCAACAAGGAAGGGTCTCAGCAACATCCAGAGATGTAAAGGACATGCATGTCCTTTGCTGGATACAGGAAGGCCAAGCACCATGCTGAATCACTAAAGAAATAGAAAAGGAAAACCAATACTACCTTGTTTCCACGAAAATAAGACATACCTATAAAATAAGCTGTTGTGAACACTTTCTTGTTCACTCACCACCTATCTCCTACTGAGGCAACTATTATCTTTGGTAGCGTGTTTCAATAGTTTAACAGAGGCCAAGCAGTACTTCAAAACATGAATGAAGTTTATTTATAAAGTAAAGAAACAAATATTGAAATATAATTAAAGCTTTGTTTGTCTTATTCTTAGTTACAGAAGTTACTTAAAATTAATACTACAGCCACTCAGGCAACCTTCTCCAATATTAAAGCCGAAAGCTTCCTTAACCTCCAGGCTTATTCTGGGCCTCTCTTTCTCAGACTCCCTCAAGCCTCTCTAGTCCCTACTGGACTTCTCAGACCCTACTCTGGCCTATAACTATCCTATAAATGTTCCCACAGGAACCCCAAGAGCACACCCTCCCTCCGAAGATGTCTCTTCCCTCAAAACTCCAACAAAATAAACCTCCTTTCACTCCCTGTCAAGGCTCTTTTATAGCCCTGCCCAGCCAGCTTCTCATTGGCTGGACTCCTGGAGCTCTGTGATTGGTTGTTTCCATGGCGTGCTCACTACACACCTCCCCCCCCTTTACAAGTGTATTAACGCACATGATCCAATGGTTATGAGAGTTAATGCAACCTTGTTCACAAACATATACCTACCATACATCCCCACAATCTATAACATCATACACATACAAACTTTATACATACACATATCACTTTTCTATACATACTTACATCAATAGTTTTATAGACTCGTATTTCTCTGTTATCACTCTTCAAATTGTCTAGAGAGACCGTCTGCCACAACATTTTCTTTCCCCTTCACATACTGGATGGAGTAATCAAAGTCTTGTAAAATCAGACTCCAATGCAGTAACTTACTGTTATTACCCCATGTTATCAATGTAAGCCATCACACAATGTTTTAGCCCTGTTAAGATGGTTTCAACCAACCTTTGAAAAGTAGAGGGTGCATTCTTCAAACCAAAGGGCAACACTGTAAATTCATACAATCCCCTATGTGTAACAAAGGCAGTTTTTATCTGATCCTTAGGACACATGGGTACTTGCCAATATCCTTTGGTCAAGTCTATTGTGGTGATATACTGTGCCCTTCCCATCTTTTCAATTAGATCCTCTGATCGGAGAATAGGATAGACATCAGTCTGGGTGACTTTATATAACCGCCTGTAATCCTCACAAAACCTAATAGTATGGTCCGGTTTCTCTACCAATACTACCGGTGATGCCCATAGACATGATGGTATAATAATCCCCATCTTGAGCATGGTATCAATTTCATTACTGATGCTGTCTGCTACTGGACCAGTTACTCGGTACGGAGACGTAGCAATCGGACTTGCTTCTCCTGTATTAATATGATGCATGACCCTTTTTACCTTTCCTGGTGCCTCTGAAAAGATATATTTTAACTTAACTAACACCTGAATTACCTCCTCTCATTGCTGAGGAGTAAGAGAAGAGTCAAGAGTAACCTCTTGAACCTTTTCCTTCCCCGCATTTTCCAGTGTCCACCTGGGAATGGCAATCCCTTCATTCCCCATCTCTTTGACAGCATATAACACAAGATTTTCTCTCCTGTGATAGGGTTTTAACATATTCACATCTCCCAATTTACATCTCCCATCATCTCCCAAGTCCACTATATAGTTCACGTCGTTGATCCTCTCGGTCACTTGAGTTGGGCCAGTCCATACATATTGAAGCTTGTTCCCTCTTGTCGGTCGTAGAAGCAAAACTTAATCTCCCGGCACAAAACTTAGTGCTCTGGACTTTTTATCGTACCAAGTCTTTTGTTGACTCTGGGTTCTTCTAAAGTTTTCTCCAGCAATTCGTACGACTTGTTTCAAGGATGTCATCAGGTTTTGGACATATGTCACCACATCATCAGGCTCTTTTTCATCTGGAGTCTCCCACTCATGGCGAACAAGATCCAAAGGTCCTTTCACTTTCACTGGTTTTATC
Organism: Urosaurus nigricauda; assembly: GCA_034509955.1. Taxonomy (NCBI): domain Eukaryota; kingdom Metazoa; phylum Chordata; class Lepidosauria; order Squamata; family Phrynosomatidae; genus Urosaurus; species Urosaurus nigricauda. The sequence goes on along the minus strand of JAOEGL010000008.1, from coordinate 32,632,320 downwards.
CTTGCCAGTGCCCACTTTCTGACAAGTGTCACAGGATTGACAATAATATTTAATATCCTGGGCCAATAAAAATTCAAAGAGATTCTTTCAGTGGTCTTCTTAATTCCCAGATGCCCTCCAAATGAACTAGAATGGGCAATTTCTAGAATCTGGCTTCTGTATTTTTGAGGAACCACTAACTGCTGTTGGATTTCCTTTTGGGTTCTATACTTGCACTGTAGGACCTCTCTATATAAGTTGTCATTTATAATTCTAAATCTGTGAGGGTGTTCTTTACTCAGCTCTATGTTAGTTTCATCATTTACCAAAGTGAACAAGGATTTTAAACTTTGTTCCTGAGCAAAGTCACAGTCATTTCTGACTTTAATCTCCTCAGAAGCTGTATCCTCTGAGGTAACTATTACTTTCCCCTCATCTTTAGTCCTCTCCTTATCTCCTTCTTTTCTCTCAGGAAATGGATTGACCTGCTCTGAAGATTTCTTCTTCTCTTGTTGTCTAGTAACAAAACAAGCAAACTTAAAATATCTGTTCAGGTCATCCCCAATTAGACAAGGAAATGGAATATCATCCCATACTGCAAATTTCCACTGAAGTTTGTGTCCTCTGAATGAAATGTCTAACTTAACTACTGGCGCCTTAAAAGCAGGACCTCCTAAGCCCTATAATACCATTTCTTCCTCTGGGCATAAATCTTGAGGTGTTATTAAGTGTGATTTGACTATACATACTTCAGCTCCTGAATCACGAAAACCCCACACCCAGTACTTATTTATTTTTATTAATTCTCTATGTTCTTTATTTTCTAATTCATGAGGTAAATTTGTCACAAACAGGCAAGGTCTTGGCGAAGAGGCCCTCCTAGTGTCAAACATTGTTTCAACTGCTGTCTCCATGGCAACTGCCGCCTCAGTCTGCTTCTGTAACTACCTTCCTGCTTTGTTGGTTTAACTGCCTCCACACAATAAGCTGTCTTTATGTTTGATCTTGAGTCTCTACCATATATATTTAGACAGTTATATCTGAGGTGACCAAGTTTTCCACATTCGTAACACTTTTTAATATTGGGTCTAAATTGTTCTTTAGGACCACTGTCTCTTTTATACGCCTCAAGGTCACACTCTCTTAACCCAACACTTTTCTCTCAATTCCATGCCAGGGCTTAATTTTTTTACTGCTACCACTCTTATCCACTGAGGCATGCCAATTTTTAGGACTTCTTCTCTAACTTTCTTGAGATTTCCCCTCAGATCTTGTACATCTTTTGCCATCTTCCCTGACCAAGGCTATTGCGTCCAACAGCTTTGCTGCCTCTGCCACTGTTTTCGGTTGTCAGTCTTGTACCAGCCATCTATATTCTTGGGGTATAATATTATAAAATTGTTCTAACCCCATCAAACTTTGTAATTCTTCTTTAGTTGTAATCTTGGCTCCCTCAATCCAACTTTTTAATAAATTATCTAGCCTGGCCCCCAATTGACAAAAGGACTCATTTCCCTCTCTTTTAATTGCCCTAAATCAACACCTATGATGTTCTGGTGTAAGGCTAGACCTTTGCCTCACCATTTCCTTAAATAATTCATAATTTTGGGCTTCCTCAGTCCTCATTTCTGCATAGATTTCTGTGAGACCCCCACTAATCTGCTATCTCAGTAACTCATTCTTTCCTCATCCTTTATGTTCCATTCTGATCCAGTTCTCTCAAAGTTAATGAAGAAAGCCTTGATGTTGTCCCCTTTATAATATCTGGGAAACCTCTTCATATCAATTTGTGGTACTCTATTTACCTCAGAGACCACTTGAGGTAAAGAGATTCCCTGATCCAAACTCCTCATTCTAATTTGACACTCCATGTCCTTTCGTCTTAAAAGCCTATCATTTTCTCTTTCAATTCTGGCCAATTAAATCTCCCTTTCAATCTCTTTCTCTCTCAAAAGCCTCTCATTTTCTTGTGCTATTTCTCTTTCTCTCAAAATCCTATCCTATTCTTTTTCTTTCAAAAACCTTTCATTTTCTATCTTGGCAATTTCTATTCTCCCTTTCATTTTCATTTCCTGTTTGATTTTCCACATTTCTAAACTTTCTGTAGGTGCAGACACATCTATGTCAACACTAGCCACCATTTCTTCTGAAATCTCCTCTCCCTCCACCATCTCAACTAAGGCTGGGGCTTTGACTTTCTTAGGAGGTATGTTAGCAGTATTTCCTTACAAATACCCAAAACTTTTACCTCAGGAAATACTTTTTTTTTTTAACTTTGCCTTAACGGAACAATAAGAATTCACTTGGCTCTTAAAATAAAATTAGTGATTCCCTACTTTACCAATCACGTTTACCTCAGGAATCACTGTAAATTAACTGTGCCTCCACTATGTATAGAGATTTCACTTAAATCTCCAGGTCAAACTAGTGATTCCTTACTTTACCCAGACTTTTACCTCAGGAATCACTTTGTCTGTCTCTACTTCTATTCACTAGTCTCCTACAATACCCAATGCGTTTACCTCAGAGACTAGCGTTTAAATTAACGTTGGTGTGGTTGGGTTCCAAGTAATCTCCTACAATTACCCTTTTCTGTTACCTCAGATATTACTCCCCTTACTCAATGCCAAAGCAACTATGGGCATCTGGTATTCCACTCAGACCCCAAACTTCAAAGCTCTGGCAATTGGACTCTTCGAATCCCGACACTGCCGCCACTTTATGTGTAGTGAACACTTTCTTGTTCACCCACCACCTATATCCTACTGAGGCACTGTTATCTTTGGTAGCATGTTTCAATCGTTTAACAGAGGCCAAGCAGTACTTCAAAACGTGAATGAAGTTTATTTATAAAATAAAGAAACAAGTATTGAAATATAATTAAAGCTTTGTTTGTCTTATTCCTTAGTTACAAAATTCCTTAAAAATAATACTACAGCCGCTCAGGCAACCTTCTCCAATATTAAAGCCAAAAGCTTCCTTAACCTCCAGGCTTATTCTGAGCCTCTCTTTCTCAGACTCCCTCAAGCCTCTCTAGTCCCTACTGGACTTCTCAGACCCTTCCCTGGCCTATAACTATCCTATAAATGTTCCCACAGGAACCCCAAGAGCACACCCTCCCTCCAAAGATGTCTCTTCCCTCAAAACTTCAACAAAACAAAAACCCTTTCGCTCCCTGTCAAGGCTCTTTTATAGCCCTGCCCAGCCAGCTTCTCATTGGCTGGACTCCTGGAGCTCTGTGATTGGCTGTTTCTACGGCCTGTTCACTACATAAGCCATAGCAGTATCTCTAAGCATTTGCTCAATATAAGCCATACCCCGAAAATAAGACATAGTGATAGGCCCAGGGTGGAACAGAAGGAGGCGGAAAGGCAGTGGAAAGATTGGGGCCAATTGTTCTAAAGGAAATAGAGTCACAAGAAATTCAGGATGGAATTCCGTGCTTGGAGAGTTATCATAATGTTCCAGAATATGACTTAACTATATTTGAATAAATGTAGATTGTTGTACAATACTTAATAAAAATAACACATCCCCTGAAAATAAGCCATAGTGTGTCTTCTTGAGGAAAAATAAATATAAGACAGTGTCTTATTTTCAGGGAAACACAGTAATCAAAATGCCACCTTTATTTCCAAGGGAAAGGGTGGGGAAAGTGTGGCTTGTGAGCTGAATGCAGCCCCTGGACCCACTTTTTTGGCCCCTGACGTCCTTCCAATGTCCCAACCCACCATTAAGAAGACCACTGATTTTTGGATGATTTTTTTTCCCACCTGAAAGTTCCCCCAAATGATCCCAAACTTTCAAATTTATTTCAAGTTTACCTAAACTGACACCATATAATGCCTGCATTGCCCAGGAAAGTGGCCACTTGATGTTCCCCTCCAATTTGGAGAGGATGGCTAACTGCATTTTGAGGGAAAGGTTCCACAAGGGTACCAGATCCATTAGAACAACCTCAGTGTTTGATGACACCTCCTTATCCATTATTTTTCACTTAGGAAACTCCAGGTCTTCATCCAATGAGAATCCATCCAGTGGGACCATAGTGATTTTAGAATATATGCTGATTAAATAGAGATGTTGCCACCACCTTCCTTCACTTCCATTTAACTACTGATTTCTCCTAGCTTCTATCCATTTGTTTCTATCCCAATGCAAAGCATCAGAACCTTTCAACGTCTCCTTTGATGGATGAAAGATTGCTGGTTTCAAAGATTGCCAGTTCTTGTAAAATAAGCAGTGCACAAAAATTGGAGAGGAGAGGTAACCTGAACAGCACACACAAGGATGCAAGGTATGTGCCTATAGTGCAAAATCAATGTTCTCTCATTGATGCAGAAATATCATTATTCTCATTTTGGGACAAACCTGCATTAGTATTCCCCACAGCCAAGCATAGACCAAGCATTTTTCTCCATCTCTTTTTTGACCTCAAGGCTTTATGGATAAATGTCAAGGCATGTTACAATTAATCATGTCCATAGCAGTCTAATTTGGACAACAGGAAGGAAATTAACAAAAAAAAATCATTCAAATGCTCATTTGTTTTCAAAAATGGTGGAACACAGCATACATGGAATGATCAATCGTCCCTTTCTGATTTCAAAGTGAATGACGGATGGCAGTGGTGGATGTTCCAGTCATTGGGATGTGCATGTGGTCACACACCTGTGGTCTTCCTGGAGGTTCCTCAGCAAATATTAAGTTTTTAGAATCCATTTTAAGAAGGGTATACCCCTGTTCTGGTGCTGAACAGGCCAGACATCATAGAATCCTAGAATTCTAGAGTTGGAAGAGATCCAAAGGACCATCCAGTCCAACCTTATTCTGCCATGCAGGAACTCTTCATAAACGCATCCCTGACAGATGGCCATACATCTTTAAAGACCTCCAAGGAAGGAGATTCCACTACCCAAGGAAATGTGTTCCACTGTCTAAGAGCCCTTACTGTCAGGATGTTTCTCCTAATGGTGGAATCTCTTTTCCTATAGCTTGCATCCACTGTTCCACGTTCTAGTCTCTGGAGCAGCAGAAAACAAGCGTGCTCGCTCCTCAACATGACATCCCTTCACTTATTTAAAGAGGGCTATCATATCACCTATTAACCTTCTCTTCTCCAAGCTCAACATCCCGAGATCCCTAAGTCGTTCCTCATAGGTCATGGTCTCAAGAGCCTTTACCATTTTGGTTGCCCTCCTTTGAACACTCTCCAGTTTCTTCACATCCTTTTTGAACTGTGATGCTCAGAACTGGACACAGTATTCCAGGTGGGCCTGACTAAATTAGAATAGAGTGGCACTATTATTTCCCTTGACCTAGAGACTATACTTCTCTTGATGAAGCCTCATTTGGTCTGTTTATATCAGAACTGGTGTTTGGGCCATCTGGTTTCCCTGTTGAGAGAATGGACAAAGGGCATTTTATTTGGCCTGTGCAGACAGGGTCTAAGAAAACCCTATGAAATTTAGGAAGTCATCATAGAATCATCCAGTCCACCCCCATTCTGCTATGCAGGAACTCCCAATCAAAGCATCCCCGACAGATGGGCATCCATCCTCTATTTAAAGACCTCCAAGGAAGGAGACTCCACTACCCTCCGAGGGAGTGTGTTCCACTGTCGAACAGCCCTTACTGTCAGGAAGTTCCTCCTAATGTTGAGCTGGAATCTCTTTTCCTGCAGTGTTCATCTATTGCTCTGGGTCCTGTTCTCTGGAGAAACAAGCTTGCTCCTTCCTCAATGGGATATCTCTTCAAATATTTAAACAGGGCTATTGTATCACCTCTTAACCTTCCCTGAATTGCGCATAATTCAACATATGACCTGAAGGCACACAAACACACACACATGAATAGATGACGTTTCTGGCTATAGGAGGACTGGCCCTCCTTCTAGAGCCAGGATGAGCGGTGTACCATCATGATGCCCCATCCTGATGGTTCTTTTTCAAGGATCAGGCTGCTACTAAAACTGCAAAGAAAATACCTGTAACGAAAAGACATGCTACTGCTGACTGGTGAGGTTTAAATCACACCCAGTGTACAAATCCCTTTTTAAAAGCCTAGCCCAAGGAGATCAGGTTTATCCCAATACATACATGTTCCTTTTGCACATAACACTTGAAGAAGTTCTTGGACAGTTGTGCTAGTCCTAATCAGGCCCTTGGGCAAATATCCAGCAACCCTCACAGGAATAAACTATTCTCACTTCAAACAATTGTTACAGTTTGAATCCAATTGACTCTAGACAACAGAAGTGAGATAATCAGCATATTAAAGCCAACACTATAACCATATGTTAATTATGTAAATGATTCATTTTAATCAGCTAGAACCATGTAAAGAGTTACTAGGAATGCAAATGCAGGGAGTTATTAAAAATCTCATTATTATTCATCTTGGTTCCATGCGTGAATGTATCCATCCAAACAGATGAATTAATAGTTAGATGAAAGATGAAAGAGCTGGAGGGGAAAATCTGTGGGAAACCATCTGTCTTGCTCTGTATCCCTCCAAGGCCTTCAAGAACGCGGCAGTGTTTTCACAGAGAAGTGCCTCCAAGCGGGGACAATGGCTGGCTGTGCAAGACCACAACCTCTGACTTTTGCAGCTCGGAGAACCTGAATTAGCGGTTAAAAATTAATTCATATGCAGATACATTTTTAATTTGGGGGGGTTGGTTGTTTTTTTGCAAGTGCATATGTATGAGGGCACACACATCTTGATGAAACGGCATACATCCTGGAGTTAGAGGCGGGCACAGCTCTGTGGCAGAGTTGGCACATTGCACTTGGAAGGTCAGAGCCTTCGTGTCTGGCATCTCTTGGGACAGCTGGCAGAAGCCACAGTCACAATGCCAGCAGATGCCCTGTTTTAAAACATTGCCGAAATGTAACAGTAGTGCAGGCTCCTCGGCTTTTCAAGGTGTCGCATAAATGTTCCCCCAACACATTTTCAATGGGAGTCTACGCAACAAGAACATACATCAGCATGGTATAACTTTTCCATCAGTTATGAGACAATATAATAATAATAATAATAATAATAATAATAATAATAATAATATAACCCAGGATATCAGTAACAGAGAATAGCCAGGCTGTTGCTAAAGCTTAATATCAACATCTCTGCTTCTACTTGTCTCGATTGCTTTAACTAATGGTTTTATTGGTTTATTTCATATTTTATCATTGTTATATTTAGATATTATGTTATATATGTAAGGAGCGGGGAGGGGGAATTATAAATACTGTATTGTATTAGAGTTGTGTTCCATTTTATGTGTGTATCGGTTTTCATTACTATATTACTGTATTACTGTATGGTATTTTGTTGTGTTAGAATCATAGAATCATAGAGTTGGAAGAGACCACCAGGGCCATCCAGTCCAAACCCCTGCCATGCAGGAACTCTTCATCAAAGCATCCTCAACAGAAGGCCATCCAGCCTCTGCTTAAAGACCTCCAAGGATGGAGACTCCACTACACTCCAAGGGAGTGTGTTCCACTGACGAACAGCCCTTACTGTCAGGAAGTTCCTCCTAATGTTGAGCTGGAATCTCTTTTCCTGCAGCTTGCATCCATTGTTCTGCGTTCTAGTCTCTGGAGCAGCAAAAAACAAGCTTGCTCCCTCCTCAATATGACATCCCTTCAAATATTTGAACAGGGCTATCATATCACCTCTTAACCTTCTCTTCTCCAGGCTAAACATCCCCAGTTCCCTAAGGCGGTCCTCATAGGGCATGGTTTCCAGTCCCTTCACCATCTTAGTTGCCCTCCTTTGGACCCGCTCCAGTTTCTCCACGTTCTTTTTGAATTGTGGTGCCCAGAACTGGACACAGTATTCCAGGTGGGGCCTGGCCAAAGCAGAATAGAGCGGCACTATTACTTCCCTTGATCTAGACACTATACTTCTATTGATGCAGCCTAAAATAGCATTGGCCTTTTTAGCTGCCGCATCGCACTGTTGACTCATGTTCAACTTATGGTGTACTGGGACTCCTAGATCCCTTTCACATATAGTTTGATTCAGCCAGATGTCCTCCATCCTATATCTGTGCATTTCATTTTCGCGCCCTAAGTGCAGTACCTTACATTTCTCCACATTGAATTTCATTTTGTTAGCGTTGGCCCAGCTTTCTAGTCTATTCAGGTCATTTTGAATTTCGATCCTATCTTCTGGAGTATTGGCTACTCCTCCTAATTTGGTGTCATCTGCAAATTTGATAAGTATGCCCCCAATTCTGTCATCCAAGTCATTAATAAAGATGTTGAATAGGACTGGGCCCAGGACAGAACCCTGTGGGACCCCACTGGTCACTTCTTTCCAGGTTGAAAAGGAGCCATTGTTGAGCACCCTTTGAGTTCGGCCAGTCAACCAGTTACAAATCCATGTAACAGTTACCTTATCTAGCCCACATTTTACAAGCTCGTTTGCAAGAATGTAATGGGGAACCTTGTCCCCTCCAACGCTCTCCTAACCATAAACCCTGGTATACAGAAGAACTCAGGGAGATGAAGCAGGATGGACGACGACTAGAGAGCAAGTGGCGGAAGACTCGACTCCTATCCGACAAGACTCGCCATAGGCAGCATCTTCGCGCCTATCGGGAGGCTTTGCGTGCAGCACGGAAATCTTTCTGCTCTGCACTCATTGCGTCTGCAGAGTCTCACCCAGCGGAACTGTTTAGGGTGGTAGGGGAGCTGACGCAGGTTCCCCCTGTGCCAAATCCCCTTCTTAACCCTACGGCAGCCTGCTGTGATGCATTTAACAACTTCTTCGCAGATAAAATCTCTCGGATAAGAGCCGACTTGGACGCCACCTTTTCTCCAGATCCTATAAGTGAAGTGTCTAGCAACTCCGTTACTGTCACATTACTGGATGAGTTTCAATCTGTAAGTACCTATGACGTGGACAAGCTACTTGGAAGTATGAAGAAGACGACTTGCCCTCTCGATCCTTGTCCATCTCGTCTGGTCGTCCGGGGGGGGGGAACGCACTGGGAACGTTTCTTCGGAACATGATCAATGAGTCCCTCAGGGAGGGCATCCTACCATCTTGCCTCAAGGAGGCAGCAGTTAAGACCCTCCTGAAAAAGCCCTCCCTTGATCCCCTGGATAGAAACAACTACAGACCAGTGTCCTTGCTCCCTTTTTAAGCAAGGTGATTGAGAGGGCGGTTGCCACCCAACTCCAGGCAGTCTTGGATGAAGCCGATTATCTTGATCCATTCCAAACCGGTTTCAGGAAAGGACATGGAGTGGAGACTGCCATGGTCGCTCTGACCGACAACCTCCGCTTGAGCATTGACAGGCGTAGTGTGACCCTGTTAGTGCTCTTGGATCTCTCAGCGGCTTTTGATACTGTAGATCACTCTATCCTTTTGGGTCGGTTGAGGGAGTTGGGAATCGTGGGCACTTTTCTTCAGTGGTTCCAATCCTTTCTCTCTGACAGATCCCAAAGGGTGAGGCTCGGGGGCAGTTGCTCCTCCAAAATCGAGCTTAATTGTGGCGTCCCTCAGGGCGCAATCCTGTCCTCGATGCTATTTAATATCTACATGAAGCCACTGGGTGAGATCGTTCGGAGGCATGGAGCTCAGTGTCTTCAGTACGCTGATGACACTCAGATATATCTCTCCATGACCAGATCATCGGCTCAGACTTCAGATGGCGTCTCTCCTCTTATGACTGCCTTGCAGAGGTAATGGATTGGATGAGGGAAAACAGATTGAAGCTAAATCCAGACAAAACGGAGGTACTAACAGTTACCGATCCGAAACCAGGCTTGGGAATACAGCCTCCAGTCCTGGGTGGAGTCACACTCTCCTCTAAGGACTCTGTTTGCAGCCTGGGGGTACTCTTTGACTCATTGCTTCACATGACTAGGTATAAGTTGAACACTGTTGACAAAGCCAAAGAATTCTATAGGAGAATCTTAGATAAAAGGGAAAAGATGGAAGGAACTAAAGATAGAGATACAATGAAACAGAGGAGTCAAAAAGAACAGGCAGAAGGGAAAAAGATAAAGAATCCAGGGAAGAGGAGGAAAAAACAAAGAACTCAGAAAAAGGGTTTGCAGAGTCTCAAGAGACAGAAGGCAAATGAAAATCAGAATAGGATCTCTAAATGTCAGAGGCCTCAGTAAAGCAATTATTATTATTATTATTATTATTATTATTATTTATATAGCGCTGTAAGTTTACACCGTGCTGTACATACAATCTTATAGTTAGACAGATCCCTGCCCACAGGCTTACAGTCTAAAAGACAACACAAAAGGAAAAGGGGAAGGTGGTGGGAAGGGGATGGGGTCCAGTGGTTCTTCTCTCCCTCTGGGGCCTGGACCAAGGCAGATGGACTGGAGGGAGGGCTTGGGTTCTTAAAACATAGTTAAGAAGAGGCATCCTGGGGCAGATGGCACAATCCTGGGAACGCTTCCCTAAACAATATAGTCTTTAATTTACTTTTGAACCTGGACAGAGAAGTGATGAGGTGCACATGTGGGGGAAGAAGGTTCCAGGAGTGAGGGACAGCAAGTGAAAAGGGACAAATCTGGGACAGGGCAGTGGAAATCCTTGGCTGGGACAGGAGACCTTGACTACCAGAATGGAGGGTACGAGAAGGAGCGTGAGGAGAAAGAAGGTCAGACAAGTAAGGAGGGTACAGTCTGTGGAGGGCTAGGAAAGTCAATAACAAAAGCTTGTACTGGATGCGGAAGGGGAGGGGGAGCCAGTGAAGGGAGGATAAGAGACAAACATGCTCAAAGCGGCGAGCAGATGTGATAATATGTGCAGTTGAGTTCTGGGCAGAGATTAAAGGATGGAAGTGAGAAAGAGGAAGCCCTGTCAGAAGAAGATTGCAGTAATCTAGCTGCGAGACCACCAGGGCATGGACCAGAGTCTTGGCAGTGGAGGCTGAGAGGAATGGACGGATTTTAGCAATGTTGTAAAGAGAAAATCTACAGGTCTTGGCAGTGGCCTGAATCTGGGGATCAATGACAGAGAGGAGTCAAAGATGAAACCAAGACTGCGGGCTTGCTGAACCGGATGAGTAGAAGTGTCGTCAAGAGAAATAGAAAAGGAGTATTGAAGGGTGGGCTTAGGTAGGAAGATGAGAAGCTCTGTCTTAGACATGTTGAGCTTCAAACGCCGATGCCGCATCCACTGAGAAATGGCAGCCAGACAAGAGGAGACTTGCTGTTCAAGCCCCAGCGAAAGGTCAGGGATGGAGAGATATAGCTGAGTGTCATCGGCATACAGATGATAGGAGAAACCAAAAGAACTGATGAGTTTACCAAGGGATAATGCGTATGGAGAGAACAAAAGGGGCCTCAGGACAGAGCCCTGAGGATCTCCTACAGATAAGGGAACAGAGGAGGAAGTCTGACCACCTGTGGCCACTGCAAAAGATCTGTCTGACAAGTAAGATTTAAACCAGTTTAGAACAGAGTCAGAGAAACCGAGGTCAGAAAGTAAGTCAAGCAAGAGACAGTGATCCACAGTGTCGAAGGCCGCAGATAGATCTAGAAGAATGAGGATAGAGTAGAGGCCATATAATAGGAATATTTTATTTCATTATTTAGGGAAATGCCATTGGGACATTGTGTGTTTACAGGAAACAAAAATAAGAGAGAATGAAATAAAGTTTTTGAGAAATAATAGTTTCGGTTACCTTTTCTGCTCGTCTGACAAAAAGAAAAGACGTAGAGGTGCGGCAGTGTATGTAAATAAAAGGTAGGAAGCCAAAGAGTTGTTCAACGATGTAATTCAGATTTCTCTACAAAACCAAAAAATTGATATTGTATGTATATATGCACCAATAGAAAAAAAATATTCTTATTTTTATAAACTTAGACAAGATTTAAATAAATCATTGATTATTGTAGGAGATTTCAATGGGGTGTTCAAACCCAGGAGGGACAGGAGATTAATATATATATATATATATATATATTCAAAATAATCAAGGAAAGCTCCACCTTAGCTGTGTTGAAATGTTAGAAAAATATTGTTTGACAGATGTATGACCATATTTATACAAAGACAAGCAAGGATTTACATATCTTTCAGATTCCAACTCAAGAATAGATATGTTTCTGGTTTCTAGAAAACTACTCCCATTAATCAAGAAAATGGAGATCGCTCCAAGAGAGCTCTCAGATCACAACATGATAGAGCTTGTATTGTAAGTAAGAGTAGGAAGAACTAATGGTGTATGGAGTCTGAATGATGACCTACTCAATGAGGAAATGTTGGTAAAAGATATAAGAAAATAAATAAATCTTTTCCTAAAGGAAAATAGTACACAGGAAAAAAAGGATAAGGTAAGATGGGACACATGTGAGGCAGTGGTTAGGGGAATACTAATTAAAACAAACAGCTGAATTAAAAAAGCGAAGACATGAAAAAGAAAATAAAATTAATTTAGAATTGAAACATATGGAAGAAGAACTGTATAGAGATCCAAATAATAAAAAATAAAAAAATAAATATGAAACATTGAAGTGTAAAAAACAAAAGGTCATCACAGAGGAAATGGCAAAAGATAAATAAAATTAAAATGATTAAACAAAAAACATTTTGAACAAGCAAATAAACCTGGCCAGTGGTTGGCCTATAAATTAAAAAAAGAGAGGGATAAGAGAATGATCACAGAAATCAATTATAAAGGGAAGAAATCATTAATACAAGCAGAAAGTTAAAATGCTTTTCAGGAATACTACAGTGAGCTATTTTAAAGAAAAAGGTGATAAGATAATCATACAACAACATGTAAAAGAATATTTGGATAAAAAGGATGCTTGTATAACAAAAATTTCCAAATATCAGAGAGATGTAATGGATAAATCAATCACGGAAGAGGAAATTATAGAAGCTATAGATTCATTGAAGAGTGGTAAAGCTCCAGGACCCGATGGCTACTCTGCTAAATTCTATAAAGTATTTAAGAAAGAAATGGTAAACATCTTATGTAATGCTTTCAATAAAGTGAAGTCCAAAGGAAAACCTACATGATGGAACTTTGCAGAGGTAGCAGTAATTCCTAAAGAAGGGAAAGATAGGAACAATGTAAAAAAATACAGACCGATAGCTCTACTGAACCAGGACCAGATGACCAAAAGTCTGGAAACCAAGCAACAACTCAGAGTAAATTTATCTTTGAGGAGAGAAGATTGGGAGGTGACATTCCAGCCATCTTTAAATATCTGAAGGGACATCATGCAGAAGGTGGAGTCAGCTTGTTTTCTGCTGCTGTGGAGACTAATTCAAATCACACACAAAAAAAGATTCCAGCTAAATATGAGGATGGAATTATGTACTGTGAGAGCGGCTTGACAATGGAATGGATTGGCTTGGAGAGTCAGACTACTTCTTTTGAGTTCTTTAAACAGAGGCCAGATAGGCATATTTCAAGAGAACCTTCCCTCCATGCCAACTGCCATCCTCCGGCTTGGGAGGGAGTGAAGAGACAGGCTCAGCTCCATCCGGGCTTGCCTGAAGAAAGAGAGCCTTCCCTCCATGCCATCTGCCCTGGTCCAGGCCTCAGAGGGAGAGAAGAACCACTGGACCTCATCCCTTTCCCCACCACCATCCTCTTCTCCTTTTGTGTCGTGTCTTTTTAGAATGTAAGCCTGAGGGCAGGAAACCGTCTAATTAAAAATAATAATTGTAAGCCGCTCTGATAGCCATTAGGGCTGAAGAGTGGGGTATAAATACCATAATAAATAAATAAATAAATAAAGAGTGCTTTAGCTGTATAGTCCTGCATGGCTGGGTAGGTGGAATAATTTGTTGTTGTGGTTCCTCCCAGCTCTATGGTTCTAATTCATGAAACTACAAGCCAAATTCTAGAACCAGCAAGCCATCTGACTTCTATTACTTTCCTTGGACTGCAAGCAAAGGTGTTGAAGTCCAGAACACCAACAAAACCAACTCAGCTTTATCCGTTTCCTTTTTTCACGATTGCCATGTTCAGGCTTTTCTTTCCATTTTCTCTCCATATGGAAAAACAAAATAATATTTCTACCTGCGGCCCTGATCTCTGAATGTTGGTTGGAATGATCTTTAGTTAATTCAAGTCAAATTTTGGGAGGGAAAGGGATACCCTAGACTGCTCTTTAAGGGTATTCTTTGTGGCAACAGAATTGAAACCACAAAAATCATCATCATGGAGCCTGGAGGTTGAGTGAAGCAATTGAGCTTACATAAGTGCTGAGTTACTGAGTTCACATCCACTCACTGTTTGGGATGAACCATTGTATTTAGCCCTGCAAATCGTACTCATGGCAAAAACCATGAGTGTCTGAACTCATCCTGAATTTTCCCCTTCTTTCATTGTACTCTGGAGATGAATCACACCAAAATATGTTTGAAGGTATGGTTGTCATAAAGTACTGCCTTTTGAACATTTCATCTCTTACATCATGCATTTTGTCGAGCTGCATTGCCAAAGGGAAATAAGAAAGGAGTTTCCACTTTGTTTTGTTTAAATAAAATATGATGGCCAGAATACTGCTGTTGTCTTGCTAGGGTGGGTAAATCTCAATTCCCCCCCCCCCCCCGTGCCCAACAGATGTTGAAAACAATGAAACAGTCAATGCTGATCTGCATTTATCTATAGAAATAGTCAGAAACACACATACACACTCCATTTATGGAACTGTTAGCCAACATGGTTCTTTAGACTCTTGCAGCTTCCATGCTTCCAAGCCTTATGTGTCTTAATGTAGCTTCAGTTAAATCATTCTATTTTTGATCTCTAATATTTTTAATATGGGTTTCTTCCCCTTTTACTTACTCTTGTATGTCTTTGTAGTTTCTATAATTGGGTATTCGCACTGTCTTAACAGGATTTTGTTGGGGGAAATTGAGAAAACACAGTAAAAGGACTCAGATTCTCATTTCTCTCTTAACAAATACATAGCTTGGGATTTATCTTTCCCTGGTGAGGCCTTGTGATCAAAGTTGTAAAATGTGGAGATGAATTTAGAGTTTTCTGAATGGGTCAAAGATTCAAGAATTCTGACATACGTTGCTATTGCATGCCATTAAATCAGCTTTGATTATATCATGAGAAAGCATGATTCACTAGAGAATGATCCTTTGAATGAAGCATGGTAAAGTAGACAACATAAGGAAAAGAGGAAGACCCTATTCTAGATCAGTGGTTCTGAACCTTCCTTTAATACAGTTCTACATGTTGTGGTGACCCCCAACCGATGGTCTTGGTTCCTAAGACCATCGGAAATATTTGTCTTCCAATGGTCTTAGGCGACCCCTGTGAAAGGATTGTTTGACCCCCAAAGGGATCATGATCCACAGGTTGAGAACTGCTGTACTAGATGGATCTACTCTAGTCAAGGAAGCCACGGCCCTGAGTCGGCAAGACCGATAGGGCTGTTGACAGAGTGACCTGGAGGTCTATCATTCATAGGAATATTCCATATTCCTATATGGAATATATTCAGTCAAGGTAGCCACAGCCCTGAATCTACAAGACCTGATAGGGCTGTTGATAGAGTGACCTGGAGGCCTATCATTTATAGGAATGTTCCATATTCCCATATGGAATATCCATTTTCCCGATATTAAAAGATCTCCACTGGCTGCCTATTCGCTTCCGGGCTCAGTGCAAAGTGCTGGTTATCACCTATAAAGCCCTAAATGGCTTGGGCCCAGAGTACCTAAAGGACTGCCTGTCCCCATATAATCTGCCCCGCACACTTAGATCTACCGGGCAACAACTACTACGAGTTCCAGAGGCTAAACTATCAACGACTATGAAGAGAACATTCTCTATCTCGGCCCCTAGCCTCTGGAACTCGTTGCCCGCTGAGCTCCGCCTTGCCACCTCTCTCATTCTGTTCAAAAAGGGCCTAAAAATACATCTATTTGAACAGGCATATCCCTGATATCTTCCCCTTGTATGACTCCCCCCCCCCAACACGACCAGACCTGAAAATTGTTATTTTAATATGATTTCTTTATTGTAATGTTATTTAATTTTAATACTTGTTCACTTTTGTATGTTTTTATCTTGTTATGCTGTGCACCGCCCTGATCGCAGTATACAGAAGGGCGGTATACAAATAAAGCTTATTATTATTATTATTATTATTATTATTATTATTATTATTATATATTCAGTCGAGGAAGCCACTGCCCTGAGTCTACAAGACCTGATAGGGCTGTTGATAGAGTAACCTGGAGGTCTATTATTCATAGGAATATCCATATTCCAGATGAATATACTCAGTCAAGGAGGCCATGGCCCTGAGTCTACAGGACCTGATAGAGCTGTTGGTAGAGTGACCTGGAGGTCTATCATTCATAGGTTCATCATAACTCAAAGTTTTCTTCTTAGTTGCCCTTAAGTCTATTTCGACTGGGGTGCCACAGGGTTCTGTCCTGGGCCCAGTGGTATTCAACATCTTTATTAATGATTTGGATGACAGAATTGGGGGCATACTTATCAAATTTGCAGATGACACTAAACTAGGAGGAGTAGCTAATACCCCAGAGGACAGGATCAAAATTCAAAATGACCTGAATAGACTAGATAGCTGGGCCAATGCTAACAAGATGAAATTCAACGCAGAGAAATGTAAGGTTCTGCACTTAGGGAGGAAAAATGAAATGCACAGATATAAAATGGGGGACACCTGGCTGAATGAGACCACATGTGAAAGGGATCTAGGAGTCCAAGTAGACCATAAGCTGAACATGAGTCAACAGTGCGATGCGGCAGCTAAAAAGGCCAATGCTATTTTAAGTTGCATCAATAGAAGTATAGTGTCTACATCAATGGAAGTTATAGTGCCACTCTATTCTGCTTTGGTCAGGCCCCACCTGGAATACTGTGTCCAGTTCTGGGCACCACAATTCAAAAAAGATGTGGAGAAACTGGAGCATGTCCAAAGGAGGGCAACTAAGATGGTGAAGGGTCTGGAAACCATGCCCTATGAGGACTGCCTTAGGGAACTGGAGATGTTTAGCCTGGAGAAGCGAAGGTTAAGAGGTGATATGATAGCCCTGTTTAAATATTTGAAGGGATGTCATATTGAGGAGGGAGCAAGCTTGTTTTCTGCTGCTCCAGAGACTAGAACGCAGAACAATGGATATAAATTACAGGAAAAGAGATTCCACCTCAACATTCAGAGGAACGTCCTGACAGTAAGGGCTGTTCGACAGTGGAACACACTCCCTCGGAGGTTGGTGGAGTCTCCATCCTTAGAGATCTTTAAGCAGAGGCTGGATGGCCATCTGTTGGGGATGCTTTGATTTGGAGTTCCTGCATGGCAGGGGGTTGGACTGGATGGCCCTTGTGGTCTCTTCCAACTCTATGATTCTATGATTCTATGACCACATGAATGAGAGACCTCAAAGTTGACCTTTCATCAACAGCTCTGCTCAGGTCTTACAGAATTAGGACTGTGGATTCTTTAAATGAGTCTATCCATCTGGATTGTGGTCTTCCTCTTTTCCTATTGCCTTCTGTCTCACTAAGTATATTGTCTTTTCTAGTGAGTCATGTCTTCTCATGATATGGCCGAAGTATAACAGTGGCTTCTAGGGAGAGTCCAGGCTTGATGTGCACTAGGACCCATTTAATTTGTCTTTTCAGCACTCCATTGTGTCTGTAGCTTTCACAACCATTGTGAAGTTGAAGGCTTTCATGGCCAGCATCCATAGTTTTTTTATGGGTTTTTCAGGCTATGTAGCCATGTTCTAGAAGAGTTTATTCCTGACATTTCATGGCCAGCGTCCATAGTTTATAGTTTAGTAGTTTATTCCTGACATTTCACCAGCATGAAACATGCTGACAAAATGTCAGGCATAAAATCTTCTAGAACATAGTCACATAGCCTGAAAAAACCATAAAAACCTATTTCACAATCATACCTAGAAACTGGAAAGATTATGGCATGGATAATCATAATTTCAATATTAAATTATATACCTTGACATTTGACCGTCTTGTTTAGTGTCTTCATAGCTCCCCTTCGAAGTTCTAGTCTTCTTCTGAATTCTTGCCTGCAGTCTCCATTCTGATTAATAACTGAACCAAGGCATGGAAATTCTTGAACTATTTCAATTTCTTCACCATCTACTTTAAAGTTATGTAAAGCATCTCTGGTCCTTATTTTTGGTTTCTTCATGTCCAACTCTAAACCTGCCTTTGCACTTTCTTCCTTGACCTTCTTCAGCAACTGTTCCAAGTCTTTGCTATTTTCTGCTAGTAGGATGGTGTCAGCTGCATATCTTAAATTCTTAACAAGAGTAGACACATTGAATCAATTCATGCACGATGAGTCAATACTGAGCTAACTCCAACTAGTTCAATGGTTCTTTTTTAGTAGGACTGACAATAGGATTTGGAAGACGTGGATGTCCTTCCAGCTGAAGACATAATTACATTAAATTTCAGGTCTGAACATTTTGCTTGATTTTTAAAAATCATTATTCAGGCAAAATCAATAGATGGTTGAAGTATCTCAGTCAGTTCAGTAAGATAGCAGAGATTTCAAGGGAATTTAAAAACACTGCCATTATCATGGGTGAAATATTGGACAGAGAATGCTGTTTGCATATCACTGCCTTGAATAAACTGCATTAAGCAAGGGAGAAAAGACTATTATTTTCTTAGAAGGTGACTGGGAAGGTCAACACAGAGATCTACATATAACAAGAAATGGGTCAGGGTCACCAATTCCCATATTAAAACCATTGACAGAGAGGCAGTTCAACATATACATTGAAGCAAGACCTCATTAATTTCATCTGTAAAGGTCTTTATGAATTTAGGCTACTGAAAAGTATTACTTGACAGTTTTGTGACCACTGAGTGATGTTCTTCAGTATAACTTCAGTTAGTAAAAAAAGGAGAGAAGAGGATGATTTAAGGACAGGATGGTAACAAGCAGAACAAGATTCAAGAAGTCCATGCACATATTTAACCAAGCAGTTCCATGAATGGAAGAAGATGTGCGATAATAAGATATCATCAAGGCTGCATCCACACTGCAGAGATAATCCAGTTTGACACCACTTTAACTGCCATGGCTCTATGCTATGCAATTCTGGGAACTGTAATTTTGTGAGACATTTAGCCTTCTTTGTCAGAGAGCTCTGGTGTCACAAAAAACCCACAGTACCCAGAATTCCACAGTTTTGAGCCATGACAGTTAATGTGGTGTCAAACTGGAGTATTTCTGCAATCTGGATGCAGACCAAGTCTCTGCTTAGTAAAACTATTTTAGGAATCCTGTTAGTCCAAACTAGTGGACAGCCATTCACTCTATTGTTAAATAGTGACTCAACACATTTCCACAGAGGCCTATTGGGTCTACTCTAGTTGCAATAAAAGGATTGAAACTAAGGCCTGATACAGATGGGCAAAAAGGGCCATTGTGTGGGCAGGGTGAGGGCTCAGAGCCCTTCCCACACTTTCCAGGTGCCATCTTGGCGTGCAGCTGTTCAGACAGCGTGCACCATGATGACATCCCTTTGGCGCAGTGCCCAAATGGTGCTGCGACTATGGTGCCCCTTCACAGGCACAAAAAGGAGCTGGGAAAACTGGGTCCTTTTTGTGCTCTGCAGAGGCTGGATTGGTGCCACGGAGTGCACTTGCCCCGGCACCAATCTGGAGCAGAAAGGGGGGGGGGTCATTTTGCCACCCCTTCCTGCCCATTTGTACAGAGCTTTAATATATAGAAGAGTAACAAAAGGTCGCAGGAGAATAAGTAAATTTCAAGAATTGCACAAGGAAATATTCAGTATCTACTTGCATATTTTGCCCCAGGCTGCACCGCAGCTGATAGATGGTGCTTGGTGCATTTCCATCTCACAATTCAAACTGCCACAGATTGGTTGGGTGTGTGCCAGGAGAGCTTTGCCATGCCCATTTGGCATCCATTGCCTTCCCAGACCTCCATATAAGCAATAAGACCTTGGTTTCTATGACTAAGCCCTTACAGGATTAGAACATGGGCCCATAGAATTCAGCATCCTATTTCTAACACAGGCCGGAGAAATACCTATGAAGACAATCTGGGCATGAAATATAATGCCCCCCCCCCAATCCAAAATTCTTGAGTTTCTATATAGCTTTGAGCAAATAGCTTTCTATATAGTTTTGTGTTTCTATATAGCTTTGAGCAAATAGATAATAAACAGCCTGGTGATCAATGGCTAGGGGTGTCCAAGTAGTAATTGGTGGCATTTGTGTCAATGAGACAGTGAATATGCTTTGAGGTTTACTTGGTTATTAAGGGAATTATCCATGGTGTTTATCCCTTGCTCCATTGCAGGAGGTGTTTCCACCAAGGCTTCAGTACCATGGACATCTCTTTTCAATTCAGGGCTGAAATATCCCATTCCATGTTATGGGGGCCACCAGCTGTTGCTGTGGCATGCTTCCATCTCCAGGCTTATTTTAGGAATTTGTTGTCGTTGCGTGCCTTCAAGTCATTTCCGACTTATGACGACCCTAAAGCAGGACCCTATCATGGGATTTTCCTGGCAAGATTGGACTTCAGAGGAGGTTTGTCATTGCCTTCTTTTACTATTTTTCATTTCTGCAGCTCTTTGCAGGAGGATTCACATGGGTAGTTTTATCCCAGTCAGAGATCATGCAATAAAGAGGATATTGAAACAATGCTACGTAATTGATCAGATATGGCTTGGCGATGGCATAACTGAGGACAAACAAGGGCAACAGAAATTAAGTAAAATAATTTTTGTGAATAACGTTGTGGGCAATAAAATGCTGGAACAGGGAGGAGTTTCTCCAACAATGCCCAAAATATTTGTAAAACAACCCAACCTTCAAGGGGTGATAGCTCTTCTGTAATATTAGCACCACCGCACAACTCAGTCTTGCTGAGAAATTTCTCTAGCCTTTCAAGTATCAAGTATTTATTACCCTTTGGAGTGTTTCATCTGTTTTTCTGGTTTGTGCTGACATTTATATCTTGCCAAGATGTTTATGGTTGCAAAGAAATACAAAATAACTCATAATCCCCTTACAAACCTTAAAAAACACTCCGTCATGTTGCTGCAAGTATGCCATATATTTCGAGCATATAAATATGCATGCTTCTCTCTCTCTCTCTTTCTCCTTCCAGATTGCTCAAGAATATATTAGGTGAGGAGTTTCAAATCTATAATGCATAGGGATGACTAAAAAATCTGTACCATATAGATCAAATCTATTGTGACATCTCTCTCCCAGCGAAAATACATGACCCATCTATAGTTACATGAGAGAGGAAGAAAAGGTTTCGTGAGGATATTATCCTGGGAGGGAGATGCTTCCCTTCCATCACCATTTACATATTTTCAAAGAAGACTGAGAATTCATATTAACTTTCAGAGGTGGATGGGAGCCTAGGCAACTGATGTCAAGGGATCACAATGATTTGGCCCAAGGCTCTGGAGTAAAGATGGTCCAACAGTTCACCCTGCCAGTCATATCGGCAAAAGCTCCCCATGCAATATCCTAATTAGCGGTAGGAGAAATTGGTAGTTTCATTACCAAAAAGGTTACACGCATCCTGCCAAACCATTAAAGAGAATACTATCAAGTTGGTCCATCGATGGTACCTTACTCCAGTCAAATTGGCTTGTATGTCTACCAGTGCTAATCCAAAATGCTGGAGGGGTTGCGACAGTTGGGGAACCTTTGGACATATGTGTTTGGACTGTCCCTTATCGCATGAATGCTGGACAGAAATTTTACAGCTAATCTCCAAGATCACTAAACAAAGTATACACTTATCACCACTCCTGTTCATGTTCTCCATTTTTATGAATGTAAATAAAGCCCTGCAGCACAAAGAACTTATCAGTTTCCTTCTGCCTGTTGCCAGGCTTGAGATAGCCATGAACTGGAAAACTGGAAAGTTGAATATTGCAGGATGGTGGACTAGACTCTGGGACTTGTGGTTAATGGAGAAAACTGCAGATAATAACAACAGAGTGAGAGGCTTACAATCTGGATTGACTTTCTGTAAGATTTGGCACCCACCTATTGAATATATCCAGCAGGTTTTAGTCCCTAGACATTCCTCAATTTTAGCTAATTTTTTATGGAAATATGTCTTTCAGGATCCCTGAGTGCAACTTTTATCTATAATTTTCAGGGCATTATTTGGGTTATTCTTTAATTTCTAAATAACCACATTTAAGGGGTTTATTATCTCTGACATTTTTATTCATTGTTGTTTTGGCATACCGTTTGTGGTCATGTTTTGTTTAGAATGTATCAATAAATTAATTTTTTTCAAAAAAGTCTGCTACATATCCCAAAAGATTTTAAGAGAGTGACAAACAAACAAAAAACACCTTGACCCCAAATTGTCCAAAACTGAACACAATGTGACATAAATTACCGTATGCTTCTAATACCCCTTCTGTTACCTACTCCTGCCTGGCCACATGGTAGCTGTGGAAAGAATATTCAAAAATATTCAGAAATGATCACAAACATTTCCCCCACCCAAGTATAGAGAAATCCAGATGAGAAGAGTCCTGGACTGTTAAGAATCTTTGCCGTTTAGAGTTCATTCTGTGCAACATTCACACATAGTTGTTTTCCATGAAAAACAGCAATTTTTGTGCAGGAAGCTGCTTTTCTGTGCTGAAAAAATTTAATTCTCAGTGGACATATTATCATCTGCACAGAAAAGGACTGTTTCTTGTGCAGAAAATTCTGCAACCAGGGCCATTCCATGTGAAATTGGCACATGGTTGATTTTGCACTGAAAACAGTTTTTTTCTGCACATGAAACAGCTTTTTGTGAATTATGGGTTGTAGCTGGAGGGAGGGATGATGGGTTTTTATGTATTGCTGCATTTTACTGTATCTTATTTTATTGCTGCATTTTAATGTTTTATTGTCATATTTTACTGTATTGTAAGCCACCTCGATCTTGCGGGAGAGGCGGGATAAAATTAAAATTTCTATTCTATTCTATTCTATTCTATTTTTCTGTGCAGAAAATAATTTTAGTATTTTTTGTGGATGTTTTGGGCTATGTGGCCATGCTCTAGAAGAGTTTATTCCTGACATTTCGCGGTATCTGTGGCTGGCATCTTCAGAGAATGCTGTCCTGGAAGAGAGTGGGTATATGTGTGTGTGTGTGTGTATTGAGCGGGGGGGGGGGGGGGGAGAATGACAGCATTCTCTGATGATGCCAGCCGCAGATGCTGGTGAAACGTCAGGAATAAACTCTTCTAGAACATGGTCACAGAGTCTGAAAAACCCACACAAACACACACACACACACAAAACTATGAATGCTGGCTATAAAAGCCTTCAACTTCAGATTTTAGTATTCTTTCAAAGGGGTTACACCAGCATAATCGACCAAGAGAATTTTCATCACCCATAGGTTGCAACCTACCATCATCATAATCCTACAAAAACAACTGTTGCAAGTTCATTTTTTAACAAATCACTAAGCAACTACATAATGGAGACATGTTATATTGCAGACCTATTGATCACTGCACATGTGTTCACTTTGCACCCAGAACTGAACATGAATTCTATTGTTTACAATGAACAATGTCTCTAATACAACTACCTCTATCCAGGTCCATTAGCAGGAGATTCAAAACTCGTGTATTTCAATTTCATTGATCCCAGCCACAACAAAATCTCACACTAAAATAAATCTGCATGTCTTGAAGGGATCTCCTTTTTCTTTTTCTTGTTTGTTACAACTTGGAGAGAAGCTGAGTTTTCATCAAACACACACTGTTTTTCATGCAATATATTTTTTGGGGTGGGGGGGGTATTTAGGTTTGGACATTCTCTCCCCAAGCTGGACATCGATTTGGACATTGCTCCTCAGAGAGAAAAAGAAATATCTGAGTTCTTTTATGGGGTGTATGGTATTTTATCATATATTGTCCTGATAATGGAATTTGAAGGGCAAGCAATTAATATTAATGATGAAATAACTAAAGAAATCCGAGGAGAAAAAAGCTTTGGTTAGACAAGTGGAACTCGCAGAGGAAATTCATACCAGTGGAATGTCAGATAGGTGCTGCACCAAGCTCAGCGTTTTCCTACTGACAGTAATCAAGCCAGACACCTCTGGGAAATTCACAAAGAGGTCATGACAGATGCATCCAAAAGCAATGTCATCACCATCTAACAACAACACTATTAGAAATGGCTGGAGTCCAGAAAAACATTCTAATATTCCACCCCACGCCATACCCATGGGGATTTTGCAAACAGTTCCAGTGTTTTGCCTAGTTCTTTGTCTTAGTCATCAGGTGACCTCACTTCCCAGAAGGAACTGGTATCTGTGAGCATCTTGCTGAATTAATCCCTACCCCGATCTCTTCTACATGGGCCCATTCACATTATACAATTACAGTGCCATGACTCCACTTTAATGCCATGGTCCCATCATTTGGAGTCCCGGGATTCAGAGTTAGGGGCCATGTCCAGTTCTCATCTAGAGAATGTGAAGGCTTTGCCAAACTACAAACTCTTGAGTTCCGCAAGATGCAACTATGGCAGTTAAAATGGAATCATAGCACTACAACTGTGTAGAGCGAATGACCAGTCAAATGACAACCTCCCCACCCAGATTCCATAGGCTTCAGAGGAAAGTCCTTTACATAAAGGAGATGTACAGAAGGTCACCAATGCTGATTTGCATCCTGTAAAGATTCAACACAGCTGAAATCAGACCTATGGCTAGTTTGCACCACTTGCCTCTGCCAAGTTCTGTTTGCACATAATAAATAAGTAAAAATAAAATTTCTTCTTATACCCCACCTTTCGGCTGCAGCAATCAAGGTGGCTTACATGACTAAAATATATTGGAATAATACATACTCTTAATAAATAAATTGACCCATCTTTAAAACAGGATTAAATACAATACAGTTTAAAAATTCAACCTGTTAAAATGACAACTATCTTCTAGTAGAGGCAGTAGTTACATAAAGTAGGGATAGTATAGAAATTAGACTGAACTATTCTGGGAAGGCTTGCTGGAAGAGATCTGGCTTGACAGCTTTTTTGAAGCTGTCTAGGCTGGTTATTTGACGGATCTCCTTCGGTAAGGTGTTCCATAGTCTGACAGTGACAGCGGAGAAAGTCCTCTAGGAGGTTGCCGTTAGTCTGGTTTTTATGGGTTGCAATGAGGGTGCAGGGCGGATTGTACAGAAGTAGGCAGTCCCTTAGATAGGTTGGACCCAAGCCAAGTAGGGCTTTAAAGGAAATTACCAATGCCTTGTACTGCTCTTGGAAACCAATAGGCAGCCAGTGAAGAGTAATCACTTCTAATTACTACATAGAATTGCAGAGTTGGAAGAGACCCAATGGCTATCCAATCCAATTCCATTCTGCCATGTAGGAAAACACAATCAAAGCACCTCCAAAAGACAGCCTCTGTTTAAAAACCTCCAAAGAAGGAGACTCCACCACTCCCCAAGAAACTGTGTTTCATTGACAAACAGTTCTTACTGTCTAAAAGTTCTTCCTAACATTAAGGTGGAATCCCTTTTCCTGTTCCTCCATGTCCTACTCTCTGGAGGAATGGGTTCGAATTACATGAAGAGATTCCACCTCAATGTTAATGGATGTCAACAATGCCCTTCAAGAAGTGCTCGAGATCACACTCATTCATGAAGGATTAGCCCATGGAATTCAAGAAGCTGACAAAGCCGTAGACAAATGCCAAACTCATCTTTGTGTTCTTGCATCCAGTTGTGATAAGGTCATGTACGTCAAAGTAATTGAAGCCCTTTCTGCTGAACATCAGATCAACTTGAGGTTCTCAACCATCTTGAGGGAGAGAAAGGCAAGCCAGAGCTCCAACAGGCCTTGCCTGAAGGGAAGAAGAACCCTCCCTCCAGTCCATCTGCCTTGGTCCGAGGGAGAGAAGATCTGCTGGACTTTCCCCCTTCCCCACCACCATTCCCTTCTCCTTTTGTGTCGTGTCTTTTAAGATTGTAAGCCTGAGGGCAGGGAAATGTCATAATAATAATAATAATAATAATAATAATAATGTTTTATTTATAGCCCGTGAGCAGGTTACATCAATTAAAAAATGCAAGATAAAATATACACAACCCATACCCAACCACCCACCCCTTAAAATTGAATTAAAATAACATCAATTTAAAAAAAATATAAAAATTATAATTTTAAACAACAACCCATTGCATAGACATCAGGGTCAAGATGTTAAAGTGTTAATGGGAGAGTTTAACCCAAACAGAGCTGGGTGGCTAAGGACTTTCTGAGAAGGCCTGCTGGAAGAGATGCATCTTCAAGGCTTTTTTAAAGCAATCAGAAGATGTAATAAGATGCATCTCGTCCGGCAGGTCATTCCATAGCCTGGGAGCAACAGCCAAAAAGGCCCTCTGGGAGGTCTGTGCGGGGGGGGGGGGGCGTAGGGGAGGAGGTGGTCCCTCAGATAAGATGGACCCAAGCCATGTAGGGCTTTAAAGGTTAAAACCAACACCTTGTACTGTGCTTGGAAACTAATCGGCAGCTAGTGGGGAGATTTGAGCACCAGTGTTATGTGCTCAAGCATGGCTGCCATATTCTGAACTAACTGAAGTTTCTGAGTTAGGCACAAGGGTAGCCCCATGTAGAGTGCATTACAGAAGTCCAATCGTGAGGTTACCAAAGCGAGTACCACTGACTCCAGGTCCTTTGGCTCCAGGAAAGGGCACAGCTGGTGGATCAGCTGAAGCTGATAACAGGCACTCCTGACAACTTCATTCACCTGACTAGTCATGTGAAGCAACGAATCAAGAAGTACCCCCAGACTGCGAACAGGGTCCTTCGAGGAGAGTGTGACCCCTTCTAGGACAGGGAGGTGTATTCCCAATCCTGGCTTCAGTCCTGTGGCAGTTAGTACCTCCGTTTTGTTCTCCCTCATCCAATCCATTACTGCCGCAAGACAGTCATTAAGAGGAGAGATGCCATCTGAAGTCTGGGCCGACGATCTTGTCATGGAGCGGTAGATCTGAGTGTTATCAGCATACTGAAGAAACTGAGCTCTATGCCTCCAAATGATCTCACCCAGCGGCTTCATGTAGATGTTAAACAGCATCAGGGACAGGATGGCGCCTTGAGGGATGCCACAATTAAGCTCTATCTTAGAAGAGCAATTGTCCCCGAGCCTCACCCTTTGGGATCTCCCGCAGAGAAAGGACCAGAATCACTGGAGCGCGGTGCTTCTGATCCCCAACTCTCTCAGTCAACCCAAAAGGATGGAATGATCTACCATGGCAAAGGCCGCTGAGAGATCCAAGAGCACCAGCAGGGTCACACTACCCCTGTCGATGCTCAGGCGGAGGTCATCAGCAAGAGCGACCATGGCAGTCTCAACTCCATGTCCTGTCCTGAAGCCCATTTGAAATGGATTCAGATAATCAGTTTCATCCAAGACAGCTTGGAGTTGGGAGGCGACTGCTCTCTCGATGACCTTGGTCAAAAAAGGGAGCAAGGAAACTGGCCTGTAGTTGTTTTTATCCAGGGGATCAAGGGGGGTTTCTTCAGGAGAGGTCTAACAGCTGCCTCCTTTAGACAAGATGGTAAAAAAAACAAAAAACCCTCTGAGGGATGCATTGACCAGCCAAGATGGACAAGGATCGAGTGGGCAAGTCGTCTTTCTCAAACTTCCAAGGAGCTTGTCCACGTCCTCGGTACTTGCAGGTTGAAATTCATCCAGTAAAGAAACAGCAACAGAGTTATTGGACACCTTACCTATGGGCTCTGACAAAACATTGATGTTCAAGTCAGCCCTTATCCGAGAGATTTTATCTGCAAAGAAAGTGTTAAACTCATTACAGCAGGCTGTTGTTGGGTCCAGTAGGGGATTTGGTACAGGGGGAACCTGCGTCAGCTCCCCCACAACCCTAAACAGCTCTTCTGAGCAGGATTCTGCAGATGCGATGCATGCAGAGCAGAAGGATCTCCACACTGCATGTAAAGCCTCCCAATAGGCGTGAAGATGCTGCCTATGGCGAGTTCTGTCAGAGAAGAGTCGAGTCTTCCGCCATTTGCACTCCAGTCATCATCCAACCTGCCTCATCTCCCTGAGTTCCTCCGAGAACCAGGGTTTGTGATTTAGAGTGGGTTGGAGAGGACGCTTGGGGGCGATTGAGTCAAGAGTCTTAGGAAGGTTGGTGTTCCAGGTATTCACCAAAGCTTCGACGGAGTCACCGGTGCTGCCAAACATTAAACCCTCTAAGGCCTTCTGGAAACCAATTGGTTCCATTAGTCTTCGAGGGTGGACCATTCTAATGGGTTCACCACCCCCGGGGGGAACAAAAGTGGCTTTTAGTTCCAACTTGATCAGGAAATGATCCATCCATGACAGTGCGGAGGTTTTGGTTACCTCCACCCATGGATATTCCTGTTCCGTACTAAAAATCCCATCGAGTGTGTGACCCAAGCAATGGGTGGGCCCATTGACCAATTGGGATAGGTTCATGCCTGTCATGGATTCCATGAACTCCCAAGCTGCTCCAGATAGATCAGAAGAGCTGGTCTCAAGAGCTTGATGTCCAGAACTTCCATTAAATAACAGAAACATTGCTGCTGAGCTCAGGAGAATGCCAATACAAGAAGTCTGGGAGACTCCAACAACAACTCAGAGACCAGCTGAGTCAGCTCAGTCAGGGAATCTGTTAGACAACGGGGTGGCCGGTATACTAACAGAATCCGCAAACTATCCCTGGTCTTCAGGTCAAGGTACATACACTCGATAATTTGTAAGCCGCTCTGATAGCCTTGGCTGAAGAGTGGGATCATCATCATCATCATCAACATCATCATCATCTTGATAAAGGTTGATAACAACAAGAAGCTGGGTGAGTGCGTAGGTTTCTGCAAGATTGTCAGAGACAGAAAACCCCACAAAGTTGTGGGGTGCAGTTGTGCGGTTATGAAATACAAGCTTGCTACATCCTCAACATGATACCCCCAAGCATGCAAGGCCTAAGCAGGTGGGTTGATGCATGGGGATCTTGGAGGTTTTGCATTTTTGTCACAATGCAAATAAGTCATTCAAATCTGACAACAACAAAAAAACAACATATAGACAATTCTGCCACTGCTGCCATTGCTGCTGATGCATTTGATCATTTCTTAGGAAGGGGGTGAGACGGATGGTTAGGGGACAGCAGGTATGCTTTATCAATTTCCTCTTGTGTCCATCTGTGAATTAAAGAATGGTTCACTGGGCATTGAGCTTAAGTTCTCATTGAAAAGATGGAAAGCCTCCCCCCCCCCCCATTCTCCCAGACCTTCAGATACATTGATTCTCTGTCCCCCCCCCCAGTAAAGCATTTTTAAAATTTGTTCTGGTGCTCACATTTTGCCTTATTGCTTCTTTTATTACATAATTGTGATTCTTAATATATTCTGTGCAACCTACTCTAGGGACATTGTTGGCTGAAGAGCAGAATAACGGGTATATTAAATCAAACACAAATGAATGAACATCCAAGGCTTTACGGAGAGAGTCACAGCACTTCCTTGGTTTTGCTTTCTCCCTCATCTTATTTCCTTTCCACCCCATGCCCTCCTTTCTTTCGTTCATTCACTTCTTTCCCCCCTTTTCCCACCCCCTTCTTCCATCTTCCTTCCGAAGACATTGCAGAGAGGAACCAAGCATGGTATACCCTTGTCAGCCTTTTCCTGCCTCCCAGATGGAGTCAGCAGTGGTCTCTTGCGAGTTCATTTGGCTGGTGTCACAAAAGGAAACATGCCAGCAATGTTAATTCTCCTTGTCAGACTTCCTTTGGAGCATACTGCAGATGAATACTGCTTTGCTATGAACACCAGTTACTGGAATGGATATAAAGTGGCAACGGGAAACAGAGACGGGGTACGGATTCAAGCAGAGGTTGTGGGCTGTTTGAGCACCTCTGCTCGGACGGTTGTGGAACAGAATTTTTTTAAAAGGGCATGGTCCACTGTGTATAACTCCTCTACCTCCATTCCTATGTACACTTAGAGAAATGTGGTTGTTGCTCTGCTTTTTTCTTACTTCAAGATGACTTATGGCTTAGTGGCAAAATACTTGGATTACTGTGTCATACTTAAGATGGTTTTGTCCCTTTGGAAAGTGGTAGGATGTTTCAGTTGGTTTCCAGTGACACACCCAGTATGTCAATGGAGACCATTTACAGGGAGAGTGCAGCTTCCTTGTTACAACAGCTTCAGTAGCTGCCACAACACAAAGTCCTGGTCAAAGACCTCCTAGGTTGCTTGGGTCCAAGTTACCCATATCCATATTTACCTACCTGGGCCCTAAAATCTCCAGAATCTTTCAGGAAATGCCCTTTTTTATTAACCACCAGATTCAGAGGTAGGGCCTTGACAGTGGCAAATGCACATTGTGGCAATGAAGCACTCAAAAAGGAGCTGCAAAATGCGTCTCCTTTGTGCTCCTGGAGACGTGTGCTCCCTGGAGTTGGTGCTATGGCATCTTTTCTGTGCCGCACCATTTGGACATAGTGCATGAGACTCATCATTGGTGCGTGCACCGTCTGAAGGCGTGCACCAAAGTGATGCTGGTAGAGCATGTTAGGGCTCAGGAACATGGGGACGCTCCACTCTCCTGAGCCCTTAAATTGGCCCCAGACCAGCGCATAGCACTAGTCTGAACCAGGCCGTAGTCCCCCATATCTGGGGTGATAAGGCCACATGACATATGACCCCATCCATCCCAGATTTTGGGTATCTTACCTTGTTGCAGGGTTTTTACACTCCGTAGTTTTCCCTGATAGGTTCCACCATTTATATGTCCAGGCCATTTCCCAGACCTGAACAGTGAGGTTTTCCCTCCTCCCACAGCAGCACCATCACAGTTGCTTGCTTTTAAGACAAGGCACCCAAAATACATTTGTCTCAGAGCCATGGGTAGAGGAGAGAAAACCTTCACTGTTCAGGCTGGGAAATGGACCGGACATTGAATGGTGGCTCCAGCCAGGATCTGTCCTGGCTTTGAAAGACAGTGGCAGAGGGAGAAGAGGCAGTGTCTGGAGCAGCGATGATGGACCCAGAAAACTCTCCAGTGACATCTGGGTTGAGTTGACAATCTACCCAATGTCCTTGGAGAAAAAAAAAGACATCCAGGGTGGTGCAGGGACAGAGGACAGAGAGTTCCTGTATGGTGGGGGGTTAGACTGGATAGCCCTTGTGGTCTCTTCCAACTCTACAATTCTATGATTCTGTGATTCTATGACTTGAGTCCATTCGGACTTTTGCCCCTAGGTTGCTATAGCTTGTTGTCCTTCTATCACAAGGCAAAGATCTGTTTTTTGTTTGTTTTCCATTCAGGTGGACTTTCAGCAACTAACTAGCTACCAAGGAAGGTGCTTTTAATGGGGGTTGGTACTATTTCATATTTTGCTTGATGTCTTTTTAAATTGCTCTTTTTAAAATGGGTTTAAATACCCTTAAAATGTTTAACATCCTGATTTTTCCTAGTGTGGAATCCAAGGCAGCTTAAAACATTAAAACAAAATACCATTAAAGCCTGTAAGGGATGACATTGCATAAAAATTAAAGAAATGATCAGGTTAAAGCAACGGAATTGAAACAATTGGAAAAACATTTGAAGAATGGAAGAAGTGGAGAATTCATGCTACACTATAGACCCTGGCGCAGGTGGGTAGAGAACCCCTGCTAAAAAAAAAACAAAAACCCACAATTCTGCGGATTCTCTGGAGTTTATCACATGAGAGGAATTTCTCTCAATTTCGAAAGAAATGGAAGTGAGGCCAGTTAGGAATTGAGTAAATTTGCTAGTTCAGTGAATTTACGTGATTGCGTATTGACACTGTGTTGCATTCAGAACTGCCCGAAATTGCCTCCCAGTGCCCAAAATTGTGTGTGATAGTTTCTCACGCAATCACGCAAAACCCCATGATTGCATTCGGAAGGACTTCCCTTTGCCCAAAAATGTGTGTGATCAGCTTTCACACAATCACGCGAAACCCCATGATTGCATTCAGATTGCCATTGGATTATACTTCCAATTCCCTTCGTGTGATAAACTCCTGTAATGTATTACTTTGACCTGTAGCATATTCATGTCTCAATGCAACCAACATGTATACGGAAAGGTAGGTGTCATATACCTGTATCTGGACACAAATGTGAAAGAGTGGATGCAGTATCAAAATTGCATGATTATATGGAGACAGATAAGCTCATACATTTGATAAAGAAGAAATTGGTAAAATAAATTTAAGATGGGATAGGAACCATGGATTAAATATTTAAAAGAGGAATGGGGTACAAATATGATCATTGGTCTAGAATGAAAGAAATATTTGACTTAAAGAATAAGAGATGAATTAACTTTATAGTGAATTAAAAAATAAAGAGGAAAAGAAAATGTATAACTATGGAGTCACATGGATAAGAAAAATACCAAAATTGGAAAAACAGTAAAATATCTGGAGTTCAAAGAAAATCAGGAAGAAATGTGCATATTGTTATTATTTTTTTAAAATTGTTTTGGCATGCTATTTGTGTTTTTGTTGTGAGACTGTTTAATTGTGGGTTTTTTATGTTAATGAAACTGTTAATAAAATAATTTTATATAAAAAAGGACAGGATTGGCTAGAGCTGCTGATGAAGCCTATAATTTAAATATTAATTTTTGTTTTAATAATTGATAATTTAACTGTATTTTATTAATAATAATAATAATAATAATAATAATAATTTCTAACCCACCCCTCTGAGCGAGCAATCGGGGCGGGGTACAACATGTTAAAAACATATACAGTTAAAATCTTTCAAAACATACCCACCTCCCTCTCCTCAAGAGAGGATTAAATTAGCCATGATTAAAATATGTTATTATTATTATTGATGGGAGGGTTAGGGAGGGTAAGGTTATAATGTTCTTATATTGTTCTTATATTGTATTGTGTTATTTTAATGTACAGTGGTCCCCCGGGTTTCATAACCTGGAAATCGTCGTATCCTGGGGGACCGCTATTTTTGCCAGACCGCGCGGCCAATTTAAAGGGGCAGTGCGGTTTTTCTTCTTCGCATCCCGGGGTTTCATTCGTATCCCGGGGGCTTTTTTTCGCCCCCTGCTGTTTCGGCTCCCGGGGATTTCGTTCCCCGGGGGCTTCGTATCCCGGGGGACCACTGTACGCTGCTTCAATCATTTGGAGGAGCAGGATACAGCTGCCCCCCCTTTTTATCCATGGATTTGAGCATACACGGCTTGAAAATCTTCCCCCAAAATAGCAAACCTTGATTTTCCATTTTATATATGGGACACCATTTTCTTGTGCCATTATAATTAATGGGACTTGAGCATCCATGGATTTTTTTATCCACGGAGGGTCCTGGAACCAAACCCCAGCGGATAAGAAGAGCCCACCGTATTATTATTATTATTATTATTATTATTATTAATCAGTAGCAAACCTAGATTTGGTGAACAGAAATCTGTATAACAGCCCAATGGAAGATAATGAAACAACACAACTCATTCCTGAGTGTTCAGACCATAAGTATTGGCTCATTAGAGCTGGGAAAAATGACCTCTAGTAGTATCTAACTATCTGTTTCCTTGCTTGTACAAACACAAAAGAGTCACCTAACCACTGCCATAGTGTACCAATGACGGATGACACCGCTCTCAAGCTGTCTCCAGCATCCTGCAGAACTGACAACTTTGACAGAGAATATCTGTTGCTTGCAGTGCTTGATCCATGTTTTTTATTTTTAAAGAGGAAGCAGAGAAGGGGAAAAAAAGATACCCTGAAACTACTACTACTTCTAAGAAGTTTAGCTACTTATAGCAGAACAGACACTGCTGTAAACAAACCAATACCGACGTTATCATCATGGGCATCATAGTCCCTCATTCTTCTTCTTGTTCTTTCATCTTTTCCTACAAATGGCGAGGACTCAAGGGAGGAAAACCGCCCAACTTCTTGTCAGAGCTGGCAAACAAAAATATATAAACATGCCTATTGGAAAATATGAAGCAGAGACAAATCCCACACTGGGTCTGACAGCAATAGATAGGACACACACACTTCTAATTTTCAGTCATAGTTGAAGTGGTTTAAAGGGGAATTGGATCCCCGGCTGAGATTATGCAACACTGCCATATTAAAAAAAAAAAAAGGTTATACATATATACACTACAGAGTTAAACTGGTTTAATATGCAGTCCTTTTCCCAACAGATGCCTGGGAAGGATAGTTTTGCAAGGAAAGAGAGTGAGGGCTTTGGAAAGAAAAAGGAAAATATTTTCAATCAAGGTTGCCTGGTCAGGACTCAATCCCAGATGCTGGGATCTCACAACTCAAAGATAGGAGATGTCTCGGGAGGTGTGCTGTCTCCCTGGGGCAAAGATCCATCATGTGACGGAGAGGCTGACAAGACTTGTCAAGCCTACTGATCAATATCCCCTTCTTTTGGTTCATGTGGGAACCAATGATACTGCAAGGCACAGCCTTCAGAATATCAAAAGGGATTATGAGGCTCTGGGAAGGAAGCTGAAAGAGATGGATGCACAGGTTGTCATCTCATCTCTACTCCCCGTAGAAGGGCATGGTCCAGGAAGGGAGAGGAAAATAGCAGAGGTGAATAACTGGCTCCGTAGGTGGTGCCGCCAAGAACAGTTTGGATTCTTGGATCATGGGCTGCGGTTCCATGAGGAGGGACTTCTGGCAAGGGATGGACTGCATCTCAC
This sequence comes from Urosaurus nigricauda, assembly GCA_034509955.1. Taxonomy (NCBI): domain Eukaryota; kingdom Metazoa; phylum Chordata; class Lepidosauria; order Squamata; family Phrynosomatidae; genus Urosaurus; species Urosaurus nigricauda. Next base: position 32,597,617 of record JAOEGL010000008.1, on the reverse strand, counting down.
GCCAGTTGGCAAAAACGTTTTTGCCAACAGTCTGAAGAATCTGATCAGGAGGGCTTTAAACTGAGTTATGTGGGGGAGGGAGACATTATACTGGAAGGCAAAAGGGATGGAGAGAATAGTCCAAGTGGCATAGAGGGAACAAGGCAAACAGTGCAAGGACCCAACAGTAGGAGGCAAAAAAATGTGCAAAAGCAGCAAGTAAAGAGGACACATGGTCTTAAATGTCTCTACACTAATGCACAGAGTATGGGAAATAAGCAGGAAGAACTTGAACTCCTAGCACAACAAGGGAAATATGATATAATAGGCATCACTGAAACCTGGTGGGATGAGTCTCATGATTGGAATGTAGAAATAGAGGGGTATAACCTTTTTAAGAGAAACAGGCCAAGCAGGAAAGGAGGAGGAATAGCATTATATGTCAGGGATATTTACACCAGTGAAGAGATCCAGGAAGTCAATACTGGAAGTCAGGTGGAGAGCATCTGGATAAAAATTAAAGGAGAGGGAAATAACAGGGATGTTACTGTGGGAGTCTACTACAGACCCCCGACTCAGGCAGAGGAATTGGATGATGCCTTTCTAGAACAGATAATCACATACTCAGAAAAGAGAGATGTAGTAGTGATGGGTGACTTCAACTATCCTGATATTTGCTGGAAGTCAAACTCAGCCAAATCCTCAAAGTCTAGCAAATTCCTCACTTGCCTGGAAGACAATTTCATTGTCCAAAAGGTGGAAGAGGCAACAAGGGGATCAGCCATTTTAGATCTGATCTTAACCAACAGGGAAGACCTAGTTGATGGGGCGCAAGTGGTTGGATCCTTAGGTGGAAGTGACCATGTTCTCCTGGAGTTTATAATACAGTGGAAGGGAGAAGCAAGGCATAGTCAGACACGCACTCTAGACTTTAGGAGAGCTAATTTCAATAAACTTAGAGAAATACTGGGAGTGATCCCATGGTCAGGAATACTAAATGAAAAGGGAGTTCAAGACGGATGGGAGTTTCTCAAAAGGGAGATATTGAAGGCACAATTTCAAACAGTTCCAATGAGGAAGAAAAATGGAAGATGTCTCAAGAAGCCAGGATGGATGACTAAGGAACTTTCAACTGAGCTAAGTTTTAAACGGAACATGTATAAGAAATGGAAAAATGGAGAAATCACGAAAGAGGAATTCAAACAAATAGCCAGCACATGTAGGGGTAAAGTCAGAAAAGCTAAAGTGCAGAATGAACTCAGGCTTGCTAGAGAGGTTAAGAACAATAAAAAGGGCTTTTTTGGATATGTCCGCAGCAAAAGGAAGAAGAAGGAAACAGTGGGGCCACTGCGTGCAGAAGATGGCAAAATGCTAACAGGGGACAGAGAAAAGGCAGAATTACTCAACACCTTCTTTGCTTCAGTCTTCTCAGAAAAGGCAAAGGGTGCTCAACCTAAGGATAATGGAACAGGAGACAGAATAGAGGAAATTCAGCACAGAATAAGTAAAGAGGTAGTACAGGAATACCTGGTTAACCTAAATGAATATAAATCTCCAGGACCAGATGAACTACATCCAAGGGTATTAAAAGAACTGGCAAAGGTGATATCGGAGCCATTGGCAATAATCTTTGAGAACTCCTGGAGAACAGGAGAAGTCCCAGCAGACTGGAGGAGGGCAAACGTTGTCCCCATCTTCAAAAAGGGAAAAAAAGAGGATCCCAACAATTATCGTCCAGTTAGTCTGACATCAATTCCAGGAAAGATTCTAGAGCAGATCATTAAGCAGAGAGTCTGTGAACATTTAGAAGCCAATGCCATAATCACAAAAAGCCAACATGGGTTTCAGAAAAAGAAGTCATGCCAAACGAACCTGATCTCTTTTTTTGATAAAATTACCAGCTTGGTAGATGAAGGGAATGCTGTGGATATAGTATACCTCGATTTCAGTAAGGCCTTTGACAAGGTTCCCCATGACATTCTTGCAAACAAGCTTGCAAAATGTGGGATAGACAAGTTAACTGTTACATGGATTTGTAATTGGTTGACTGGCCGAACTCAAAGGGTGCTCAACAATGGCTCCTTTTCATCCTGGAGAGAAGTGACCAGTGGGGTCCCACAGGGCTCTGTACTTGGCCCAGTGCTATTCAATATCTTTATTAACGATTTGGATGACAGAATTGGGGGCATACTTATCAAATTTGCAGATGACACTAAACTGGGAGGAGTAGCTAATACCCCAGAGGACAGGATCAAAATTCAAAATGACCTGAATAGACTAGAAAGCTGGGCCAGCGCTAACAAAATGAAATTTAACACAGAGAAATGTAAGGTTCTGCACCTAGGGCGGAAAAATGAAATGCACAGATATAGGATGGGGGACACCTGGCTGAATGAGACCACATGTGAAAGGGATCTAGGAGTCCAAGTAGACCATAAGCTGAACATGAGTCAACAGTGTGATGCGGCAGCTAAAAAAGCCAATGCAATTTTAGGCTGCATCAATAGAAGTATAGTGTCTAGATCAAGGGAAGTTATAGTGCCACTCTATTCTGCTTTGGTCAGGCCCCACCTGGAATACTGTGTCCAGTTCCGGGCACCACATTTCAAAAAAGATGTGGAGAAACTGGAGCATGTCCAAAGGAGGGCAACTAAGATGGTGAAGGGTCTGGAAACCTTGCCCTATGAAGAACGCCTTAGGGAGCTGGGGATGTTTAGCCTGGAGAAGAGAAGGTTAAGAGGTGATATGATAGCCCTGTTTAAATATTTGAAGGGATGTCATATTGAGGAGGGAGCAAGCTTGTTTTCTGCTGCTGCAGAGACTAGAACGCGGAACAATGGATGCAAACTGCAGGAAAAGAGATTCCACCTCAACATTAGGAGGAACTTCCTGACAGTAAGGGCTGTTCGACAGTGGAACACACTCCCTCGGAGTGTAGTGGAGTCTCCTTCCTTAGGGGTCTTTAAGCAGAGGCTGGATGGCCATCTGTCAGGGATGCTTTGACTTGGAGTTCCTGCATGGCAGGGGGTTGGACTGGATGGCCCTTGTGGTCTCTTCCAACTCTATGATTCTATGATTCTATGATTCTATGATTCTATGAGGATCCCTTGTGATACCATGGAGTGGCAGTAGCGATGATGTTAAAAGGATGCGGTTACAAGGAGAGGCCCCTGGTGAAGCCATTAAGCATAAGATTGTAAGCATCAGCCAGAATTGCACAGAGATGCCATTCCATAAAAATACCAGTCTAGCAGAGGAGGAAAATCCACATACTTTTTCACGACAGTGCTCTCACCCTGAGATTCCTTTACCTGAGGACTGGAGGAGAGAGTTTAGACCCTGAGATAAGCCAATGCTATACTGATCACTCTCATTCAGTAAAGAGTATTGATACCTCTGAAACAGTTCAAGTTATTGTAAAAAATAAAGTGATATGTTGAAGTCGAAAAACAATATTCAGTGATAGGGAACTGTTATTACTGATTTCTCCTTTTTAGTTTGATTAATCAAGTAAACCAATAGGAAGTCATAACATATAGACAAATATTATTTTTGTTTTGTTTTGTTACTGTTTGCTGCTGTTTATAAACAATGGATTAACAAAACGGAATGGAATAATGCTTTTTGAAAATATTCTTTTTGGACTTAATAAATCTCAATTAAAAATAAAATAAAGAGCATTGATAACCCTTCCTGGTCTTGGAAGAATTAATTGGTGGAGATAGTTCATCCTCATGACAGATGGTGGCTCCTGCAAAGACATATCCTTCTTGGAAGACTGATCTTAATTGGGAAAACCATCTAGATCACTTTCACCTTCTTCTTCTTCTTCTTCTTCTTCTTCTTCTTCTTCTTCTTCTTCTTCTTCTCCTCCTCCTTCTCCTTCTCCTTCTCCTTCTCCTTCTCTTTCTTCTTTTGTAGGCCTCAGAAATACACCAACGAGGTCTAGTTGTTCTACGGCAGGTTTATAAGTAGTGCCCTTTATAGAACCTTTCCACCAAGCTACCATTTTAAGTTAAGTTCCTTAAACCGATGTAAGAAAACCATGATGTGCAATGAATACCAAATGACTTGGAACAGTGCTTCTCAAAAGGATGGTTCATGGACCAATGCTATCCCCTGGAGAGTTTGCAGAGCCAGTGAGGCATCATTGTCTGAGAGCTGGATTAGGATGCCAGAAATCCATGTTCATCAAAACCCATGGAGTGACTCTGGGCAAATCACAGAAGAAAGCAATGGCCAATCTTTCCCTGAATATTCTTTGCCGAAAAAAATAAGACAGAGTCAATTGCAAGATGCATAACTGCAATGACAATGACCATATGGTGAGTGTCAAGGAAGCAAAGAAACAACTGAAATGTCATGGGTACAAATATGGTACTGGTCCCTGGCACACTGGAAGAAGAAATATTGCCACTTCCGCCTTCACAGGAATGTCTCATTGGAGCAAAGGAGAGGGCCTCCCCTTCCAAAACTCTGGAATGCCTTTCCTAGGGCTGCATCCGCACTGCGGAAATAATCTGGTTTGACACCACTTTAACTGCCCTGGCTCAACGGTGTCAAATTCTGGGAACTGTAGCTTTGTTGTGGCACCAGAGCTCCGGTGCTGCAACAAACTAGAGTTCTCTGAATTCCATCGGACTGAGCCATGGCAGTGTGGATGCAGCCCCAGAGAAGCAAAACTAGTTCCCATGATGGTGTCTTTCTGGCAACAAGTGGAGTGTTTTATTTCTTAATTTGTTTCAACTATTTTGGAGGACTGAATGCTTATAAGTAAAGGGCTACTAATGTGCCACAATGTCCATCTTTATTTTTTAAATTGTTTTAAATTCTACATTTAGTTTAGTTAAGGAGATGGAATTCTGGGAAGGTTTTAAAGCCTTATTGCCTTGGTCTCACTGCAGCTGTGCTGTCTTGAGAGCCAGAGAGGTAGAGGAGGGGTGGAAAAGAGGTCTCTTCCAGGCAGGCTGCTTCCACTTGGCGTCCAGTCTCATTGGAGCAAAGGAGAGGGCTTTCCCTTCCAAATCTCTGGAATGCCTTTCCTAGGGCTGCATCCACACTACGGAAATGCTTATGAGGAAAGGGCTACTAATGTGCCGCAATGTCCATCTTTATTTTTTAATTGTTTTAAATTCTACATTTAGTTTAATTTTGACTTCTGTATGCTTTCAGTGATGTCAATGTTTCTCTATGTCCATTTTAATTTTTTTTTGTAAGTCACACTGAAAATTTTGAATGCAAATAAATGATGATCATACAAATATGGTACTGGTCCCTGGCATAGTTGGGTAGGTACATAGCTGCCAGATACATAGCAATAACTTGGAAGTTGCAGTCCATAATCCTACCCAGAAACTTTCTTTCCAACTCCCAACTTCTTGGGGCCACTTACAGCTATCGAGTGGTGAGGAAAATCCATTTTTGTCCATACTCAGAGGCACTTACTCCTCCGTTGTTTACATTGTATACAGCCAAACTTCAGCAGTGGCTGCAGGACTGTAAACGAAAGAAGAAACCCTTGTAGAAATAGAGCTTTCAGTTTGGCATTCAGACTGTCTGCCTTATGAGTCACAGGCAATGATGTTTGCACTTTAATTTCCAAATAACTGGCAAAGGGATTCCCATATTTCAATGCCAGTGTATACTAATGATGGGTGGATTCTCCCGGATGACAGATGATAGCTCCTGAAGAAACACATACTGTATGGAATACTGATCTTTATTGGGAGTACCATCTAGATAACTTCCATCATCATCATCATCATCATCATCATCATCATCATCTCTTTCTTCTTTTGCAAATTTAAAAGTTTGTTAGTCCGTAAAACCAGTCTGTAGAGAGATCTTGTAGCACCTTTGAGAGCAATTGAAAGAAAGAAGTTGGCAGCATGAACTTTTAGACTTACGGTTACTTCTTCGGATGCATTTGGAGAAGCAGACTTAGGCCTATGAAAGCTCATGCTACCAAATATTTTTTTTCCGGGGGGGGGGGCATTGTAAAAGGTCACTATTACCATTTTCCCATCCATTATTCATTTAAAACAGTCTTTCTCTCCCTATAGCCATTGCTAGTTATTACAGGCAGAATCCAGCAGTCCTATGATTAAGTCCTTACCCTGAGTTAGATTATTATTTCTTTATCCAGTAAGGAGATTTTTTTTTACGATAATAGATTCTTAAATTCAGCTTATATAACTGCACCTTTGCACATTTAAGCAAACTGAATTGTTTGTACAACTTTAGTGAGTCCTAGGGACCTGCCCTAGGTTGCATGATGTGCCAAAGCGAGTTTCGCCAAATTCTCAAAACCAAAACCAGAAGTCAAATTTTCTTTCTGGTATATTTTTTGTTCAGGGTGGATAAAGAGCTTGAAATGTATTATAAAGATACTACTACTTCTACTACTACTAATAATAATAATGATATTTTCCTGCCTCTACCAGGTGGATCGAGATGGGATTACAACCCAAGATAAATATACATGCACAAAACACAGCAATAAAATACATCAACACTTAACAAATAAAAAAATTAAAGCGGTCACAATGCAATGGTGGGATAGAGATATTCCAATCCTAATCAAAGAGATGGAACAATATTTCTTATACAAGACTGGGTGGGTAAGTTCACTGGAAGAGATCCTTCTCAACTGTCCTCTTAAAAGCCTCCAAGGAGGTAATAAGATGGATCTCTTCCAGGAGACTGTTAAAGGTAATAACCAACACCTTATATTGTGCCTGGAAGTTAATCAGCAGCCAGTGAAGATCTTTTAGGATTGGAGTTACATGGTCAAACCTTGAAGAGCTGGTGACCAGTCTGGCTGCCATGTTTTGAACTAGCGGAAGCTTCCAAACATGGTACAAGAGTAGCCCCATGTAGAGCACATTACAGAAATCAAGATGAGAGGTTACCAGAGCATGTACCACTGCTCCAAGGTCCTTTCAGTCCAGTTGGCATATCAACTGAAGTTGGTCCCAAGCACTCCTGGCCATTGCATCTACTTGAGATGACAACTGTAGAGACGGAGCCAGGAGTACTCCTAAACTGCAGACTTGGTCCTTTAGGGGAGGTATGACCCCGTCCAGGATAGGTTGACAAATTTCCTGGGGTACCTATCACTAATACCTCTGTTTTCTCTGGATTTAACTTGAGTTTGTTTTCCCTCATCCAGCCCTATATCAGCTCAAGACAGGCATTCAGAAGTGAGATGCCATCCTTAGTCACTGCAACAGTTGGAGGCATAGAGAAACATATTTGGGTGTCATCATCATGGCCTAGAGATGTGAAATATTACAGCATCCACTCCAAAAAGTGGCAGACCAAGTCTTTGATGGGGACTCAGGGCCATCCCAAGGCCCCAAGGCCAGCCCTCCCCCCCCAGCACCAGGGCACGGGCCACGAAGGAGGAGCCGGGACACTGCTGGGCCTTCATAAGGCTCCAACACTCTTTCCTGCGGCAGCGGCGGCGCAGAGAACTGGAAGAGGCGGTAGAGGCAGCAACACCTGAGCCTCCCAAAGCCCTAAGGCCAGCCCTCCCACCACCAGCACCATGGCACGGGCCACGAAGAAGGAGCCACGACGCTGCTGGGCCTTCATAAGGCCCCAACGTTCTTTCCTGCGGTGGCGGCAGCGCGGAAGAGGTAGAGGCAACAACACCTGAGCCTCCAGGCCCCAAGGCCAGCCCAACAATGCATGGCAAGGACAGCCACAAAGAATATTATCAGAATTACTATCTCAGTGGCATGATATGTAGCCTCCTTTGGTCTTTGGTATAATGTGTAAAATGGGAGAAATGACTAGACAGGAAAGCAGGCAACACCTGTTTATTGTTAGTCGGATACTGTTTACCCATTTGAATGGTCTGCCCTCGAAGGCTAATGGAATCAATTGGTTTCCAGAAGGCCTTAGAGGATTTAATGGTTGGTAGCGCTGGTGATTCCATTGAAACCTTGGTGAACACTTGGTACACCGATCTTCCAAAGGCTCTCGACGCAATCGCCCCAAGCGTCCTCTCCAACCCCTCCTAAGCACAAACCGTGATTCACAGAGGAACTTAGGGAAATGAAGCGGGTTGGATGACTACTAGAACGCAAATGGCAGAAGACTCGGCTCCTTCTCCGACAGAACTCACCACAGGCAGCATCTTTGCGCCTATCGGGAGGCTTTGTGTGCAGCGTGGAGATTCTTCTGCTCCTCACACATTGCATCTGCAGAGTCTCACTCAGCAGAGCTGTTTAGGGTGATGGGGAAGCTGCCGCAGGTTCCACCTGTGCCAAATTCCCTACTTGACCCAATGACAGCTTGCTGCGATACGTTTAACACCCACATTGCAGATAAAATTTCTCGGATAAGGGCCAACTTGGATGCCAATGTTTTATCAGAGTCCAGAGATGAGGTGTCCAGTAACTCCATTGCTTCTACTTTACTGGACGAGTTTCAATCTGTAAGTACTGAGGATGTGGACAAGTTCCTTGGAAGTGTGAGGAAGACGACTTGCCCTCTCCATCCTGGCTTGTCCATCCGGGGGGGGGGGGCAGCATTGAGGGCATTCCTCCGGGATGCAATCAATGCGTCCCTCTGGGAGGGTTCTCTACCATCTTGTCTGAAGGAGGCGGCTGTCAGGCCCCTCCAGAAGAAACCCTCCCTCGACCCCCTGGACAGGAACAACTACAGACCAGTATCCCTGCTCCCATTTCTGAGCAAGGTGATTGAGAGAGCAGCACCATCCTGTGCCTGATGCTGTTTAACATCTATATGAAGCCGCTGGGTGAGATCATTCGGAGGCATGGAGCTCAGTGTCTTCAGTATGCTGATGACACTCAGATATACCTCTCCATGACAAGATCGTCGGCTCAAACTTCAGATGACTGTCTTAATGACTGTCTTGCAGCAGTAATGGATTGGATGAGGGAAAACAGGTTGAAGCTAAATCCAGACAAAATGGAGGTACTAACAGTTACAGAACCGAAGCCAGGTTTGGGAATACAACTTATGGTCCTAGATGGAGTCACACTCTCCTCGAAGGACTCTGTTCGTAGTCTGGAGGTACTCCTAGATTCGTTGCTTCACATGACTAGTCAGGTGAATGAGACAGTCAGGAATGCTGATACGCCAGCTGCGCCCTTTCCTGGACTCGAAGAACCCGGAATCTGTGGTACATGCTTTGGTAACTCCACGACTGGATTTCTGTAACATGCTCTACATGGGGCTACCCTTGTGCTTAACCCAGAAACTCCAACTAGTTGAAAACATGGCAGCCAGGATTATCATGGGAACATCAAGGAGAGAGCACATAACACCTGTGCTCAAGTCTCTCCACTGGCTGCAGATCAGTTTCCGGGCACAGTACAAGATGTTGGTTTTAACCTTTAAAGCCCTATATGGCTTGGGTCCATCTTATCTCAGGGACCATCTCTTCCCGTACGATCCCTCCCCCCTGCACATTCCAGTCCTCTGGGAGAAATCTGCTACAGCCTAAGAAAACCAGGTTGGTGCAGACCTCCCAGAGGACCTTCTCTGCTGCCGCTCCCAGGCTATGGAACAGCTTGCCAGATGGGATGCATCTTACAACATCTTTTGATTGCTTTAAAAAAGCCATAAAGAAGCATCTCTTCTGGCGGACCTTCCCAGAAACCCCGTAACTCCCAGCTTGTTGGTGTGTCATGCCCTACCCCCCAACCTCCAATATCTTGACCATGCAATGATTGTTGTTTTATATTGTTATTTCTTAATTGTGTTTGTTCTTGTTTTTATTCTTGATGGTAGTTTAATTTAATTTTAAGGAGCGGATGGGTGGGTCTGGGTCACGGAAACTGTTTTTACCTTGTGCTTTTTAATTATTGTAACCCGCTCCAATTGAGCAGGCTATAAATATATTATTATTATTATTATTATTATTATTATTATTATTTAGCTTTGGGGGCCCACTGGACTGGACTGCCATGTATCCATCTTTACTTTATTGCCTTTACAAATGGTCTTTGCATCCTAGTGGATGCAATCTTTTCCCATCCCTCTCTGAGCTTAACACAAACCCACTTCCAAATTACATGCAGAGGAAAGCGTCTCAAATATTCAGAAAGGCCCTCCTTTGTAGTCTATCGGCCGCTTGGATAATTCGTCCAGAGTGGCATTTTGTAATGACAGCAACTTTCCAACCAATCAATAGTTATTTAATTCCCAACAAGCTCTCGAGTCCATTAAATCTGATTACATTCACCCATTTCTGTTGGGTGCAGTTATTTTTCCTACGCCGGCACTTAATCTATAACAGGAACTTATGAGAACTTTCAGAACCAATTCCAGCATCCATCAGCATATAGCAAAAAAGATGCAATTTGCTTGTAATTATTTATCGGCCAAGGTGGCAGAGGGTCTGACTTCATTCAGGCACTAAACCATCCTTCCTTCCAACGTCTGACGGATATGAAGCCTTGCTCAATGCAACCATTTCTGCTTTTATTCCAACCCACTTCCAAACACACAAACACTGTTTAAAGGAAGAATTGGCTTCCTCATATCCAAACATGTGTGCATTTGTTTTCCACAGTTGATAATGGCCAGACTGATACTGTATGCTTCTAAATAGAAGAGTAAGGAACGTCCCAATTGTAAAGAGTGGTTGTTGAAATTACTAGACTATATAGGAAATAGGCAATCTCACCTGCTGACCAAATGGGAAATGATGGAGAAAATGTAGAAGAGATCAGGAGCCTTTTTGTTAAATTTTTTACAAAAAGTATTGGGAGAAAATTTAATTGCTGGAGTATTATGAATTGTCATATAATGAGACAAGGACAGTCACATGTGTATTGTGCATATATATGTGGGTAAATTATATATGTGTGTGTGTATGTGAAGTATACATACATACATATATGAAGTATTATATGATTAGAGATAGATAGATAGATAGATAGATAGATAGACAGATGAATTATAGGTGAATTATTATATGATTAGTTTTTCCTAGATAGATAGATAGATAGATAGATAGATGAAGTATTATATGATTTTTATATGTGTGCGTGTGTGCGTGTGTGTGAATTACACACACACACACACACACACACACAGGTGAATTATTATATGATTTGTTTTTCCTATATATATTATAAAGATATACTATGGAGAGTAATAGAAAAAGTGAGAAGGTGAATTTATCATTGTAAAATGGAATAACTGAATTAAATTCAATATAATGGAATAGGGTTTAAAAGGAAGTTCAGGAAGTCAGTTTTTCTTTGTTTGTTTGTTTCTGTATGACCCAGTCTTTTATATAGGTCTCCCCCCCCCCTTTTTTTTGTCTGTTTTGTTGTTGACATTATTGTAACTTTGTCTTTATTTTTTGGACTATGTGTTGATGTGTTTTTAATGAATAAATGTATTTTGGGAGGGGGGCAGGAGGAAGAAAAAGATAATGTCCAGACTGGAGAGAATCAATAGGTCCCAACGTCATGGAACATAAATATATTAGCTTCATGTTGAATGAGTCCTTAAGCTTATCAGCATCCATCGGAATTCCAACTGTTATGCTTAATGGTCCTGTACGTTGGCTGTAACTCTCCCGATTTAGACTTTAGAAGGCTTCACCGCCACTTCATCACCAAAACGGCTACTACGAGATGGAGATGTTTGGCAGGTAATGCCTTGTTCTTTCTTTTTGCTGACATGTAATGCAATGAGCTACTTCAACTACATATCTCCATATCATCATATACACAATTCTTTCAGACTGTTTATCAAAAGGAACAATGCATCTTGTTGACTAGCGGTCCAATCCTGCCAGGAATTGATTGAAAACATTTATGACATCGTCGTCGTTGTCGTTGTCATCACCATCGTCTAGCTTTATTTATAAAGTGCTGTAAATTTATACAGTGCTGTACATACAATTAAAATATATAAAATAACCCTGCCAATGACATGCAATGGTTTACCAAATAAATAATCCAAGACTCTGAAGATTGGGGTTTTATGCTTGAGCATAAAAACCCACTGGCTGATCCTGGACAAGTCACACTCTCTCAGCCTCAGCCTCAGGCAATGGAAAACTCCAGGTATACCCCGATGTCCATTGAAACATGAAAGTCCTGGATGACTATAGTTAAGTGTCTATCCCTTAGCCTACCACAAAGGGCTTTTGTAAAGATACTGTTGGAGCATTGGACTAGGACTCTCGAGACCAGGGTTCGAAACCCAGCTCAGCCATGGAAACCCACACACTCTCAGCCTCAGCCTCTGTCACACACTCTCAGCCTTAGGGGAAAGCCATGGCAAAGCCCCTCTGAATAAACTTGCCAGGAAAACCATGATAGGTTTGTCTTAGGGTCACCATAAGTTGGAAATGACTTGAAGGCATAATGCAAAAAAGATACTACAAGGAAAAAAAGAGTAATGCATAGTGCTTTGAAGAAAGGATGTATCTTGTTTATCTTGTTAATCGATGATGATGATGATGATGATGATGATAGTGGTGGTGATGATGACGATGATGATGATGACGATGAAAACCTGTCCTCACTTTCCTGATTGAAAGGCCAACTGATTATAACAAAACTTCTATTTGGAGAAAAATGTTAATAGAAATGCACTGAAAATAAGCAAAACCGGGTATAAAATCCACCACTGTGTTTATATACAATACAAATATTGTATGGCTTTTTTTCATTATTAATATTATCATTTTTTATTTCATTTCTTTTCATTTGTAGCAAAAGCAATGGCTCATTGTATGAGTTATTTTGGATTTTGTTGCTGTTATGACAGAATTGTTAAATTATTAAGGGATCATGCAGAATTGTTTGAAGATTATATATGTGTGTGTGTGTGTATGGAATTTTTGCTTAGAAGATCTGGAATGAATATTCATCTCAGCAAGGATGAAAAGCAGATCAATTATTTTCTTAGCATATGGGGGATTTTTCCCCCTTTTTTTCTAAAATAGTACAGACATTTTTATCATGTCAGAAAGGATAAGAAACTAAGACTCTGTTTAAAGGAAATTGATTTAATTGTTGGTATTTTGGAAGAGTGAAGACTCAGACAACATTGAGTCATGCAGACTGTGAAAACTACTGTGACTTACTATAATTATGCAATGATGATTTGATCTCTGAGTTAATTATCGTATACTTTTAAACATTTCAGATTCATAGTGTCTGCGACGCATTTAAAAAGAAAAAGGGGGAAAAAACAAAAGAAAGAAAATTGAATATTATGTCATAATAAAGGACCAATATGGAAAGCGAAACAATAAATGCCTCAGACAAATGGATGCACTTTTAAGGATTCATATCTGCCATTCCAGGGCAGTCAAACAGATGGTAAGTTACTTTGTCGAACATCGCGGTAAATTACTTTGTCTGGCCAATTGTCGTGGGGATGCCAAGTCCCTTAAAAAGCTGGTACAGATCGCAAATGCACTGCCCTGTGGTCAATCTCGCAGAGTGAAGGCATGAATGTTAAACAGCACTTGGATCAATACAAGCAAATATAGTTCAACTATACCATTTATTCAGCCATGAGAGATGTCAATAGACAGATTCGAGTGATCCATCTTTTTGATTTCCTACTGTCTTCTTGCTGACTGCATAAGTGGGTTTTCCTCCTTCCTTTCGTTTTCGTCATCTTTTTTTTCTTCATGTATTAGAATGTCCTTGCCTTCTCAACCGTAAAAATTCCAATTATGACTCTCTAAGTGCACTAAAGTTAAGTTGCTTATTTGGAAGCAACCTTGCTTTTCCATGACCAAGTATGGCAAGGCTGGAAGTGTTCTATAGGTTTGTACCAAAAATACAAGGCAACACCATTTTTAAAATAATAATAACGATAATAATAATAATAATTATCATCCTGTTATCATTAGCACTCAACCTAAAGATCTTGATTACGCAAAATTCACCAACAAATTGCCTTGAAATAAAATGAAAATTAGGACCTCAAAAGGAAGAAAGGAAGGAAGGAAGGATCTTCTTGGCTGCATTTGCACTGGAGAAATAATCCAGTTTGATACCACTTTAACTGTCATGGGGTTGTAGTTTTGTGTGATATTTAACCTTCTCTGTCTGAGAAGGCACAAAAAGCTACTATCCCAGGGATTCTATAGGATGGAGTCATGGAAGTTAAAGTGGTGTCAAACTGGATTATTTCTGCAGTGTGCATGCAGCCTCGCTGGCACTTGGCTATGGAAATTAATACTATGTGAATGCCAACACACTGCAACCCTGAATTCATTTACCCACAGCTTGGAAGAAATGCATGACAAACAATTCATTTCTTGATTTTTCCTCCCCAACAGTGAAGATTGCAATTCATTGCAATTAATGAATTCAATATAATTTATTATAAGTAAGTTCCTTTGTAATTTTCAGTTGTTGGGGTGTAGCTACTGCAATTTGACAATACTTAAAGTGCTATAGCCGATGGAACCCAGGGATTTGTAGTTACACAGCTCTTTAGCCTTCTCTGCCAAAGAGTGCTGGTGCCATACAAAATGACAAGTCCCAGGATTGTGTAGCATGGAGCCATGGCAGTTAAAGTTAGCAGCGCTAACATTTGACCATTTGAGGAATTATGAAATGTAGTAATTGACTTTTGTTTTGTAACTGAAATTGAATTATTATGTACTTATCTTGTATTGTTTTGCTGACGTTGTATTGTATTTTATATGTTGTGAACTGCCCTGATCATTGGAAGGGCGGTATATAAATAAAAGATATTATTATTATTATTATTATTATTATTATTATTATTATTTCCAACCGCATTATTTCTATAGTGTAGATGAACCCATAGATGACATGATTTTGACATCAGGTCATCTCTCCATTTCCCATGCTTGATCTGTGTAATAACGCCATGCCTGACGAAGACCTTGCAAGCTTGCAGAGATCATTGTGCTTTTTTTGTTCTTGTTATTTTGTCTTAATAAATGTATCGTCCCAGTGGCTGAGATGGTAATAAAGGCATTGTTCCCAGTGGCCCAGTGGCATTCTGTCGGATGCATGCAGCCATGACTGATAAAGTGATGTTCAGCTGCATTATTTCTACAGTGTAGATGCACCCTATGAAATAAGAGAAAATCTACAGCTCCCCTGGATACCAGTATCACTCCACAGCCCTGGAATTGCCCTTATATTCCCCTGTTATTTGGATCTCCATTCCCATTCAGGGGTGGCTATCTGCATATGGACTCTACTGAGCCTCCCAGTGTGTCTGTTACTGTGATGGGTCGTTTGCCTATGAGGTCAGACCAAGTCATAAATTTATATTTATATGTATATATAGCAATGATAATATGGCTGGGCACCTCATTCTCACTTCAGAGGGAGTTATTTGCAAGAGCAGCAGATGCACCAGGAGGTTCAGTGGGTCACACTGGGGCTGAAAGTGCCAGACATCATCTGGACTGGTCACACCAGAACCAGAGGTTGGGCCATTCATTGTCTGAATAGAACCACATCAAAATAGGGATGACATGGTCCTTTTGCAAACAAAGACCCTGTTAAGTGCAGACATGCTTGAAGCACCTCTATATTGGGCACCATCCCTTCCACAGTCAGCATGATTCTCATTGAAAGATAGGTTCTGTATGTTGCAGGGTGTGAACATGGGTGTTGCTTTCCACATGGGTTCGATTCCCATCTTGGCCATGAAATCCACATCATTCTCAGGCCTTTTGCACAGCGCATCATGCAGCAATAAAGGGATACTGTTGCAATCCAACACATCGGGAGCCCATTGAGTTGGGGAAGGCTGTCCTATTTTATGGCTTGCTCTTTTCCCCCCTCAAGACCCAAATAGATTCTCCTTTGTGATAAAAGCCAGGGAAAACAGGCTGCATTCCAAAGAACGAGATTCAAATGGAAAGAAGAAAAAGATTGCTTCCAGCAGCAAAGATGATTAATGGAATGAATTAAATATGTCTCTCTTCTTCCTCCCCACCTCTGGCAGAGAATTATTTTACATGTCTAAAGCATCTCTACAGGTTAAAATATCATTTTACATAGACTCCAGAAAGAGGACGATTCACACCACTGGCTCTAGTTACTTGTGCTCCCCGCATAATTGCATTCCTGGATAACTAATTGCAGCCAAGATTTAGTGTGATGTTCTGTTATTTCATGTCAAATCTGAGCATCTTGAAAGGTTTTCTACAATTGATTGTTACATTTCCCAGAAGCCTGGCTGTCTAATTTAGAAACTGCGCACAGCAGCGGGACATTGAACTCCGCACCTAATGGCTTTAATTACTTCTTACTGGCCATTGCTTCTTCTCAGCCAACTATTCCTGATACGCTGCTAATATTTGTATCTCACCCAATGAAAAAAAGTGAGATCCCAAGATGTAGAAGATGTTGGCGTGCAATTTTTGCAGGCATAAGTCCCCCCCCCCAATGATATGTATATGCTCTAAAATTTGCACACATTGCTTTCCATCAGCTCTGCTGACCTTCTTGCTATAATAGTGCATCTCCATTGCGTGGCCATGGGTCAACCCTATTGCCATCCAGTTATCCATGTAGACTTGAGTAAGAAGAAGAGGTCATCATTCCACTTCTCCAGACAAAGGAAGAAGTTGCTATTTATTTTCTAGGCATCCTTTTTGAAAGGATGGTGGTTCAGCAATTCTGACTCTTATCATCAGGACTTGAGCCATATCGAGTCACATTGAGTAGGCAGTTCTCCAGCCGCACACGGGACTAAACACTCAAGGACTGATGGATATTTGTCATATGCTGGTTGCACGAATTTAGCTAATGGCAGGAGAAGAGGGGAAACAACAACACTATACAAATACATACAGTTGTTGAAATGGTCTCTATAGGGATGAGAAACTTCATATGTGGTCCTTAGTGTGCTGTTGTTTTCACAGACACAACTTGTGCTTATTGAGACGGCAAATCCTATTTTTAGCCTACTCTCCTGATATTCAAATAATAGAGGACTGGCAAGATAGCATTTCTACACAACTGTCACACTTTGGGTTAATTAATGAGCCAACTGGGACTAGCAATTATTTTATTTTATTTATTTTTAAAGGAAACTGTTTCCAGACACTATCTATAACTGCTTGGAATTCTTGCTGAAAGAGGTTCCAAGGCATGGTTCCTTTTGGGGTTCAGATAAATACTGAACAATGTTGAGAGAATGTGGGGTACAAAGTACTCATATATGCCCTATGAAGGCAACTAGCACAATGCTGAAGACAGAAAAATAATAATAAAAAATAAATAAATTCCTACCCCTGGATTGGTATGCTGAGATTTGAAAGCTGCCCACCCCTACCCAGTCCACGTTGTAGAGCTTATGTTTTCAAAAACCATGCTCTGGAAAATTTTTATCCGAACAAACCAAAGGCAAAAGTACCTTGGGGAGGGATATATTCTCCCTTTTGGTAGCCTGAACCTAAGGTATTGCCAAAATATGGATTTTGGCATTTGCCTGATGGATGACACATGTATTCATATAGACCAAGGGCTATATGGTGGCTATCCATTATCAGGTGGCTATCCATGATCATTTTTATACTACACAATGATAGTCCTATCCTTCCACTTTAGCTGCTATGGGTCCTTCCAATGGAATCCAAGGGACTGGAGTTTGGTGACATACTAGAGCTCTCAGAGAATTTAAAATCCCTCTCCCTTAACTAAAAATCACAGGATTTGATAGGATGACAGCATGACGCTTAAAGTGGACTCATAGACCTCCAAGGGCTATCCAACCCAACCCCCTGCCATGCAGGAAGATACATCCAAAGCACTGTTTATCAGTCACAGTCTCCTATGTTAGAGTTATCTCTGCTTTGCATTCTCATTTGCAATTGTGGCACTATAGTCATGGCTGCCGACGGTCCTGAAACCCACCTTAAAAGCCAGTCAGCTATTTGGTGTGATGGAGGTCTGTTCCTCTGCCAAACGGATTGCTGCAAATGGATGTGGCCAGTCCCACCACCCACTTTGGAGACATGCTTTGGGAGACCTCTTTGGGGATGTGTCATTATGTTGCCTCACCAGACTTGTCACAACTCTTCATTGCCATATTGCTTTCCAACAGAAGAGGGCTGGTCATATCATCCTGTTCAGCGGAGCACAGACCTTCTATGCTTAGGACAACTGACTGCCTTTTAAGGTGGGTTTCAGGGGTCAGACGATGAGTTACAGCAGTGGTTCCCAAACTTTGGTCTTCCAGATGTTTTGGACTTCAGCTCCCAGAATCCCTGACTGTTGGCCAAGCTGGCCAAGGCTTCTGGGAGCTGAAATTCAAAACCCCTGGAGGACTGAGGTTTGGGGATCACTGAATTAAAACACAGATGTAACAGTGGCCCGAAACAGACGGGCATGAAGAGGCGCCGTTGTGGTGCCATTAGGGTTCTGGAGCACGCATCATTTACACGCTCCCGAACCCTAACATGTAATAATGCTGGCGCCATTATGTAACACCATTTATATGGTGTAGGTAATGGTGCCGCCTCAACTGCGCAGTTTCCGGATGCAGCTGCGCAGTTGCGGCGGTGCAAAGGTATGTAATGGCACCTTTTTTCCGTGTTGCGCTGCAACTGTGCAACAAAAAAGGAGTACAATTTACCCGCTTCTTTTTTGTGGTGCAACAGCATCTAGCTGCTGCGGCGAAGTTGCACCACAAAAAAAGGTGGCGCCAGACCACCGATTTTGGGCGGTGTGTACTGCCCCAGTGTGACTATATATTTTTGATCCAGAATCTTGGCTATAGTGATATCATTGTGTGGCATGAAAGAGATCTCTATGTTGGACTGTAGCTCCCAGCACTCCTCACCATTGGCTATAGGGCTGCTGGGAGTTGCAGTTCAACAGCATCAGTAGGGCTTCACGTTTCCTAAACCAATAGTAGACCTCAATTTGGTTCCTCTTTAGTTCTTCTTCCCTCAATACCTAGGGTGCATCTACACTGTACAAATAATACAGCTTGGCACACTTCACTTGTAGCTCAATGCTGTGGGATTCTGGGATTTGTAGTTTTAGATGGTCTTTAGACTTCTCTGCCAAAGAGGGCTGGCACCTCACAAAATGAGAAATCCCAAGATTGTGGAGAATGGAGCCATGGCAATTAAAGTGGTGTCAATCCGTATTATTTCTAAAGTGCAGATGCATCCCCAGAAGGACTTCTAGAAATGGGATATTGTTCAATATGGAAGGCTAATCGGGAAGTAACAATCTCAAAGCATCCAGGCAGGTGAATGCACAAATACATACAAACACAAACACAAAACCTGCACTGCTGAAACATGCCTAGTTTAGGTTGCATGGCCAGAAAATGTGATGCCATGGGAGGACAGCTGAACAACACAGCGTTATTTATTTTAGACTCGCAGATACGTTTTCTCCCCCCACCCCCTTCAAAATACCAAAACCAAATATTTGCTTGGCCGCCCGACAGGATATGTTCAAATCCGAGGGCATTAATTGCATAATTCGCCTTTACAAAAGAACATAATAGAGGATCAGCTTGTATCTGTGTTTCCCTGTTTGAGGAATAGATTGGTTAATAACCCATCAAAGCCCTGCAAACCAGGGGGGAAAACAACAGAGCAGATGTTTGATGGCTGTTTGGAACCTCATAGACATAATGAAACACAATGAGGCCATTGCCCACCCAAATAATGGAGGTCAAATATAGTGTGCGGGCGAAGGAAAGGTACCATCGCAACACAAAACCCGATTGACTGGACACCTGCCTAGTGCAACGATGAAAAGAGGAACGATCAGTTCTTTATTTGAATTCAGACATCATTCTCAGGCATGAATGGGAATGACTGGCAAGGAGGGAGTGTAGTGACCACAACCTTTTAAGTCATAGCAGAGTCATAGCAGACATTGCAGTTGATTGCCATGGGGACGATTTTATCTAATCTATGAAGTTGTTTTTAATGTTGTTTTAGTTAATTATCTGGGATTTTACTATGTCCTTTGTACGATTTTATCTAATCTATGAAGTTGTTTTTAATGTTGTTTTAGTTAACTGTCTGGGATTTTACTATGTCCTTTGTACGATTTTATCTAATCTATGAAGTTGTTTTTAATGTTTTTTTTTTGTTTTAATTATCTGGAATTTTATTATGTCCCTTGTACAATATTCGGATGTTAATGACTTGACAGAGCATTTTATAATATGAAATTTTGCTACTGGTTTTAAATATTCATCATGCGAATGGCCTTTGGCTTAAGCATTAATAAAATTGATTGATTGATTGATGATTGACCACACCCAAAGCAAATATATATGCTTCACACAACCATCTATCTATTCACTGTTGCACAACGGCACATTGGCTCGCCCCATAAAAAAACACATGGCTATCAAATTTCTGAGCTGTATAGAAATATCTGGACAATTCCCCCCCCCCCCTTTTCCCCGCAGTTTAAACCAGTGAGCATGAACATGAGCCGCACAGCATAATAAAGGCTTTTGAAATACTACATGATTTCCTTGTTATTGCTATTTTCCTTGTAAAAGAGCATAAGCGCTCTGAAATGAAAGTCGGGTTCTGTAAAAGTGTCTCTTTTGTTTTCATACCTAAATGTTGAACTGGATCCAGACTCATTACTCTACAATAAAACAAGCTGGATCCAACCCAATGGGAACCGGCCTGCTCTGGGTTTTAAAGGGCTTTAAAATAACTATCTGAAGTGGAAAACCCAATTCTCTAAAAAGGATTTACAGTTTTCAAGTTTGGATTAAAACCCAGAGTGGACTCGTCCCTCCCATTGACATTGGGCTCCTTCGAGAAAATTAGCAACAGCTCGCATTCCTAGTTATAAAGCCTATGGGTGTGTTGCATAGGTGCAGAATGTTTAATGTTTCGATTAAAACCCAGAGTGGATTTGTCACCCCATTGACATGGGTTCCTTCCAAGAAACTTAGCAATGACTCGCATCCTTAGCTATAAAGCCTATGAGTGCATTGAATAGCAAAACCAAACTCTGCAATGAGGTCAATAACATCCTGGTGAAAAGTGAGCAATCCATCATCAGGAGAGATGCCCAAATAGCATTCGAAACTATCTCTTGGAAAGCCAACTCTAGCTCAGAATATTAGTATGCCAATATGGCATTCTAATTCTCCATCCTGATAGTTACATCTCAGGATGTCACCGCCACCACCATAACAGTATCCATGTTGAACAATTACCAAAGTGCTACAGATCAAGGTGCTGGAAAATAGCATCTGCAGGACTCTCCTGGTTGCAAGCTACATTGAGCCAAGAAATTGCAACAGGACTCTAAAGGGCATCTCAATTTGCCCATTCTCAACGTGCATCACAACTGAATTACTGCTACATATATTGGGGCTTTCTAGATTGGCAGGAAAGTGTGACATGAAGTTGCCTTTTCCTTAATGCTTAGCAGCTGCACCACAGCCTTTAGATGGAGCTGCGCTGTTCCGCAGTTTTTAAAAAAGAAGCTGGGAAAACCAGCACCTTTTTAAAGGCGTTTCTTCTCCCCTAAAACACAAAAAAAGCGTTTTCATGGCACACTTTCCCTTTTTCTCATCTAAAGGCTAGACTTTCATGCAGCCATGAACACACTTCTTTTTGCCAATCTAGATCAGTTTCCCATTGCTGTAGGTCCTTGGAAACCCTTCCATCGGGGCATTTCCAGGCTGAAATGGTAGGGTTTGGGACCCATGATCAATTGTTAATAAGCACAAATACCATATCTATCTTTGATCAGGGCCTATGACAGTTTGAAAAGAAAGTAAATTATTTCATCAACCCATATTGACTCTCCAAACATCCTGTAATATTTGAAGATCTTCTAAGTCAAAAAAGGTTTTAGGAAGTTTCCCTTGTCCTATATATGTTTTGTTTTCTACTTTTCTGTCCGCCTTCAGGTCTATCACCCCATTCCAATCTCCCATTATTGTGGTTCTTTCGTTAGCATAATCTATCAATTGCTCTCTTAATTTTTTAAAAAAAGACCTTTATTTTCTAAAGAAGCATCCACCCCACCACTAAAAAAAAGCAAACAATGACAAGAACCTAGAATTTTGTGCAGGAAATCATATCTTTGCTACTGAGGCTGCAGATGGTAGGGTCAAAGCATTTGATACCTCTGATGGTAAGGTCAAAATGTTTCCAGGGGCATTGAGAATGGCTTTAACAAGGTATCTTGATGTGTTAAGATACCCAAGGGCAAGAACCGTCAGGGATATAGACTACAGCTCCCATCATCCCCAAACATGACCACTATAGTTTTTTGTGGAGCTTTCGGGCTATGTGGCCATGTTCTAGAAGAGTTCCTGTTGACCACTGTTCAGGGATGAGGAAACTCATGGTCCAAAAATCTGCCTAAAGACAATAGAATAGACTGGCAAGGCTGCTCTAGAAGCAGTGGTTCTCAACCTTCCTAATGCTGCAACCCTTTAATACAGTTCCTCATGTTGCGGTAACCCCCAACCATAAAATTATTTTTGTCTCGATTCCTAAGACAATTGGAAATATGTGTTTTCTGATGGTTTTAGGTGACTCCTTGTGAAAGGGTCATTCAATCCCCAAAGGGGTCGCGACCCACAGATTTGAGAACTGTTGTTCTAGAGGAAGCCATCATGAATGAGACCAAGAATATCATCTCCAAACCTATGAGAGTGAATTCATTGGGATGGTGAATCTACTTTGGGTTTTAGCCTGACTTTAAAGGAGTTAAAGGTGGGAAACATTCAAAGAGGTTCAATGCCTCTTTAAAGTTTGGATTAAAAAACAGAGCAAATTTATCCCAACTCAGCCTCAACCCCAGCATGGAAGCCACTATCTGTCAGTGGCAGTATCATCTGTAACCTTGGTAATATGCCCATCGATCATCAGATGTATCAGCTGTGTGCAGTCTTGCTCAGGATAATAGAATTAATCCCTGGGACTTTAAGCAGAGGCTGGATGGCCATTTATGAGGGATGCTTTGATTTGGAGGTCCTGCATGGCAGGGGGTTGGACTGGATGGCCCTTGTGGTCTCTCCCAACTCTGTGATTCTATGATTCTATGACATTAATAAAAGAAGAGAGAGTTGCCTTCTTTGTGTGTGTGTGTACATGTTGTGTGTGTGTGTGTCTTGGGTTTCTTTTTCTTGCAAATAAAAAGGCATTACCCTAATTTCAACATGTGCATTATGCTCAAACCGGGTGCCCCAGTGTGCATGATGGCATTTTTATTTTAGCTAAAAGACACAATTACTTTGTTTACTGCAAAAATGTGCAATACCTTCAGTACATTTTTCCCTGGCTTGCACATTAAGGCAAAGGGAGCCGGTGCCTTAATACGATGTGCATCTCTTTATGCTAATAAAAAAAAATGAAATAAAATAAGAAAAGCAAACCCATCCCCACCCCCACCCCCCAAACACACCCCATTTCCATTGACAATACCATAAAGCAGAAATACCAAATGGAAAACTAATGGAAGCATCACACCAGTGCGAAGAAAGCCAATCAACCTTAAAACAGCTGAGATAGATCTCATCCAGCAGTTCATTCATTCTTTATAGAAATGCAATGAAACTATTCCTAGGTGAATCAGAGTTATAAAAAAGAAAAGCAACGTGGGTGGGGGGGGGGGAGAGTGAGCAAAATAATACTCTGTCTCTTTGAAAGGTTGTAAAGCACTGAATTCCTTTGATTTATGGAGGTAGCAAACCAATGCATTAAGCAAAACAGCTCACCCAGTCGAGGGGCTCTTAGCTGCTTCCCTGCCCCACAACTCCCCCTGAGTTTTCTTTATTAACCTGAAACAGGCCCTACCAGTGAGTGGCAAGCCAGGGCACTGGGGGTATAAATCTTTAAAATGATGCTGTAGAATGGCAAAATATTCTTCTCCAAGCATGGAGACCTTTCCACACAACAGGGGCTTTGGGCCTGGAATTGCCTGCTATGCAGGGTAGTCCATCATTCGCAGAAAGCTGACACAATTCAGCAGATTTCTCCTTTTCTTTCCATCCTCCCATCCCCATGTCCACCTACACCAACAGTAAGGCAAGAGTCTTTCAAATCCAGAAAGCATGTGTATATGTATACTTTGTAGACAGCACAGGGATGCTGTTCACACCCCCGACTCTTTCTGTCTCATGCCAAGGATCACTGCTTCTTTCATCCCCTGCCCTCCCCCTCTATGTTGCTGAAGGCTTTGCTCTCCTCTTGTGGGATGCAGTTCATTTGTTCTGCTGAAATAGCCTGTCCAACCCTGGCTTTTGGAGCTGGGGTGGGTGAGTAAAGTGCTCAGAAGAGTTTCAGAGGAAAGGAGGAAGAAAGAGGGGAGGGAGGGAGGGAAGAAGGCAAGTGGGAGAGATTGAGAGAGAAAAGGAAGGAAGGAAGGAAGGAAGGAAGGGGAGAGGGAGAAAGAATAAGAGAAAGGAAGGAAGGAAGGAAGGAAGGAAGGAAGGAGAGAAAGAATAAGAGAGAAAAGGAAGAAACAAAGAAACGAAGGAAGAAGGGACAGAGAGAAAGTGAAAGAGAATAAGAGAGAAAGGGGAGGAAGGAAGGAAGGAAGGAAGGAAGGAAGGAAGGAGGGAGATAGAGGGAAGGAAGGAAAGAAGGAAGGAAGGAAGGAGAAGGAGAAAGAATAAGAGAGAAAAAGAAGAAGGGAAGGAAGGAAGGAAGGAAGGAAGGAAGGAAGGAAGGAGAAATAGATATTCTTTTAATGCAAAGATCCTACATTGTTGTTGTTGTTAACTGCCTTTGAGTCAGCCCCATCTTATGAACACTCCGTGGATGAGGAATCTCCAAGCCTCCCTATCCTCCACTGTTCTGCTTAAGCCTTGTAAATTTAGGCCCGTATCCTCCCTGACTGAGTCTATCCATCTGAAATGTGATTTTCCTCTCTTTCTACTAACCCCCATGGTAACATTGTGATTGCCAAGAGTAAACCTGCACTCATGTAGTTGTGCTCTATGGTTGCGCTATGCCATCCTTCTACTGAATCCTGACATTGTACAACTGACTGTGCATCTGCCAATGGGCCAGCATATCCAATGTGCAAAGTGTTAGCATACCCTAACCCCCCCCCCTTGCTGGATATGGGCTTTCATATTTAATATCTATCATCAGGAATGTTTTGAGAGCCACGATGACCTACAGAACATTTGGAAGCTACATATATAAGGAGCCACACTGACCAAAGGCCATGTAGGATCTAGATAAGACTAAAATAAACTCTAAATAGGTGTGCTGATCACAGGTTTGTTGAAGGACCTTCTTTTGTGGGGCTTCAGTGGGGACGATACGTATGACACGAGAGAGGGTCTTTTCTCCATAACCCAAGTTATGGAAGATCCGCCACTCAGAGGCTTCACTGGAGCCAATGTTGGTGTGATTCTACCCCAAAGTCAAAACCAAGTTTGTTTGTTTTTTTAATTAAAATCTTCACAGCATCATTGGTTTTATCCAATTTGCACGTATCTTATGTTTGGCATTATTTTAAATTCTCTGAAGATGCCAGCCACAGATGCAGGCAAAATATCAGGAACAAACTCTTCTAGGACATGGCCACATAGCCTGAAAACCCCACAAAAACTATGGATGCCAACTATGAAAGCCTTCATTATTTTAAATTGTTTGAACATGCTTTCACTGGTCTGGTTTTAAGCAACAAATAATTCAATATATGTTTAGTCCTTTAAAAAATTGCTATTTTTTATTTAATGTCTTAACTTAAAAGGAGCCCTGGTGGCACAGTGGTTAAATGTCAGTAATGAAGCCACAACATTGTGAGTTCGATCTTGAGGGGCTCCAGGGTTGACTCAGTCTTCTATCATTTTTGGAGGTCAGTGAAATGAGTATCCAGCTTGTTTGGGGCAATTGGCTTACATGTTGGAAACCACTTAGAGGCTGCTTACCGTATATACTCAACTATAAATTGACCTCATGTATAAGTCGAGGGCAGGTTTGGGAGCCAAAATTATGGATTTTGATATGACCCATGGATAGGTCGAGGGTAAAACCTAGTGGGATGTAATGAAGGATGTAAAGGATCAAGCAAAGGAAAACAATGCCAAAGAACCTACAAAATTCCAGCAGGCATGACTGTTTGTACTCATTCTAAAAGCTAGATGGATGAGAGAGCAGAAGGGGGTATATTAAACTCTTGCTTTTCACAAGGGCATGGTTATATATACAGTACTTACATTGACCCATGGATAAGTCAACTCAGGTTTTTTGGGTCAATTTTTTAATCTAAATTTCTAGACTTATACATGAATATATACAGTAGCGGTATAGAAATGTAAACACTATTGCTAAATGCTATTGCTTAACTGGTTTTATCACACATTGCCCTGAGATATGTGCGGTTGGAATATTTAAATAAATAAAAAATGGGTGGTGATTCACTGGGAACAAAATACCAGAAAATCATAATAACTGGGGCAGACATACTGAATATCATTGACTGTGCAACCTCCTTATCCTCCATCTTGAGCTTTGCTAAGGGCACTATTCTGTCTGCCAGATGCTTCACTCATTTATTCAGCAGTTGCCTTTTCTGGACTGGCTCTTTATAAATGTAGGAAAGAATATTTAATCATGGCACAAGGTGGGAGTTTGGTCTAAGGCCATCATTTTGTGTGGGAGGGGAAACACCTGACTTGCAAAATCTGAAGCACTCCAAAGCAGTTAATAGCACCATAGAATCACAACATTGGAAAGTAAAAAGAGCCATCTGGGCTCACCATCTGAAATGCAGGAACAGATAACTAAAGCACACCTGAAAGACATCCATCAAGCCTCTTTTTACAAATTTCTGGGGTAGTCTACCCTACCCTCAAACATTTTTACAGTCAGAATGTTTTTACTAATGTTTAGATGGACTCTTCTTTTTTTGTAATTTGAATTTCCTGGGTTTTTTTTTTCTACCTGAGCATCAGGTTTAAAAATGGCTATCATATCACTTCTCACCCATTCTCCAAGCATACCCAGATCCACCAATCATTTCTTATAGGGTTTGGTTTCCAGATCTCTAACCATCATGGTGGATCACTTGGTCACTTTCCTCATTCCAGTTTATCAATATTCTGGTTTCCAGAATTATTCCATGTGATGCTTGACCCAAGCAGAATAGAGCGGTACTATTTACTTTCCTTAATCTGGATGCTATACTCTTTCTTGATGCAGCCCAAAATTGCATTGGCTTTGTTTTTATGCTGCTACTGTTGACATATGTTCAGCTAGTAGTCTCTTAAGATCCTCCCCGCCCGATTTCTTTGTTTAATCTCAGAGTGGATCTGGTTGTACCTACAATTATAAAATATGTCAAGTGCTATTGTCCAGAGTTCCCCATGTGTAGCCATTTGGCATGGGCCTAAACCATATTGTTAGTCCTGACTGGTGTACAACTGTTGTACCACTGAGCTTTGCCTATGTATTGACACAACCATTCAAGAGCTGATTGAATGGCTCTATTCTAGTCAGAAGCAACCAACAGGATTCTAGACATACATTTGCACATTCTTCTCTTTCTTGGATGGTATGTAAATGTCCATATTTTCAAGGGACCGCTTTATTGACTGGCACTGTGGTAATAGCCACTGTGCATTCCACATTGCACAATGGGGGTATTTTACTACTATTAGCTTACTTGCAGGAGCGTCTTCTTCTATACAATCCACCCTGCACACTCAGGTCCCCTGGGAGTAACTTACTACAACCAAAGAAAACCAGGCTTGCTGTAAGTAGCTTACAGTTGTAAACCGCTTAAACACTGCTTAGGTGGTATGAAGCTGTACATAAATGAAGCTGTTTGTTTGTTGTTTGTAGTTACCCAGAGGACCTTTTCATTGGCCACTTCTAATACTTTGGAATAACCTGCCAGAGGAGAATCATCACATTACAACTCTTGATGCCTTCAAGAAGGCTGTTAAGATGGGTCTCTTCCACTGGGCATTCCCAGATTGATAAATGGGCTCCCTCATTTTTCCATAACTGTGGTTGCTTCATTCTTCCCACAATGGCCTCATTTTAATGAGCATTAATTTTAAATTATTTTTTTTAAATTTGTGTTTTATGATGTTTTGTAGTTTTTAATTGGAGGATAATAATAATAATAATAATAATAATAATAATAATTTTATTTATAACCCACCCCTCTGACCAAGCAATCAGGGCGGGGTACAACAAAATTTAAAACAATTACAGTTAAAAATTAGTACAACTCAATCCCAAACTCCCACCCCTTAAAACAGAATTAAATTAGCAAAGGATTAAAACAAAGCAAACAAAAGCAGACAATATAAAATCTAATATAATTGGGGGTTAGGGATTATGTTAACTATGTTATTGTGATTTTATGATTTTTACCCAACTCGATCCTTTGGGGAGAGGCGGGCTAGAAATAAATTATATTATTATTATTATTATTATTATTATTGCTGTGATTATTATTTGCAGTAATGTCTGTGTGGACCAAGATGCTTTGGGAGTGGCTCCAATCTGGATTTACTCTGTTAATCCTCCAGCTGTTTGGCTACAATGAATCCTTCTCCTCCACTCTCAGAAAGCTGGAGCCGTTCACTTGGTACAAGTTGTGATGGAAACTGACCAGATCTTCTATTATTATTATTATTATTATTATTATTATTATCATTATTATTATTATTTATATAGCGCTGTAGATTTACACAGCGCTGTACATACAAACAATAAAATACATAAAAGTAAACCTGCCCATGGCGTACATTCTAAGACATAATAGCATAATATATATAAATAATACATAACAATACAGGAAAGGGTTCAATAAAATAAGGGAGGGTCATCTTCCATGACTTCTAAACTAACATGAGGAAAAGAGTTTAGTTGTACACTATATTTCACACTTCCCAAATTTTCCAATGCAGTTCTTGGCTCCAAAAAGCAACATCAAAATATACATGAAGATGCTTATTTTAACTGTGTGTGTGTGTGTGTGTGTGTGTGTGCACGCATGTCCCCCCTCTCTCTCTATATATATATCCTCTTAAAATAAGCATCTCATACACACACACACACACACACACACTGAGGGGGAGGAAGAAAGATGTTCCTATTTTGAGAGAAAACGTGTTTAAAAATAAGTGTTTAAAAGTAAAATTAAATGCAGCTCAGTATGGAAACTGATCCAAACCTTCACACAAGGGAAGACATATTCAAGTGCTCTGCAGGGGAAATGGATTGATTCATCCTTCCCTCCCTCCGATCCTCAGTTTTCTCACTCCCCTGCTTCTTATGTAACCAGAAAATGAAATCAGCACATTCTTGGGTTGACATCATCATGGAACAGAAGCTAGCACCAGGTGGCATGTCATTTGATCCTTGGAGAGCACTTTTGAGCTCTCTGTGAAAAATAGCTTTCTCTTCCCTCCAACCCAAGCTGGGGATCTCTCTCTTGGTCCTCAGGTCATAAATTTCCAAGGCTACCTTACTCATGCCATCCTGTCCTGTTTATCTATTTATTACTCTCACACACACACACACACACAGAAACACAAACTGTATTGTGAAGTCGAAGACTTTCATGGCCAGCATCCATAGTTTGTTGTTGTTTTTTTGGGCTATGTGGCCATGTTCTCGAAGAGTTTATTCCTGATGTTTCGCCATCAACTGTATGACCCTGGGTGTATATATGCCAGCCAGAGATTCTGGTGAAACATCAGGAATAAACTCTTTTAGAACATGGCCACATAGTCCAAAAAACAACAACAAACTAAGGCTGTATTGTATTGACTGTTGAGATTCTTTTACTGACAGAGGAGGTTTGCCATTTTATCTTCCACTTGGGATGAGAGAGCATGATTTTCCCAAGGATGCGCAGTGCGTCTTCATGGTTGAGCAGAAATTTGAACCCTGGTCTCCTGAAGGCCTAGCCCAACATAAAACCATAACATCCATGCTGATTCTTATGCATCTCCTCTAGCTGGGATGTAAAAAAGGATCTAGCTGTCCATATACCTTTTGTCACCAGATGAGAAGCTGGCCAGCCTCCTTTTCCAATGAAGCCCTTCCCCAGCTTCCTCCCACTTCTCTGGACTCTTTCAAACGGGGAGGAATTTCTCCCAACTCCGAATGGAGCCAATGCGGATTTATGTAAATTCGCTTGTTTAGCGAATTTACATGAACCCCTGCTCCGTTTGGAATTACTTCCCATTACCCGAAATTAACCCCCTCCTGCCCGAATTTGCATGCGAAGCTTTAATTCGCAATAAGGTAAAACCCATGATTGCATTCGAATTGGCTTCCCTCCTGCCCGAATTTGCATGTGAAGAGTTAATTTGCAATAACGTAAAACCCATGATTGCATTCGAATTGACCTTAAATTATACTTCCAATTTAGCCTTGTATGAAAGAGTCCTCTGTTGCAGTGTATGTTTATATGTGTGTGGTTGTGTGGCTTTTTTATCATTATTATTTTTGTAGGGTGGAGGGTAGATCTCAGGTCCACCTCTTTTGTTCTTGTTAAAGCTTCTCTTCAATGGCTTTTCAAGGCTGCCTCTCCTCATTCCACTTTATTTACTTTTTTCAGTAATAGGATCTAGCAGTGGCAGCGGCGGCCACTAACAGCTCCACTTGGTGGTAAATTCACTTGATTTGGATGTGAAACGGAGCAATATACACAGCAAGCTAAAAGGAAAGAGGGAAACTTATTGACGTCGAGGCCTGATCAGATCTTGCAGGCACCCACTGCCTTTGGATAAGATTACCGCTTGCCTGCCTCCTGCATTTTATTTCTCAATTTAGTATTTTACTCTTGGGATTTGATCCTCAGAATGGCATTTTTCCATCCATGTTCAGCCCAAAAAACCACACTCCGTTTTTTTGTCCTCATCCAAATCACCAGAGATCCCATATACAAAAATCTGCATGAATTTCAGAGGCTGGGAAGGGATTAATGCAGTTTGATACTGTGTTAACTTCCATGGCTCATGACTATGGAATTCTGAGATCTGCACGTTCATGAGATATTCGGCCTTCTCTGTCAGAGAGTGCTAGTGCCACAACAAACTACTTATCCCAGGATTCCACAGGCTGGAGCCATGGCAGTTTAAGTAGTGTCAAACTGTTTTAATTCTGCAGTGTAGATGCAGCCCTACTCTGTTTATACAGCATTTGCATACTGGCCATCCACTAGTAGTTAGAAAAGTAACTGCAACATTACATTTACACTGCAAAAGAATAGAAGTTACAGTCCATTGGATAGTCCAGAGGACTATAACTCTGGAGAATAGGGTATGTTTCCCCTCACAGCCATGAAATCTACTGGATGACCCTGGGCAAGTCACACTCTCTCAACCTCAGAGGATGGTAATGGCAAACCCCATTTGAAGAAATTCACCAAGGAAACCGTTTGATAGGCAAGGTCTATGTCCCCATTTGCTTCAGGTGGCAGATGCTCTTGGGTCAGCCCTGGACACCTGTCCTTCTTTCTTCATTAGTAAGGCCAACACAAGTTTTCTCAGAAATGGACACCAAGAGAGGAATCTCATCCTGAATATCAAATGCTTCCTGAAAGGGCAACTTTTCAAAGATTCTGGGGCCACAATTGGAAGCGAGGAAGAATGCCAGTGTGCCCGTTTTGCTCTTTAAGCAGTCATCTGGCATAATAATAAAGATTAGAGGAATGTGTCGGCAAAGCTTGCAAAGGTCCCTGTGCATTACACAATAATGACATTCTGAACGGAAATAAATTAAGCCCCTGCAGTGCTATTCTGTCAGCTTTGGAAAGTAAATAACTTGGCTTCTGACAAAAGAGAGAGAGAAGGAGAGAGAGAGTTTTGTTTCTCCTCCTTCTTTCTTGCTATTCTTGCCACAGAACATTAATTGAGCTCCATAGCCATGCTTAAACCTAAAGACAGGATTAGCGCAAGAGTGAAACTGGAAACTTCCCAGAGTTCATCCTCATTCTGATCTGTCAAGGCAATCGCCAGTTTCCAATATTGTTCTGTTTCAGCTGGGAATAGTCATCTTCCAATTCCTTGCCTTCACATGCAGGAACAAAATAATATTGCCAACAGTCCCCCTGATATGGATAGGATAGTCTTAAACTTACAATGGAAATTCTATCGGGTTTTAATGCATTGCAATATTTGCTATGCCTTCATGCTAAATAATAAAACTTTTTTCTTCTTCTTCTCACTGTGTTAAAATATCAATGTTTGAGCAGTTCTGATGCACTACTTGGCCTTTGTGAAATCTTCCAGGGCAGTATTTGCACAGAAATATACGTGTGTGTTTTTCTCTACACATAGTATGTTGTGAAGAATTCGGCACAGAATGCATTTTTTGCATGGAGAAATACATTTTCTGCATAGGAAATGACTTTCCTGCACAAACACATTCTGTCCTGTTCCGGGAACCCATTTTGTTTTGTGCAAAAACATATTTTTCCCGCACAGAAAATGCCCATGGAGTCTTTACACAGAGATTAAAGACTGAGGAATGGACTTGTGCAAAGTGTTAAGAATCTCACAGCTCTTGGGTACTGTATCTGGCAAGGTTTCTTGAGTGCTGGGAAACAATGGAGTTTATCACATGGGAGGAATTTCTCCCAATTTCGAATGGAGCCAATTTGAATTCAAGTAAATTCGATGGTTTAGTGAATTTATGTGAATTCTAATTGTGTTTGGAATGTGTTCAGAATGACTTCCCATGTCCTGAAAATGACCCCCCATTGCCCGAAATTGTGTGAGATACTTTAATACATAATAATGTGAAACCCTATGATTGTGTTCGGATTGCCATTGCTTTATACCCCCAAATTCTGTCATATGATAAACTCCCATGCCTTAAAAAGAAAATGGGGAAACAAATATTCCTTCCACGCTTTAGCCCTATGCAGAAGTTATAACCAGTATGCATCTGATGAAACGTGAGGAATAAACTCTTCTAGAACACGGTCACATAGCCTGAAAAACCCACAAAAAACTATGGATGTCAGCCATGAAAGCCTTCGACTTCTACAGGAGCTATCTGAGGTCCTGAATTCTAGTTCAACATCTTGTTCTTTTAAAGTGGCAGTGGGAAATATGTAGCCCATGGTTGCTTGAGTACTCAATCGTCTTTTTGGTGCCCCCTGAGCCCTCCAAGGGTCAAAATGCCCACTTCACCCAATGCCATGAGATTCACCCCACCCATTGCCATGGGAGCCACCAGTTGCCACTGAAGCTGAGATTCCACCAGCTATTCAGCTTGTAATATAGAAATGCAATCGAAATATCCCTTTCGCAATATTTAGAGAGCACCACCTCAGAGGGTTTCTGCCAAAAATAAGGCAAAAGTGAAGAGATGCTTGCTTCTCCATCCCTGAATGCACAAACAGGCAACAATTCTTTTCTTACAAGCAATACATTCTAGTCCAGAATATCAGTGAAGAACAGGAAAGCTAAAAGGATCATGAGTACATCTGCACTGCAGGAATAGTCCAGTTTGATACCACTTTAACTGCCATGGCTCCATTCTTTAAAATTGGGGGAATGTAGTTTGTTGTGGCACCAGAGCTCCTTGACAGAGAAGGCCAAATGTCTTGCAAATCCCAGAATTCCATAGCATTCAGCCACAGCCATTAAAGCAGTGGCAACCATGTCAGCAGTGTGGATGCAGCCCAAAAGGGAAAAATCCAACACCTTTATTATTGCAAAGCTCTGGATTAAAGAAAGCATGAACAAGCCAAGGATCTTTCTGCCCTTGCTGCAGAGAGAAAGATGGGCAACTTCTTTCTCTCCTGCTGATCATCCTCTCATCTTCCAAAGCAGGCTGTGACCTCTTAAGCTGATCCTTTTTTCTTTATTATATCCTCTCTCTCCTCTCTTTTTTTCCAATTCTGGTATTTAAAAAGGAAGGAGCCACTCCACTAAAGCAGCTCCTTCCTGCTATTGTGGCTGAGAGGAGTGACCCTCTTTGACATAGCAAACAATCTAGCTAGCTATTATTTGGGATGATAAACACAAGGTACTTGATCTCTTCAAAAGCCCCTTTGCATTAGGCTGTGATCTAGAAGGCAAGAGGAGGAGGAAGGGGGGGAACATATTAGCCCAGGAAGGAAGCATAAGAGGATGCCAAATCCAAAGATCTCACCAAACTTTCCTTTGACTCCGGGAAAATGGAGCTGTCAAACACGAGACCCAGAGGTTTGTCGACGAACATCACACAACCTTGTTTTATTAATTCAAACAAACAGTGCACCAGGACATCGCTTGCTCAGGCTACATGGGTCTCATTTCTACTACCTTTAAAACCGGATCGTGAATCGATTTGAACCAGTTCAAACGACTCTGGTTCCCACTTAATCTGAATCACTGAAGAGATTCTGAGAGGAAGGCCATGAGCTAGACCCATTTAACCCACATCTTTTTGATGCTGACTTTTTCTGCTTCTTTTTCGATAAATCGAGTATTGTTATTATTATTATTATCTTTATAAAGCACCGTAAATATACACGGCACTGTACAAAAACCAAATAAAATCAAGAATATGTAAAAAGCCTGCCTATGGCATACAATCTAGAGATTAAAACAAGTTAACAACATCATAAGAAACAAATTAAAACAGCAGAGATCAAACATTAAACAGGCATCAAAACAACCAGGCCACAATCACAAACTTCCTGGGAATGTTTCCCTAAACAACATGGTCTTTAACTCGGTTTTAAAACTGGTTAGAGACCTGTTGAGCCATACTTATAATGGGAGGAGGTTCCAGGAGTGAGGGGCAGCAAGCGAGAAGGGACGAAGGGGGAACCACATGCAGATCGGAATCGATTCAAATTTCCCCTTTGGTCGGCTGGAACCGAATCATTTTGAATCAATTCATTTGTGAATGGGAACCACAAGTGGATTATTTTGGAGGGGAAAAATGCAATCAGGGCACATGTAGTGGGAACAACACTCCACTGTAGAATCAATCCATCAATTCAGATCGCAAACACCGATTTATCTGTAAGCGGGAATGTGGCCATAAATGGTTATCTTTGACACCCACACTTTGGTGAGTTCCCGCTGGCTTGGAGGACAACATTTCCAAAGAGTGCTGCATGCATGGCCCCTTTAGGTGCCAAATGCATTAACCCAGCAGAAGTGTGTGGCGTGGCGTGGCAATTTCAACCCTTTCTTTTTCATGTTACAGTCATTTTTTCTGACAAAGTACACTGAGCTTACTCTCCTGATAACAACAAAACAAGCAATGAGTTCCCCCTCTCAAGGCCAGCTAGGCAGGTTAAGTGACTCAGAAAACCCAGGGAAAAAAATCAGTAGCAGCAACAACCACAACCAGAACATCATTGTCTGCCTTCAGTCCACAAAACAATCATTCAAGGGCCAGCTGAAAGGGTTGTAAGGAAACAGAGGGCAAATGAGCATCAGCCATGTACCTTCCATTTCATCCATGCATGCAGAAGAAAGATTTTGGTGAAAATTGCCATGAATACAGCAAGCCCAAGGAATGAAACACCCCCCCCACCCCCAAGGCTCAGATTCCTTAAGCCAGCAATTGCATTGAAATTCTCCTTTCATGAGCTAGAGGTAATTTGGAGAAGAAGTCCATAATTTTGCCAAAAGAGGCACAGTCAATGAATGGGACAGACTGGCAAGACACAGAAAAGCAATTGGCTTTCTCCCTGCTGAAATTAACCTTAAGGAAGGAAGGAAGCAGAAAGACAAGCTGTTAAATTTCCTCCGGTGTGAAATTTCAAGACAAATGCAAAGGGCCCCATCTTCTCAGGTGAGGTTTGTAGAATTCCTTGCTAAAGCGGGAAACATCCAGGAGACATCAAGCGGAAGAAGAAGAAGAAGAAGAAGAAGAAGAAGAAGAAGAGGAGGAGGATGAAGATGATGTTCCTGGCACCATGTTGACCAAGGATGAAGTGGGCCTACATACAGCAATACCACTGTTTTTGTTATGTACCTTCAAGTTAACTCCAATTTACACCAACTCTACTCTAGAGCTTTCTTGGCATGATGATGATGATGATGATGATGATGATATCAGTTATGACAGAGGTTCTGAAAGCAATTCTGAATGGATTGACAAGGCACTTGGATTAAATTACCATAGATTACCACAATTGCCACTAGAGTGAGCACCATTTGGAAAATGCTACAGCATTCTGCAATATGCCTGAACAGAATATGAATAACTGAAAGTCCAAAACTCCAGTTAATAACACCTAATAGTCTGAAAAAACTGAGATTATGTCTTCCTGCCTCTATCTATCTATCTATCTATCTATCTATCTATCTATCTCTATCTCATCTTCTGGTCAAATAGTCAAAAACTGAGATTATGTCTGTCTGCCTATCTATCTATCTATCTATCATCTATCTTCTGGTCAAATAGTCAGTCTTCACTCAAAAATATTTATGTGCATGGTTTTAAACTGATTTCCCCTATCATATGTGTCTAGTGTTCAGCCCTTTGGTAAAAAGGGTGTTAGAAATAAACATTGTTGTTGCTGTTGTTGTTCTCTTGCATTGCCACCCTCTAAAGGTGGTGGAAGTGATAGATCTCTGAAGATCTCAAAACTCAATCTGGATTCTATGGACAAATACAGTCTTTCCAACAGCCTGTACCCAAGTTACATAGGGCTTTATAGGTCAGACCCATATTGATCTTGAAATGTATATTGGGGGAAAAGCAGCACACAGCCATAGTTTGGTGACTATCTGTTTGCTTTTGATAGAAAGGGGTTGATGGTCAGTCTCCAGTATCTCTAGGGTTGGAACTATCAGTGCATGAGTATATATATATATATATATATATGTGTGTGTGCGTGTTTGCGTGTTTCCTCTCTGCTTTTCATTATAAAATTTCCATTTTCTTTTTTCAGGATAACTGCATAGTTCAGCCAGCCTTTCCGTTCTATCCTTCCCCTCCTTAAATATGCTTCCTGCGGGGATACCCAGGTCGGTATTCCTCTATAAATATTGCACACCTGCAATAAAGCTCTCCTTATTATATGATCTTTAAATTGCTTGTTTTGTTATAATTTCCCAAACCATAGCGTTTTGTACTTTAACTTGTATGGTGGCTAGGGCTTGCAGAGTCGAAGTCCAAAATACTTGGAGAACCAAAGTTTGCAAATCCCTAATATAGATGCTC
Organism: Urosaurus nigricauda; assembly: GCA_034509955.1. Lineage (NCBI taxonomy): Eukaryota > Metazoa > Chordata > Lepidosauria > Squamata > Phrynosomatidae > Urosaurus > Urosaurus nigricauda. The sequence continues at coordinate 32,560,557 of JAOEGL010000008.1, read as the reverse complement.
CTCATCAGACAAAAATGTCCAATGGATTCGATAGAGGAATTGGGTGAATGTAGTAAAAGTCTTTCACTGCCAATGGAAAGACAAAAAAGAGGAGGGCAATCTTGCCTCCCTAGTAAGGGAATTCCTAGATGAAGCCAACAAGAAGGCCCTATTTGACATATACCACCTGCCATACCTGTAAAGGTGGTCATCCTGAGAGAAGGACCTTGGGCAGGCTCACATGGATGGGGAAATACAGTCTGTCAATGGCCTGGACGTAAGCCACATAGGGCTTTATAGTCATCACTTGCACTTTGAATTGATCCCAGAAACAGACTGGCAGACAGTTGCAACAAGGGAGTTGCAGGCTCCCTGTAATCAGCCCAAGTTAACAATCTGTCTGCTGTTCTCTGTACCAACTGAAGCTTCTAAACACTCTTCCAAGGCTGCCCCATGCAGATTACATTACAGAAATTCAAAGAGGATATAGCTAAGAAACGTGTCACCGTAATCAGATCAGGAATCTCCAGGAACAGGTATCGTTGCTGCAATAGCTTAAGAGTGTAAAAGTTCTCCTTATAGCAGTTATGGTTTCCGTGTGCAAGAAAAAGTAACCATGTGCAAGAAAAAGTAACTCAAATGACCTATCCTGGTGCATTTTTTTAAGAACAAAAATAAATGTATGTGATGTGATGGGGGAAATTCCCTTGATCCATAGTGCTTGGATAGAAGAGATTTATCCTTTCTTTCTCCAAACAAAATGATCAGGAAAATGTCACCATTGCCAATGGGACAATGGTATGTAGCAACTGGGGAGTATGTAGCAACTGGGGAGACCAGAGACATACCTTTAGTTACCTTCTCCCAATACAGCTAAGCCTTCCTTGTGTAATACTTGAAGTGGGCTAATTTTAGTGTTGATGTCAATTCTGCCCAAGAACTCAAAGATTCTGCTCTCTCTTCCTTGAACACAAATAACACCTTCATCATTTCTTACTCACTGACCCTACAAAAGGGATCTAGGCATCTTAGTGGACCACAAGCTGAAGATGAGTCACTGGAGTCTAGATCAGCGGTTCTCAACCTGTAGGTTGCGACCCTTTTGTGGATCAAACAAAAACACATATTTCTGATGGTCTTAGGAACCTAGACACCAGAATTTTCTAGCTGGGGATCACTACAACATGAGGAACTGTATTAAAGGGTCACGGCATTAGGAAGGTTGAGAACTACTGGCCTAATAGCACCACTCTATTCTGTTTTGCTTAGACCTCCCCTGAAATATTGTGTCCAGTTTTTGGGCACCATAATTCAAGAGGAATATTGGCAATCTGGATCATGTCCAGAGGAGAACAACCAAAATGGTGAAAGGTCTGGAGACCTCCAAAACCATAAGGAAGGACTGAGGGAGCTGGGTATGTTTAGCTTGGGGAAGATTAAATGGGGAAATCACCAAAGAGAAATTCAAACAAATAGCCAGCACATGTAGGGATAAAGTCAGAAAAGCTAAAGCGCAAAATGAGCTCAGGCTTGCTAGAGACGTTAAGAACAATAAAAAGGGCTTTTTTGGGTATGTCCACAGCAAAAGGAAGAGGAAGGAAACGGTAGGGCCACTGCGTGGAGAAGATGGCAAAATGCTCACAGGAGACAGAGAAAAGGCAGAATTGCTCAACACCGTCTTTGCTTCAGTCTTCTCAGGAAAGGCAAAGGGTGCCCAACCTAAGGATAATGGGGCAGAGGACAGAATAAGGGAATTTCAGCACAGAATAAGTAAAGAGACAGTACAAGAATACCTGGTTAATCTAAATGAATATAAGTCTCCAGGATGAACTACATTCTAGGGTATTAAAAGAACTGGCAAATGTAATATCGGAACCAGTGGCAATCATCTTTGAGAACTCCTGGAGAACAGGAGAAGTCCCTGCAGACTGGAGGAGGGCAAATGTTGTCCCAATCTTCAAAAAGGGGAAAAAAGAGGATCCCAACAATTATCGTCCGGTTAGTCTGGCATCAATACCAGGAAAGATTCTGGAGCAGATCATTAAACAGAATTATGGAATTATCTTCCAGATATTCACAGAACCAGTCTGTGAATATCTGGAAGATAATTCCATAATCACAAAAAGCCAACATGGGTTTCAGAGAAACAAGTCATGCCAGACAAATCTGATCTCTTTTTTTGATAAAATTACCAGCTTGGTAGATGAAGGGAATGCTGTGGATATAGTATATCTTGACTTCAGTAAGGCATTTGACAAGGTTCCCCATGACATCCTTGCAAACAAGCTTGTAAAATGTGGACTAGACAAGGTAACCGTTACATGGATTTGTAACTGGTTGACTGACCGAACCCAAAGGGTGCTCAACAATGGTTCCTTTTCATCCTGGAAAGAAGTGACAAGTGGGGTGCCACAGGGTTCTGTCCTGGGCCCAGTGTTATTCAACATCTTTATTAATGACTTGGATGACAGTATTGAGAGCCTAGTTATCAAATTTGCAGATGACACCAAAATTAGGAGGAGTAGCTAATACCCCAGAGGACAGGATCAAAATTCAAAATGACCTGAATAGATTAGAAAGCTGGGCCAAAGCTAACAAAATGAAATTTAACACAGAGAAATGTAAGGTCCTACACGTAGGGCGGAAAAATGAAATGCACAGATATAGGATGGGGGACACCTGGCTGAATGAGACCACATATGAAAGGGATCTAGGAGTCCAAGTAGACCACAAGTTGAACATGAGTCAACAGTGTGATGCGGCAGCTAAAAAGGCCAATGCTATTTTAGGCTGCATCAATAGAAGTATAGTGTCTAGATCAAGGGATGTAATAGTGCCGCTCTATTCTGCTTTGGTCAGGCCCCACCTGGAATACTGTGTCCAGTTCTGGGCACCACAATTCAAAAAGGATGTGGAGAAACTGGAGCGTGTCCAAAGGAGGGCGACTAAAATGGTGAAGGGTCTGGAAACCTTGCCCTATGAAGAACGCCTTAGGGAGCTGGGGCTGTTTAGCCTGGAGAAGAGAAGGTTAAGAGGTGATATGATCGCCCTCTTTAAATACTTGAAGGGATGTCATATTGAGGAGGGAGCAAGCTTGTTTTCTGCTGCTCCAGAAAACAGGACTCGGAACAATGGATGCAAACTGCAGGAAAAAAGATTCCACCTCAACATTAGGAGGAACTTCCTGACAGTAAGAGCTCTTTGACAGTGGAACACACTCCCTCGGAGGGTGGTGGAGTCTCCTTCCTTGGAGGTTTTTAAGCAGAGGCTGGATGGCCATCTGTCGGGGATGCTTTGACTGGGAGTTCCTGCATGGCAGGGGGTTGGACGGGATGGCCCTTGTGGTCTCTTCCAGCTCTAAATTTCTATGATTCTATGATTCTAAGAAGTGACACGATAGCCATGTTACAATATTTGAAGGGATGCCATATTGAGGAAGGATCAAGCTTGTTTTCTGTTGCACCAGAGACTAGGACATGGAGCAATGGATGCAAACTACAGAAAAAGAGATTCCACCTAAACATTAGGAAGAACATCCTGATGGTAAGAGCTCACAGTTTCCTTCTAATGGAGGTTTTCAAGCAAAGGTTGGATGGCCATCTCTCACAGGGAGTGCTTTGATGGTTTAGTCTGGCATAACAGAATGGAGTTTTACTGGATGACCCTTGGGGTCTCTTTCAGCTCTATAAATCCAACTATAAATGTATAGCTCCAGCATGGTGTAATGATTCAAATGTTGGACTAGAGATCTGGGAGACGAGGGTCTGAATTTCTGATTGGCCATGGAAACCCACTGAGTGATCTCAGGCAAGTCCTACTCTCTCGGCCTCGAATGAAGTCCAAGACAAACCTCCTCTGAACAAACCTTGCCAGGATAACCCATGAAAAATTCACCTTAGGGTTGCCATAAGTTGAAAATGACTTGATGGCACACAAGAAGTGCAACACAACTATGGAACAGCTGCACCGTGGAAGGGAATGCCACAGATTAGTGATTAAAAAATGAAACCATGTTTGTGGGATACCTTCTAATTGGACAAGGTTTTCTTTCTATGTTTTAATCCCAGAGGTACTGTCTAACTTTCTATTTTCATTTCAGTGAAAATGTAGTGGCAGTTTTGGTTTCTGGACAGGGAGAAAAAGCAGTTCCATAGAAAGTAAAATAAAATAACTACAAAAATAAAACTCATGCAAAACTGCTGGATAAATACTCATGGCTAAGTCAGAACATTAGAGCCCTGTGTGTCTTGTTTGGTTTGGTTTTAAAACAATCTAATTCACTTTATAATTTTGCAAGGCTATTTTGCTGTAATCTTTAACAGCCAAACAAAGTTTTTCCAGCATGAAAACTCTTCCCTTCAGCCATGATCTACACTACGAACTACTTTCTGGTTAAAGACAAAAGCTGGCTGATATTGAAGTTTCAGTTCAATTGCTTTCGATCTGCTGGTGTCCAGCATGAGAAATGGCTCCATTTAAGAGGAATTACCCTTTGTACAAATCACTTCACTATTTAAAACAAACCACATGCATCATCATTAAGTGGGGGAAAATTTACCAATCTTATGATATCAGCGGTACCATGGCTGTGCAATTGCTTTTGGAAAGTTCAGCCAGCAACAGACAATGTGGTTGCAAGACTTTTGATCAGGACCAGGCTGTCTGGGATTTTTAAAAATACATACCAGGCATCTCTCAACTCTTCTTATTTGTTTTATTTATCAAATTTATACCCCACTTTTCTCCTGGGAAAGGATGCAACATGTGTGTGTGTGTCGTCGTCACCTATGGCAACCCTAAGGCAACATTATTATTATTATTATTATTATTATTATTATTATTTTCTCATATCCTGCTTTTCTCCCGATATAGGGACTAAAAGGTTTTTCACAGGGTTTCCCTAGCAAATTTCTTCAGAGGGGTGTTTGCCATTTCCATCCTCTGAGGCTGAGAGAGTGTGATGTGCCAAAGGTCACCCAGTGTGTTTTCATGCCCATGCAGGGATTCAAATCTTGTTCTCCAGAGTCATAGGCTATGAGTCTATACCTTTCTTGTTTTTGTTTTTGTGTATCTTCAAGTTGTTTCTGACTTATGCCGACCCTAAAACAAATCCGCTCCGATTGCATGAGTGCAGATGGGGCAGGATATAAATAAATTTTATTATTATTATTATTATTATTATTATTATTATATTAAATCTATCATGGGGTTTTCTTGGCAAGATTTCTTTTGGGGGGGGGTAGGTTGCCATTGCCATCCTCTGAGGGTCAGAGTCTGTGACTTGCCAAATGTCACCTAATGGGTTTACAATGGTCAAGCCAGGATTTGAACCCTGGTCTCCGGGGTTGTAGTGCAATGCTCAAACCACTACACCTATGATGTGCTTAATAACTGGTATATAAATAAAACTTGATGATGATAAGAATTAACAAATGAATACATTTATTTATTAATTTATTTAGTTCATTTTTATGCTTCAACAGTTGACTTTTGCAGGCAACCTTTAAGCTCTTGTAAAGCATGGGAAGGTTTCCTGCTGGTTGAGATGAACCTCTATCACCTCTGATAATCTTTATTAGTTTTATAAAAATCTTTGAAAGAAAAACAAAGTATATGCAGATGAAACTTTATCACAAGGAGTTAACACTGTGCTGCAAAACACGAGGAGTGAAATAAAACCCAGTATTACACTCAAGTGCCATTGATCTTTTAAGCCCCTTCGACAGGATTTGGCTTTGCGTTTTTCCTTCCCAAACTCAAATCAATTTGGGGATTATTATTATTATACTTTATTTCTAAAGCGCTGTAATTATACTCAGCGCTGTACAAAATTGGTAAAACTTAAGAAATATATAAAAGCCTGCTGGATGCGTACACTCTATGATAGTAACAATTAGATAAAATTACAAAGGGAAGGAAAGACAAGTTAAAACATCAGACATAAAAGCAAGTCACATCAACCGATATCAGACAGCCAGATGACAATCGCAAGTTCCCTGAGAACGCTTCCCTAAACAATAAGGTTTTCAGCTCCACCTTAAAACTGGTTAGGGAAGTGATGAGCAAGAGAAAAGGGACGGATCCGGGAGGGGGCAGAGGAAAACCTGGGTTGGGAGAGGAGACCTTGGTTACCAGAGCAGAGGGTACGAGTAGGGACATAGGGGGAGAGAAGATCAGCTAGATAAGGAGGGGCCAGCCCATGGAGGGCTTTGAAGGTGAGTAACAAAAGTTTGTACCTGATGCGGAAAGGGAGCCAGTGAAGGGAAGACAAGAGAGGAGAGACATGATCATAACGGCGAGCGAGTGAAATAATGCGTGCAGCTGAATGCTGAACAGAAATTAATGGGTGGAGGAGAGAGAGAGGAAGCCCAGCCAGGAGGAGATTACAGTAGTCTAGTTGTGAGACCACTAGGGCGTGGACCAGTGTTTTTGTGGTAGAAACTGAGAGATATGGATGGATTTTGGCAATATTATAGAGAAAAGTATCTCAAAAGAAAGCAATTCAGAGTTCTGCCCACTTAAGAGATGCCAAATCATGCCTCCAACAATGAAAGGAGGAACCGAAGGCCAAAATGGTGTGTGCCTTTTTAAAGGAATACTGGGATCTCTAGAAGCCAAGGGTCACATCTATAGGCTGAAAATTTCTAAATAAAGCATATCTGGATCCCATGCTTCCACAGAGAGCTTTGCAAATCCTACCTAGTTTCTTGACAGAACAAGTTTCTTCTCCAGAATTCTCTTTTCTTCAATAAGCTCCTAAAACTGAAGTCCAAGCCTGAAATCCTATATCCACCCACATGGAATTAAACCCCCCCATGATCTGCCAAATATTCATAGGATTCACCTGCAAATTGACTACACTTGATATTTTTTTTTAAAATACAGGTTGAGTATCCCTTATCCAGAATTCCAAAATCCAAAATATTCCAACAACCAAAACTTTTTTCACAGGTGGAGAGATAGTGACCCTTTTGCTTTCTGATGGTTCAATACATACAAACTTTGTTTAATGAACAAAATTATTTTTTTTAGGTATTCCAAAGTAAAACAAAAATGCAAAATCCAAAACACTTCTGGTCCAAAGTGTTTTGGATAAGGGAGACGCAGGTTGGCCTACACTTGATAAATTTCCATGTTACACTTGGGGCTCATTCCTATTGGAGGAATCATTCGATTTCTGATCCAGCTTGGCCGCGGGTCTGAAATCGAACCCAAAAGGTCCCTCATTCCCACTACAAACAAGACTTATCTTACTCCAGAGTAAGCACTTTTTGCCATTTGTGCTCTGGGTGTCGACAGGACTGGAGGAGAGACTAAAGGTAGAAGCCACCAAGTTGGGGATGGAGGAGGAGGAGGCAGGCCTGGGAAAGAAGGGAGAAATGGGGGAATTCTGGGAACAAGGAGGGAGAGAAACAGGGGAATTCTGGGAGCACGGAGAAAGAATTCTGGGAGCAGGGAGGGAGAGAAATGGAGGACTCTGGCAAAAGGATGGCAAACAGGGGAGTTCTGGGAGCACTCTTTCAAACGGGGAGGAATTTCTCCCAACTCTGAATGGAGCCAATGCGGATTTATGTAAATTCGCTTGTTTAGCGAATTTACATGAACCCCTGCTCCGTTCGGAATTACTTCCCATTACCCGAAATTAACCCCCTCCTGCCCGAATTTGCATGCGAAGCTTTAATTCGCAATAAGGTAAAACCCATGATTGCATTCGAATTGGCTTCCCTCCTGCCCGAATTTGCATGTGAAGAGTTAATTTGCAATAACGTAAAACCCATGATTGCATTCGAATTGACCTTAAATTATACTTCCAATTTAGCCTTGTATGAAAGAGTCCAGGAAGAGAAATCAGGACTGCTGGGGGAGGCATCCTGGGAAGGGAGAAACGGAGGACAACTTAACCCCAAGTACAAAGGCAACACTGATGGAGGGGGGGGATGGTGGATCTATCCTCAAGTGAGGAGGGAGGATAAAAGGATCTGCCCTTTGACTCTCCCCTCCTGGATGCTGCGACTCCAGTCGCTCCCACATATTTGACTTGCTTAAGGATTGATTCCAGGGAAAAGAACCACCAAAAAACTGCTGTCAAGTGATACTGGGTTATTTGTGGTTACCCTGCTTCCTTCCTCCTGCAATCGATTCAATTAGGATCGGAAGCCGGAAGCCGGTTCAAATGGGAATGACAGTCATTTGCCCTGAATCCTGCTGCGAAGCAAACTGCAGTGGGAATGAGCCTATGGACTCTTTCAAACAGGAGGAATTTCTCCCAATTCCTAATGGAGCCAATGCGGATTCATGTAAATTCGCTTGTTTAGCGAATTTACCTGAACCCCTGCTCCGTTTGGAAGGCATTCGGAATTACTTCCCATTACCCGAAAATAACCCCCCCTTGCCCGAAATCGCGTGAGAAGCTTAAATTCGCAATAACGTTAAACCCATGATTGCATTTGGAGTGACTTCCCTTTTGCCCAAATTTGCGTGAGAAGAATTAATTCGCAATAACGTGAAACCCCAGGATTGCGTTTGGATTGCCCTTGGATTATACTTCCAATTTCCCACGTCTGAAAGAGTCCTTTGATAAAGTTGTTCCATAAGCTTTTGAACAGCTTCTCTGGATTGTATCAACATCAGTCTTGGATATTATTTTCCGTTCCCACTTTATTATGATATTTGCTAATGCTTAATCTATAATACAGACCAGGCCTACAGGTCAGGCTTCTGAATTTAACCATTTCATTCCCTCAAGTTTGCCATGGCATCATAAAAACTGCTGTGAACCATCAGTTCACAGCAGTCTTTTAAAACAAGGAGACCATTATGTGCTGTAAAGGATTTCTGAACAGAACTTGCAAAACATAGCTTGCCATTAATATGGGAGGGAAAAACAATATTTTGTGACACCTTTTAAAAACTTTTAAGCTAAGGCTCAGAGGCCCAATAAACTGAGAGAATGCAGTTTATCAAGTAACAAATTAAGCATTGTACAGAAGAGCAAGCAAACACCTTTTCAATGGGAAACCCTTATATATTTTAAATAATTATCTAAGGGCAAACGTGGCATAGTGGTTTTAGCGTCAGACTATGACTCTGGAGATCAAAGTTTGAATCCTTTTGGGTGAGCTTTGGCAAGTCACAATCTCTCAGCCTCAAAGGATGGCAATGGGAAACCATCTCTGAAGAAATGTGCCCAGAAAAACCTGCGATAGGTTTGCCTTAGGGTTGCTCTAAGTCAGAAAGCAAAACACAACACAACACTCAACCATGGGCAAATAACAATCTCTTTCAACCTCAGAGGATGGCAATGGGAAATCCTCCCTGATGAAACATGCTAAGAAAACCCTGTAATAGATTCACTTTAGGATTGTCGTAAATCAGAAAGCAAAACAAAACACAACCCACAACCTTCTTTATGACTCTGGAGACCAAGGTTCAAATCACCTTGATTAACCTTAGGCAAGTCACAATCTCTCAGCCTCAGAGGATGCAATAGGAAACCATCTCTGAATAAACTTGCTAAGAAAACCCTGTGATAGGTTTGCCATAAGTCAGGAAGCAAAACCCAACACGACACACAACCTTCTTTATAAGACAAATGAAGGGGATCTCTGTCAGGAGATCCTGACTTAAGCAAGAAACAGCCCTCCACCTCATACACCTGAGTACACCAACTTCTTAAAAGGCACATAGTTGAAATAATAATAATAATAATAATAATAATAATAATAAGTAGTAGTAGTAGTAGTAGTTGCATTTATTTTAACAAGAAATGTGTGTTTATGGTGGGAGTGGGGGTGTAACACATATATTATGAAGGATGGCAGCTTAGCAAATTATTGATCGGAGGGTGATAAGGAGTAAATATGAATCTGAGTTTTAGTCCATGCAGATTCTTAGCACCCAAGTTTGAGAAGCACAATCCCACATTTCCATTTCAGCCAAAGAATGTGAGCGACATCTAGTTAGGGTTGTGTGATACTCAGCATTCATGCCTAGTATTGGGGAGATGGAAGGACGTGTGGGTTTTTTTTCCCACTCAGATATTCTTCCAGGAATCAAATTGTGAAATATGTATTCCCAAAGGGCAGGTTTTGTCTCATATAATTTATTTGCTCCCTTTGGCTGGAGGTGGAGGAGAAGCAGGAAAGGGGAAAAGAAGGCAGAGGAGAAGGGGGGGAAAGAACCCCAAATATTAAATGTGGTGGTTGCATAATTCGAGGTAAGAATTATTGAGAAACATAAAGAGGATGTGGCAGGACAAACCAGAGTCAGGCGTATTTGGAAAGATGCATTCTGTGGGGTTTTACAAAAATGACGGGGCAAAAATCTGAGCTACTTTACCGATAAAGTATGAACTTCTTTACAGGGGTGCATATGCAACATACATACATACATATCTCTGTATATATGTGTGCATGTGTGTAACTTTTTAAGAGCAAAGCCAAACCGATTAGAAAGCTGAATGGCATTCCCCTCAACAGCTGAGATCGCATCTCTATAAATAGCTTTGGGGAGGGGGGGAGTCTTCAGGATATTCAAAATTCCAAAAATGCACCATGGGGGCTTCTCATCTTGCATCTCCACCAGGATGGAAGGCATTGACTCTGCCACTTCTAAACTATCATTAGGATGTCATGCATTTTCTTAGATCAGGAAAGCCTCTTCGTACCCAGACCAGGGTTGCATAAGGCTATCGCAATTTGGCACAGAGGGAAGAGATAATTCCCCAAGCCCCCTTTCTTCCTCTCCACCACCTGATCTCATATTTATGTAATCTTTTAACAGCTCCTTGTGGGGAAGGCTTGACCTCTCACCTTTAGTCACATTTGACTTTTTGTAAGCCAATGTTTAAAACTTCTGCCTTTGAAAAAGTTCAGTATACAAGTAGAAGAAAGAGGAGCTTCCTCCCTCACTCTCTCTTCCTTCTTTCATAGAATCATAGGACTCTTTCAAACAGGGAGGAATTTCTCCCAACTCCGAATGGAGCCAATGCGGATTCATGTAAATTCGCTTGTTTAGCGAATTTACATGAACCCCTGCTCCGTTCGGAATTACTTCCCATTACGCGAAAATAACCCCCTCCTGCCCGAATTTGCATGCGAAGCTTTAATTCGCAATAAGGTAAAACCCATGATTGCATTCGAATTGGCTTCCCTCTTGCCCGAATTTGCGTGCGAAGAGTTAATTTGCAATAACGTAAAACCCATGATTGCATTCGAATTGACCTTAAATTATACTTCCAATTTAGCCTTGTATGAAAGAGTCCATAGAATCATAGAGTTGGAAGAGACCACAAGGGACATCCAGTCCAACCCCCTGCCATGCAGGAACTCCCAGTCAAAGCATACCCGACAGATGGCCATCCAGCCTCTGCTTAAAGACCTCTAAGGAAGGAGACTCCACCACACTCCGAGGGAGTGTGTTCCACTGTCGAACAGTCCTTACTGTCAGGAGGTTCCTCCTAATGTTGAGGTGGAATCTCTTTTCCTGCAATTTGTATCCATTGTTCCGCATCCTAGTCTCTGGAGCAGCAGAAAACAAGCTTGCTCCCTCCTTAATGTGACATCCCTTCAAGTATTTAAACAGGGCTATCATATCACCTCTTAACCTTCTCTTCTCTAGGCTAAACCTCCCCAGTTCCCTTTCATTTTCTTTCTTTCTTTCCTTCCTTTTTTCTTTCTTTCCATCCATCTTTCCTTCTTCCTTTCCTGTCCTTTTCTTTCTTTTCCTCCTTTCATCCATCTTTCCTTCCTTCCTTCCTTCCCTCCTTCCCTCCCTCCCTCTTCTTTCCTTCTTTCCACCCATATTTCCTTCTTCCTCCTTTCCTCTTCCTCCTTCCATTCTCCTTCCCTCCCTCCTTCTTTTTTCCTTCTTCCATTTTCTTTCTTTCCTTCCTTTTCCCATCCATCTTTCCTTCTTCCTTTCTCTTCCTTTTCTTTCTTTTCCTCCTTCCATCTATGTTCCCCCTCCCTCCCTCTTCTTTCCTTCTTTCATTTTCTTTTCTTCCTTCTTTCCACTCATCTTTCCTTCTTCCTCCTTTCTTTTCTTTTTGTTTCTTTTCCTCCTTCTTTTTCCCTCCCTCCCTCTTCTCTCCTTCTTCCATTTTCTTTCTTTCCTTCCTTTTTCCACCCATCTTTCCTTCTTCCTTTCTCTTCCTTTTCTTTCTTTTCCTTCTTCTATCTATCTTTCTCTTCCTTCCTTCGTTCCCCCTCCCTCTCCTGCTTTCCTCCCTCCCCTTCCTTCTTTCCTTTCCTTTCCATTCTTTTCATTCTCTTCTTCCTTCCTTCCTTCCTTCCTTCCTTCTTCCCTCCACCATACAGGAATTCATCAATATTTTAAGGACCTGCCCCATAAGCAGTTTGTTTTAAAAGGCATGCACAGAAGGCAAGTCAGCAAGAATGAGACCTCTTCTGACTAAGATTTTTAAAAGGAAAATACAAAACAGACCTGGCAGGCTTCAGGCTGATTTTAATTACAAGCACATGAAAACCCTCCCAGCACACACATACATATTCAAAGTCTGTAGACATGAACCTTTTAATACACAATTTGTTTCTCAATGCCAGAGTCCATTCCCAGCCCAATGTCCTAGATGCAGATAGGAGAAATTCACCAAGGAAGTTTCAATTGGTTTCCAAACAGAAAGCTTCCCTGGAATTGCCCACCTTTTGAAAGACACATCAAGGCATGCCAACTGTCTAATTTTTTTATTTTGGACAAGGAGAGGTATCCCTAGAAATTCAGAATTTTTTTTGCATCTGCATATATATGAAGAGACAGACAAAGGAACAAACTTAAGCATTGCTCTGTGCAATTCTCTGCATGACATTTAAACTAGCATGGTAGCTGAGTGTTAATAGATAAAACACCACTGTACAGTACGCTTCATCTGAGCCATAGTAAACACATAAAGGAGGAGGGAAAGGGGAAAACAAGGCATTCTTGACAGAATAAATGCAATTAATCATATTTGCATGACAATATATTTTAATCTTGCTTCGAAAACCCAACGCACATCCCCTCTCTCATAGCAGGCTTAGCTTATTACTCACAAAACTATATGTTCTAATAAGGAATTCTGAGCAGGAGCCACTGAGTCTTTAGATGCCAACACTTTGAGGATTAGCACACTTGCCGGGAAGAATACTCTGAGCGATTGCTGTGGGATTTACTTGTGAGTAAGTGGACTTGAAAGCTGAGCTTTCATCAAATGCAATTCTCTCTCTTTCTCTTTTGTGATTTTGTGAAAAACGAGCAAGGAACCTGAAAAAAAGTCTAAGCTGAAAAAGAAGCGGAAAAAAAAGAAACTGGGGGAAGGCTAAGAAAAAGATGCTTAAAAATAATTGAAGGTGGAGAGCTATGGTGAGATGGTGACGTCCTATCTGCCCTGAACAGAAACCGCTCAATATGATGCCCATTTGCAAATGTCCAGATCACAGATTTATAAATCACCCATCAACTAAACCAATAAAGTTCTACATTTAAAAAACAACAACAATAATAATGCCTATGCTTCTTCTTGACTCCATTTATCCATCATCTGCACTTTGTTTCAACAAAGGCTTCATGTCCCTGGTACGGAGTGTAACCCCAAATTTGCATTTAGGGCACTTAAACTTTGCAACACCATTTGATAATCAGAAAAAAAAAACAATGGAGAAGAATAAGTATTTTTTTTTCAACCCCCCCCCCTCCCAAATGCATATTATGTCTGGGTTTTAATGTCCCAGAAAACCTGCATCCAATAACAAAGCAATGCCTTTAGGACCTTGACACAGAGATGGTTCATAATGGAAATTAGAAAGCTTGAGAAAAACCATTACAAGGAATGGGGGGTAGAAGATAGATGTTAAATGTTAAAACTTGCAAAAATTTGGTATCACAGTGCCATCAAGACAGGATCAGGAAGGACTTTCTGTACAATTTTGCTTAAAAATTGGGAGTGTTCGAACGTGGGGGGGGGGGCATAGACAGGCACACACACAATGGGCGCACACCAGAGAGAGAGAAAGAAAATTCCACACTCCATTCATGCAGAAAGCTCTTTCCACTCCATGAGGTACAGACAATACAGTGACAAGTGGAGGGAAGGACCAAACCGAGAGAGAGAGAAAGGAAGAAAGAGGAGATGCAAAAGGGTGTTGGGGGGAGACAAGCAAGGAAAAAGTTGATCCGACTTACCTGCTGCAAGTACATAAAAGTCAAGGCACAGGACAGCTGGGGACACATGCTGACATTCGGAAGTGCCACGCAGGTTGTCCCCGTGAGCGGATGTTGCATGTTGCCGCTGTGAACTCGACGTAGGACAACTGACGGGGTTTGCATGTGAACACGCCAGTCCTGACTCGTCTGGGCACGATGGGTTATTTGTTCCTCTTTCTGTTTCTTTCCCACACTCCCACAACCAACACCACCGGCACCACAATGCTGCCACCACTCTCTTCCTCTTTCAGAGGTGTTCCTTGCAAGCGCACAGACCCAAAGGACGGATATATATAGACATATGCCAATACTATATGAATATATATATATATATATATATATATGCCAGTAATTCCCCACACTCACTTTGCTGCCTTGTGCCCTCTTCGTGGGGTCTCCTGGTCCAGGGTGGGCACCTCTGGTTTCTTTGCTACCCCCCCAGACCAGAGTCTTCAAACCCCTATATGCCTCTGCCAAGGCAAGGCCTTTGGGTACATCATGGTGCATGTATGTGCGGTGGCGTGGCGTTGGTGGCAGGGGCCCTCTCTCTGTGCCACAGAATAAACCCACCCGCAAAGAAACAAATCAACCGAGGATGGGAAGGAAAAGGAGAAGGGGAAAAAAAGGACTGAAGTGAGAAGGAGGAAAGCAAAGGGAGGGGGAATTTAATAAGCAATGAAGAGAAGGCAGCCTCCAGCTTCGACGCTGAGCGGCTGAAAACTCCTCTTGTGTGACATCCAGTGTGCAAAGAAGGGTTTTTTCCACATCGGAGCGGCACACTTGCACAGAGACAGAGAGAGAGAGAGATCAAGAGAGCCAAAGAGAGACAGAGAGAGAAAGAGAGAGAGGGATTCTCACAGGGTGACTCCTTCTGGTGCAACTGATGCTCCCATTTGTCAAATGGGCCCTAGCCAAGGCAAGGTCTCTTTGCCACTCACCAAAATTCAAATAATTGCATTTTTCAAAAAGATCCCCTGAGAGGAGGCAAAAGGGGGAAGGGAGAGTGATGGAGAGAAGCATCACAACATATGCGCACACACACATACACACGGAGGCATGAGGTTTGGGCAATTAATGTTGCTGCCCAGCTGGGACCCAAAAGGATGATGTGATTCAATACAGACACTACTCCTCTGTCATTCCCCCATAACAGACCTGCACCTGACAAAGAGAAAGGGAATCCCCTTTCTGCAAAAAAGCACCAAGATCCAACATGATTGTGTAGAGTCTAGAAAGTTAAACTCTTTAGATAGATCTGTCTTTGATCGCCAGAGATCTACTGAGTCGTTGATCTCCAGATACGCACCCAGATGGTTTTTGCATGCCTGATTTGGGGGGGGGGGGGAGAGAAGAAGCTGGAAGTCTGATTTATCTCAAGCTTTTTTGCATCAAGAATGCAACCCAATCTCTCCAAGAAGGAGCAAGGGGGGAAAAAAAGGATAAGAGAAATAGTAATAATTGTAATAATAACTGCAACATTATTGTTGCCGTTGTTGCTATTGTTATTATTCTGCTCACCATATGCAAAGAGACTGTGTTTTAACTTTTAGAAGGGAGGATGGCTCGAAATAGCTAAGACCAGACGCAGAGCAGAATGCTTGGAAAATATATTTATAAATACATATGTATGTGTGTATGTGCACACACACACACACAAATGTACACACAATTCCCAGCTGCTTTCATTTCCCACAGTATGCCTTGCAATCTTGCCCTTTCTTCATGTTCGTGGAAGCATGCTAATAATAGTAGTAGTAGTAGTAGTAGTAATAATAATAATAATAATAATAATAATAATAGCTGTGACAAATTAGATCAGGTACTGCAGAGGAATATGAGGATATGGAAAAGTCTTCCCACTCTTCTATCCTGAGGTGGGGGGGGGAGTAACTCAAATCTCTTGTTTCTTTCATACACATACTCCACAACATACACAAATATATATGGTCAGATAATAGACCTATATCAGCATATCATTGAAGACTATAAAATGTGTCAGGAGGACAACCCATTACAAGAGGCTCTTCTGTGAACTTCCACGAGCAAACAGCCTCATGAAGTCACTGGGAGAGCTCTCATGTTTACTTTTTTACTTAGAGGAGAGCAATGCACCTCTTTGGAATTAGTATGCAGCTCTTGCAGACTCTCTTTTGCCCCCCCCCCCTTTTATTTTATGGAGCAATAATTATTCATTAGTAGATCTAGTTAGTCCTCTTGCAATAAAATAGGATGTGATCTGCAAATTAAATCACGGATGCTCCAAACTTGTCCTTGAGGTCAAATTTCACTTTCTCCCCCACTTTCCTATCTCTCTGTTTATTACTAAGATGTAGCCAAAAGAAGGAAGCGATACCTATGTTCATCAAAATGGATTGTGACAAATGGATTGAATTATTAATTCTTCCATAAGGTGGATGGAATCTCAACAGTTTACCTCTGGATTTCCTTTGCATGCTTAAGGATCTATTTTAAGGAGGACGAAGGAGGGGAGGGGAGGAAATAAAATAAACTTTGGAAACACTCACTGAGGATGCAACTTTTAAAAAAAGGAAGATGCCAAAGCAGGCGAGGCAAACATTGATGCCAAGAGATGGAAGGTCTGGAGGAAGGCTGGAAAATCATAAATTCAGAGAGAGAGATATAATTGGTGTCATTTGTTGCTCCAAGGGGATAGCGAAAGGGGGCAGGTTTTTACCAATGGTGTAACACAATTTTTCTTTTTTCTGTCTTTTTCTTTCCAAACCTTTATTGAACTAAAATGCAAACAGATCACTGGGGGAGGACTCCCTGCAATTCAGACAAATAGCTCTCAACTTGAAAAGTAATTAGCTGCTGCACATTGATAGGTGCAAATCTTTGGAAAATAAAAGATGGGAAAGCTCTGTAGCAATCCTGCTGCAATAACTTCACCCACATGGCTTTGAAAAAATGCCGGTGGGAAGCCCAATATTCTCTCCCCATAGAAAGAGGGCCCTCAAACAAACCTCTGCACCTGTCCCACCCATCCCATTGAATGGCTTTTGTTTAAGAATGAAATAAAGAGAGACTTACAAAAGAGGGGTTCCTTGCATGCGCTCTGGAAGTCCATGCCTTTGCAATATATTGTGAGCTGGAGCTTACTCCGATATCACTGCCACACTGAACCGCACAAATTAATTTATAATGCAAGAAGAAAAAAGGACAGAGAGAAAAAAAGAGAGAGCGAGAGTGAGCAGATGGGGGGGGGGGATCAAAAGCCTAGATATAGGCACACAAAAAAGAAAAGGGACAGAAAGCCTAACATAAAATGAAGTCCCTTATTGCCACTTTCCCCAACATTTCTCCCCCTCCTCCTTCCATTCTCTCTCTTTGCCTTAAGCAGTCTCTTCTTCTGACAGAAGTAGTATCCCAGGCTATTTCTTCTCTTTTCAAGTACAGCAAACATGTTATTCAGCAAAAACCCTAAGCTGATAGATTTCATCTTTCTTTCTTTCTTTCTTTTTCTTTCCTCCTTTCTCTCTTTCTTTCTTTTCCCTTGCCCATTCAGAGAGGCAGCCTGATAAATAAAACATGCTCCTCTAATAAGACCCTATCACGATGTTTAATGAAAAGCAAATACGTGGCATTAGAGGCTAATAAATCTATTTGCTCTGGGTATTATGATTTATCTTATTATTATTATTTCCAAAAAAAAAAGGAAAAAAGTTCTAAACTTATTGGGGGGGAAAGAGTTTGAAACTGTCCATGGTAACTGGATGCTGAAGCCAAGTTCTGAACAATAACTAAAGATTAGTAAAAGTGTCAATGGTGGCCATTTATTCTGATCCCACTAATTGAGATTAATTTTTTTTTAAGGTGAAATACATATTTTTCCAGAATTAGTCATCTAGGGTTGCATCTACACTGCAGAATTCATGCAGTTTGACACCACTTTAACTGGCATGGTTCAAGGCTATGGAATCTTGGGACTTGTAGTTTGAATCATAGAATCATAGAGTTGGAAGAGACCACAAGGGCCATCCAGTCCAACCCCCTGCCATGCAGGAACTCCCATTCAAAGCATCCCTGACAGATGGCCATCCAGCCTCTGCTTAAAGACCTCTAAGGAAGGAGACTCCACTACGCTCCGAGGGAGTGTGTTCCACCGTCGAACAGCCCTTACTGTCAGGAAGTTCCTCCTAATGTTGAGCTGGAATCTCTTTTCCTGGAGCTTGCATCCATTGTTCCGCGTTCTAGTATCTGCAGCAGCAGAAAACAAGCTTGCTCCCTCCTCAATATGACATCCCTTCAAATATTTGAACAGGGCTATCATATCACTTCTTAACCCTCTCTTCTCCAGGCTGAACATCCTCAGTTCCCTAAGGCGTTCCTCATAGGGCAGGGTTTCCAGACCCTTCACCATCTTAGTTGCCCTCCTTTGGACCCGTTCCAGTTTCTCCACACCCTTTTTGAATTGTGGTGCCCAGAACTGGACACAGTATTCCAGGTGGGGCCTGACCAAAGCAGAATAGAGCGGCACTATTACTTCCTTTGATCTAGACACTATACTTCTATTGATGCAGCCTAAAATAGCATTGGCCTTTTTAGCTGCCGCATCGCACTGTTGACTTGTGTTCAACTTATGGTCTACTTGGACTCCTAGATCCCTTTCACACATAGTTTGATTCAGCCAGATGTCCCCCATCCTATATCTGTGCATTTCATTTTTGCGTCCTAACCCAACTCTCTTCTGTGCCAGCATTCTCTGAAAATGCCAGCATTGTGTACACATGCTCATATCACACCATCTATTTCTAACTGCAGGAACAACACCTTATTTAGTTTGGCCTTTTCCCATTTCTTTGATTCTTCTATGTACCACTATTCTGAATCCCTCCTTTCAGTCTTGCCTGTTTATCTGTGGGCTGGTGCTTTGCTGTGATGTGTTTCCAGGACTCATCCAGAATTTCTTTCATCCTGGAACGGATTGTATCTAAAACCTTGTTCCCTGCCTTGCCTCTGGTGTGGAAGCTTATTCTATCTGGTGTGTGTGTGTGCGTGTGTGTGTATGTATATGTATATATATAGATATAGATATAGATATAGATAACAAGGAGCTGTTTTCTCTTAAGGACTTTATGTTGCATCAGTTTGCTATCCCACCACAATCATGCTGGTTTAAGTATGGACGCATACAGATTTGGCACCATTTCTTGTCATATTTTTTACCCACCCTATGGTGGGTTGCACTTTGGCAATTCATGTTCGGGTGGTCTGTTTCCCACTCTGCCAAATGCTTCTGAAACAGATGCTGGTGAAACATCAGGAATAAACTCTTCTAGAAAATGGCCACATACCCCGAAAAACCCACAAAAAACTATGAATGCCAGCCATGAAAGCCTTCGACTTCACATTGCCAGGAATGTGCTAGCAAAAGTTGTGGAGTCCAGGACTGTTCCCCTACTAGATTCGTGCCAGGATTCATCCGGTCAACCTTTCTTTCACTGCAGACATATGAACCTTCAGCAAAGAAAGGGGACAATTTAGCTGCTAAGTTTGGCATGTGAATATTCTGCACATGGATGCATGTAACCACCAGGGAAACCCTTGGTTGCACCAAAAAGGATGGAAACTTTGTTCCTCATCTGCTTCTGTGGATTTCTGACCAGTCATGGAAGTTTTCCAAAATCATACATGCTTGGGAAAAAAACATCTTAAAACTCATGCATTCCTTGTGATATTAAAGGTGACTCATTTACCCATTTGATTGCATGCATAGCCAATACTGGTAAATATAGGACAAGTGGTATAGCAGGTAAATTGCAAGGTGCAAGCATTCATTGTGAAAATCCCTAAAGGAAAAGAAGAAACGTGCTTAAGAAAGTGTTTTTTTGTTTTTTTTTAAATCCAACACAACATTTCAGTTGGAGTGTAAGAAACTTTCTTCTCTCTTCCATTTCTGGTATGAGAAGCCTTACTTTTAAACCATAGTTTTGCTGGAAAGAACAGAGTAAATGCAACCAATGATGGCTTTAAATATAATGATTGCCTCAACAGGGCCATGGTCAGATTGGAGAGAAATATAGAATGTCTGAAAGAAAAAATTGCATGGAATTTCAGTAATGAGATGTAATGAGATGTAAAAGAAAGAAAGAGACAAGGAGAGAAAGAGAAAGAGAGAGAAAGACAGACTGTCCCATAAAATTCCCATAAATGACTTGTTACATTGTTTGAAAGTGTTTTAATTTTTTTTACTTTTTTAGCTGTATTTTATCCTTTTAACCTGTAATTTGCTTTAATATTATAATAATTTAATTCTATTTTAATGTATCTTTTTGTATGTTTTTAATTGTACTTTTTTAAAAAAAAGTATTGTGCAACTGAATGAAGTTCATGATGGAGAATCAACCTAAACGACTTAAGGAAAAGTTAACATCAACATCTGTTGGTGATTGAAGAATACAGACCTTATCCTATGGAAGGCATAGGACATTTTGGTCCAATGTGGAACAGACAGTATTAAGTATTCAGGCTGCAAAAGTGGAGATCTGCATGCAGATTTACAAGGGGGTATCGTAAAGTTTTAATGATCACCTTTTAAAGATATTGACAGAAAGTTTGTTTGGATTTGTAGTTGTTAACTTATCTCTATGTAGTCACTATCTAGATTTATACTTGTTCCCAGCGTATCTTGACCCTCCGAATACCTGATATTGTAGAAGTCTGCAGATTGCGCCTTACGAGGGGGTATCGTAAAGTAAGAATTATCACCCAGAAGTTATTATGGCATTTTGATGAAGTTTTGTCAGTGTCATCATTGGTCCCTACGTGCACTTTGCTGAGAAAATCAGCTCATTGCATCCTTTATTTTTATGACTGGCTCTGCCAGAAGTGACTAAAGTGTAATATCCTTGTCAAGCGCAATCTGCAGGCTTCGACAGTAATGGTATTCGGAGGGTCAAGAAATGCTGGGGAAAATGTTTAAATCTGGATGGTGACTACATAGAGATAAGTTAACAACTACAAATCAAAACAAACTTTCTATCAAATTTTTTAAAGGTGATAATTAAAACTTTGGATACCCCCTCATACAGTGGGATCTTGTTATCCGCTGGAGTTTGGTCCCAGGGGTTTCATCTCCAAGCAGGCTCTAAATTCTGTTTTAGGCAACAAAATCCAGTGACTACTATGTATGGCTCTTGGCAAGAAATGTTATTGTGGTTAAAGGGGGGGGGGCATATATTTATGTCAAGTGGTTTCACTGTAAGAAGATCCTCCAAGTTTTATCTGGGCAACATTTCATTAGCAACATTAGCACCACCACATTGGCAAATATGAAGGTTGATCTGAATTTCTGAATTACCAAAAGTCTGGCACAATAATTATTTATTATTTGCTCTTGGCTGATGTTTCCTCCCCAAAAAGATGTCCCTTGGAATGGCATGTTTTAGAGCTGTAAAATAGTCAGCCATCAGTTGATTGTTGCTCCAATGAGTTTATCAGTATTGTATTGTATTGTATTGTATTAATTATATTATATCATATCCTTACTCACAAGATCCTAGGGCAACTAATTACTGTACCTTCACAAAAATACATACATTTAAAATCACAACTCCAGACTTTCCAGGGATCCTCTAGAGTAGTGGTTCTTAACCTTCCTAATGCTATGACCCACAGACTGAGAACCACAAAGGGGTCACAACCCAAAGGTTGAGAACCACTGCACTACAGTATTATAGATTATGGCACCAACCTTGGGTCTTAGGCGACCCCTGTGAAACAGTTGTTCAACCCCCAAATGGGTCCTGACCTACAGGTTGAGAACTGCTGCTCTAGGGAAAGATAATGTTCTCTCTGTGTCTGGCTGAAGGAACACAACCAAACAATGCCTGAAATGTTCTGGCTAAGTTCCTTCTGTGATTGTTAAATGGTGGGAGAGAGGTGATGTGCAGAGGAAGGGGGAGCAGGAGTTGAATTGCTCCTTTTCCATGCTCCACCAGGTCTATACAGGATTGCAGCCCAAGTTTTCTTCTTCTTTTCAAGCAGAGATGACCAGGTGGGCTGATGGTGCAGCCGGGTATGATTCAAAATGTTGGTTATGACCTACGAAGCCCAACACGGCTTAGGTGCAGTCCATCTAACATACTGTATCTCATGTGAAGCCAAAGGCTTTCAGGGCTGGCATCCATATATTTTTGTGGGTTTTTCAGGCTATGTGTCCATGATCTAGAAGAGTTTATTCCTTATGTTTCACCAGCATCTGTGGCTGACATCTTCAGAGATGCCAGCCACAGATGCTGGAGAAACATCAGGAATAATCTCTTCTAGAACATGGACACATAGCCCGAAAAACCCACAAAAATTGTACTGTATGAGCCTCCCAGGACACTGAGATCCATATGAGAGGACCTTCTTTCAACCCTAACTCCTTCCCAGGTACAAATGGTGGGAACATAAAGCAAGGACTTCTCGACAACTTCCTCTAGACTTTGAAATTAGAAAACCAGGAATTTAAAAAGCAGTCAAAATAAATCAGAGAAGACAAGAAAGCTTACAGCAGCCTCATTCCCACTTTCAAATAAATTGGTTTCAATGCAAATTGATGGATTGATTAGACAGTGGATCGTGGTTCACACTATATTTGCCCCGATCACATTTTTTCTCTGTAAAATAACCCACTTGTGGTTCACATTCACAAATGAATCAATTCAAAATGGACCTGCTCTAGCCAGCTGAAGGAAAAAATTAAATTGATTCTGATCCGCATCTGGTTGACACTTGTGTGGAATCGATTTATCCAAAAAGATGCAGAAAAAATCAGCATCAAAAAGACATGCCCCCCCCCTCCAAATCACTTCAGTGATTCAGTTCAAGTGCGAACCATGGCCATTTAAACCAGTTCAAACCAATTTGTGATCTGGTTTAAAAGGTAGTAGGAATGAGGCCAGCATCTCTGGTGAACTGGGGTCTATGGATCAAAAAAACATGCACCACAGTACATGACTTGGTATCTTGAGTACAGTTAGTTAGAGCATGAATACCTCCTTGGGAGGATCCTGTGGAGCTTACACAATACTACAAAAATATTTGCAAAAAGTAACCACCAAAAGCAAATTTGGAACATTCCACGGGAAATTGCACGGAGGATATGGAGAGCAAAAGAATTTAGAGAGGGCTACTGAACTGTTTTGAGGGAAGGAAGGACTGAACATTCTCCACCCCAGGTCAATCTTTTAATGTCTTGAAGGCCCTTTTCAGATTGGTATTGCTCAGAAAAATTCCTGGGGAATTTCATATTTAAAAAAATGTACAACAAAGATCTTCAAGAATTCATCCCACTCATCACTCTCCAGTCAGTATAAAACCAGACAGGCAACACAATGGCAATTGTCCCTTTTCCCATAGATCACCATTAATGTGCACCTACCCTGTTCTGGTGGGACCCTGACAGATCCACTTATTTGACTGCATTTGATCCTTGGCTGCTTTGCCGAGACGAACGACTAGGGAGCCAATTAGTGTCAATTGCAGGAGGGTTCATTTGTTAGTGACTGGACTTTAGGCTACCGATTGCTATTGCACTCAGAGAGAGAGAGAGAGAGAGGCGAAATCAAATGACCTGCTCTGGATTTGAATTGAAAACCTCGGAGGTGAAAAGGCTCTCATTTAATGACAATGACCAAGCTGCAGAGATTAGTTGGGGCCCTTACTTACAGAAAGAACAATCAATATTTCCAACCTTCCTTGTTCTGATTCGGAATGTCAAACTAATAATGCTAGTAGGCTGATGCTTTAATGATGCGCTGGATCTGCCACTTATTTCATGGGTGAAGGCAGAAGGTTGGGATAGGTATACTTACTCTTCAGTCCCAGGAGTTCAACATTTAAAAACAGAGAGAGAGAGAGAGAATAATTCCAAGCTTCAGCTTTCTGCAGGAGACACTTTAAAGGGTTGAAAGCACCAGTAGAAAGTAGGGGAAAAACATTTTTATAGCATTTGTTACTTTGAGGCATAGTGAAATTTCTCTACTTTCTGTTGGATCAAAGATCCATCCAGTCCTGCATTATGAGTGGAATCTTCTTGATGCTATTTATCAGTGTCACCATATTGATTCATTGATATCAGAAGGTACATGGCCATGGGCATTGAATTATTATTATTATTATTATTATTATTATTATTATTTGTATCCTGCCTCTCCCACAGGATCATGTAATCATGAAGGAAACCAGATGCTCAGAGCTGGCCGGTGTTGATCACCATCTTGTTAATAACAATGTGGTTAACTGCCATCAAGTTGACTTCAATGCATGGTGACCCTATGTATAAGAGACATCCAAGTTACCCTGCTATCAAGAACCCTGTTCAGGTCTTGCAAACTCAGATTGTGGCTTCCTTGAGTCTGTCCACCTGGAATAAAATCTTATTCTTTTCCTACTGCCTTCTATCTTGCCAAGCATTATTGTCTCTTCTAGTGCGTCTTGTTCTCTTGTGATATGTCCAATATGCAACAGTGTCAATTTAGTCATTGTGGTGTCTAAGGAGAATACAGGCTTGATTCACTCTAGGGCCCATTGGTTTGTCTTTTTGGCACTCCAGGACATCTGCAGAACTCTCCTCCAGCACCACGTGTCAAATGAGTCAATTCTCTCCCTATCAGTTTTCTTCATTACCCAGCTTTCATAACCATACCCAGAAATGCAATGGCATGGACAAAGATGACTTTGGTATTCAATCATTCCATCCTCTTGGATCGGCTGAGGGAGCTGGGAATCGGAGGCACTGTGCTACGGTGGTTTCATTCCTTTCTCTTGGGCAGATCCCAGAGGGTGAGGCTTGGACACATTTGCTCTTCCAAAACTGAGCTTAATTGTGGCATCCCCCAGGGTGCCATCCTGTCTCCTATGCTATTTAACATCTATATGAAGCCGCTGGTTGAGATCATTCGGAGGCATGGAGCGCAGTGTCATCAGTACGCTGATGATACTCAGATATACTTCTCCATGACCAGATCATCGGCTCAGACTTCAGATGATGTCTCTACTCTCAATGACTGTCTTTTTACTGTTGCTTGTTTTAAACTCTGTTGTATGCCACCTCGGTTGCTGTGCAGAGGGGCAGCTTAGAAATAAAATTTATTATTATTATTATTATTATTATTATTAATATATCTTTACACTTGAGACAGGGAGGGAGGGAGGAGGGTACTGTAGCAACCTAAAAGCTTAACAACCTTAGAAAGGTAAAGGTAAAGGTAGTCCCTTGACATGAATGTCCAGTCATAACCAACTGCATCTGATGAAATAAAAGCAAATACAATCAGGTCGGTATCTTAGTACCAACTTAGTATCCATTTGAAAACTCCAAGAAATGTTAACATGGACTCAAAGGGAAAATTCAACCCTGTAAGATGAAAAATGGCTGGAGGCCCTCTGGGAGAAGCTCACCATAAGCACATACTTATTTGGTTTCACCTCGACCCCACAGTTTTCTGTGGCTCTTTCCTTTGAACAAGAAACGATGACACATTTTCTTCTCCTGAATTATCACCCGTTGCCCTATAAATTTTTGACTGAGTATTTTACAAACATTTGAGTAATGGTGACTTTTTAAAGTAAATCTACTCTATTGCACAGGCTCATTAAGAGTACACGGTGGCTCTTTTCCTTTCCTCTTAAATCCCTAGATGACAGTTCATCATGCCAGTGGTATTTTCTTGTCATGAAAATCCCATCTTCTATTTTAAGATATTGCATTAAGATCAGTTTTATTTACATGTTCTTTGAACAAAGATCAGAATATCACAGCAGCCCTTTACTTGCCTTGGGCTAAAAAAATCAACATTATTAATTTTCTCTTTCCATTAAGTATAGCCTTGGAAATGTCTCATCCGTGAGGTCACCATGGGTTGAAGCCGAGTAGAAAGCAGTTAACAACAATAACAGCCCTAAATCCTATCAGTGTCATGTGTTTTGTTGTCATTATTGTGCAATGGACTCAATTCATGGTTGTGTTGGTGGTATTCCAGAAGTGTAATCGTTTCACACAAATTGCATGGTTAGATCTGACTTAGAGTACAGTGATCAAATGAACTGGACACAAACCCCACTCACCTACTCATTGTTCAACACTTGGGTCAATAGCCCTATCTCTAGTTGGGACTCAACAACAGAATTCCACCTGTGAAGGTACACAGTCTTGAAGGGTGTGCAACTATCTGTCAGTGTCATCAATATATCATGTTATTCATTGGGATAGAACAAATGACCACTGTGCATTACGTCCTGCATTGTGTAACAGAACAATATTTGAGCACATTGGAAGATGTAGAACTAGGTGCACAATGTCAACAATAAGCAGAAGAGCAGTATAATGCAACAGCTCTGAAAATAAACGAGTTTACATTTGCACTACACAACATAGGCTCTCACTCATTGTGTTACCTCCTCTGCACAGTTATACGGGAAGCAATCCTACTGAAGTGTGTGAGAGCCAAGGAAGCAAATATATGGAACTCTAATCCTGCTGCATAAAACATCCAGGAAAATTCTACGTATCATTTGGAAAAGTTGCTTATTATTATTATTATTATTATTATTATTATTTACTACTATTATTATTAACCATTGTTTATAAAGTGCTGTAAATTTACACAGTGCTGTACATAATATCTTATATTTAGACTGTTCCCTGCCCTCAGGCTTACATCTGGACTACAACTCCCGCAATCCACCCAACATGGGAGAATGGTGTGGGCTTCAGGGAGCACAAAATTGCAGTCCAGAGGACTTTAAAGTATAATGACCCTAAAAGAAAATAATCCCCAAACTCTAATTATACAACAGCAAAAGAAAGAGGTAGTGTGAATGAAGCAGTGAAGTGGAAACCTACCAAAAGGAGAAGACAGACCTTCCTACCAAAGGCTCCACACATGTTTTTCTTTGGAGGAAAAATATTCCAGCAAGCTGCCAGAAATTATTATTCTTTCCCTATAATGTTAAGCACTACCAGGAACTGCTCTTCAGCCATCTCTTGAAATATCATCTGTATCTTCTCTTACCAGAACTTACAGATGCTTACATTTCCATCTCATTCTTGCAGGTCCTTAATCATTGTGAAGACAACATAGTCCTCCTCTTGGAGGTCTGCCTATTTGGCATACTATTACACTATAAATAGCTCCACCATTGAAAAAAGCCAACTGTAAAGTTCTGGCCAAAGGCCACCACTAGGTTCATTTGGGATTCTGTTGTGAGATCTCTTTGCCAATCACTCTTGAAAAGTTGAGATTAGGATTTGATGAGTCCACTTTCAATCCAAGATTTGATAGACTTGGCTTGGCTTGTACCATTCTGGATTGTCTGTGATTTGAATGCATTTTGCGGTCCAGAATGATCCCATTGCAAGGTGTCTGAGGATATGTTAAGAAAACATCTACACATTTGAACAGAGTCATAGGGTTCAAGTGACCTCAAGGACCATTTAGTCCAAACCCCTGCCATACAGGCATATACAACTAAAGTATTCCCCAAAAATGTTCCTCCAACCTGTCTTTGAAGACCTCTAAAAAAGCAGAGTTCACCACCCTCCAAGGGAGGCTACTCTAGTCTTATTTTCTACATTCAAGACATTCTTCCAAACATTTAGGTGAAATCTCCTTTCTTGTACATTTAATACACTGGTTTGTCTTCTAGTCTCTGGAGCAAGAGAAAACAAATTTGCTCCATTTTCTACATGACATCTCTTCAGCTATTTAAGATGGCTGTTTTATTATTTCTCAATCCACTTCTCACCCTAACCATACTCAGATCCTCAAGCCATTCCTTTTAGACATCTCTGCTTATAATATCATGTGTATCCTGAAACACCCCACAGACCTGAAAGACCCAAAGACCTCCATCACTTCCCTTGAATTGGTTTAGGGAGATCATTTAGGTCATTTGTAACTACATGTATGTGGTTGTGATGTAAGACCTCAGCCAACATTTTGTGCAAATTACAAAAACCATGGACCTCAGAAATCTTGGTCTTAGATCTCACAAGGTGTTTGGTAAACATGTCACCATGACAGCCAACCTCAACTAAATTATTGGCACAAATGAGATTTCTTCACATCACTATTCAGATGTTCCAAATCAAAACTAAGTTCTAGGAAATGGAGAGTGAGAAGGAGTAGGTGAAGGAAGAAATGTGAAAGAAGATGTGTGAGGATATAGAGGGTTATGGAGGAATGGATAAGATGAAGAGGAGGAAGGAAAAGGAAGAAAGTGTAGAAAATGAATGAATTGGAAGATGATGGAGGGGAGGTATGAATGGAAAATTGAAACAAATGAAATGATATGTTATGATATGTCATGATATGTTAAGTTATAATATTTTTTGTTGTTGGATTGCTGTATGTTTTCTTCTTTGCATCTTTTTGATTTATGTGTCTATTTTTAAAGGTTTAATAAAATTTATTTTAATAATAATAATGATAATAATGAAAAGAAGTTCTGTTTTGCTCAGTGAGACAAATGTGTAAACTGCAAACTGAATAGAATTCCAGGTCCAAATTTAGGCATAGTCTTTAGAGTCAAATGCCATTTTTTTAAAAAAGAAGAAGCAATACAAGTAACTTCTTGCCATTATTTTCTAGTTTCTTTTGAGGTGCCATCATGTTGTTCAGAGAAAGGCAGACTGAAGACTTTTGGAGTTTATTCTCTCAGATCAACAGTTACAGAACACTTCCAAACTCCCCCACAGCCAAAAAGATTCAACAGAGCAAAGCAGAATTAATTAAGGGCCATTAATCTTGACAGATCCACATCCTGGTGTGACCCATAGACTTTATAAGTTGAATTTATCCAGGCCATTTCACTCCCATCTTGGAACTAGCTGTCAGCTCATCAGGGATATGAAGTTTGTCCCTATATTGGCTGAATATTTAAATGCCCTAGAAATTTAACTAGATTTCTTAAACTCTCTAGGCACAAACACACACACAGTGCATTCTTAGCAGGTACAGAAGAATGCTAGGGGCTCATTTGGGTGTTACATATCAAGTTGAACCAATATGTGGAGCGGGGAAACACAACTTTGGGGCTAAAGAGATTGGTGGCGAAACACCACCCCTGTTTGCCCCGGATCATTGCCACAGCAAATACACGGCTTAGCAATGATCTGTTCCCTCTCAGGAGCAAAAAGAAGCTGCTTTGAACAGCTTCCTAGAAGGGGTGAGCACCATGGTGATGCCCCTTCCAGCCAGTGCCATTTGGGCACTGTGCCACATGTACACAGGTATGGTACCTGCTATCTGAAAGGGTGAGTACCTGCACATACCTGGGAGCATGTGGACACCCAGCCCTACCTAGCCCTAATTTTGACCTCTGGCTGGTGCAAAGCGCCCATCTGTACTGAGTCTTTGTTTTCCTTAGATGGAAATCAAAAGTCTAAAGTGACGGGTCTCCTGTTCACATGGAAGTTCTCCACACAATCAAGGATGGTGAGAAATCAAGTTTCTTGCTCCCACAAAGACGCTCCAAGGAAACAATTCACATCCCACTTTCCACATGAGAAAATCAATGATGCCTGGTGTGAGACCAGGTGGTCCTCTCTTCACATATTGAGTCCAAGTTGGTAAGAACATCCTCTGAAGATCATGGTTCAAATTCGCACTCGGCCTTCACAACCCACTGGATGATTTTGAGCAAGTCACACACTCTCAGTTTCAGAGGAAGGCAAAGGCAAAGCCCGTCTGAATAAACCTTGAAAAGAAAATCTCATGGTAGCATTGCCTAAGGGTCGCCATAAGTCAGAAATGATTTGAATGTATTCAAAACCAGACAGTTGCCACTTTGTTGTTATTTTGTGGGGGATCTGTTACGGACCTTACTGTAAAAATAGAAACTCGCATATATTCAAGCCCTATTGAATAATGAAAAATGAAACTCGCATATATTCAAGCCCTCCGTGAATAATCAAAAACGCGGAGTTCAAGTCATTGAAAATGGAGGGGTGGCTGTATAACCCTAAATATATACAAATTAGTATACCTTGCTGTGTCCTTAGATAAATTTTTAAAACTCGACCAAAGTTCCTCCAAATCATATCATCCAAATCATATTTGATCCTCAATGAGAAAGTGTTTCTTGGCACCTCCAGAGGCCCCGCCAATAAAAAAAAGTTAACTGTCTTGAGAATATTCACATTTCAGGACTTTTTGTTGGAAAAATAATAATCTGTGCTTTTTTGTGAGTTTTAGCACAGAAAACTATTGGGGTGGGATGGGGTGGAAATCCCAGCTGTATTTGCTCAGAAAATAGTGTTCCATGCACAAACACATGAGGGTTGTTTTTGTGTTTTTTGCAAATGAATTTTCCACACACAAAGTCTTCAAATGCAGAAAAGGAATAAAGATTTTCCCTTTACCTAGCTAATATTATTTCATATTGAAAATCAGACGGATAGGCTTTTTGTGTTCCTATGTTATAAATCATCTTGAGAATGGAAGAGAGTGTCAGCTAAATCTGTCAATATAAATGCATACAAGAAAAGGGCAAAAGGCAACAGAATGTGTGTGTTCAGATTAGTCAGATATGAAGAAAATGGTTCTAGATATGATTAGTTGAGGCAAAAAATTTAGACCCTCTTCTCTGGAGAGCTTTACATACACATGGCAGATATTTTATCCTTAATAAACTCTCAGCTAATGAACCCGTTGCAATCAGTCTTACTCATTGACACCAGACATCTTCCAGACCCCTCAGGAGTGACCCTGACACATCTTGTCATTGCGCCATGTTCAAGGTAGTAAAGCATCAAAGGCCATCATTTGACACTATCATGTCAAAATTCCACATTGTGCCACTTGCCAGGATGTGTTGAAATGTGGAAAATTGGCTCATAATACACACTTTGGCACAGACTGAAAGAAAAAGGTACGGCGGAGGGGGAAAAATGAATGGTACTCAAGCAGATGTCCTCTTTTTATAAAACCATGGGAAGAGTAAAAACCAACCTCAGGATTGTTGTATGACAAGTTTAGTACTGATAGACGTTTTCAGAGTAACCAAATTAAAAATTGTGATCTGCTGTTCTAGAACATTTTCTAGATAAAGTTGGGCATCATCATCATCATCATCATCATCATCATCATCATCATCATCATTATCATCATCATCGGAAACCTGGTGGCGCAGTGGTTAAATGCCTGTACTGCAGTCATTCACTCAAAACCATAAGGTTGCGAGTTCAAGACCAGAAAAAGGGTTCAAGCTTGACTCAGACTTGCATCCCTTCCGAGGTCGCTAAAATGAGTCCCCAGATTGTTGGGGGCAAGTAGCTTACAGTTGTAAACCACTTAGACACTCCTTAGGCAGTATGAAGCGGTATATAAATGAAGCTGTTTTTCATCATCATCATCATCATCATCATCATCATCATCATCATCATCATCTTCAAGTGAGGCACCACTATTGAGATGACAGTTATATGCTGTGCCCAAAATCCTACTGGTGACCTATGGAGCATGTGATCTGAGATTCCCACTTTTTGGGGAGATTGAGGAATTGTACAATATTCACCCAAATGGTAGATTTGGAGTGGCTTGAGGGCACTGACATAGGGTGCAAGTAGGGATGCAAATATATGATTTTAGCCTCACAAGTGGGGACAAATAACTTCCACAGGTTCCACCCTGCATTAATAGAAAACAAATATTTCCTCCCAGAGTGTTTTGGAAAATTATTCTGTGCAAAAATATATTAAAAGAAAGAAAGAAAGAAAGAAAGAAAGAAAGAAAGAAATCATGCTTGGTATGAGGAGGTGCCAGCTTGCAAGAGATATGCCTGTATACCATCTGAACAAAAACAGCAAAAAGTAGGTGCATGGCTAACATATTAAAAAAAATTCTATATAACCCTACGAAATGCATAGAGTTGACACAAGTCTGCAGACAATTTGAACACAACATACAGACACTAGTGATAGAAGAGACTGTCTTCCACTATCACATTGAACAATGACAGAATGATTAAAACCCTTTTTTTTTTAAATTTGTTGGCTTCTCTAATAATGTCATCAGCATAGATATGAGGACAGAGTTGGGATCGAGTTTGCAGTGTGTGTCTTTGCATGGCTTGGAAGCATAGTTTTCTGTAAGTCCGGCTAGTTGGCTAGGTTCCCTGGCTCTCCTGCCCTGAGCTTGCAGGTCTCTGTGGTGCAAGCATCTCCTCCACTTGGATGCTCTGGAGGTTAGTATTCTCTTCCTCCAATGCTGCAAAAATTATTTTTACTATACAGCCTGTGAAACCCCCTCTGCCTTGCATGACCAGGACCAAAAAAAAAAAAAAAAAAAAATGCCTTGCTATGTCCCAATAGAAAAATACAAAATGATTACATCAGGCAATGAGACTTCAAGAGGACTGCAGAAGTAACCATTTCACATCTGGCTACAGAGGTGCTTCTCTGTTCCTTCTCTGTTCCTGCCAGTGCCCCATTTTTCTGGGGGAAAGACCCATGATAGCTTTGGAGCCTCGGCTTACCATCAATGGTGGAACTCAAAGTGTCTGCCTGTTGCCATTTTTCACTTCCCACCATGACCTGGATTTAGTGTCAGCTGCATTTGGAACATTGTAGAAAACTGAGACAGAATTTGGGGGGGGGGGGGGGGATGCCTTCTTATGTTCATGCGCCGAGCAGCAAGGAAATTGTATATAATGGGATCCCTGGGTGGGCATCCTTGGAGGAACTGAGCAACTTCCCAAGGTTTGGTGCATCCACTGTAACTTTCTGGTGAATGCAATATGAAGTTTGCTGCCACCTTCTGGATGAAAACACAGCAGACATTGCTTTATACCTTGCAAGTACTAAACAATGCAAATGAATGGGGGGGGGGGGGAACTGACTACAAAATGACCTCCCATCTCATGTTTGAATTATTCAACATTAGGATACCAGGAAGCTGCCTTATACTGATTCATATCATTGAATCATCTAGCCCAGTTTTGTCAGCCCAGCTTTTCAGTCCCACTTAGAGATGACAGGCGCTGAAACTGGGAACCTATGCCTGCAAAACATGTGGTCTACCGCATAGTAATTTTGGAAGGGAAGGAAGCACAGGTAACTGTGGTGTAACCTCCACTGCAGAAATAATGCAGTTTCACACCACTTTAATTGCCATGGCTCAATGATATGTCAACCTGGGATTTGTAGTATTGTGAGATATTTAGCCTTCTTCAACGGGGGGCTCTGGTGCCACAACAAACTGCAAACCACAGGATCCCATAGGATGGAGCCATGGCACTTAAAGGGGATCCCATAGGATGGAGCCATGGCACTTAAAGGGGTGTCAAGCTGTATCGTTTCTACAGTGCAGATTAGGTGCTTTCCTTTCATCATCACCATAAATTTTATCCAGCTGCTTATTTGAGGACTAGGGTAGAATTTTGCAGTAGGAAGGGTTGTCACATTTCCAAGATGGGCTTCAAAGATAATCATTACAGTACATAGGGTCCATAGGGCCACCATATGTTTGGGCTGACTCAAGGGCCACTAACAACACAACAACTCCCACCCCTCCCCCCTTTCTCTATCTATAGATAGAAAGCTATATATAGATAGCTATCTATGTATACATAGATAGCTATATCTTATAGATAGATAGATAGATAGATAGATAGATAGATAGCTATCTTGTAGGAGTGGCAAATCAGTCTGTAGAGATGGTTGGCTACATCAAGGCTAATTCTACCAATTTTCTCATTTATTCCAACATCCACCTCATGCCACCTCATTTCTTTACATGTCTGTATTTCTCCTCCCAAAAGTCAGCACACAAACTGTATGCATTTTTCCACCGTGTCTCTCAATATGCAAACTGTATATGGATTTCCCCATCTTTATGGATTTTTTTTTCATTTCCCATAACATGATGCACCTTTGTGCTCTCTGTTCCCCATCATGCTCATTTTTATATGCATTTCTCAATATGTGAATGGAATCACAAGCTGCAGAACAATGAAATTACTGTCATATAACTGAATTCCAGTTCAGACATATACTGGGGTTGTTTAATTTGTGAATTTTGTGTTAGAATTTCTCACCTATCCTATCTTAATTTCCCACTCTGGTGTCTCACCCACTGGCCCCATCCTAGCTACCAACAGGACCCTATATCATGCTTACATTGTGCAGGTCTACATTCATTGACATGGTGGTTGTGCTACACTGCCCTTCAGCTGAACACCAATGTCGTTCAAGTACCTGTATCTCCTTATTGATTGTCCTATTGTACAATGGAGAATAATGCACAGGGACTAATTCAGGAGTTCCAGTGAATCAAGTGGTACATTGAAGTATGCAACAGTTATGCATCATAACTAGGACACTGAGCAATGGATTTAAACTACAGGAAAAAGAGACTCTATCTAAATGTTAGGGAGAACTTCCTGGAGGTAAGATCTGTTTAACAGTGGAAGGTGCAACCTTGGCGGATGATGGAGTCTCCATCTTTGGAAATTTTCAAGCAGAGGTTGGATGACCATCTCTGTGCTTGCATTTCATCTTCCTGCATGGAAGAATTGGGTTTTACTGGATGGCCCTTGAGGTTTCTTCCAGTTCTGTAGAATCACAGAATTGTAGATGGAAGAGACCACAAGGGCCATCCAGACCAACCCCATTCTGCCATGCAGGAATTCACAATCAAAGCATACCCAACAGATGGCCAAAAACCTCCAAAGAAGACTCCACCACTCTCCGAGGAAGGAGTATGTTTCATTGTCAAACAGCTCTTACTATCAGGAAGTTCCTCCTAATGTTGAGGTGGAATCTCTTTTCCTGGAGCTTGCATCCATTATTCCGGGTCCTGTTCTCCGGAGCAGCAGAAAACAAGCTTGCTCCCTCCTCAATATGACATCCCTTCAAATGTTTAAACAGGGCTATCATATCACCCCTTAACCTTCTCTTCTCTGGGCTAAACATCCCCAGTTCCCTAAGTCGTTCCTCATAAGGCTTCATGGTTTCCAGACCCTTCACCATTTTAGTTGCCCTCCTTTGGACCCGCTCCAGTTTCTCCGCATCCTTTTTGAATTGTGGTGCCCAGAACTGTATTCCAGGTGGGGCCTGAGCAAATCAGAACAGAGTGGCACTATTACTTCCCCACTATACATCTACTGATTCAGTCTGAAATTGCATTTTTTAAAGCCACCACATCACACTGTTGGCTCATGTTCAACTTGTGGTCTACTTGGACTCCTAGATCCCTTTCACACATAGTCTCATTGAGCTAGGTGTCCCCCATCCTATATCTATGATACCATGATTCCATGATTCTATGACTATCGTCCCAGAATGTACAACAGCATGTGAAATGTTTGCACTTGCAGAACTCTGCTTCCATAGTGAAGAATCAAAAACATCACTTGCACATTTGAGAAAGTGTAACACGTGTTACATGTGTATGATCCCAGACCCATTATTCTGGCATCGACAGCACAGTATTCTGCCTTACATGTTACTGATAGATTATTTCTTCTAGCATTGTGTTATTAAAAGGGGGATTTTTTTCAAATGAAGAGGATGGAGTGCCTTCTACTACTTTCAGTGACAGAAGGCCTGCAAGAACAGAGGAATCACGCCACAGCTTTGGGCTATTATTTACACCTACTTGAGTTGTTCATACATACTTGTCATTGCCCTTACTGCGTAGTCAGGGCATGTTTTCATTTGCTCATCAATCCTGCTTAAATATTTTATAAGTTGCCACAAAAGAAACTGCAGGATTTTGGAAAGGCTGAAACAACTATAGGGTAAATAAATAAATATCCCAGCTGCAGATGAAGGAAGGGAAACACTCACAGAGAGATGGAGAGAGAGAAAACTCAACTGAAAAACCAGACCTTGGCCATCTTCATTACCTAAACCGTACAAGAATAATTCAATTGCTCTGAGTTAAATCCAACCAAGGAACAAGGCAGACAGGCTACATAATTCATCAGCCATTTTAATCCTCCATGGTGAACATGACATTCTTTAAAAGAAAAAGTGGTGGCGGTGGCAAGGAGATAACTTTTAAGAATATCTAAGAAAAATGTTCCCTGGGTTGGCAATTGAGAAGATGCAGATAAAACAAACAGAAAATAATTTTTAAAAAGCCTTTTCCATTTTCTTAGGAGGCTGGTGTAAGTATAAGAAGACAAAATGCCATAATATTACAAATGTGCATGCATCATCACTCTTCCTTTCTTTTTTTTTAAAAAAAAGAGGAAAAAGAAGAAAAAGGAATGGAAAGGAAATTTGTGAAAGGCAAAACAGGCTTAGATTGTAAAACTACCTTGAAATATGTTAACAAAGCTCATCCCCAGAGAGAAGCTTCTTCTGCCTGTAGCTGAGAATTAAAATAGCACGGTTTTCAAAAGCGTTCTCATATTGATCTATGTTATTTGGATACTTCAGTCGCACTTTTGGTGAAAGGATTTCAAATACACAAGAAGACATGTGAAGTGATAAAGCCTTTCCAGGATGGTATCATGTTGGAAAGCAGATGTTGGAGGGCATGAACCTGTCCATATGTTCAGTGAATTTGTGGAAAGGTTCTCAAGAAATTGGTCTTGGCCACCTCCAACACCATGCACTGCCTCCTGAAAATCTTTGGTGAATATTCAAGTATATTTGGCAAAATCAGCTCTTCAAACATAGGTAGGATCCTGCTGGTTACCCTCAACTACAGAAAATCCATGGAATCGATTGATGAATGGGAGGATGGGGTCTTTGAACATAGGCTGCATCCTACTGATGAGTACCAACCAAAGAAAACTCACTAAATTGTTGAATGGGAGAATGAGCTCTTCATACATAGATTAGAATCATGTTGGTTACTCTCAACTAGAGAAAATTCATTCAATCAATGGCTAAATGGGAAACACAGCTCTGCAAACATTATTTGGAATCCTGTTGGCTTGGTGATAGCTAAAGAAAATGTATAGACTCAAAAGTTGGGAGATGAGTGAACACATATGTAAATCCAACTGATTTAATGGGCCTAGTTTAGTTAGACTTAGGCCTCATTCCCACTACCTTTTAAACCAGATTGCAAATTGGTTTGAACTAGTTTAAATGACCATGGTTCACACTTGAACCAAATCACTTAAGCAATTCAGAGAGGGGGGCTGTGCACTAGACTAATTTAATCCACGTCTTTTTGAATAAACCAATTCTGTGCAAGTGTGAACCAGAGGTGGATCGGAATTGATTTAAATTTGCCCTTTGGCTGACTGGAGCGGGTCCATTTTGAATGGATTCATTTATGAATGTGAACAACAAGTGGGTTATTTTTCAGGGAACAAATGTGATTGGTGCAAATGTAGTGTGAATCACGTTCCTCTGTCGAATCTCTCCATTGATTCGGATTGCAAACCAATTAATTTGTAAGTGGAAATGAGATCTTAGGTCATACCATAGAAACCATCAGACCATAGAAACCTAAATTTGGAAGGTACCACTAGGGCCATATTGTCCAATCCCTTGCCATGCAGGAAAACACAACTAAAACACTCCTGAAAGAGACTCATCCAACCTGTATTTAAAGATGTATGCATGGAAACTGCCAATACTTGGAGAGGCACTTTGATGGGCACAGTAAAATCATGGAATTGTAGAATTGGAAGAGACCACAAGGGTCATCCAGTCCAACCCCAGTCTGCCATGCAGGAACTCTCAATCAAAGCATATCCAACATATGGCCATCCAGCCTCTGTTTAAAGACCTCCAAAGAAGGAGTCTTCACCAGGCTCCAAGGGAGTGTGTTCTACTGTCAAACAGCCCTCACTATCAAGAAGTTACTCCTAATGTTGAGGTGGAATCTCTTTTCCTGGAGCTTGAATCCTTTCTGTTCTCTGGAGCATCAGAAGACAAGTTTGCTCCCTTCTCAATATGACATCCCTTCAAATATTTAAACAAGGGCTATCATATCACCTCTTAAACCTCTCTTCTCCAGGCTAAATATCTCCAGCTCCCTCTTTCCTCATGAGGCATGGTTTCCAGACCCTTCAATACTTTCAGGGTAGAAGCCTACTGCATATGCATGTGTAGATGCAAAGTCATTTCTATGCAGTGGAATAGGAAAGCGGGGGAGATGGACTACAGTTCAAGATGTGAACAGCTTCCTCCATACATTCTTTCAACATACACCTGGTCACAGAAAATTAAGCAAAGTCTTAATTTTCCCAAGGAACTTAAAGCCAAAGTTCAATGGAGGCAGGGAGCTTCCATGTCATTATGGTGGCAAATCTGATTCTGAGGAGCTGTCCAAGGTGCTGGGCTCTATCCCCCAAATAGATTCATCACTTTGGAGATCTCCTGGAGTACACTGACCCACCTCATCAATATAAATCAAATCAACAATTTATTATTTGATTTATAGACTGATCCTCTTGCTCATTGATTTAGTTCACCCCTATTGTAGTTGCCTATTTTAAAATTTAAATTTTTAACTTGATTATTTTCAGTTTATCTATTTTAAATATTTAATGAATTTAAATTGGAATTTGATAATTGTATTTTAGTTAAGGGAGGAGGGATGGAATTTTAGTTTGTATATGTTAAGTATTATTTAAGTGTTTTATGTATTTGCTTATGTAAATGTTCATTGTTTATGTATTTTATGTATTTGTTTATGTAATTTTGTAAACTGCTTTGATCCTTTGGAAAGGCAGTATATAAATAAAATGTATTATTATTATTATTATTATTAATGGTCATAGACCAGAACACCCCAGTATGGGAACCAGAGGCTGCCACTGGCTATGTCTATTTGTCTGTCTACACATTGGGTTGGGGACAGAGAAGAGAAAGGTGGACAACTACAAGCAATAAATGAAAATTGTGCTTATAAGATCGCCAATGAATAACCGGTGCTCTAGGCTGTATTTCAGAGGAAGAAACTGACAAAACCATCCCTTGCCTAAGAAAACCTCATGAAACAGAGTCACCATAAGTTGACAGACAACTTGAAGACCTATATATCCTAAAGGCACAAGATCCCAGATAATCTTGGAAGCTAAAGAGGGTCAGCTTTGGTTAGTACTAGTACGGGAGATGACCAATGAACACCAGGTGCTGTGGATTGTATTTCAGGCTGCTGCCACATTGCAGAATCAATGCAGTTTGATACCACTTTAACTGGCTTGGATCCACCCTGTGAAATCCTAGGCATTTGTAGTTTGTTATGTACCAGAGCTTTTTGACAGCAAAGGCTATATGTCTCACAAAACTAAAAATGCCAGAATTCCATAGCATTGAGCCATGTCAGTCAAAGAGGTGTCAAACTGCATTAATCTGCAGTGTGGATGCAACTGGAGAAGAAGGCAATGACAAAACATATCTGAATGTTCCTTGCCTGGGAAAACATTAAGAAATTCCTGGGGTTGCTATAAGTTGACAGATGACTTGAAGGCATAAAGAAAGTCTGGAAAGATGTAGATCTGTAATCCATAGAGCTCTGGAAAGCTATACCAAAGCTAATTAGTTATTAGACAACAATGACTTAATTTTGTCTATAAAAGCATTCTTCACCTTCAGGAGGCTTATCTAGATTGTTGCAAGTAAGAATCATCTCCTCCTAAATTTACAGAATATAATGTTCTGTAGAGAATCAAAGGCATAACCATTTATTTCTGTGGGACTGATCTGAGAAGAGTTATGTTCCACAATCCTCAAAAGACTGTATAAAAGCTACGTACGGTTTTATTTTCCCCCAATAACCTGATCCTTGCCTGGGAAGCTTAGAAATGTTTATTGCTAAACAGTTTGTGCCTAGAGAGAACCATTGCATATTGTATAGGCTAAGATTCATATACAGCATTAATAATAACATAGTAATTTAATAGAAAGTAATCCCCTTCTACCAAACATTTTCCCATTATACCGAGGCAAATTTGACAAGGATTTTTATAATTCCCAATCTTTATTGCCTTTTATTATTATTTTTTTCTAGTGAATTAAGTTTTTGCTTTAGGGTTTGGGAAGTCTTCAGTGTGCAGGATTGGATAATGCCAAACTTCTCAAATATTCCACAGAGAGCTGCAGATATGATCTTGCATTTCAGAAGCTTTATGCCAGCCATTGGGCAAACCTGGAAGCTGAAGATGATGCCCTCATTCCATTTTTTTAAAAAAAATCCTGGACTGATATAGGGAAAAATTCCAGTTTCCACCCAAACTGTAAATATGACCAGAAGTTAATTTTGGTGGGCACCATTTTGATGACATGCACATGGGTAACCTGAACTTTGCATGGGGTATGTCCTTGTTTCAACAGCGTGGAAGGAGGTATTTGTTGTCTGTGTACACAATACACTTCGCACATGCTCAAGTTTTCTGAGGGCACTGCCATGGCCCTATACCATTTGGGGATGGAAGAAATGAGCCCAGGCAACACCTAAAACCATAGAATAATAGAGTTGGAAGAGACCACAAGGGCCATCCAGTCCAATCCCCTTCTGCCATAAAGAAACTCTCAATCAAAGCATCCCTGACAGATGGCCATCCAGCCTCTGCTTAAAGACCTCCAAGGAAGGAGACTCCACCAAAATCTGCAAGGGACTGTGTTTCACTGTCAAACAGCCCTCACTGTCAGGAAGTTCCTCCTAATGTTGAGATGGAATCTCTTTTCCTGCAGCTTGCATCCATCTGGAGCAGCAGAAAACAAGCTTGCTCCCTGATCAATATGACATCCCTTCAAATATTTAAACAGGGCTATTATATCACCTCTTAACCTTTTCTTCTCCAGGCTAAACATCCCCAGTTCCCTAAGTCGTTCCTCATAGGGCATAGTTTCAAAACCTTTCACCTTTTTAGTTTCCCTCCTTTGGACATGCCCATTTCTCCATATCCTTTTTGAATTGTGGTGACCAGAACTGGGCACAGTATTCCCAGTGGGACCTGACCAAAGGCTGTAGTTCTGCAGCTTTTAAAGAAAGCTGGCCTCATCCTCCAGGATCTCCAAGGAGTCACTGAAAATCCTGGTGGGCAATTTCAGCTCCCTTCAAATTCAAGAAACTGCAGCTAATGGCTACCTGGTTATCTCCCCGACCCTAGGACAATGTGCATCCTTCTAGGTTTTGAAGAGATAAGTATCCACATTGGCAAGTGTTAAGAGCCACTCATTTGGAGTTCATCCAGGGTCCCAGCTTTGTTTAAAGTAGTTTTGGAGGCAACACAAAGTTGGAGGAAGAGTTGTTTTGACTCAAGAACTATGTTCTTTGGGGGGCCTTCACAGCTATGATTATCCATCTGACGGATGTCCATATGTCAGGTATGCTTTGATTGAAAGTTCCTGCATTGCAGGGGGTTGGACTGGGTGGCCCTTGGGGGTCTCTTCCAACTCTATGATTCTATTATTTTTGCTTCTTTTAAAAATTCAGGGGGAAGTCATCTGGGGCTCTTCATGGAGCTCTAGGGGCCACACAAAAGGTTTTCACAGGCCACATGAGGCCCATAGGCCACAGGGTTACCACCTATATCTTAGCATGTACAGTTCTCCTCCTATGGGGGACTGAATATTGTTAGTGGAAAGGAGATTTCATGGTTTCACACACCAGTGCCATGAAGATGTGGAGTTATGCTATAATACTTTCAAGTATAAAGATATGTCATTAAATATCAACGTCAAGGGTCATCAAAGCCATGTTATTTCCAGCATCTATTCATGTCTGCAAAAGCTGGAGAGTGAAGGAAGCTACAAGGCTTCTATGATTCTATACCTTTCTCATTTTTATTTTTGTGTGCCTTCAAGTTGTTTCTGATTTATGGCGATCCTAGGGCAAATCTATCATGGGGTTTTCTTGGCAAGATTTGTTCAGAGGAGGTTTGCCATTGCCTTCCTCTGATGCTGAGAGAGTATGACTTTTCCAATTAGGTTTCATGACTGAGCTGGGAAATGAACTTTTGGTCTCCAGCGTTGCAGTCCCCCCACTCCAACCAGAACGCCATACTGGATTCGACTGAAGTCAGAAAGGACTTAAAGGCTTGCAACAACAACAACAACAAATAGATACACCTTACATGCACAGCGGCATACACTCTTGTACTTCACACACAACTGCAATCTTGAACTGAAATGCAGACATTCTTCATCAGAATGAAACATTCAACCTTCGCTGTAGGGGAATGCATCCCTGTCTAAGATGCCAGCAGCTTGCTGGCCAATTTGTCCCACAATTGGATACACTAGATGGACATGGAGAAGGCTTCTCCAGCCCCAGGTACTTGGGGGGTAGATGAAGTGGCAACTGGAAAAACAAATAAGTCAAGGGAGAAGTGAAGACCAAGAATGATTTATCATTATTTGCCTTCCTAGTATACAAGAGACAAATACAAGTGTAAAAACAGTTCTTGCACTGCAGAGCACTCTCTGAATATATTATGTGCATTTAAGAACACAGTGGGGCCATAAAAATGGAGAGTTCTCATTTGCATAGCCCCACCCTCTCATTTGCATAGAGCTTTTCTATATTCTATTCTATTGCACTGAAGATTAATGGAATCATGGGAACTGCCCTTCAAAAGAGAGAGAGATGCTCCGTCTCAATGCTCTCAGATGCATCAAACTCCTTTAAGACACGCCTTTCTTTCCATCAGTTGCAATTCCTAAGTGGAGCATATTTCCAATGAAAAGGTTTTGCATATTTCCCATAAACAACATGGAATTGCTGTGGGGCTAAGATGATGTTTGAATAATGTGGGTCTTAAAATGAAATCCAGGGTGGAGAGGTGGGAAAATGGTGGATAATATATTCAATTACGACATAGAAAAATTCTTTAAGCAACTTTGGCCAGATCAGTCTATAATGCCTTCAGTAGAGACATTCACTCTGCTGGTACTCGCCCCCTTAAATGGTAATGAAACTGATATTGCAATCCATTTTGAAATGTGACACAAAAGTTGAGTCTGGCGTGGAAGGTGGCAAAGTGGGCTTTTAAAAAAAGAAAAGAAAACAGAGATGCATTAAACTGCCATATTGATCTATAGATGAAAATCCCAGTTTGTCAGTGACATTTTGCATGCTTTAGTTCTTTGTAATCATGGATTTAATAATGATTGTGTTTAATTTCTTTTTTTAAAAAAAATATAATAATACTTTAGTTGGATCTTTTAAAAATTATACTAAACTACCT
This sequence comes from Urosaurus nigricauda, assembly GCA_034509955.1. NCBI lineage: Eukaryota > Metazoa > Chordata > Lepidosauria > Squamata > Phrynosomatidae > Urosaurus > Urosaurus nigricauda. The sequence continues at coordinate 32,517,264 of JAOEGL010000008.1, read as the reverse complement.
TAGATCCCATTTACAGAGAAAGTGGAATAAATAAATGAGTGCAATATAAATGCATATAAATGCACTTCTCTCTCTCTCTCTCTCTCTCTCTCTCTCCCCCCCCCCCTCTATATTAAAAAGTTAGTTGTCAAAAGGGGTCTACTTGTCAAGGAAAACAAATAGCTCTTGCACTCTAGACACACATGTATATTTGGGAGTTCATTTTGTTGCACATTTGAGTGTGTGTTTACTTGCAACCAGGGCTGTGTAGCACAATCAATGATTGACTCCACTTCCTGCTGTGCATCTTCAGTGTAAGAACTTGGACATTTCCTCCCTTTTAAACAATTTCACATGAATATATATATATTTATATGCAAAGGTCATTAAAAAAAAACAAGTTTGCCTCATATGCACTAGATTTTTTTCCAAGCACTATTTTTATTATTTTTTTCTCATGGATGGATAGATTTCTCCCTCCCCATTAATGTGCGCTTGTTTGCATGCCCTTTGGAACTGGAAAAGTCTACTGCAATACCCAGAGAAGTGAGAATTTCCAAAGACAGCTGCCTCTTGGCTCTGATATTGGTTCCTAAGTATGAGATTCAGTATGGTCACATTAAAAATGTGAACCAAAATGAATTCCTCCCCCGTCGGAGTTGCTCTGGGAACCAGGACACGGTCCAGCATTATCATGAGATGTGGGAACATCGTGAGACACCAGATGGAGGAAGGCAAATGTATCAGCATTTGACAAGTGACGCTAATGCATTTATTAGCGAGGAGGTCAATCTCAACACCTCACTCAAAATTTTCCCAGGAGGACACCAGGAAGCAAAACACAACACAACAAAAACTGTCCTAGCAAAGCCCTGCAGTGTTTGTCCTCTCAGGCTACAGTTGTAAACACATTGGTACAGAAAGAGGGATAGGGTGGAATTATATCCATTTGGTTCTCATCCTAAGGCTGCATCTGTACTGCAGAATTAATGTAGTTTTTTGTTGTTGTCAACTGTCCTTGAATTGACCCTGACTCATAGCAAACCTTGATGGATAAGACATCTCCAAGACCCCTGTCCTCTACTGAAGTAATAACACAGATAAAGAACCTAGCAATCTTCTCTATAATTTCAGAGTCCCATTTTTTTATTGAGGTTTTTAAGAAAGCATTCAAATCTTGCAACATTGCTGAGTCTTGCAATCAAGTTCTACACTGGCATCTCATTGGATGCAATTGAACTTTAAAGATAAAAGTAACAACAACAACAACAACAACAACTTTTATTTATATCCCGCCTACTCCAACTAGGACCGAGGCAGCTTACAGTAAAACGGACCAATGCATAGTAAAATAGCAATATATAATAATCCCAATTTCTACTCTCCCCTCCTTAAAATAACAATTAAATCACAAATGCATTAAAAGATTTCATACTAAAATCAGTTAGGTCAACTAAAACCAGAAGGAAAGATTGGGTATGAGATAATCAATGGGAAAGACTAAATGGTAGTCATTTCAATGGGTGGTTGCAACCTATTCTGGAAAGGCCTGTTGGAAGAGGTCTGTCTTGACAGCTTTCTTAAAGCTATCCAAGCTTGTAATGTGATGGATCTCATCCGACAGGCCATTCCATAGTTTGGGTGCAGTTGCAGATAAGGTCCTCTGGATTACCACAGTTGTTAGGTAAAGGTAACAACTATGGAGATCCAGAGGATCTTCTCTGCAACCGCTCTCAAACTATAGAATGGCCTGTCGGACAAGATCTATCACATTGCAAGCTTGGATAGCTTTAAGAAAGCTGTCAAGATGGCTCTCTTTCAACAGACCTTTCCAGAATAGGTTGCAGCCACTTGTCTAGTCTGTTGACATGAGTGTCTAATTGTAACCGACTGTAGGTGAGATGCTCATCTCTGTTGCTAAGCTGAAGATCCAGCATTGACCAAGGACTGCTCTGGAGGTCATGTGGCCAGCATGACTGCCCTGAATGCTGTTACCTTCCCACCAAAGTGGTACCTATCTATCTACTTGCATTTGCATGCTTTCTAACTGCTAAGTTGGCAGAAGCTGTGATCAGTAACAGGAGTTCACACCATCATGCAGAAATTGGGACTCGAACTGCCAACCTGCCAAACTTCTCATCATCAGAATTGGTGTCTTAACCACTAAGTCACCGCATCCCTTTTGAAGCAAAGCTCAAAGTTCACCACATCAACTTTTGATCCAAACTTCAAAACTGAACTTTGGGGACAGTGAATATTTAAGTGTAAATTCATTTCCACAAAGTCCCACTCTTGAGGTCCATATGGAGTGCAAGGAGATGAGGTGCAGCTCACCTTGAAGTGGCCAAATCTTGGAAGGCAGGACTTGTGTCCCTAGATAATTGCTGGAAAACAGTTTGGGACCAATGGCTAATGGAGAAGTTACTAAATAAAATGAAATGTAACTTAATACAACAAAATCAAGAGTCCTTCTATGAAAAATGGCTTCCTTTTATTGATTATGTTAATACAAATTTTATAATTGTCCAACATCCAACTTGCCAGTGGTTACTATGGTCTGATCTATTTCAAACAACTTAAAATGTATAGAACTATATATATTTATGTGTGTGTGTGGTGTATTTGAAAGTTTATTTTATAATTGCAAGATTTTTGGGGGATTTTAACCATCTTTTACTGTTCTATTCTTTGTATAATTTTTAATACATTAAAAAATGAGATAAGGTGCTGGATCCAAGATAACTTTTGCTTTGAGGTGAGAGAGCAAGCTTGTTTTCTGCTGCTGCAGAGACTAGAACGCGGAACAATGGATGCAAGCTGCAGGAAAAGAGATTCCACCTCAACATTAGGAGGAACTTCCTGACAGTAAGGGCTGTTCGACAGTGGAACACACTTCCTTGGAGTGTAGTGGAGTCTCCATCCTTGGAGGTCTTTAAGCAGAGGCTGGATGGTCATCTGTCGGGGATGCTTTGATGGAGATTTCCTGCATGGCCCTTGGGGACTGGATGGCCCTTGGGGTCTCTTCCAACTCTATGATTCTATGATTCTATGATTCCAGAGGTGAATGACCTTAAATAAATTATTGAATGGAGAGTCAACACAGAAAAATCCCATTTCATTTAGTGCATCCACTCTAGTGGACTAACAGTATGATTCAAGCCTTTGTGTTTAAGATCCTAAGCAGTATGTCCCTTTTGTCAAGAGCAAGTTACACAATCTGTCCTTTGAATAAAAGGAATGGAGCACTGCAAAATACAGTATTATGTATTACCATCATTGATGGAACGGTGCAGGTAAAACCATTGGACACATTGAGGACAGCAGTGTAACAATGTTTTGTTTTTTTTAAATTTCCTTTTTTTAAACAAGAGGCATCGACATGCTCACCAAATTAATGTGCGCTCCAATTTAGGGCACGGCGCACACCATGTCGACTTTTGTAATGAGTCAGGCTCAAGGGCTGGGAGCCATCTTTGCAACCCGTCTCCTCACTTGCATAGAATACCTTGAGGAGGATCCGCTTAGTAACCATCCTTCCCTGATTGACAGATGTTTCCCTATAGCTCCAAGGCATGTCTGTTCCGCTCCACTTTGCGTACTGGAGACATACTTTCAAAGCAAAAAAAGCTATCTTGGATCCAGCACTAATTAGAGGCCCTGAGAATAAGGCGAGCATTGAATAGAGTTACTACTGCCAACAGTCCAACATTTGGCAAGATGCTCCATTAGTGAGGTCTTCTCCCACAACGGATGTGTTCTCATTTCCCTCCCCACAAAACTCAATATCCTATCAGGGCCCTGTGGTTTATAAATACAAGGCCGTACCGTATATCCCTTGAAGCCTTGCAAATGCAAAGCTACAAAAAGATATGATCAAGAGGAACTTGGAGGGTTGGGAAAAAAATTAAAAACTAAAAAGTGCAATAAAGAAATGAGGTGACTCCACATACTTGAAGCAAGAATACGGTTTGAAGATGACATTGGAGGTCTCCGTGTGTCTTTCGATAGCCTTCCCCAGGGGCAACATAAGGGTGCAAACTACACAAAGTGGCACCTTAAAGGGGTATCTCCTGATGTCCTGGTGAGAAGAGATGACTTATGGGTCTAGTGGCTTGGCCGGCCAGGTGAGAAAGCAATTTACTAGGTATCCCACTGGCCTTTCTCATCCTTGATTCTCCCGATGTTATTTTATAATCCCTATGAACCACAGTCATCTCAGCCATTAGTCATGGATAATGAGAGTTTATATACACCAGTATCTGGAAGATGATATATAAAAATGGCCAGGTGTCCTTCCCTATGAATCAATTTCATTTCTTCAGAATAGTGTTGTGACAAGCCAATTTTTTTCTTCTCTCCCATTGAGAACTAGATGAAAATTTCTTTTTGAAAAATATTCTATTCAAAACTCCCACTTTCAAAAGGTAATTTTTCTATCTCCCTGTCAAGAAGTATTTTTCACAAATTTCTCCAATGAAAATAAAAGACAAGGGAGGCGAACATTTACACTAATTACCTAGCATTTCAAACTCAATTCACATGTCAAAAGGAAGTTTGGCAGAAGTTTAAAGAACATTCCTCTGGTAGAAAAACGCAATATGAATGGTAGCTTTGCTTATGCAAAATACTCAAATCCTGGTCATTGAATTAAAAACCAAAATTCTTACTTGTTGATCAAGAAGTACTCATAATTTCTTCTCTTTAAAAAGCTCTCGAAATCTTTGAATAACAGAAATTTCTTCTGTTTATAGAATTTTGATGAATATTCTTAACACTTACAATTCTGCCCATACCATGTAGTGACCACTACTAGTCTGAATAGTACACAAATGCACTTGTGTAACAGATATTCAATTCCCACCTACACCAACAGCCACATAAACTAGATATTAATAGGTTTTTACTAATGTCAATGCCCCCCACATCAAATTTCATGACACATCTTGCATTGTGTATATCTGTATGTAGAAGTCAAAGAAAAAGTCACGTTAGTCTGCGGAATCAGTATACAGAGAGATCTTGTAGCACCTTTAAGACTGATAGGAGTGTAGTGTGCCATTTCATCACACAAACACACAAAGATACACACAGAATAAATTAAAGGACAATAGAACATGAATTTAGATAAATCGTTCCTTTTCCTTAATTTGGGGAAAACAGGATGAATTCTAAATTCTACAGAATGAACACACTGAGACATCAAAGAGACTACACAAGAAAAACAGTAGAAAAGATAAGAATGCCATTATGAAGAAATGGATTATTATTATTATTATTCTCACTGTAGTTAAAAAATATCTGAGGGTTTTTTCAAAATATCTGAAAAGGAGTATGAAAAGGCTTTTGGAATGACAAACATAAATGGGAGTCCCCTCCTCACACACAATAAAGTGCATAAACACTTGTTAGAGAGAAAGAATGCATATTCCAGTTTGACGTCACTTTAACCACCATAGCTAAATGCTATGGAATATTGGGAATGGTAGGTCTATAGGAGACAGCATGGCATAATGGTTTGAGTGCAGGGCTACGATTCTGGAAGCCAGGGTTCGAATCCCTGCTCAGCCTCAGAAAATCACTTAGTGACTTTGGGCAAGTCACACACTCTCAGCCTCAGAAACTCCATTATACTGGTAGGATCATCTTAGAGTCCCCAGAAATCAGAAACAATTTATAGGCAAACAACAACAACAACAGCAACTGTGGTAAAATGGTAAAATTTAGAATTTCACTAGGTCAGGAACTGAAGATTATAGTGCTGAAAACTATAGAGCAAAGGTTGGTATTGTAGGTCATGTCAAATGCTCTGTTTAGAACTGTAAACAATTTGGAAATGGCTCCTAACTTAAGCTTCAAACCCAAAGAAAAGGCATTACTGCATAAACAATTTGAGGGCTGTGAAACAAAACGTATATAGATAAAAGATTGATTGATGGCTAATCCACGAGACGTGTGCTAGGCTAACCAATGAATACACAGGAGTGTAAATGTTTAATTCAATGTAAATAATGAACTGTGATTTGTAGTTTTCTTTGTTCAAAATGCCATAAAAACTGGGTTCACTTTGAATTTGGGAGCCCAGTAATTTGGATGAATTTCCTACTGGAAACAATGCTGCAGCTAAAAATAAAAATGTTTCTTATCCAAACCTTGGTCTCCCTGCTGATTTCTGGTTAAAATTCTGGGTTTAAAATAATCAATAATTAATAATCTATAACAGCAATAACCACTATTGTTTTACATTTCTTGAAAACTCTTGGTAAGACTTGCAGATTCATTCATTCCTAAGGCATGTTACATGTTTCTCTATATTTAATCTTGGTGAGAAAATTACATTGGTATCTGTTTTATTGAGTCAGCTGGCATTAATTTTTACACTGAAAACAGTGAACTATGGCTCCATACTCCAAAGTATAGCGGAGCTGCATCTTGAACCTGTGTCATTTGGTTCAACACATTTCAACACTGGTTCGAAACAAGAGAACCCAGCTTTTGATATTGCCCAGATCTTCAGGGATTTTTTAAATCAAGGACAAGAAGGTCTGCCAACCGTTGCCAAGTTGACTTTATCCCTAAAATACGCTGAGCCAAGAATCTTTTAAGAAAGCTAGTTATCCACGAATATTCAATCCCCTTTAAAATATCTGGTATTAAAATGCTTTAGTGAGGTAGAAGGAACCAAATGTTTTAATTAAACAACTGTAATTATGTGTTTGAATCCTTAATTTGTTCAGTGCACTGCAAATCCCCAAGCACTACTGACTGTTCTTGGTTCAAAGGTTCAAAGATCTCTATTACGTTAATAGACCAGCATGAGAAGGGCAGAATACAATCAGCTAAATGCTCTTAAAAACATTTAAAAAGGAGGGACATTAAATAGATCTACATAAACATTAGTTCTGGGCACCACAATTCCAAAAGGATGTAGAGAAACTGGAGCGGGTCCAAAGGAGGGCAACTAAAATGGTGAAGAGTCTGGAAACCTTGCCCTATGAGGAACGACTTAGGGAGCTGGGAATGTTTAGCCTCGAGAAGAGAAAGTTAAGAGGTGATATGATAGCCCTCTTTAAATATTTGAAGGGATGTCACATTGAGGAGGGAGCAAGCTTGTTTTCTGCTGCTCCAGAGAACAGGACTCGGAACAATGGATGCAAGCTCCAGGAAAAGAGATTCCACCTCAACATTAGGAGGAACTTCCTGACAGTAAGGGCTGTTCGACAATGGAACACACTCCCTCGGATAGTGGTGGAGTCGCCTTCCTTGGAGGTTTTTAAGCAGAGGCTGGATGGCCATCTGTTGAGTATGCTTTGATTGGGAGTTCCTGCATGGCAAGGGGTTGGACTGGATGGCCCTTGGGGTCTCTTCCAACTCTATTATTCTATGATTCTATGATTCTATGATTATTATGTTGTATAAAATATCAAATGCATTGCAAAACCCTGTTAGATGAACTGTTCTTGGCATCCACATGACACACTTTGAGAGAATGAGTCAAGAAACAATCCCCAAATCAACCTCTGTCTTTTTAAAAATTTCCCAACATCAGTAACAAAAACATTCATTGAGCTTCCAGTTTTCTAATTCACTGAATAGGTTCCCTTATTTGTGGAACAAAGATGCCGGATTTCTGCTAATGAGTCTGATGAAAAGAGTATTGCTGAACTGTAGTACAAGTGTGAACTTACTGCTAAGCGTTTTGTATAAATAAACCATCCAGAGAGTGATTTGGTTTCCAAACATGGTAGATAATTGATGCTCTGTATTATCGCTACTTAGTCACTGTGGATTCACACTCGGGGATCATCCGTTTGCACCCCACCCCTTGGCACTAAATCTGCCGGTGTCTTATTATTAATCTCCTGTCGCTTTAGAAATTCCTCAGCATTTCAGATCAGTGGGCTCAATCCAACATGGTATTAGGAAACCATGATAGTACAGTAGCAGATTTGGGTGGTGCTTTCCAATCACACAAGTAGTACGCTTGTTCTTTGGGCACCAATGAATGCTGTCAGGTGTGTTAATCACTGCACTACCATTTGGGCTATTGGTTGAGTTACTAGTAGTATACCACTTTGCATTGGGCATTTACCCTTTGCACATAGTCTTGAACTAAGCAACTATGGGCACAATATTATTTGTGCAATTAGTATGACAAGGTGAGATACCAGTCAGTATAGTCCTAATTCTTTTCTTTTTTTTTTTAATCTTTATTGAATTTTTTATCTACTAATTTAAAATCAACAATAGCAAAAAACACAAACTATGGACCGGTACAGATGGCTGCATTGCACCGTCGTGGGGCTGATTCTAGGGTTCAGGAGCGTGAGCCAACTGCACACTCCCAAACCCTAGAACGTGCTGGAGCCGGCGTCATGGTGGCCTCCCATCCACATGGGATGTGCCATCTTGACATAAGGAATGTGCACCGTACAGACATTGTTGCATGTCCCTTACTCCACCGGTGCACCAATGGTGCACTCATGACATGTGTCAGGCGCTGTAAAAAGAACCCGATTTTGCTGCTGCGGCATCCTTCCGGAGTTAAAACAGGGGCCTCTACCCTGCTGTTTTCAAGTGGTCTGTCTTGTGCCTTACATCATGACACAGAACTACATATTAAAGACTAATACATAGATTATATCTTAAAACTAATCTTAAATCTTAGCATATAAAACTAAGACACGTAATTGCGTTCTTCCTTTTCTTTTCTGATTTTCTGACCATATTTACTGTACTCCAGAAGTATAGTCCTAATTCTAACATTCATGATATATTTGTAATGGCTAATTTTAAGAGGAAGAGGAAATAAGTAAGGAGGAGGAGGAAGGATAAGGGGAAGGAAAAGAGGAAGAGGAAGAGGAAATAAGTAATCAACAGAAAAGGAAATAGACTGAAGCCTAGGAAAGCTCATGCTGCCAAGTTCTTTCTTTCAGTTAGTCTCAAAGGTGCTACAAGATCTCTCTACATGAAGAAAAGTGAAGGAGAAGGAGAAGGATATCCTAATCCCAAATGGATTGACAAAACCTCTGAATTAAATCTCTGTAAGCAGGATCACAACAGCATAGTTCCCAAAAATGACACACTTGAACATGTCACATCACCGATTCTTAAATTCTTGGATAGAATGTGAATCATTCATTGATGGTTTTGTGTGAGTTTTTTCTGGCTATGTGGCCATGTTCTGGAAGAGTTTATTCCTGATGTTTTGCCAGCATCTGTGGCTGGAATCTTCAGAGAAATATCAGCCTCAGCTGCTGGTGAAATGCCAGGAATAAACTCTTCTAGAACATGGCCACATAGCTCAATAAACCCGCAAAAAACTATGGATGCCGGCCATGAAAGCCTTCAACTTCACATCCATTGATGGTTATAAACTCGTTTGATACACCTAATAAACTGTGGATCTTGCGCATAATAAATAACAGTAAGTTGTGTTTTGTTGTTGTTGCTGCTATCATCATCGTTGTCGTCGTCATCATCATCACCATCATCTTCTCTTTTCCCTAGCCTTGGGACTCAAGGCTTCTATCTTATAACAGTTAAAATAAATACAAGTAGAAGTACATAAGTTAATAGTTAAAATGGATACAGCTAGAAGAGTCCCACTTCTGGCACGTTCCCTTGAGCCAGTGTGGTGTGGTAGTTTGAATGTTGGACTATGACTCTAGAGAACAGGGTTTGATTCTCAGCTTGGCCATGAAACCCATTGGACAAGTCACATACTCTCAGCCCTAGAGGATACCAATGGCAAATCTACTTCGAACAAATCAAGAAAACCCCATGATGGAGTCACCTTAGGGTCACCATAAGTCAGAAACGACTTGAAGGCACATGACAACAGAAGTATACACTATGGGTTGAACTAGATGACCCTTGTGGTTCTTTCACCTCTAAGATTCTATTATTCATACTATCTCACTATCCCTTCTCACTATCCCTTAAGGGGCTGTGGGGGTTCAGAGGAAGTGAATCAAGGACTTGCTAGCAGCCAGGAGCTTTCTAGATAACTATAGGCCCAGTTGATTGAGCTCACTAACAGAGCTTGGGGACAAAGGCCAGCCACACAGGGATTCTTTATGCTGGTGTTTAACAGGAGAAAACCACAGTCTTGTTTCAGTGCCTCCTTAAGTCTTTTCAGTATGGACACTGAGGGTCACCTGCAACACCTGTGGGATGTTTGTCTTCTTGCCTATAGATGTGGAGAACTTCACCTGCACCAAGTGCAAGTTGGTAGCCCTCTTAGAAGAGAGAGTTCAGCAGTTGGAGGCCCAGGTGTCTACAGTTCAGCATCACAGAGAGCAGGAGGTTCTCCTGAACAGAAAGGACCGGACGGTCATGGACAGGAAACACACAGAGAAAGTTGCTGGGGAAGAAGAGGTCACTTCACACACAAAAGAAGTAGATGGTTGGAGGAATGTTACACACAGAAATAGGGAAACCAAGGTTCGTTCTGTGAGCTTGCAGCTACAGAATCGCTTTGAATCTCTCTCTGTTATCAGAGATGATGGTGAAAAGCAACAGGGGACTCTTTCAAACGGGGAGGAATTTCTCCCAACTCCGAATGGAGCCAATGCGGATTTATGTAAATTCGCTTGTTTAGCGAATTTACATGAACCCCTGCTCCATTCGGAATTACTTCCCATTACCCGAAAATAACCCCCTCCTGCCCGAATTTGCATGCGAAGCTTTAATTCGCAATAAAGTAAAACCCATGATTGCATTCGAATTGGCTTCCCTCTTGCCCGAATTTGCATGCGAAGAGTTAATTTGCAATAACGTAAAACCCATGATTGCATTCGAATTGACCTTAAATTATACTTCCAATTTAGCCTTGTATGAAAGAGTCCAGGGACAGACATCAGGGACAGAGCAGGGGAGCCTGAGAATAGCACCAAAGGGAACAGCCACTGCTAAGCCTCGGAGGAAGTGTGTGGTGGTGGTGGGGGACTCCTTGCTGAGGGGTACCAAAGCAGTGGTTTGTGGGCCTGACAAGATGTCTCGGGAGGTGTGCTGTCTCCCTGGGGCAAAGATCTGTGACGTGACAGAGAGGCTGACAAGATTTGTCAAGCCAACTGACCGTTATCCCTTTCTTTTGGTTCATGTGGGAACCAACGATACTGCAAGGCACAGCCTTGAGAATATCATGAGGGATTGTGAGGATCTGGGTAGGAAGCTGAAAGAGATGGATGCACAGGTTGTCATATCATCTCTTCTCCTGGTAGAAGGGCATGGTCCAGGAAGGGAGAAGAAAATAGCAGAGGTGAATAAATGGCTCCGTAGATGGTGCCGCCAAGAACAGTTTGGATTCTTGGATCATGGGCTGCGGTTCCATGAGGAGGGACTTCTGGCAAGGGATGGGCTGCATCTCATGCCAGTTGGCAAAAACGTTTTTGCCAGTAGTCTCAAAAATCTGATCAGGAGGGCTTTAAACTGAGTTATATGGGGGAGGGAGACATTATTCTGGAAGGCAAAAGGGCTAGAGAAAATAGTCAAAATGACATAGAGGGAACAAGGCAAACAGTGCAAGGACCCAACAGTGGGAAGCAAATAAATAAATAAATAAATAAATAAATTTTAAAAAATGCACAGGCAGCAAGTAAAGGGAACACATGTTCTTAGATGTCTCTACACTAATGCACAGAGCATGGGAAATAAACAGGATGAACTTGAACTCCTAGCACAACAAAGCAAATATGATATAATTGGCATCACTGAAACCTGGTGGGATGAGTCTCATGACTGGAATGTAGAAATAGAGGGATATAACCTTTTAAAGAGGAACAGGCTGAACAGGAAAGGAGGAGGAATAGCATTATATGTCAGGGATATTTTCACCAGTGAAGAGATCGAGTACATCAGTACTGGAAGCCAGATGGAGAGCATCTGGTTAAAAATTAAAGGAGAGGGAAACAACAGGGATGTTACTGTGGGAGTCTACTACAGATCCCCAAGTCAGACGGAGGAATTGGATGATGCCTTTCTAGAACAGATGACCACACACTCAGAAAGGAGAGATGTAATAGTGATGGGGGACTTCAGCTATCCGGATATTTGCTGGAAGTCAAACTCAGTCAAATCCTCAAGGTCTAGCAAATTCCTCACTTGCCTGGAAGAAAATTTCATCGTTCAAAAGGTGGAAGAGGCAACAAGGGGATCAGCTATTTTGGATCTGATTGTAACCAACAGGGAAGACCTAGTTGATGGGGTGCAAGTGGTTGGATCCTTAGGTGGAAGTGACCATGTTCTCCTGGAGTTTGTAATACAGCAGAAAGGGGAAGCCAGGCATAGTCAGACACGCACTCTAGACTTTAGGAGAGCTGACTTCAATAAATTTAGAGAAATACTGGGGATGATCCCATGGTCAGGAAAACTAAAAGAGAAGGGAGTTCAAGACGAATGGGAGTTTCTCAAAAGGAAGATACTGAAGGTACAATTTCAAACAGTTCCAATGAGGAAGAAAAATGGAAGATACCTCAAGAAACCAGTATGGATGACTAAGGAACTTTCAACTGAGATAAGCCTTAAATGGAACATGTATAAGAAATGGAAAACTGGGGAAATCACGAAAGAGGAATTCAAACAAATAGCAAGCACATGTAGGGGTAAAGTCAGGAAAGCTAAAGCGCAGAATGAACTCAGGCTGGCTAGAGAGGGTAAGAACAATAAAAAGGGCTTTTTGGGGTATGTCCGAAGGAAAAGGAAGAAGAAGGAAACAGAAGGGAAACTGCGTGCAGAAGATGTCAAAATGCTCACAGGGGACAGAGAAAAGGCAGAATTACTCAACACCTTCTTTGCTTCAGTCTTCTCAGAAAAGGCAAAGGGTGCTCAACCTAAGGATAATGGGGAAGAAGACAGAATAGGAGAATTTCAGCACAGAATAAGTAAAGAGATAGTACATGAATACTTGGTTAACCTAAATGAATATAAGTCTCCAGGACCAGATGAACTACATCCGAGGGTATTAAAAGAACTGGCAAATGTAATATCGGAATGATTGGCAATAATCTTTGAGAACTCCTGTAGAACAGGAGAAGTCCCAGCAGACTGGAGGAGGGCAAACATTGTGCCCATCTTCAAAAAGGGGAAAAAAGAGGATCCCAACAATTATCGTCCAGTTAGTTTGACATCAATACCAGGAAAGGTTCTAGAGCAAATAATTAAACAGAGAGTCTGTGAACATTTAGAAGGGAATGCCATAATCACAAAAAGTCAACATGGGTTTCAGAGAAACAAGTCTTTCTAGACAAATCTGATCTCTTTTTTTGATAAAATTACCAGTTTGGTAGATGAGGGGAATGCTGTGGATATAGTATATCTTGATTTCAGTAAGGCCTTTGACAAGGTTCCCCATGACATTCTTGCAAACAAGCTTGCAAAATGTGGGATAGACAAGGTAACTGTTACATGGATTTGTAACTGGTTGACTGGCCGAACTCAAAGGGTGGTCAACAATGGCTCCTTTTCATCCTGGAGAAAAGTGACCAGTGGGGTCCCATAGGGTTCTGTACTGGGCCCAGTGCTATTCAACATCTTTATTAACGACTTGGATGACAGAATTGGGGGCATACTTATCAAATTTGCAGATGACACCAAATTAGGAGGAGTAGCCAATACTCCAGAAGACAGGATTGACGTTCAGAATGACCAGAATAGACTAGAAAGCTGGGCCAAAGCTAACAAAATGAAATTCAATGCGGAGAAATGTAAGGTACTGCACTTAGGACGCAAAAATGAAATGCACAGATATATGATGGGGGACATCTGGCTGAATGAAACTATGTGTGAAAGGGATCTAGGAGTCCAAGTAGACCACAGGTTGAACATGAGTCAACAGTGCGATGCAGCAGATAAAAAGGCCAATGCTATTTTAGGCTGCATCAATAGAAGTATAGTGTCTCGATCAAAGGAAGTAATAGTGCCACTCTATTCTGCTTTTGTCAGGCCCCACCTGGAATACTGTGTCCAGTTCTGGGCACCACAATTCAAAAGGGATGTGGAGAAACTGGAGCGTGTCCAAAGGAGGGCGACTAATATGGTGAAGGGTTTGGAAACCTTGCCCTATGAAGAACGCCTTAGGGAGCTGGGGATGTTTAGCCTGGAGAAGAGAAGGTTAAGGGGTGATATGATAGCCCTGTTCAAACATTTGAAGGGATGTCTTATTGAGGAGGGAGCAAGCTTGTTTTCTGCTGCTGCAGAGACTAGAATGCGGAACAATGGATGCAAGCTCCAGGAAAAGAGATTCCAGCTCAACATTAGGAGGAAGTTCCTGACAGTAAGGGCTGTTTGACAATGGAACACACTCCCTCAGAGGGTGGTGGAGTCTCCTTCCTTGGAGGTCTTTAAGCAGAGGCTGGATGGCCATCTGTCGGGGATGCTTTGACTGGGAGTTCCTGCATGGCAGGGGGTTAGACTGGATGGCCCTTGTGGTCTCTTCCAACTCTATGATTCTATGATTCATAGATAATTTTAATCTTAATTAATTAGTTGTTATCTTATACCCTTGCATACAAAACAGAGCAACAGATTAATAATTCCATCTCTGAAGCCAAAAGAAAAGCAATTATGGAGATGTCCACTTGTTCCCTGTCATGCTCGACCAACATGGTTTATATTAAGGGGGTGTGTGTTACACTGGCCCTAAATAGATGGGCGTGAAAGGGCGCCCCAATTATGTGCTAAGGTTGCCTCGGGACAGAGTGTATACACGCCCTACAACCTTAGCATGTGATCGGGGTGGCATTGCTACGTAGCACCATTTAGACAGCATACGTAGCGATGCCATTGCAGCTGCGCAGCATCCATAAGGTGCTGTGCAGTTGCGATGTGCCGAAGGCACAACCTGTGCTTTCTGTGTCACAAAAAAGGAGCAGGCGTTTGGTGATTCTTTTTCTTTTACGCACCTTCACCGGCCATCTAGTTGCTACGGCGATGGTGCGCAGAAGAAAAAGGAGGCTTCAGACCGCCTTTTTGGGTGGTCTGTAAAGCCCCAATATGTCCTATTTTTATGATATTCCAAAATTTCCTGAATATAGATCACTCATTCACCTGCATTACCCCAATCTGATGCTTACTTACCTTCACCTGCCCTCTGTGATATCATCTGAGAGCCCAGTTTGACTGACTGTGAAATATTTAATTTCAGTTGCAAGAGTTTTTCGGAATCATCTGCTCCAAGAAGGAGAAGAAAGTGTTAACCCTGGGAATCCATAGCAATGGGCAGATCTTTATCAAATAACAATAGTGATGGGCATTTTAGCAAAGTGTTGTGCAGGAAATATTTGTACCCCGATAAAATTCCTAACAATAAAATAAAAGATGGCGGGAATATACATTTATACACAGAATATACATAGGCCTTCCTTCAAAACATGTTCACAACCACCTTTTTCTTTCTCCTGTTTGTCCCTGTAGCAGATGCTCAGACTTTGTTTAGAAATCACATCAACAGCGGTTAATGGAGCCAGTGGAAAAGATGCCCTTTTAATAGAAGAGATGTTCAAACCTGTCAGTCAGGTTCACACAGGGCTTCTTATACTCCCACTGGGATTCCCGTTTCTCTTTGTCTCACAGCAAATTGTGAAAATGTGTACATTTTTAAAAAATAAAAATACACATACATATTTCCTGCACACCCACAAAAGGACAAATTGAAGATAGAATTTAACCAGAGCTAGTCAGTAGGTCCCAGAAGATCAAGATTATCTCTGGTGAACATGGGACACGGAACTATAACATGGAACATGGATTCATGAGCATTCAGGTACAGATTCAAAGCTTTATAGATTTTCTCCTTGCAAGCAAGAGTGTATAATTGTATAATAGAAAGGATGTCACACTGAGGATGGAGCAAGCTTGTTTTCTGCAGTTCCAGGGAAAACGGCCCAGAGCAATGGATGCAAACTATGGGGAAAGAGGTTCCACCTCAACATTAGGAAGAACTTCCTGTTGGTAAGAGCTGTTCAACATTGAAAGATGGAGCGTGGTGGATTCTCCTTCTTTGAAGGTTTTTAAACAAGAGACTGGATGGATTTTTAAACAGGGACTGTGTCTTCCTGTATGGCAGAAGGAGTTAGTTTGGATGGCCCTCAGGGTCTCTCCCAGCTATATGATTCTAAGATTCTACTTTAGGTATTATGTGTATACTATACTGATTAAGATGTAAGGGCTGAGGGCTCCCATCCACCTTGGATTCTGGTCTTTCAAATGTGGGAGTCAGAAATGCATTTCTTTCCCTAAATAAAGTTGGATCCTTGATTCATTGGGTCTGGTCTTCTCATTTATTCTAATTAATAATAATAATAATAATAATAATAATAATAAATTATATCCCGCCCCTCTACAAGATGCAATCGGGGTGGCTTACAAAGATTTAAAAAACAAACAAACAAAAACATACAATTCAAATCCCTCAATCCCTCCTTAAAATAAAATTAAACATTAACAACATAAAGTACCCCCCACTTCAGGAACTCCCTCCAGCCTGGGAGGGTTTGAAAGAAAAGGCAAGCCAACCCCATCCAGGCCTGGCCTCGATTAACTATAGCCCTCCCTCCAATCCATCTGACTTGGTCCAGGCTTCAGAGGGAGAGAAGAAATGCTGACCTGATCCCCTTCCCCACCACCAATCCCTTCTCCTTTTGTGTCGTGTCTTTTTAGATTGTAAGCCAAGGGCAGGGAACCATCTAATTCAAATGATTGTATGTACAGTGCTGTGTAAATTTACAGCGCTATATAAATAAAGCTTAATAATAATAATAATAATAATAATAATAATAATAATAATATACAACATACTTTTTAAAAAAAATGTGGCTGTGGTGAGGTCGGAATTCAGCAATTAGATTTCGGGGAACTATTCAGGAAAGGCCTGCCAGAAGAGATCAGTCTTTATAGCTTTTTAAAAGCTCTTTAGGGTGGTAATATGATGGATCTCGTCTGGCAGGCAGTTCCACCATTTGGGTGCGGCAGCTGAGAAGGTCCTCTGGGAGGTTGTGGACAGCCTTGTTTTATAAGGCCGTAACAAATTCTTCCCCGAGGATCTAAGTGTGCCCCGAGGATTATATGGAAAGAGGTGGTCCTGAAGATAGGTTGGACTCAAGCCATTTAGGTCTTTAAAGGTGATAACCAACACCTTGTATTGGGCCCAGAAATTAATGGGCAGCCGGTGGAGTGATCTTAAGATCGGTGTTATATGGTCTCTTTGGGATGTACTAGAGACCAGCCTGGCTGCCATGTTCTGAACTAATTGAAGTTTCTGGACCAAGCACGAGGGTAGCCCCATATAGAGTGCATTGCAGAAATCAAGGCGTGAGGTTACCAGCACATGTACTACGGTCTCAAGGTCCTTGACTTCAAGGAAAGGGCACAGCTGACATATCAGTCGAAGCTGATAACAGGCACTTCTGATTGTCACATTCACCTGGTTTGTCATGTCAAGGGACGGATCTAGGAGCAGCCCCAGACTGTGAATATAGTCCTTTCAGGGGAGTGTGACCCCTTCTAGGGTTATAGG
Source organism: Urosaurus nigricauda (assembly GCA_034509955.1). Taxonomy (NCBI): domain Eukaryota; kingdom Metazoa; phylum Chordata; class Lepidosauria; order Squamata; family Phrynosomatidae; genus Urosaurus; species Urosaurus nigricauda. The sequence continues at coordinate 32,499,773 of JAOEGL010000008.1, read as the reverse complement.
GAAAAGAAAGTCCCCTTCAAGGAAACTGGTGAGCAGTTATGCACCATCCAAGAATGTGCAAGTGCACATACAACAGTGACACTTGTGGAATCCCGCTTAGTAACTGGGCATGGACATTACGCCATGCCCCAAAAGATTCAACCACATATGGGAATTCATAGGTGTATTAAACAGCAACAGCATGGTTGTGCAGTCCTTGCAGTCCTGTGGGAGAGGTGGCATATAAATAAAAGATGATGATGATGATGATGATGATGATGATGATGATGATATGAGGGGAAGAAAAAGGAGGTAGGATTTGGAGAAATGTGACTGATTTTGAGATGTTCAGATGTTCTGTGAAATAATTGTTAGAAATTAAAATGATAAATCAGTGGACCTCAAGCAGATTATCCCTTTGCCTTCCATTTATAAGTGGCGTACTCGGTGATGGTTACAAAAAGCCCATTTTGTGAACAACATCATACTGGCGTGTGATGGAAGACTTTAAACGCAACGCCAGCTCTATTGGGAAGGCAGCTGCATGATGGCAAACGTGATCTGCTGCCTCTCTGGGATCCTGCCCTGCTTTTCCTTCCACTCTGGACAACAAATGCTGGGCCCAGATGCCAAGCTGTAAAAGTTATTTTTGAGGGCCTGGCATCTGGTGCGTTGGCACATGCCATGAACCTTGTGCTGGCTCCCTTTCAGTTGCCTCTGGGTTTTGTCAATGGGTTAGCATGTTGATAGAGTTTTCCTCTCATCAATGTATTGCTTGTGCTTTCATTTCCCCAAAGGAGAAGCCACTTTCTGCTTTTGCAGTCACTGCCATGGATCCAGAGAGAATACAGCCCCATGACCAGTTTTTAAAAAGTGTGATTTCACACATTTAATGTTCCAAGGATACATCAAAACTGTTATTTTACAGTGATGCTTTCTCTTTGGTTTTCTTTGTGACAACATTAAGTTACTAGTTAATGTCAGATAAGAGAGGAAGATTAAGTGTGAGAGACTGTGATTCTCATTATAAGTGAGGAGAGTCCATCTAAACCTTAGAAGGAACTTCTTGATGGTAGTAGTTTAACAGTGAAATACGTCCTGAGAAGGTTACAGGCTTTCCTCCACTGGAGGTTTCTAAATAGAAGTTGGGTGACCACTATACAAAGATGCTTTAGCTGTGGATTTCTGAATTGGAAGGAGGTTAGAATGGATGGTCCTTGGGATCCCTTCCAACTAGATTCAAATCACTATAAACTAAACCAGTGGTTCACAAACTTTGGTCCTCCAGATGTTTTCAATATCAGCTCCCAGAATTCCTGATTGTTGGCCAAACTGGCTAGAGCTTCTGGGAGCTGAAGTGTGGTGGTCCAACATTTGGGAAAGGCTGGATTAAACACTGCTCTGTGATCATAGAATCATAGAATCACAGAGTTTGAAGAGACCACAGGGGCCATCCAGTCCAACCCCCTGCCATGCAGAAACTACCAATCAAAGCATACCTGACAGATGGCCATCCAGGCTCTGTTTAAAGATATTTGGTAGTGGAAAGGATTGCCCTGGATGATGGATGGGTTCTCCTTCTGTGTTGGTATTTAAACAGAGATAAGATGGACATAACATTAGGACTGTCTGTGACATTGGTGGAGGAGATCAACATCTGATGGTGTAACCAATGGTAGTGCTAGCAGAATAGGGATGGTATTCTCCTTCGTTTTCACTGTGGCTCTCCATAGTTCTTGTTAACTGCCCTTGAGTTGACCTCAACTCATGGCAAAACTTTAAATAAGACATCTTCAAGAGCCTCTGTCCTCCAGTGACCTTGCATGCTCAGGCTTGTGGCCTCTTTGGTTGATTCTAACCATCTGGCGTGTGGTCCTCCTCTCTTTCTACTACCCTCCTTTCCCAGCATTATTTCTTTTCCAGTGAGTCCTGTCTTCCCATGATGTGGCCAAAGTATGACAGCCTTATGAGTTTACCGCATTGCATTCTCAGAACATTCTCAGAATGGTACAAAATGGGAACGGACACTTTCAGTCCCATCCACTCCCATTTTGTTTCATTCTGAGAACTTTCTGAGAATGCAATGCGGTAATCTTATTTGTTTGATCATCTTGACTTCCAAAGAAATTTCTGTTCAAGGACCTATTTGTGTGTCTTCTTGGCCATCCACAATATGCTCAGCATTCTTCTCCAGGACCACATTTCAAATGAGTTGGTTTTCTCTCTGCTTTCTTCACTGTCCAGCTCTCACATCCATACGTGGTGATGGGGAATACAATGGATTGGACATTAGTGCTCAGTTGTATGTCTTTACTCTTTAGGATCCTGTCTACTTCTTTCATAGCAGCCCTTCCCATTTTTAGTCTTTTTATTTCTTAGCTGTTCTGATCAACGTTTCATCCAAGATATGGAAAAATCTTTAACTATTTTGATTTCCTCATTGTTTAGACTATATTTATGTAGATCCTCCCTGGCCATTATTTGTGTTTTCTTTATGTACTCTCCATAGTACCAAAAGCCTATCCCAAAGGTTTGCTCAGCCCCACCAGAGAAGGTTTTAACGGGGCAACAGAGGACCTGGAAGAGAAAAGGGGGTCATTGATTCTGGGCAAAGCAATGGGAACTAGTGGGAGTACACCACTGGGTCCCAGCCAGGTATTTTGAAATGTTATATTTATTGAAAACTGTTTCATTTAAGCATGCCTATGTGTAACATAATGCTCCTAATGGGTTACATTGCAAGGCACCTTGAGAAAGGAATGCTTCAGAATGGCTGCTTAGGGACAAATGAAATGAATAAGCAAATTTGTAAATGGACTTTCTTTGTGGGTAGCTCTATTTACATCCAACTCTCCCCTGAGTAACAGTTGTGCAGCCTGAAATCCTCTTGGAGTTCAATTATTTATTTGGATCAGATCAATAGTAACACTGTATTCTTTATCAGTCCTTATAACACTGATGAGTGTTGCTCTCTTTTTAATGTGGTTTAAGGCAGGGATGGCCCAGAATACCAGATTATTTTCAATCTCTTTCATTGCGAGTGTCAAGGAAGGCCTTTTTATTTGCTAGATTCAATATCCATCCTTCTAATGTTACAAAGGGTAGATATTCTAAGACCCCTTTCTTTAATTGTTGTTGTCCCTGTGATAAAGCCCCAGATACCCTCCATCATATTCTACTAATTTGTCCACTGTATAAAACTCCAAGAGAAAAGCTCCTGAGAAGCGTACTGGAAATGAGTATCTGTAAGGTTGGATTATCAGCAGAATGTTTGCTGGAAGATTGGAACCCACATATTACTAGATTAACGGCAAATTTCCTAGTGGAGGCAACAAAAATATGGTTTAAATTAATTTTAAGATTCAATTTTAATTTAATTTAATCCCGATTGGTTGACTTTTCTAATATATGTAACTGAAATATGTGTATTGTAAGTGTTCAATTGCATGTGTGCTGTGATATGTGATGTATGCCTAATAAAGGTTGGTATAATGGTAAAAAAATGGCCCAGATTTGATGTGGAAGTGGCCTCATATCATGAAGAAAGTCCACAGTTGAATGAGGGCTTTGGTGCTGCATTGAGAAGACAGGTTGCAGTGAGGGTGGTGGTGGTTATTAAATTTTTTGACTCTACTCTTTACACCTTTACCCAAGATTACTCAATGAGCCCATGGGGAACTGAGACATGGATCACTGGGAAACTCCTAATCTAAATTTCCAAAATCACACTCCAATCCCCTAAAAAAACAGTATTTCCACCCAACCCATATGTGACATCCTACCGATGAATATGGTGGTCATGTCAAAAATTAGGCCAGCATAGACTTAATTTATTAGCCTTAATTAATGAGAACCAGTGTGATGTAGCGGTTTGAGTTCTGGCCTATGCCTCTGGAGACCATGGTTCAATTCCTTACTCAGTTGTGAAACCTGCTGGATGACATGGGACAAGTCACATGCTCTCAGCTTCAGGGGAAGGCAATGGTTAATCTCCCTTGGACAAAGCTTGCCAAGAAAATCCCATATAAGGTAGCTTTAGGGTCACTATAGGTTGGAAATTACTTGAAGGCACACAACAACATTAAAGAATTACCATATATACTCAACTATAAGTTGACCCTATATATAAATCAGGAGCAGGTTTGGGGGCCAAAATTATGGATTTTGACATGACTCACGGATAAGTGAAGGAAAAAACCTAGGGGCATGTAACAAAGGATGTAAAGGATGATATAAAGGGAAAAGATGCAAAGAACTTAGAAAATTATGCCAGGCATAACTGTTTGTGCTCATCCTAAAGACTGGATGGATGAGAGAGTAGAGAGGATCGATACTTCTTTTTGGTTCTCCGAGGGTGGATTAAGCTCTTTCCTTTTACCACTCTATTCAGAGAAAGGAGATGTCTCTCTCTCTCTCTCTCTACACACACACACACACACACACACACACACATATATATATATATATATGAGTTAAAGTACAGTACTTACATTGACCCGTGGATAAGTCGACTCAGGTTTTGGGGAGGTCAATATTTTGACTAAAATTTCTAGACGTATACGGTAGTCCAACAAACCCAATCACTATTAAGTATTAACAAAGCATCTTTTAGCATACTTCATGCCTTCAACTTAGGTGTAACTTCACCTGGATCTGACATTTGAAAGGTCACATGGTGGAATGGGCTTCCTATCTTGAACTAGGAACTAAGGTTTAAGTCTAGCATAGATTCCACTTTGGCTGCTTCCATGACCAGAACTTTAGAAATCTGGGCCCTTTGTCATGGCTGGATCATACACTCTATCTAGGTCTATCAGAGGCCAACTGAAGTCACCCAGGACTGCAAAATCTTTTTCTCATTGATGGAAAATGCTTTGCATCCCTTGCTGAAGAACAAGCAAACAAATATATTCAGCCAACAGGGTGACTCCAGCTGGATAGTCAATAATAATGCGGTTTCCAGGTTTTGTTTCCATTTGTGTTTTTTGAGAAATTAAATCAGCTTACATGACAGTAATTACTACAACAGATGGGCCAGGAGCCAAAATGTGGCACTGTACAGGCAATGGGCTCAAAATGCTCAAAATGCACCTGGGAACTTCTGGAGCAGACAGGGATAGGACCAGATTGTCTGCCAGATGAAGAATCTTGCCAGAGAGAAATTGCTGTGCAGTCTTTGAAACATGGAAAGAAACCATGAGGCAGGCTTCTCCTCTCAATCCATTCTAAAATGACAGGGGAGTGGGAAGGAATGTTTTTCTCTGTCTAAATGAAACACATTTCAAACCATAGCAAAACATCCTTCTGTACTCCCCCCTCCATGGGTACTTAGAGTAAAACTTGGCATCCTTGATCAAGGATGCCAGGGCCTTATTCCCACTTCCTTTTAAACCGGATCGCAATTAAGTTTGAATTGGTTCAAACAGCCCTGGTTCCCAATTAATCTGAATTGCTGAATTGATTCTGAGAGGGGGGCCATGCTCCAGGCCCATTTAAACCACATCGTTTTAATGCTGATTTTTTTCTACTTCTTTTTCGATAAATCAGTTCAGCACAAGTGTGAACCACAAGCGGATCAGAATCAATTCAAATTTCCCCTTTGGCCGGCTGGAACCGAATCATTTTAAATTGATTCAGTGGATGAACGGGAACCACAAGTGGGTTACTTTGGTGCCAGAAAATGACAGAAAATGAGATTGGGGCAAGTGCAGTGTAAACCAAGATCCAATGTTGAATCGATCCATCGATTTGGATCACACACCGATTTACCTGTAAGTGGGAATGAGGCCCAGGTTTTACTCTAACTATTAACAGACACCAGGATGAGAAGGGCAGACACAAGATCATGAAATATATTCTGTTTGTTCACACACACACACAGAGGGTTAAGTAGGGTAGGACAGCCAATGTGATGTAGTGGTCTGAATGCTGGACTATGACTCTGATGACCAAGGTTAGATTACCCATGAAACCCACTGGAAGGAAGAGTATGCATATAGCATATATTATTTGGAAAATAAAACAAAATTGCATAATTCTAAATAACAGTATTAAAAAATTGCAATTTTAAAACACTCTTCATAATTCGAAAATTGCATCTCCAGACGAACCACAGATTCTGATATTTTAAGTTGTAATCTATTAAACAGAGCTAATAAAAGCTGAACCTCAGCCTCACTTTTCCTCACTTACATTCCCTACAGAATGGCCAAAAAGTCAAGCTTGAAATCTCACACTGAAAACATTGTGACAGATTTTTTTTTTAAATCAACAGCCGCAGATTTTAGTAAAGACAATTTTCTTTAATTAATATTGAAATCAGCAGTAATTAACCAGAATTCTAACAGACCGGATGAGTAGATTAAAATCAATTTTCATATGAATCATGCTGCTACTGTGATTAATAGCCTTCAATTGTCAAAAGCAGTACAGTGATAATAAAGCAATTTATTTTAATCTCTGGAGAGATGCATTAGGAGGGAGAATCACAGAGAGCAAAGAAGGGCGAAAATGTGTCTCAACCGGACCATCAAAACACTTTCCAGACTATCACACAATTAATCTTAGAAGATCCATTTGTTTCCTAAATGTATCCTATTGGAACTTTCAGAAGAGAGCTTAGCAAAAGGCCTCAATGCATTAATTAAACTAAGATCAGAATAAGAGTAGGATCAGTTTTATGAATAATACTTTAAACAAATAGCAAATCAATCAATCAAATGCTCTCCAACATTTCATAAATGAAAACTAGAATAGGAGTGTCCAAGCAACATCAGAGTGTGGTCAGAATGGCAAATGTTATTACTGAGAAAGAACACACCAGCTAGGAGAAGCTGCAGCAGTTTGCTTTTGCCTCAGCCACCTGAGAAGGGCAAGATCCACTGGGGTTAATTTACAGGGAAAGTCAATTAAATCTGCAAAGTATTGAGCCTCAGAAAAATATGCTAACAAGAAATGTATGATACTGTTTTTGATTTAATAAACAAAGATGTGCCATTCCTTTTTCAGAAGAAGAGATCGTTTTCAGTTTTCTCTTATTCAGTCTCTATTCCAGTATGGCAAACAAACCACAACAAAATAGACTCAATAAAGAAATAAGGCTTAATAAACATGTGGATTTTTTCCAATTGCTGGAACAAGTGATATTGAAGTCTAGGAACATCCAAAGCCTGAGCAGACTTAAAGGAAATTACAAGTGAGATTGCCTGGCTGGTCTTAAGTGGCTCTTCGTTCTTCACACAAGAAGTTGTCTTACTTGTAAACTTCTTACTTACAAGTAAGAAGTTGTCTTACTTGTCTTTCCATCTAAGCCCACCCTTCAATACTTTTCTGTTTCTGGTTCTGTTTCTATTTCTGTTGATGACACTTCTATTCAACTGGTTTAGCAAGCCCGAAGTCTTGGTTTCATTTTTTATCCTTCTCTGTCGTTTATTCCCCAGCCAAGGAGGGAATATGAACCCAGAGTCTCCAGAGTCATTACCCATCACTGAAACCAGTACAGCACACGGGGTATCATCAAATAAGGGATATCCCTTATAATATAGCACTTGTCAACCTTAGGAGAGACCTTCTTCAAACCAGCCATTAAGGCCGGCCTAGGCATGGACTTAGGTTGTTGCGTTCACATGACGCATGCCCTAACTCCACCCCCAGGGCACCATGACAGTGCATCACTCCATGTGGCATGCAGCATCATGGCATTCCTCCGGCACTGTTTCCATACAACTCAGTGCCGAAGAAGCACCACCAAGTCACGGCAACGCAGTTATGGCACCCTTTCCAGGGTACAAAAAGGAGCTGCTGGAAAGGCCAGATTGGGGCTATGGCATGCAGTTGGTGTGGCCCTGATTGGCTAGGAAAGGAGTGGCATCACGCTGCCCCTTGGGAGCTATGTGTACAGTCCCTAAGTAACTAAGTGTCCAGGGCAGCGTCTTACTGGTGCTGATCACTGTCATTATTACCACATTTGCTTCTATGGGGATGTCTCGGTCGGATAACTCCCTGCACAAATGGCAAAAATGTCAAGCCTTTTGCAGAACAGTCCAAGCAAATAGCCTTCTCCTTGGCTTTGATCACTGGTTCAGTTTCATACTTTTCTCTCCTGGAAGTGTTCAACAGCAGGACTGATTAACTGGCAAGGCTAGAGCAAAGGATTTGAGATCTTAATATGGACCAATGCAGACCTTGCCCCAGTTATTAGGGGATGACCTCTTCCGACCAAGCTTAATAAAGTGTTGCACACAGTGGAGATCTGCCAATCCTTATTAGCCTCCAGATTGAGTCAAGACCAGGCTGAGTGTCTCGAAGGCTGCAAAATCCAGGACTGATATCGGGCTCTCCAAACACATCTATAGACTATTTCTTTTTGGAGGGAAAAGAAAGACTCAGCCTAGTCTGAAAAAGAAACTTATTTTAGAGCTTTCAGGCTACCAAGAAGGTGTCCAGGAAGCCAAACAGGACCTGATTTATATATAGGATCTTTTTTATTTTTGCTTCTCCAGCTAACAAAGCATTCAATTTCCTGGTCCAACTTTTTTCTTACTTCTGAGTTGAAGTGATACTATTAAGAAGAGGAGAGCTGATTAATTACTTTCTGCTGAACATAACTAAGGAGTCCATCGTTGCTTTCCAGGAGATTTTTTTTTTGTGCCTGTGAAGCTACCTTTGGAATTATCCAATACAGGATAATTCACTGTATTGACCAATTTTACCTTGACTCCCAAAGATGGATGCTGCTATTCTTAATGATGTTTCATTTTCTTAGGTGTGTTTTCCCCCAAAGAACAACACACATACAGGCACGATCCAGGAAGAATTTAGTGTTACTGATTCCCAAATGGTTTTCACCATTAACGTTATCCATAGGATTTTAAAGTGCTGAATGACAAATAGACAATCTGGCTCATTATGCAAGGCCAATTTCCCGTAACCATGAGACCATAAAGGCTTGCCAATGCAAAAGTTTCCCCTAAATTCTCCAAAATGTTCCTCCCTAGAACATTTTTGCCAGTTTAAATTCTCAGCTCCTTCCCAAATGATGCCTACTGTGAAATTCACCCTTTGCATTGGACAACTCTTTGCAACTATCACAGACTGGCCCAATGTTTTCATTGAAATATCCACCAGATGCTGAGTCCCCTTCCTGCCAGTCACAACTAGGCCAGTTCTCGGCAGTATTTTGTTTGCTTTCGCACATGTTCTATAACAAGAAACAATGTCCCAATTATCAGATTTGAGAGTTGAAATTAGATTCCTAGGTTGTCAGCTAGTGTGCACCTTCAAGTCACTTGTCAACATATGAGAGCTCCATAAATTTTGTAGGGTTTTCTTAGGCAACAAATACTCAGAGGTGGTTTTGCCATTAGGGGAATGCAACATTATCACTAAGGAATCTGGCATATTTTGTCAAAAGCACATTCCCCCCCCCCTTTAATTTTTCAGCTTTTTTCATTCTTCCCTGATCAGGGACTTCCTTATACATTTTGGCATTTTTATTCTGTCTGAAACTTTGTAGCAAGTTTAATTGCAGGTCTTATCAACTTTGCCTGTTGTAGGAATCGTTATTTCATCAGCTCTAGGGATATAAAAACATATTTGCAAATGTTCTCCTCCTTGATGAGAGATGATGTCTCAACATATCAAAACATCCCCTCCAAAAATAGTCCAACTGCCATCGGAGTTTTGACACCTCTGTGAGCAACTTGTTGTTGTGTGCCTTCAAGTCATTTCTGACTTATGGAAACCCTAAGGCAAACCTATCATAGGGTTTTCTTGGGAGCTGCATTACAAAGGGGAGTTGCATTGCCTGTTAGGCTAAGAGAGTGTGATTTGTCCAAAGCCACCCAGTGGGTTTCCAGGGCTGAATTGCAATTCGAACTCTGGTCTTCCAAAGTCCCAGCTAGAGTCCTAGTCCAACACCCAAACCATTGTACTATGCTGTGAAAAGCAACAATAACAACAACAAATTATTGGTGTGGGATTAAAAATACATTTGACACAAAAATATCCTTTACACTTTTAAACATTCTGAAATGTGAAAAAATCATTGGAAAATGCACCAAAGCACCAGTGATCCCAACCAGTGGGGATAAAGCTATTTGTTTATTTATGTGTTTATATATTTATTTATTTTGCATCTGCATGCCTGAGAACAAAATAAGTAAAACTTTACAACCTTACCAGTTCTAGGTTCCAAACTGGACTCCTAGGGCAATCTGTAAATCTTATAGAAGCACAGGTTGTACTATTGTGATTATGATTTAATATCTCCCAGGTAGCTGTGAAAGGTAGATTCTCCTCCTCTGAGATATCAGAAATTCCTGCCCTTCCTTGTTTGTTGTTTCAGGAATATCAGAAGAAGTATCCATTCTATTTCACCTTCAGCAAGATTCCTCGGTTAAAGGAAGCCACAGTCTTCACAAGATTCACTGGGTCACTATTCATTGAAGCTGACTTGATGAAAAATAACACCAACACAAGATTCAGAGGCAATTGCCATATATTAATAGTAGAGTCATTTCTTCTATATCCAGAAAATAGACCCCTCTTGGCCAGATATTGGCATATCATACCTGGTAAGTTAAAGTTAAGGATTTCTAACTTTAAAACCAATAAGGAAGTTTTTATTGGTGGGGAAATGAAGGTATCATAGATGCTAATCCCTGACAATGGTTCGGTAGGACAATTGCTACAATTCCTTATGGACTTTCTCTATGTCTATACAGTCCTTGAGAAGGCGCTACTCATCTTCTCATCTTCTCATTCAAAGGTGGTCTTGTCTATTAATAGCTGAGGAAAAACATAATGATAATTCCTTAGAGTTTTAATATGTTCTGTTCTGATCATAGGGCTATGGGTATCCTCTGGTACTGTATACTGTATAGTATACTGTACTGTATACTGTAGTGTATTTTGCTCAATAAATACCTGTAAACATGACTTCCAGAAAGCTGTATCATCTCATCTTGAGCTGGCAATGCAAAGAGACATTATCAAAGGCTGGGGCACATGCTGTGGATGACTTTCCCTCTACTTTCTCCAGTACCTGCCATTAGAGTGTTTTAACTTCCATTAAGTTGTCACTTTGCCATGTTGCCAAATTTCCACGAGGGACAATTCATTCTGACAGAACTACAGGCTGTCACATACACTAATGTTCAATAGCAAACATGAAACCCCTCAAAGCTGATGGATTCCTTAGCGATTAGAACGGACAAATCCACTACCTACACACCAAAGGTAGGATGGCAAATACTTAAGAGATTATTAATTGCGTATTGACCACTATGTTTTGATTTCAAAGGATGGAAAGTTGAATGAGATGACATTAAAAAAAAGTACTTGGGAATAAAAGCAGACCATTCTTGGATATCTTGGCCCTTCTCCTCATCCTTTCCTTTAGAGGCCTCGTTCACAATCATTAACAATGTGAGAGAGCAGATATTGACACAAGTATTCTGACCTATCTCCTTTAAACTAAAATTAGTCTAGATTACAGTCTAGATTAGTGGTTCTCAACCTGTGGGTCACAACCCCTTTGGGGATCGAATGACCCTTTCACAGGGGTCACCTAAGACCATCGGAAAACACATATTTCCGATAGTCTTAGGAACTGAGATATCGTAATTTTATGGTTGGGGGTCATCACAACATGAGGAACTGTATTAAGGGGTTGCAGCATTAGGAAGGTTGAGAACCACTGCTCTAGATGCTAGCCTTCAAGGAATAATTTCCATTTGGCACTATCTGGTTGTGGATTTTTCAGCATCTGCCACAACATCCTTATCTGCTACATGACCCCAAACATTACCAGTAGTGACTTAAAACAGGCTCAGAGAGAAAGAGGACAGTGTACCTTTTGTTGTTGTTGTTCAGTGTCATCAAGTTGACTTCAGGTTATGATGACCCTATGAACGAGAGCATGCCAAGACACCCTCTTATCAACTGACCTGCTCATTTCTTGCAGATTCATGGCTGTAGCTTCTCTGATTGAATCTATTAATCTGGTATATGGTCTTCCCTCTTTTCCTATTGCCTTCTATTTCTACTACCAGGCGTTATTGCCTTTTCTAGCAAGTCATGTCTTCTCATCCTATGGCCAAAGTACAACAGCCTCAGTTTAGTCATCTTGGCTTCTAGGGAGAGTTCATGCTTGATTTACTCTAGGACCTATTTGCTCCAGGCATCGTTTGCATCATCCAGTGGAGAACCAGATATGCATAAAAACATTAAATCCAAGTCTAGATATTTGTGACCATTTCATCTGAAGGACCTTCAGTCCAGGATATTTTGTGAATGGGATCCACAAAGAGGGTAGCATTCCCAGGCCACTTATGTCACTGCTACATGATATAAAGAATATTGGCTAATTTGTTAAGAAATACGGTGGGCCCTTGTTATCCGCTGGGGTCTGGTTTCAGCACCGTCTGTAGATAACAAAATACGTGTATGCTCAAGTCCCATTAAATATAATGGCACAACAAAATGGTGTCCCATATATAAAATAGAAAATCAAGGTTTGCTATTTGGAATTTATACTTTTTGGGAATAATTTCAAGCTGTGTATGCTCAAATTCATGGAATAAAAAATCCATGGAAAAGGAGGGCCAACTGTAATGCCTGTCCCCTCCTTCAACCTATCTTCAATCGCTCAGCCTTCTCATACACATACACACATATACTCACACACTTATGAAAGCATGGCATATTGATTTGTGTGCTACACAACAATACTGGAGAGCAAGGTTCAGTTCCCCACTCAGCCACGGAAACCCATTGGGTGACCCTGAGCAAGTCACATACTCATAGCCCCAGAAAACCCCATGATAGAATACAATGTTAATATATTGTAAACCATCTTGAAATCTGGTACAGGAGGAAAAAGAAATGAAGGAATATAAATGAATTAAATAAATGCACAGACAATTGTTGAAAGAAAATACACACATTGGTTTGAACATTTATACATCGATGAGACTGAAAAGGTGCATTTGAGAAATAAAGTTCAGACCAAACTAGGTGCACAAACAAAGTCAATAAACATCAAGGGTGGTGGAAATGGGGAAAAATAATGCTTTCATCAGTGGGGGAACAGTTCAGAAATTAAGTAAATTACCATATATACTCAACTATAAATCGACCTCATGTGTAAATTGAGGGCAAGTTTTGCAGCCAAAATTATGGATTTTGCTATGACCCATGGATAAGTAGATGATAAAATTTAGGAAGTTTTTTGTGGAGCTTTTGGGCTATGTGGCCATGTTCTAGAAGAGTTCCTTTCTGACGTTTCGCCTGCATCTGTGGCTGGCATCTTCAGAGAATGCCAGCCACAGACGCAGGCGAAACGTCAGAAAGGAACTCTTCCAGAACATGGCCACATAGCCCAAAAGCTCCACAAAAAACTATGGATGCTGGCCATGAAAGCCTTCGACTCCACATTAAAAATTTAGGAACATATAGCAAAGGATCTAAAGGATTAAGCAAAGCAAAACAATGTCAAAGAGAGTACAAAATTTCAGCAGACACAACTCTTTGTGCTTACTCTTAAGGCTGGATGGATGAGAGAGTAGAGGGGGTCAGTGCTTCACATATTTACTTTACTTTTCACCAGGAGATGGTTCCTTCTTTTAAATAAGAGCTAAGACATAATAATGACATTGACCCATGGACAAGTTGAGTCAGTTTCTGGATTCAATTTTTTGCCCTAAATTTCTACACTTATACATGAGTATATACAATATGCAAAGAAATGCACATATGAGGGCACAGGCCTTAAACATCTGAGTGAATTGCAGTGCAAAGAGAAAACACAAAATCACACGTCTAAAGACAGTCCCCAAGGAAAGGAAGAAAATGGAGGTAGGATCCGGAGAAACGGATTGAAACTGAAACAGAGATATTTTCACATCCTTGGGAAAAACTGGCTGAGCCTCCATCGCTATCCTGTCCTGCCTAACTAGCAAAAGATGCATACCACCCTTCAAATCCGACCCAACACCACCCCACCCACTAACTAAAACTTTTAACTAAGCTCATCAATTACTCTTAACCGTCTAGATAGTTGGCAGTGTTTGCCCAGCATCCTTCCCGAGCTCCTTGGCTCAATCTTGCAGCTCATTAAAAGCATCTCTATTTATTTGCTCTGTGTTACAGTCCTTAACTTTGGCACAACGTGTGAGGAGGAAGCCAATTTTGCTTTTCCCTGTGGTGTTAATTGGTAGAGCATGCTGCCTGCCTCTTCATTAATTATGTCAATGTGTATGAAACTTCCATTTTCATGGCAGTGCATTAACAAAGCTTTTGAACGAGACTGACAAAAAAAAAGACTGGAAGGAAGGAAGGAATAAAAACAGTAGACTGGATTGGAAAAGAGTAGGGGGGATTTGGATAGGTTTTTGGTAGTCAAAGCAAGAGGGCCTTTTGCAAACTAAAAACTGGATAATACACTCATCCCTCCATATTTGTGGCTTTGATATGTGCGGATTTGATTATTCATGGATTTGATTAATAGTTCTCTCTAGGAATCTCTAGGTCCCCCAATGCAACTCTGTGGTCAACTTTAATGAAAAGTTGCACTGAAAGACCCAGAGATTCCTAGAGAGAACACTCTACTAGGCCTTTGTAGCTCCTCCAGTGCAATTCTATGGTCAGTGCCTGTTGGACGTTAACCACAGAGTTGCACTGGAGGACCTAGATATTCCTAGAGGGGTGTCCTCTGTTTTGGTTATTTGCAGTTTTTCTATATTCACGGGGGTCTTGTGCCCCTAACCCTAGTGAATATGGAGGGACAAGTGTACCCCCATCCTAGACTTGGTTTCAGAAGTGTACTGGTGTCTTAGGATGGAATCCCTTGCAACCATGGTCCATTTGGAAACCAGTCCCTATGAGGAGCATCTTAGGGTGTTTCATACTCAGAGAAGGTTTCATACTGAGAAAAGGTAGAGAGATCTTGTAGTACCACCTTTCAGACTAACTGAAAGTTGGCAGCATGGGCTTTTGTAGACTAAAGTCTACTTCCTTGGATGAATATATGCATCTCTACAAATATATGTATCTGAGGAAGTAGACTGAAGAAAGCTCATGCTGCCAATTTCTTTCTTTCAGTTAGTCTCAAAGGTGCTACGAGATCTCTCTACATACTGGTTCTACAGACTAACACATCTATATCATTGAATTCTGCTGGTATCCATGTGAATTAAGATGATGAATCCACTTTGGGGTTTAGTATGAACTGTAAAGGGGAAACATTTTTCACGTTCACTGACTTGGGAGTCAATTATCACCTTCTTTACTCAATCTGTACGTCTTGGACCTAACAACAAAGCAGATGCTACTTGTGGTCAGGGGTTATGTAAGTTGTGTCTCAAAATCTGTGGAGAACATCAGTCTATGCAGCCTCCATTCCACACTGTTCTCTGCAGAAGAAAGGATGAAGGACCACTTATTATGTCAAGGAGTATTGCTACTTAATTTCAAAACATATGAAGTTTCCTAGTCCAGCACATTTCCACCCCTTGGAGTGTGACAGAAATTTTAGAATAAAATAGTGTTGATAGGGCATTATCAGCATACATGGTGCTTCATAAAGAATACCTCAAAAATATGGGTGTTAACAGGAAAGCACATTTAATTCTTGCAGCTGTAATAATTGACAGCATAACTGCAGCTACTCCTTAGAAAAATAATAGTAATCCACCACTGTGAAAATATGCACGGGGGTGGGGGGATGTATACCAGAGACCTTCCCCATCTTGTGTAAAACCTCTGAACCAGGGCATTCATTAAGTTCAATGCATATGCTCTGAACATGGTGGAGAGGAATGACAAGCCACAGTACAGAAGAGATAAGCAATCATTGTAGAGGAGGTTTTGAGACTGGGAACTAAAAATGTGTTGTAAATGTTCAACTTTGCAGACGTGCTTTGGCCAAGTTCATCTCTGAAAAATAACTTTAAAAACCATGCTGTTGCACCAGCAGACTCAAGTTCACGGACACAGGTAGGCGCTCTCTAGGGTGCTATATCAATATTAACTTTCAAATATCCGATTCCTACAGGTCTGCAATATTTATGATTTGTCTGATTCACCTCTAGTCTGTTGGCTGTAATACATTTTGCAACAATGCTACAGCGCCAGTTTAGTTGAGAAACAATTACATCAAATGGAGGAATGAAAGCTTATGATTATCTGCCCCCAGATATAATATCAGACGCCCTTCACTTCACCTCCAGAGCTAGCATAGTATGATGGTACAATTAGGTGCGAAAAGGGCAATATCTGTATTATTGCACTGTCTCTCCAGCAGAGAACAAGAGGGCCATGCTACCCCTGCTCAGTAATGGTTGGGTTCAGCATGTCTCCATATTAATTCCTTTTTAAAGTACTATTCCAAGCTGTGCTCACTTAGTAAGACTCTGCTGGACAACCTTGCCCAACTATTTCATAGACAGTTTTCTGTGCATTAAAGTTATTATCTTGATCAAGAAGGATATCAGTGAAGTGAAACATATCCAGAGAAAGGTGGCCAAAATGGTAAAAGAGCTAGAAACCAAGGAGGAAGGAGTAATGGAGTTGGATGTGTCTACCTTTCAGAAGCAAAAAAACAACCCCTGAAACTTAAAATATATGGAGGACTGTAATACAGAAAATCAACTTTGCTTTCTGCTTTTCTAGAGACCAAGTACATGAACCGATGAATTCAACTTACAAGGAAGGAATTGAGGAGTAAATATGCCTGATGTTAAAAACATCACAATTAAAATATCCAATCCCACTCCCAACCCCCCCCCTTAAAAAAAGATTAAACCAGAAACAAGTTAAAACAATTACAAATAAACAGAATCAACAATGTCACACTAAAAAACTTCCTGAGCTGTTTGACAAGATGGAGACTAGGAACTAGCAAGAGGTTTAGAGCCAGGAAATGTTAGACATTTTCCAGGAAGGCCTGCCGAAAGAGATGCGTCTTCAAGGCTTTATTGAAGCTGTCAATAGATGGAATAAGACACATCTCGTCCGGCAGACCATTCCAAAGCTTGGGCGTGACTGCCGAAAAGGCCCTCTGGGAGGTCTGCACCAACCTGGTCTTCATGGGCTGTAACAGATTCCTCTCAGAGGATCGTAGTGTGCAGGGGGGTTCATATGGGGAGAGGCAGTCCCTTAGATATGATGGACCCAAGCCATCTAGGGCTCTATAGGTTAAAACCAACACCTTGTACTGTGCCCAGAAACTGATCGGCAGCCAGGGAGAGATTTTAGCACAGGTGTTATGTGCTCTCTCCTAGATGTACCAGTAATAAGTCTGGCTGCCATATTCTGGACCAATTGTAGTTTCCGAGTTAAGCACACAGGTAGCCCCATGTAGAGTGCATTGCAGAAGCCAATCGTGAGGTTACCAGAGTGTGTATCACAGTTTCCAGGTCCCTCCTCTCCAGGAAAGGGTGCAGCTGGCGGATCAGCCGAAGCTGGTAACAGGCACTCCTGACCGTAGCATTCACCTGACTAGTCATGTGAAGCGATGAGTCAAGGAGGACCCCCAAACTGCGAACAGAGTCCTTAGAGGAAAGT
Source organism: Urosaurus nigricauda (assembly GCA_034509955.1). Classification (NCBI taxonomy): domain Eukaryota; kingdom Metazoa; phylum Chordata; class Lepidosauria; order Squamata; family Phrynosomatidae; genus Urosaurus; species Urosaurus nigricauda. The sequence goes on along the minus strand of JAOEGL010000008.1, from coordinate 32,482,229 downwards.
GTGACTCCATCAAGAACTGGAGATTGTATTCCCAAACCTGGTTTCGAGCCTGTGACTGTGAGTACCTCCATTTTGCTTGGATTGAGCTTCAATTTGTTTTCCCTCATCCAATCCATTACCCCCTCAAGGCAGCGGTTGAGAGGAGAGACGCCATCTGAGGTCTGAGTGGACGATCTTGTCATGGAGAGATATATCTCAGTGTCTATAGAATCATAGAGTTGGAAGAGACCACAAGGGCCATCCAGTCCAACCCCCTGCCATGCAGGAACTCCCAGTCAAAGCATCCCTGACAAATGGCCATCCAGCCTCTGCTTAAAGACCTCCAAGGACGCAGACTCCACTACACTCCGAGGGAGTAGTGTACTGAACACACTGAGCTCCATGCCACCAAATGATCTCACCAAGCAGCTTGATATAGATGTTAAATAGCATCGGGGACAGGATGGCGCCTTGAGGGACATCACAATTAAGCTCGATTTTGGGGGAGCAACTATTCCCGAGCCTCACCCTTTGGGATCTGCCAGAGAGAAAGGACTGGAACCACCGGAGCACAGTGCCACTGATCCCCAACTCTCTCAGCTGCTCCAAAAGGATGGCATGATCTATGGTGTCAAAAGCCATGGAGAGATCCAAGAGCACGAGCAGGGTCACACTACCCCTGTCGATGCTCAAGCGGATGTCATCCATCAGAGCAACCATGGCAGTCTCAACTCCATACCCCGCTCTGAAGCCGGTTTGAAATGGATCGAGATAATCAGCTTCATCCAAAACTGCTTGGAGTTGGAAAGCAACAGCTCTCTCGATGACCTTGCTAAGAAAAGGTAGCATGGACACTGAAGGGGCTTAACCGCCGCCTCCTTTAAACATGATGGAACAATACCCTCCCTGAGGGATGCATTGATCACCTCCTGAAGGAAAGTTCTCAACGCGTCCCCTCCCTGGATGACCAGCCAAGATGGAGCCGGATTGAGGGAGCAAGTCGTCTTCCTACCAAGGAGTTTGTCCATGTCATCAGTACTCACCAGTTGAAACTCATCCAATAAACTAGCATCAACGGCCTCACTCGTGGATTCTGAATCAATGTTGGTGTCCAAGTCAGCTCTAATCCGAGGGACTTTGTCTGCAAAGTAAGTGTTAAACACCTCACAGCAGGCTGTTGTAGGCTCAAGTAGAGGGTTTGGCACAGGGGGAACCTGCGTCATCTCCTCTACCACCTTGAACAGCTCTGCCGGGTGAGACTCTGCAGACGCAATGCGTGCAGAAGAGAAGGATCTCCGTGCTGCACGCAAAGCCTCCTAATAGGTGCAACCTATGGCGAGCTCTGTCGGATAAGAGTTGAGTCTTCCGCCATTTGCACTCTAGTCGTTGTCCAGCCCACTTCATTTCCCTGAGTTCTTCCGTATACCAGGGTTTCCGATTAGGAGCAGGCTGGAAAGGATGCTCAGGAGCGATTGTGTTGATAGCCCTGGAGACATCGGTGTTCCAAGTGTCAACCAGGGTTTCAAAACAATCACCGGCATTCCCAGTCAACAAACCCTCTAGGGCTTTATGGAAACCAATTGGTTCCATGAGCCTTCGAGGGCAGACCATTCTAATCGGTCTGCCACCACTGGGGGGGGGGGGCGGAGAGTGGGTTTAGTTCCAACTTGATTGTCCCGGACTGCGGCCAGCACACACCAACAAAAGCTAATAAGGCAGTTCCACAAACCTAAACATTGATCCAAAGAATAGTCCAAAAGCCAGAGCCGAGGTCAGGGTGGGGGAAATCACAGAAGTCAGTCCGGTCCGAGGTCAGGGCAAGGATAAAGCACAGGACAAGGAGAAACTCCAAATCGTTCCAAGGTCAAGGCAAACCAGAGTTCCAAAGACACGAAGCCGGCACACAGTCACACCAAGAGACTTACAATAAGTTCTGGCAAAGGGATGGCGTCCCACAGGTGCTTAAGTAGGAGACACCCTCCCTGTTGGCAGCTGTGCTTTATTACCAGCTTGCTTTTCATCAAGCCTGTGGGACTGATGCACACAAGCACTCTCAGCCCTCCTCTCCTTAAAGGCCACAGCGGCCAAGATCCTCTCCGGCCAGCAGTGCTCCTGGCAATACTCCGCCCCAAACAGGAGTTCCCGCTGGGACCAGGAAATGTGCAGGTCGTGCTGAGAGAGCCAAGACATTCCCAACACCAGAGGGAAATGAGGGACCCCTGCCAACAAAAACCAAATCTCCTCCATGTGGCCCTGGATCTCAAGGTGGAGCACTGGAGTCCAAGGTGGAGCACTGGAGCCAAACCAGAGGAGGCGACCATCAATAGTCTCCACTGGCCTGGGCTCGGCCAGAGCCTCCAGCAGGATGCCGTGATGTTGAGCAAAAGTCAAGTCCATAAAGCAGCTGGAGTTGATCATAGCTCCCACTGGCAAGAGTTCCATGGAAGGGAGCCAGAGGTTCACAGCCACCAGCAACGAGTCCCTCCGAGACGCCAAAGGGGAAGAGACAGGTTCCAGTGAAGCCCCCAGGTGATATCCTTGCTCTACACCTGGGCTAAGTCGTTTCCCTGCAGCATGAGGCGACGTCCCTTGGCAGGGCAAACCCTCGCAAAATGTCCTGGGAGTCCACAATAGAGACAAAGGCCCTCCCGCCTCCTCCGTTCCTTTTCTGTTCCTGTCAGCCGAGGCTGAGCTCCTCCCAGCTACATTGGCTCCTCTTTGGTCCTGGGCGAAGCGGACTCAGAGGTAGCTGCAGGAGTTGAGGTAGCAGGCAATGTAGGGAGCAGAAGGTCTTCGAGCCGTGAGACAACAGTTAAGGCGAATAGCCTGGGTTATCAAGGCTGACAAAGTCTCTGGAGGCTCAGAGTGGGCCAGTTCATCCAGAATGCCAGCAGCCAGGCCACACAGAAAGATAGCCTGCAAGGCACTGTCATTCCAGGTGACATCCTGGGCAAGGAGATGAAAAGCCACAGCATAATCTGCCACTGAGCCCTGGCCCTGCTCCAAATTCAACAATCTGTGCTCTGCTGTCTGTGCTTTCACTGGGTCTCCCCAGGTCTCTTTAAACTCCTTAACAAAGGACTGCCAGTTATTTAGCACAGGGCTATTGGCTATAAGGTAAGGAGTTGCACATTTAGAAGTTGGCCCAGAGAGCAGACTGATCACAAAAGCCACCTTGTGAGAGTCAGTAGGGAAGTCTGCCTCTCTAACACAAAAGTGTAAATTGCAGTTAGCCAAAAAAACTCTCCAGAAACGACCGGTCTCCAGCAAACTTCTCTGGCAAGGCTGCCAGGCATTTCGTCCGAGGCTGGGGCTGTGGAGCTGAGGGCTGGTTCTGCAGCTCTGCTACAGTCTGAGATAGCTTAGCTACTTCAGCAATTAGTTGTTGGTTTTGTTTTTGCAACAGTTCTCTAATTAAAGCTGCCTTGGCCATTCTCTTATCAGCTGGAGTAAGGCCAGAACTTATTCTGTCCCGGACTGCAGCCAGCACACACCAACAAAAGCTGATAAGGCAGTTCCACAAACCTAAATGTTGATCCAAAGAATAGTCCAAAAGCCAGAGCCGAGGTCAGGGTGGGGGAAATCACAGAAATCAGTCCGGTCCGAGGTCAGGGCAAGGAGAAAGCAGCAAAAGTCCAAATCGTTCCAAGGTCAAGGCAAACCAGAGTTCCAAAGACACAAAGCCAGCACACAGTCACACCAAGAGACTTACAATAAGTTCTGGCAAAGGGATGGTATCCCACAGGTGCTTAAGTAGGAGACACCCTCCCTGTTGGCAGCTGTGCTTTATTACCAGCTTGCTTTTCATCAAGCCTGTGGGACCGATGCACACAAGCACTCTCAGCCCTCCTCTCCTTAAAGGAGGGAACCACCAAACTGGATTCTTCATTTGAAACCTCACTCAGCTGCTTAGCCTCTGAAGGGAGCTCTGCAGTGCCAGAGCCTGGCTGGGCTCCTACTCCTGGGGCTGAAATGTCAGGACTGGGGTCTGACATGGCAGAATTGGGACCTGGTCTAGCCTCCAAATCCTCTTGCTCCTGAGGAGCCATGTCCTCCTCCTCCTCCTCCTCTGACTCCATCTCTTGGCTGGCCATGACATCAATCAGGAAGTGATCCGTCCATGACAGTGCTGAAAACCCCACCGAGTGTATGACCTGCACAGTGAGTGGGCCTGTTGACCAATTGGGAAAGGTTCATGCCTGTTATGGAGTCCATGAACTCCTGAGTTGCTCCTGATAACTCAGATAAACTGGCCTCGAGAGGAATGTTGAAGTCTCGCAGAATCAAAAGTCTGGGCGACTCCAACAATAACTCCAAGACCAGTTGAGTCAACTCGGTTAGGGAGTCTTTTAGGCAACGGGGTGGTCGGTATACTAGCAGAATCCCCAAACTATCCCTGGACTTCAGGCTGAGGTACATGCACTCGACGTAAAGAAGGATCCAGTTTATACAACAAACAACAAGAAAAAAGAACAAGAAATGTACAAAATCCAAATTGCATCCTATAGGACAGCTCAGGAGAATTAGAGCGCCTAAAACAGCTTAATGCAGCCCGGGAAGGTTAGCACCACTCGTTGCCCATTGCACCCTGCTGCCACGTGGTTGGAGGAGCGGGAGGTCTTCCAGGGGGCTAAATAGGCCCCACTCAGTCCTGGTCCCACCTGGTGTCCTCCTCCTTCTCCCGATGGCATGGGGAGGGTGCTGGAAGTGCTGGAGAGCCTGTTGCGGCCTATGCCGTGGTGCTGGTGGGGGTAGGGGTGGCCTTAGGAGGCCCAGGTGTCTCTCTCTCTCTCTCTCTCCCCGCCACTTCTCTGCTGCTACCGCCGCCTCAGGCAGAGCAATTGGGGCCTTTTAAGGGGCCCAGATTGTCCCGGCTCTTCCTCTGCAGCCTTTGCCGTGGTGCTGGTGGGGGGAGAGGTGACCTTGGGAGGCCCAGGTGTCTCTCTCTCTCTCTCCTGTGCACAGAAGTCACTTGTACATAGGAAACTCTATGTTACTGCATTCAGTCAGAAGAATCTGGGTATACCACATATACATGCAATAGGGACCCAGTGATAACACAGAGATGTGATGGACTACATAATGAGTACACTGCCTTTTCTATACAGAGGGGACTTGAGATAGGCAATCCATCTTGTCAGTGTGGCACTTGCGAGGTTGATTCCTATGTTACCCTGAGCAACCTAGTATAACATATTATTAAATAACCTTCTTCGAAACTTTGGGCAGTCACTTAAGAAAGAAAGAAAGTGGTACCTCTAGCCAGAGCACTTGTTGTAGTATTTATACATTCCCTGGCTAGGTAAGAAACTTGGGAAATGAGAGCTCTTGGAACTGGATTTGCAGTCCAACCACAATCAGAAATACATTTGGGGGGAAATACAAGACAGAGTCTTTTCAGTGGTTGCCCTACACGTAGTAATGCCATTCCTATGGATTCTAGAATGCCTCTCCCTCTTATTGTCCTTTTTGGTATGTAATCTAAACACAGTTGTTTCATTCTAAAAACTGATAATCAAAATCAATGGGGAAAATAATTACAGTGAACCCTCCAGAATCACAGGCTCCAGATCTTCAGTTTTGAGTGACTGTGACTCCTCATACACCACAATATTAAATGGCAGTAACATGAATGCGCACGCTTCACTGGGTCTGCATTCATGTTGCTGTCATTTAATAATATGTGGTGTGATCATCCTATCTACAAGGGGCAGGAAGAATGAAATCTTTGTGGATTCAAAGGGCCCACTGCAGTTGGGTATTTATTATTATTATTATATTATTTATATAGCACTGTAGATTTGCACAGTTCTGTACATACAATCTTATAGTTAGACAGATCCCTGCCCTCAGGCTTACAATCTAGAAGAGACAACACAAAAGGAGAAGGGAAAGGGGGTGGGAAGGGGGACGAGGATCAGTGGTTCTTCTCTCCCTCTGGGGCCCAGACCAAGGCAGATGGACTGGAGGGAGGGCACGGGTACTTATATATTATAACATTTGATCCAGCCTATACGAAAGATATAGATATAGAAACATATCTTATAGTCTGAAAATGGACTTGTTGATGCCTAATTTGATATTGTTATGTTTAATTAAGTCCCTGAAAAAGAAGAGACAGGATATACATGTCCAAACTATTCCAAAAAAGTCTGTTCTCTCCCAACAGAGAACAATCCCTCAACTGAATTACAAAGATGTGTAACAGCACACCAGCAAAAGTGGCTAATGCACAATGGTGCCTGAAATGCATTCTAACAGCTATACATTAGGATTGATGTGATGCACATGGGGAACAATGCAATGTGCTTCTCATTGTGAATCAGTCCCATCACACATTGGTTACGTTGCCATCTCTACTAGGTAGTGAATTAATAGCAGTACTCTACTGGATATGGACAATTTCCTAATTTCCATTTATGAGGACATAAGACACCACAGGATTCCAGTCCTCATTTATTATTGGTTGGGGTTTCCTAAAAAAACATTTTCAATCCATGAGAACCTCTCCAGTGAAGAGGAAAGATGGAGTGAGCTGGGTAGGAAGTCTGGCCAATACGCATTCAGATTAGATAATGCTATAGAGAACTGGCCAGTCATAAATCTCTTCAGCATGTTTCCTCACTTTTGGATTTGGAGACCTGGATGGGCACAACTTTTTTTTCCAAGGTCCAGTATATCAAAAATCTTACATTATTATTATTATTATTATTATTATTATTATTATTATTATTATGTCCTCACTGTCCCATTGAGACGAATGCCTTTTAATCCAAACAAGAAATGTATCACCATTTTCTAAAGGGTGTGCGGTTTTGCTTTTGCTTTGGTTTTGCTGCAATGCATTCTGGAATACAAAGAACCCAACTTCTAGGCAGCAATAAAATATTGCTGGAAATTGCCTCTAGATGTTCTGGGAAAGAGGCAAAGGTTGTCTGGTGGTGGCTGATTTTTTAAAAACTGAGAACTTCAGCAACAGATAGAGTATCCAAGGGGAACATTTCCTCCATCTGTTTTCCTCTTTAGATTATGAGTCAGCTCCGGATAGCTGTCCAAGGTGCTAAACCTGAAGATGATGTTGTACATCTAACTGCATCCTTCCTTCCAAACTCTATGGATGGGAAGCTATGAAAGATAGGTGGGAGCTCCATGGTTGCCCAGCGACAAAAGAAAGCGCTTCCTATCTTGGTACCAAACTTGCCCAGTATATGAAAGGTATTCAGAGGTTTCACTACACTTGTCTTCTTCATGCTAGTTGTGGGTTGCAATGAAACCCCTACCTTCCATAACATCTAGAAGAAAATAAAGTATGGCCATGAACTCTGGAATGAGAATGTGTGTTTACCTGAACCATACTCCAAACAATCCTGATGATCCATGCCTAAGTATTTATGGTATTAAAGGTAAAGCCATCAAACTTCTATCCTTGCAATCCTAGGAAGCAAATTAAGTTGTGGGTCAAAACATCCTACACATTTAATTGCTAAGTAGAGTCTTAAATTTATACTTTATACACAATCCTTTGACTAGGTACCAGATAAAATATTTATTAATTCATTTGCATTTATATCATACATAGAACAGGGGAATCTAGCACATGGGGCACATACTTGAAATCTGTGGTTTTACAAATTTTATTTTGAAAGATGTGAAACTGTATTTCATCAGTCAAAGTTTTTGGACTCGCTCAGATTTTTTGATTGGTTTAGAGGCATCAGACCTGAAAGTCCATAAACTGTTCTCCAATATTAAACACTCTTCCATGCCATCTACCAAATACTGTCAAGATGCAAAAGAAAAACATAACACATGTCACATATCAAATAATGCCGACATGGTCCATGCCAACAATCAAATACTAATATCTGTTGTGACATATCTAATATTGCAAGAACATTTAATTAGAAATCAACCATTCGGTAAATATCCAGCAAACAGAATATTTGATGCCAATATTCACATTGGAGTATGTTGAAGATACAATATTAATTTCATCTATGTTTGAACATCATCTGACAGCAAAGTAGAAACTTCTAGTGGAGGCAAGAATTTTGTAGCTAGAAACAAGTTGGGTCCCACCCCCAAGAAGACATTCCAGGTTTTGTTCATCTACAATTTATCCTTCAACTTTGTTGTTGTATCAGAGTAATAGGAGAGTAAATTTCCAATGAATACCAGGAGTTTTTTCTTGGTGATAACAGCATTTTGACAATGGAACCAATTGCCTGAAATAAGGAAAATTTGTCCCTCATTTGGAGGTATTCAAACAGAGGCATCTGGTGGGGATGACAGTGAACAAAAGGATTGATTTCATTCATTTTTAAATAAGTAGAAATGGTCTCTGATCCTTAAAAGCATTCAAGTGAAATTTATCCCCTCCATAGATCTTCCTTCCCTAGTCCTATTGTAGAGAATTGTTTTGTGTGTTATCAAGTGGGTTTCAAGAGATTGGAGAAGGAAAGTTGGCGTTTTGGGTTGTTATGACCAAGTGGCAAATGTGCCTTCCATATTTCCAATCTGAATTCTTCTTCATGGTTTGAAACTATCCCACTCTGGAGCGCCAGTGCAACAAGTTCAAATAACTACAGAGGACTGGGTCAGCTGATGTCTCATGTTGATGGGGTAGCAAATCCAAAACAAAAACAAACAAACAGCTTCATTCATATACTGCTTCATTCCGCCTAAACAGTGTCTAAGAGGTTTACAACTGTAAGCTACTTGCCCCTAACAATCTGGGTACTCATTTTAGCGACCTTGGAAGGATGCAAGCCTGAGTCGAGCTTGAGCCCTTTTGCTGATCCCGAACTCGCAACCTTATGGTTTTCAGTGAGTGGCTGCAGTACAGGCATTTAACCACTGCGCCACCAAGGCTCCACATTGTAAAATGTCTGCATTCAGTTCAAAACTGAAGAAATAGAGTTACACAGAAGTATCATTGTGCCAATGCTGAAGATGCATTGAACCTAATTGTATATTGCAATGAATACACTGGTAACTTTGTTTCTTGGTTCAGTTGGACAACATCACCAATTAATTTTGTTTCTTCGTTCAGTTGGACAACATCACCATTCAACACACAGGGTATGTAAAACCATAATACATAAATAGGAGATTTATGTTATGTAAATTTGATATATAATTGCAACCATTATCTTACCACTAAGCAACCGACAATGTATGTGTTGTGTGCCTTCAAGTCATTTCCAGCTTATGGTAACCTCTAGGCAAACCTCTACCATGGGGTTTTCTTGGCAAGATTTATTCTGAAGAGGTTTGCCATGGTGGTGGTGGTGGGGTATTATTTATGTACCTACAAAAACAATTGCAAAAACCTATGGTCCAATGACATTTGGCTTTGGTAAAATGCCTTCTTAAAAAGCCAACATGGGGTTTGAGGATCAGACTCAGACTCAAGGAGACCAGGCTTCAAATCCCCATTCAGCTATGGGACGATGTTGGTCAAGTCACAGTATTAGAATACAAGAATAATTCTTGCCAAGAAACCCTAAAATAAGATCATTTTAAGTCACTTAGAGTCAACCTGAATGCATTTAATAATTGACATCAACATAATGTAGTGTTTTAAATGTTGTACTGGGACTATGGCAGACCCAGGGGGAGACCTTGGACAAGTCACACTCTCTCATCCTTAGAAGAAGACAGTGATAAAACTTCTCTGAATAAATCTTGCTATGAAAATCTTAGAATAGGATTCCCATAAATTGGAGTTGACATGAAGTCACATCATGACTACAACAACTGCCTTCCAAAATGACTCTATTTCATTATTGAAATCTCTTGAAGGGTTCTTGCGTTCTTGCATAAGTCTCTACTTACTACCCCACATAAAGGATGGTTTTCATGAATATCTACATGCTTGCTTACTTAGACTACATGTGCAATTTCAGCTACCATAGGCCAAACAAAAACGGAGCATATTGGGGCTGAACTGTGAATGAAATGGGGGGAAATATTTCCCGCAGATTTATAAATTATTATCTACCGCTTGATCTTTCAAAAAGAGGAAAGTGTCAGGCAGGTCAACCAATTAAACAACCAATATTTACACTATCACTACGCCATCTGGATGATTAGCAGATCCGTTTTAATGAGCTAGTTTTGTTCATGAAAGATAGAAAATTCTCATCTGACATCCCTCTGCCCGAAACAGAGAGGCGCGCGCGCACACACACACACACACACACACACACCACAGGGCTGTTAATAATCGGGGATGTGCAATGTTGTGAAAGGAAGACAAATGAATATTTACTGCAAGCCACTAAATATTTTAGCAAGTACAAAAGGTCTGCTCGGTTAAAACACTCCATTATCATCTTGGGGAAGTGGGGAGTGAGGAAGAAAATCTTCACTTACGCACAAGTCTAGTGGGGTCAAGCCACCAACACCGCCATTTTAAAAAAAATATTGCCATGGCAACTAGAGGCAACTTTGGAAAACACAACCCATAGTTCACATCCAGCACTTAGCCTTTTTAAAAAAATTAATATTCATAAAAAAGGAAATCTTAGCTGTCTGACAATATTTCTAAACAAAGGTCCCTCAAACTGACACTAACGACGAGGAGCGAGAACCTAAGAGGTGATGGTCACCTATCTTCTGCTCTCCATGATGGGTTTCAGAGAAACATGGGTTTCAGAGAAACAAGTCATGCCAAACGAACCTGATCTCTTTTTTTGATAAAATTACCAGCTTGGTAGATGAAGGGAATGCTGTGGATATAGTATACCTCGATTTCAGTAAGGCCTTTGACAAGGTTCCCCATGACATTCTTGCAAACAAGCTTGCAAAATGTGGGATAGACAAGTTAACTGTTACATGGATTTGTAATTGGTTGACTGGCCGAACTCAAAGGGTGCTCAACAATGGCTCCTTTTCATCCTGGAGAGAAGTGACCAGTGGGGTCCCACAGGGTTCTGTCCTGGGCCCAGTCCTATTCAACATCTTTATTAATGATTTGGATGACAGAATTGGGGGCATACTTATCAAATTTGCAGATGACACTAAACTAGGAGGAGTAGCTAATGCCCCAGAGGACAGGATCAAAATTCAAAATGACCGGAATAGACTAGAAAGCTGGGCCAAGGCTAACAAAATGAAATTCGACGCAGAGAAATGTAAGGTTCTGCACTTAGGGAGGAAAAATGAAATGCACAGATATATGATGGGGGACATCTGGCTGAATGAAATTATGTGTGAAAGGGATCTAGGAGTCCAAGTAGACCATAAGCTGAACATGAGTCAACAGTGCGATGCGGCAGCTAAAAAGGCCAATGCAATTTTAGGCTGCATCAATAGAAGTATAGTGTCTAGATCAAGGGAAATAATAGTGCCACTCTATTCAGTTCTGGGCACTTCAATTCAAAAAGGATGTAGAGAAACTGGAGCGGGTCCAAAGGAGGGCAACTAAGATGGTGAAGGGACTGGAAACCATGCCCTATGAGGAACGCCTTAGGGAACTGGGGATGTTTAGCCTGGAGAAGAGAAGGTTAAGAGGTGATATGATAGCCCTGTTTAAATATTTGAAGGGATGTCATATTGAGGAGGGAGCAAGCTTGTTTTCTGCTGCTGCAGAGACTAGGACACGGAACAATGGATATAAATTGCAGGAAAAGAGATTCCACCTCAACATTAGGAGGAACTTCCTGACAGTAAGGGCTGTTCGACAGTGGAACACACTCCCTCGGAGGGTGGTGGAGTCTCCTTCCTTGGAGGTCTTTAAGCAGAGGCTGGATGGCCATCTGTCAGGGATGCTTTGATTTGGAGTTCCTGTATGGCAGGGGGTTGGACTAGATGGCCCTTGTGGTCTCTTCCAACTCTATGATTCTATGATATAGTTCCTTGGCTGCTTAATGACAGGAATGCTCAGGTTTCAGTCACCCTTGGTTTTTAATTAACCTTATGGAACGCCACCATGCTATTAGACTGATGTGACGCCAGAAAACCGGGCAGTGTTTTGTTTCAGAGTACCTTAAGAGTAGAGTAAATATGAGAGCCAGTGAGTCAACTGTGTGATGTAGCAGCTAAAAAGGCCAATGCAATTTTAGGCTCCATCAATAGAAGTATAGTGACTAGATCAGGCGAAATAATAGTGCCATTCTATTCTGCTTTGGTCAGGCCTCACCTGGAATACTGTGTCCAGTTCTGGGCACCACAATTCAAAAAAGATGTGGAGAAACTGGAGCATATTCAAAGGAGGGCGACTAAAATGGTGAAGGGTCTAGAAACCATGCCTTATGAGGAATGACTTAGGGAGCTGGAGAAGAGTATGTAAAGAAGTGATGGGATATCCCTGTTTAAATACTTGAAGGAATGTCATATTGTGGAGGGAGCAAGCTTGTTTTCTGCTGCTCCAGAAAATAGGGACCCGGAAAAATGGATTCAAGCTCCAGGAACAGAGATTCCACCTCAACATTAGGAGGAACTTCCTGACAGTAAGGGCTGTTCGACATACTCCCTTGGAGATTGTGGTGGTGTCTTCTTCCTTGGAGGTTTTTAAGCAGAGGCTGGATGGCCATCTGTCGGGGATGCTTTGATTGAGAGATCCTGCATGGCAGAAGGGGGTTGGACTGGATGGCCCTTGTGGTCTCTTCTAACTCTATGATTCTATGATGCAGTGGTTTGAGCATTGGACTGCAGCTCTGGAGACCAGGGTTCAATTCCCCACCAGAGGAATTAGTCTGTGACCAGAGGAATTCCCTACCAATGCCACCAGAAAAAATGGACTCTTCAACCATTGCATGTTGTTGTCATTTTTAAATATTTGCAGGGAAGTCATGTAGATGATGGAGTGAACTTGTTTTTTCGCTGCTCTAGAGAACAGGACCCAGAACAATGGATTCAAGCTACAAGAAAAGAGATTCCACCTCAACATTAGGAAGAACTTCCAGGCAGTAAGAGCTGTTGGACAGTGGAATAGATTTTGAAGGTCTACATAAAGAAGTTGGATCTCCATCTCACAGGAATGCTTTAGTCATGCTTTCTTGCATGACAAGCGGTTAGACTAGGTGGCCCTTGGGGTCACTCCCTACATAGTAATAAGGTGATTTTATGATTCTGTTGAAAATAATGACAGGTTCAAACTCCAAAAGAGAGAGGAAAAGGTTTCAAGTTTCCCTTTTAAGCCCAACCTTGTAAGTGATCGCTTCATAGAACGTCACTTAATTTTTTGGCTGCACTTGTGGCACTTTTCTAATTAGCAGAATTGTCTTTGGAAAGGACCGCTCACTAGCTGTCTCTCTATTCACCTCCTCTTTGTTTCTCCACAGCTGTTCATAGAAACAGAATAATTTTGCAAACCAGTGAGGTGATTCAACAGCTGTCGGTACAGATTTTTCTTCTCTTTGAAAAGTTGTGTGCAAGCACAGTTCCTATCATTTTAGTCACATCTTGGTGCAACCAAGAAACATAACAGAGGACAAGGCTTGTGCAGGCAGAATCGGAGATGTATTGCAGTGGTAGGGCTACTCATAGGCAGGGAGTAGGGCTGTGGTGGGGACAAAATGCTCACTTTGTGAGATTTTGGCTGAGACAAGCCATCTCAGCATGTTGAGACACCTTGTTGAGGATTCTGTCAGACCCACAAGAATTTTGCCTTCAGAACAATTCAAAATCACCAGATGTTTTGGGCTGAAATGTTCCTGGTGCATTATGCTCTGGTTATACCTTATTCAAGATAATTCTTCCCTGGCAAGGGAAGGAGGAAGGCTTCTTCCAGTGCTGGCCAATGCCATGCCCACAAACTACACTAACAGGATTCTAACTTTTGGTCCTTAGAATCATAGACTTGGAAGAGATTCCCCAAGGGCCATCCAGTCCAACCCTCTGCCATGTAGGAATACAGAATCAAAGCATCCCCAACAGATCGCTGTGCAGCCTCTATAGTTTGTTGTGGGCTATATGGCCATGTTCTAGAAAAGCTTGTTCTTGATGTTTCACCAGCTTCTGTGGCTGGCATCTTCAGAGAATGCTGGCATAGAAGTGAGTGGTGTGTGTATGTGTACACACACACACAGACACACACAGTGTGACTCTAGGTTGGGAGGTGTGATTTCCATGTTAATCTGTGTATCCCAAACCAAATCTATCTGCCAAAGATCCACCAAAGAGATACAAGCGTCCTTCCAGCTCACAAATCGTGCAGTACACACACACACACATATATATACCCCAGTCACTTCCATGCCAGCATTCTCTGAAGATGCCAGCCAAAGATGCTGGCAAAACATCAGGAATAAGCTCTTCTAGGACATGGCCACATAGCCTGGGAAACCAACAAAAAATATGGATGCTGGCCATGAAAGCCTTCGACTTCATATTCAGCCTCTGTTTAAAAACCTCCAAAGGAGAAGATTCCACCACTCTCCAAGAGAGCATCTCCCAATGTCAGATAGCTCTTACCATTAGGATATTTTTCCTAATGTTTAGGTGGAATCTGTTCTCCTGTAGTGACTCCATTGCTCCATGTTCTAGTCTCCGGAGGAGCAGAAACCAAGCTTGCTTCATTCTCGATATGACATCCCTTCAAATATTTAAACAGGGCTATCATCTCTTAACCTTCTGGTTTTCTTCAATGTGGGCAAAATGACTCGGAATAGAACAAACATCTTTCCTTTTGTTACACACACAAAACACGAAAGTGCTGGTGATGACCCATAACACCCTATAACCACTTGGTTCTGGGTTATCTAAAGGTTCATATGCTCCGATGAGAACCTGCCTGGTTTTAGAGATCTTTGACAGGGACCCTTCTCTTGGTCCCATTACCCTATCAGTTCATCTGGTGGGAATATGGGAGAAGGCTTTCTTGGTGGCAGCTCGCAAGCTCTGGAACTGCCTTCCAGGTTGAATCCCCCCTCCTCATCTGGTGGGTTTTTTCTCCAAATCTATGAGTATTTACTGCTTATGCAGTTATTGTGTGCCTTCAAGTTATTTTCAGCTTATTGTGACTTTAAGGCAAACCTAACATTGGGCTTCCTTGGCAAAATTTGTTGAGATGAGGTTTGCCATTGCCTTCTCCTGAAACTGAGTGTGTGTGACATGCCCAAGATCACCCAATGGGTTTCATGGCCAAGTGGGAATCAGTCTCTGGTCTCCAGAGTTGTACTCCAACACTCAAACCACCACACCACATTGTGTTATGCCTAAGGATATTTTAATAATGTATTGCATTCTCTATAGTTGTTGGGTTTCTTTAAAAAAAACTGGATAGGGTATTAAATTGCTTTTAATTCCTTTGACGACTGAATAATAGTTTTCCCCCCTTACACTTTTAGTTAGACAGACATCTGTATTTGTTATCTTTTGCAAGCTCTCCTGAAGTCTCAGGCCCAGGAAAATAGTGGGATTTAAATAAATAGGAGGAGAAAACCTTTCCATTTATGTGATCTAAGTTATTGTATGACTTGCTTGGTCTATTGACCACAAATAAAAATTGATTGATTGATTTATTAAGATGATGATGATGATGATGATGATGATGATGATGATGATGGCAGGCTCACAAAACACAAAAGAAAACTAATGTTCCTACATTTCAACAGTTCATGGAACAAGTCAGATGTTACCATAGCTTTAAATTTTGTACCCTTAAAGAACCATGCAAACAGAAGTCTTAAACTGCTTTCTAAAATCTGTCTTAATTTAGCTTGCTGGATAATCTTTCAACATTGTTCCCAAAGCATCTGTCTCTCTTTTTTTTTCTCTCCTCTTAACCTGCAGAGAACCCAGACTCCCACTTTAAAGGACAGCCATTATAGACATATTTTCCTTTCCGACTGTTGTTGAGCTATACCTCCCATTATTTTTTAACAGATTACCATCAGATTTCTGAAATGATAGAATAGGCAAACCTTTAAACACTCAGCAAATCCTGAATTATTAAAGATAAAAGGGTACTTTGGTATATTTATTATCATGTTGAAAGGAATCATCATTGTAGATGTCTGGATTAAGCTCATATCCTTTTAAATGGGCCCCTCAACGCCAAGGTAAATTTCAAGATGCACTGCTATAAACTGCTAGACTTTGCTCTGTTTTTATAGTGCTTTGTTCCCAATATTATTGCCTGTCACATCACTGTGCAGCACACTTTCCTTGGGTAAGAAAATAAAGGACAGGTATTACATTTGCTTTTCTGTGGTCAGTATTGGAAGGGATACTGCCAAAGATCCACCGAAGAGATACAAGGGTCCTTCCAGCTCAAGACAGTCCATGTGAGATTGGAAAATGTGGAATCTAGATCTATATGCATCCCAAAATACACTTTTATAAAAATACAACACCTTTCCTGACTGTCTGTCCCAGTCCCACTGGTATGGATTGCCCAATGTCTGTCCCAAGACGTCTCCTCCCAGTTATGACTATTTTTTTCAGTGATTTTATCTGTATTTTACAATGTTGTTGTTTTATAATTATGTGGTTTAGTTTTAAAAATGGGGATAAGGTGATCATGTATTTATGTACATATGCATTTATGTATTTTATTTATGTATCACTGTTCTAACCCATCTCGATCCAATGGGAGAGGCAGGATAAAAATAAAACTACTACTACTACTACTACTACTTTTACTACCCCTTGACCCCAGTAGATTTCCTGGATCACTCTTTTTTTCCTCCCCATTGCAAAAATAGGCCCCAAAATGGGGAAGGACATTGGGTGCACAAGCCCCAGGGGACAAGGTGAGCAGAAATTGGACAGAATCATGCTCAAAATACCATTGACTGCAAAGAAAACAGGCATATTCTTTTTAGGGCAATGATGTTTCTGCATGGAAATATTAACTTCTATGCAGAATGTGTTATTTTATGTTTAAAAAGAAAAGAAAAAACAGGAGAAATTTGCACTGAAAAATCCCAAATTGCAAAACGGCTTCAAAAACTGCACGGTTTTTGAAGACTTTCTCTTGGTGGGAAGGAAATTATCGTGAGTATTTGTGGCTTCCTTGGGAAAGAAAGAAACCAAAACACACTGCAGAAATAATCCAGTTTCAGCCCTCTTTAACTACCCTGGTTCAGTGCGAGGGAATCATGGAAACTCTTTTGTGAGACATTTAGCCTTCTTTGTCAGAGAACTCTGGTGCCATCATAAACTAGAATTCCTAGTCTGTGTATGGGAAGCCTCCATATCGGGTGGACCGACTGTATTTTGTAGGATGGAACCATGCCTGTTAAAGTGGCGTTGAGCTGCATTATTTCTACTGTGTAGATGCACCCGTTGTTGTCACTGTTATTTTTAGCCTTCCTGCTTACATGACAGCTTTTCTCCTGCCTGGTGCTCCCCACAACCCCACAAAGAAATGAATGACAACTCCCATTCTCCCCAACGAGCAGGGTGGGATATGTAGTCCAATGCATCTCGAGGGCATGAGACTGGGGGAAAGGGAGTTATAAGACTTACATGTGTGTGCCAAAAGCAATCCTTTGGGAATAGAGATAGAGAAGCAATATTGGAGAATTGTTCTCTAGGAGCTTTATTACACAAGGGAGATCAAGGGGTTAATCCAAAGATATCCCAGACAATTTGTGAAATTACGTGACACCATTTTGCACAACGTCGCAAAAAACCCACAGTTAAACTAGGTTTAAAGGATAATTAAGTGACGCTGTTTCACACATCGCGAAAAACCCGCAGTTAATTAATGAAATTAAGTTTCACATGATGTCATGAAAAAAACACAGTTAAACTAGATTTAAAGGCGTATTAAGTGACATTGTTTCACACATCGCGAAAAACCCGCAGTTAAACTAAATTTAAAGGATAATTAAGTGATGCTGTTTCACACCATATAGCGAAAAACCAGCAGTTAAAACTAGATTTAAAGGAGAATTAAGTGACGCTGTTTTACACGATGTCGTGAAAACCCCCAATTACACTGAATTTAAAGGAGAATTAAGTGATGCTGTTTCACACGACGTTGTGAAAACCCTCAGTTAAACTAGCTTTAAAGGAGAATTAAGTGACGCTGTTTCACACGACGTTGTGAAAACCCTCAGTTAAACTAGCTTTAAAGGAGAATTAAGTGACGCTGTTTCACACAACGTCATGAAAAGCCCGCAGTTAAA
Organism: Urosaurus nigricauda; assembly: GCA_034509955.1. Lineage (NCBI taxonomy): Eukaryota > Metazoa > Chordata > Lepidosauria > Squamata > Phrynosomatidae > Urosaurus > Urosaurus nigricauda. The sequence continues at coordinate 32,464,164 of JAOEGL010000008.1, read as the reverse complement.
CTAGATTTAAAAGAGGACTAATCCACATCTTTTCAAGTTCAGATCTCTACAGAAAGTGAAAATTTGAAATTGCTTTAATTGCGAAATCACACAATCGATAATTGCAAAATAATGTTATTTCCACTTTAAATTCGCTTTAAATTTGCGAAGGCTCAAGTTTGCTTTAATACCACTTTAATGTCATTTTAACTTTGAAACTGGCACCTAGTGTGATAAACTCCTATCTAATACCAGCAGCTAGGTTATTAATAGCTAAAAACTGGAAATAAGAAATGATACCTACTATGAATGATTGGTTATGGAAGATCTGCAGATTTTAAGATTTTAAGAGAAATTGATAAATTAACAGCACTGATTCATAAGAAATTGATTTAAAAAATAATAATGTGACTGGGGTCCAATAATAGAATATGTGAGTAAGGTTTGGAATATTAATACATGAAGAAGAAGAAAAAACTAGTGTTATAGATTATTACAACAAAAGAGCAAACAAGATAAATACATGGGAGAATGAGACAGAAATGCGAAGAGCACATGAGTTAAGATGGGTAGTCAATATTCAAGAAAATGTAAGTACAAAAAGAGAGAAATTAAATAAAAGTTATGTAACTTACGGTGATAAAAACAAGTACAGTTGGCCCTCCTTATCCACTGATATTTTATCCATAGATTTGAGCATACACGGCTTGAAAATATTCCCAATATATATATAAATTCCAAATAGCAATCCTTGATTTTTCATTTTATATATGGGACACCATTTTGTTGTGCCATTCTATTTAATGGGACTTGAGCATCCACAGATTTTGTTATCCACAGAGAGTCCTGGGACCAAACTCCAGCGGATAACAAGATCCCACTGTATGAGGGGGTATCCAAAAGTTTTAATGATCACCTTTTAAAAAAATTGACAGAAAGTTTGTTTTGATTTGTAGTTGTTCACCTATCTCTATGTTGTCACTATCTAGATTTATCCATTTTCTCCAGTGTATCTTGACCCTCCGAATACCTGATATTGTAGAGGTCTGCAGATTGCACCTTACGAGGGGGTATCATAAAGTAAGAATTATCACCCAGAAGTTATTATGGCATTTTGATGAAGTTTTGTCAGTGTCATCATTGGTCCCTAAGTGCACGTTGCTGAGAAAATCAGCTCATTGTGTCCTTTATTTTTGTGACTGGCTCTACCAGAAAGGACTAAAGTGTAAAATCCTCATCAGGTGCAATCTGCAGGCTTCTACAATATCAGGTATTCGGAGGGTCAAGATTCGCTGGAAAAAAATGTGTAAATCTAGATAGTGACTACACAGAGATAAGTTAACAACTACAATTCAAAACAAACTTTTGGTCAATTTTTTTAAAAAAGTTGATCATTAAAACTTTTGGATACCCCCTCATATATAAGTTGAAGTAAGGGAGAACAAGGCAAAAAGAATGCATACTTTACATTTTGGGGGAGAACTCAGGTGACATGATTAAATTTAAAAAAAAAAAAGAATGTAGAGTTTTGATTCTGTTTTTAAAATTATATATATATATATATATATATATATATATATATATAAAAAGCAATCCTTGGGTGACCTAGCTGGGGGGAAAGGAAAAAATCGAAGGCTTTCATGGCCAAAATCCATCGTTTTTTGTGGGTTTTTTGGGCTAGTGGCCATGTTCTAGAAGAGTTGGTGAAATGTCAGGAATCAACTCTTCTAGAACATGGCCACTAGCCCGGAAAACACACAAAAAAACTAAAGTGGTTTTTTCCTTTGGAAGCACAGTTTCAGGAGTCAGCATTGAGTTCATAAAGAAAGGCCCATAAAACTTTGGAAAGCTGGAAGATCTTTTGCTATCCCCCTCCTTCCTCCGTTCGGTGTTTTCTCCTGCAGTCTTCTCAGCTTGTTTTTGCTGACTCCTCAACTCTTCCCTTCCTTGGAAGGTGGCCAACTACATGTTCTGAACCCCCTACAAAGCTCCTGTCCACCTCTTCCTCATATGATTAATAGCTTGAATGGGAGGTCTGCCTTCTAGTCCATTAGGGATAATTGCTTAGGTCTGACACTTTGAAACAGGTCTTCTCTCTCCATGTCTCATGCGCTCTCCTCCGCCTCTCACCAACCCACACTAACTAGCCCCAAGACAGTGTTCTGGAAGGGAGAATAAAAACAGAAGAAAAGGTATAATGATGCATAAATTGGAAATATATTCCAGGAGACAATTTAATGCTTTCTAAATTAGCCTTTGGTAACCAATACTGGACCCATCTTAGAAGTTTATCACATGGGATGGATCCCGGGCAGAAACGGGATTTACAAATTAGGTGGGGGGGGGGAACGCAAAAACAGTTCGCTTTTCAGACATGTCAGGAAAATCCTGAAAGTAAAAAGGAGCAAGCTTTGTCAGGTTTTGTTATTTTTTTGAAAGTATTTTTCAAAACAAACTAGATAAAACAACAAACAACAAACTAGATACATTTAAACAACAAACTAGATACATCTGGAGGCCTTACATCTTGCATAATCCTTATTATTATTATTATTATTATTATTAATTTCTTCCAAGGGCAAAATCCAAAAGGAGGAAGAGGTTAGGAGCAGGAAATATCTGAAGGACTGTCATGCAGATGGTACAGAAACTGAATTTAACTGGGAAAAAAACCAAAAAAAGTGGGTAGATTTTCAGATGATGTCTGAGGTTAACTCAAACAGAATGGGGACAAAACCTGCAGAAACGGGATTTAAAAATCAGGAAAAAACCCACAAAAGCAGGTATATTTTCAGATGACGTCAGGGGTTAACCTAAACAGAAAGTGGATAAAACCCACAAAAGCGGGTTGATTTTCCCATGACATAAGGGTTAATGAGCAATAATGTGACATTAACCCAAATGGAAAACTTGACAAAGCCCACTCCTTTTTACTTTCAAGATTTTCCAAAAAGAAAAAGGAGCAGGTTTGGTCTACTTCTCGTTCATTAACCCTTACATCATGTGAAAATAAACCTGCTTTTGCGGATTTTATCCACTTTCTGTTCGGGTTAACCCTTGACATCGTCTGAAAATCTACCCGCTTTTGAGGGGTTTTTCCAGTTTAAATTCATTTTCTGTACCATCTGCATGACAGTGCTTCAGATATTTTCTGCTCCTAACCTCGTCCTCACTTTGGTTTTTGCCCTTGGAAGAAAATAACAACAACAACAGCAACAGGGATTTTGCTGTAAGGCCTCCAGATGTATCTAGTTTGTTGTTTAAAATACCTTCAAAACATAACAGTTGACCAATCAAGTGGGAAAGGTCCCAACTTCCTTTCTGACACACATAGTAGAAGTATCATTAATTCACAAAATCTCCCAGAGCAGCTCTATATTCAATCACTTGATTTAATACGTTCCCTATTTTAATAAATTATTTTTAGGTTTCAGAAATGCAAACTAAATGCCGTGTTTAATAGCAAGATCCTGCCTGAGTCAAGAAGGCGCAAAACCATAATGATATGCCTAGCTTTAAAGCAAATCTAATCTACTTGCTTATTAAATTTAAATGTGTTTAAGGCTGATATGGTTTGAAAATGATATGTAAAATAACAGCTTCCGTGGTGATAAACGTCAAGCCTAGAAATTATACGCAATATAATATACAAAATAAATGCTGCTACATCTTTACATTTCAGTTTGATCAATTCATTAAATGAGGTATTACAACTGATGAGAAATTTTTACAACTGTGGAGATATAATTCGTCACAATGCATTGTAAAGCACCAAGGAAATTCTTTAGAAGGCTTTGTCACTGAAGGATTGAACAGTCTTATAAAGGGAAGAGAAGAGCTGGGCACTTTTGATACTACAAAGTGGAATCCCTTTTGCACAACGTCTTCAAGGGTTTGGTCAAAAGTTCCCAAAAACAGCAGACACATTTTTCTGCACTGGGCCATTGTTTTCCATGCTACAAACAAAGCCACGTCTTCTTTAAAATACACTTTTTAAATGAAAAAGTCCTAAAATAGACATGGTCATTCAAAAATGTACAAAAACTATTGCAATCTCAAGATTGTGTGTGTGGAGAGAGCTTCTGAAATAGATAATAGTTGCATGTCATAATTAAATAAGCAGGGAATCCCTTAATAGTAATGGATTCAAAAGAGTTGGGTGCTCCTTGCAAGGAAGACTTATTCCAAAACTCTCTGAAAAGCTACAGGTAAGATCTTGGCAAATTTGTAGGAGCTCATGCTTAAAAGCATCAGTCCCAGATTTAAAAAGTTATTACATGAGCTATGGATCCAAAATATCTTGGATCCTGGAATATATCCCAATAACCTTGGATGGCCTTTGAGGTATAACAACTTAGTAACTTTGGATGACCCTGTAACCTTAGTTGACTTTCGCTTAATCCTGGTCTATCACTACTTTGTTGGTCTTGATGCATGATTGCTAAGAGCTTTCTACTTTCATTTTTCTGACTATTCAGGATCTTGAGGACTCTGTTGGCTTTAACCTTGGGCTACTGTTTACCAGTCAGGCATGGGGCATATTTTGGTTTTAAAGTGCTTTTGTTTCTGACTTATGATGAATCTAAGGCAAACCTATCACAGGATGTTCTTGGCAAAATTTGTTCAGAGGAGGTTGGCTTTCTGAAGCTGTGTTATGGAGGGAAGGGGCACATCATGGAATCACAGAGTTGGAAGAGACCACAAGGGCCATCCAGTCCAACCCCCTGCCATGCAGGAACTCTCCATCAAAGCACCTACGACAGATGGCCATCCAGCCTCTGCTTAAAGACCTCCAAGGAAGGAGATTCCACCACCCTCTGAGGGAGTGTGTTCCACTGTCGAACAGCCCTTACTGTCATAAAGTTCCTCCTAATGTTGAGGTGGAATCTCTTTTCCTGGAGCTTTCATCCATTGTTCCGGGTCCTGTTCTCTGAAGCAGCAGAAAACAAGCTTGCTCCCTCCTCAATGTGACATCCCTTCAAGTATTTAAACATTATCATATCACCTCTTAACCTTCTCTTCTCCAGGCTAAACATCCCCAGTTCCCTAAGGCGTTCCTCATAGGGCATGGTTTCCAGACCCTTCACCATCTTAGTCGCCCTCCTTTGGACATGCTTCAATTTCTCCACATCCTTTTTGAATTGTGGTGCCCACAACTGGACACAGTATTCCAAGTGGGGCCTGACCAAAGCACAATAGAGGGGCACTATTACTTCCCTTAATCGAGACACTATACTTCTATTGATGTAGCCTAAAATAGTATTGGCTTTTTTAGCTGCTGCATCGAACTGTTGACTCATATTCAACTTGCAGTCCACTTGGACTCCTAGATCCCTTTCACATGTTGTCTCATTCAGCCAGGTATCCCCCATCCTGTATTTGTGCATTTCATTTTTCCTCCCTAAGTGCAGAACCTTACATTTCTCTGTGTTGAATTTCATTTTGTTACCTTTGGCCCAGCTTTCTAGTCTATTCAGGTCATTTTGAATGTTGATCCTGTCCTCTGGGGTATTAGATACTCCTCCTAATTTGGTGTCATCTGCAAATTTGATAACTAGGCTCTCAATACTGTCCTCAAAGTCATTAATAAAGATGTTGAATAGCACTGGGCCCAGGACAGAATCCTGTGGCACCCCACTGGTCACCTCTCTCCAAGGTGAAAAAGAACCTTTGTTGAGCACCCTTTGAGTTTGGCCAGTCAACCAGTTACAAATCCATGTAACGGTTGCCTTGTCTAGTCCACATTTTGCAAGCTTGTTTGCAAGAATGTCATGGGGAACCTGGTCAAAGGCCTTACTGAAATCAAGATATACTACATCCACAGCATTCCCTTCATCTACCAAGCTGGTGATTTTATCAAAAAAAGAGTTCAGGTTTGTTTGGCATGACTTGTTTCTCTGAAACCCATGCTGGCTTTTTGTGATGATGGAATTATCTTCTAGATATCCACAGGCTCTCTGTTTAATTATCTGTTCCAGAATCTTTCCTGGAATTGATGTCAGACTAACTGGGCGATGATTGTTGGGATCCTCTTTTTTTCCCCTTTTTGAAGATGGGGACAACGTTTGCCCTCCTCCAGTCTGCTGGGACTTCTCCTGTTCTCCAGGAGTTCTCAAAGATTATTGCCAATGGTTCCAATATTACATTTGCCAGTTCTTTTAATACTCTTGGATGTAGTTCATCTGGTCCTGGAGACTTGTATTCATTTAGATTAACCAGGTATTCCTGTACTATCTCTTTACTTATTCTGTGCTGAAATTCCCCTATTCTGTCCTCTGCTCCATTATCCTCAGCTTGAACACCCTTTGCCTTTCCTGAGAAGACTGAAGCAAAGAAGGTGTTGAGCAATTCTGCCTTTTCTCTGTCTCCTGTGAGCATTTGGCCATCTTCTCCACGCAGTGGCCCAACCGTTTCCTTCTTCTTCCTTTTGCTGCGGACATATCCAAAAAAGCCCTTTTTATTGTTCTTAACGTCTCTAGCAAGCCTGAGTTCATTTTGCGCTTTAGCTTTTCTGACCTTATCCCTACACATACTGGCTATTTGTTTGAATTTCTGTTTGATGATTTCCCCATTTTTCCATTTCTTATACATGTTCCTTTTAAAACTTAGCTCAGTTGAAAGTTCCTTAGTCATCCATCCTGGCGTCTTGAGACACCTCCCATTTTTCTTCCTCATTGGAACTGTTTAAAATTGTGCCTTCAATATCTCCCTTTTGAGGAACTCCCATCCGTCTTGAACTCCCTTCTCTTTACCTGACCATGGGATCACCTCTAATATTTCTCTAAGTTTATTGAAATCAGCTCTCCTAAAGTGTAGAATGCGTGTCTGACTATGCCTGGCTTCCCCTTTCCACTGTATAACAAACTCCAGGAGAATATGGTCACTCCCACCTACTGTTCCAACCACTTGCACCCCATCAACTAGGTCTTCCCTGTTGGTTAAGATCAGATCCAAAATAGCGGACTCCCTTGTGGCCTCTTCCACCTTTTGCACAATGAAACTGTCTTCCAAGCAAGTGAGGAATTTGCTAGACCTTGAGGATTTGGCAGAATTTGAATTCCAGCAAATGTCAGGATAGTTGAAGTCACCCATTACTACTATATTTCTCCTATTTCAGTGTGTGGTCATCTGTTCTAGAAAGGCATCATCCAATTCCTCTGCCTGAGTCGGGGGTCTGTAGTAGACTCCCACAGTAACATCCCTGTTGTTTCCCTCTCCTTTAATTTTTATCCAGATGTTCTCCACTTGGCTTCCAGTATTGACTTCCTGGATCTCTTCACTGGTATAAACATCCCTGACATATAATGCTATTCCTCCTCCTGTCTTGTTTGGCCTGTTTTCTGTAAAAAGATTATACCCCTCTATTTCTCCATTCCAATCATTAGACTCATCCCACCAGGTTTCAGTGATGCCTATTATATCATTTCCCCTGTTGTGCTAGGATTTCAAGTTCATCTTGCTTTTTTCCCATGCTCTGTGCATTAGTGTAGAGACATCTAAGACCATGTGTCCTCTTTACTTGTTGCCTGTGCACTTTTTTTTGCTTCCTACTGTTGGGTCCTTTTACTGTTTGCCTTGTTCCCTCTATGTCAGTTTCAGTATTTATTCCAGCCCTTTTGCCTTCCAAAACACTGTCTCCCTTCCCCACATAACTCAGTTTAAAGCCATCCTGATCAGATTCTTCAGTCTATTGGCAAAAACGTTTCTGCCAACTGGCGTGAGATGCAGTCCATCCCTTGCCAGAAGTCCCTCTTCATGGAACCGCAGCCCATGGTCTAAGAATCCAAATTGTTCTTGGCGACACCATCTACGGAGCCAATTATTCACCTCTGCTATTTTCCTCTCCCTTCCTGGACCATGCCCTTCTACTGGTAGAAGAGACGAGATGACAATCTGTGCATCCATTCCTTTTCCTTTCCCAGAGCCTCGTAATCCCTTCTGATATTCTGAAGGCTGTGTCTTGCTGTGTCATTCGTTCCCACGTGAATCAAAAGGAAGGGGTATTTGTCAGTAGGTTTGAGCAGTCTTGTCAGCCTTTCTGTCATCTAAGTGCTTATATGACCTCCCAAAGAGCTGTAAGTCATGGAAATGGCTATAGCATCACCTCCAGGCACTAGAATGGTCTTCAAGGTACTTGAATGGTCCTTGTGATGATCTGAGTAAATGGTTGTAGGATGGGGAGCTCAAACAAACAAACAACCAACAAACAAAATCACTGTCAAGAACAGTGTTTCTCAAACTTTGTTCAGTCAGATGTTTTGGACATTATCTACTAGAATTCTTGACTGTTGACTAAGAAGAATGGATCTTCTTGGAGCTGATGTCCCAAACATCTGGAGGATCTAAGTCTGGGAATCATTGACCAAAAATATAGCTGCAAAAGGGACTTCACTTCAGCTTCCCAAGTCCACTATCTACCTGGCTTCCTAGGATGGCATTCCCATTTAGAGAAGAGCTTGTTCTCTATTCTCTCCAAGTCTCCCTGGGCCCCCAACTCACCTGGAAATCCTCCTTTGTCAGGCAACCAAGAAAAACCTCAGTCCAACTACTACTCCAGTCTTTCCTCACAGTTCTTCCCTCTCCTGGAGGTCAGGCCCAAAGGAGCTACTTTTATTCTCCTGTCTTGTAGCTTCTTCCTTCCAGCTGTCACCCATCAGCATTTGCCAATGCTCTTTTATTAGCTTCCCATGGACACATCCCACTTCAGAGGCTTTGAATTGAGGTCAGCTGCTGGTTCTTCTTTTCTCCTGTTGCCAGAAAGATGGACTCAGCCAAGATGGTGCTTCTGGTGAGTCCTATCTTCTATAAGGTGAGAAAAGGGGCTTCACTTCAGCTTTCCAAGTCCACTACCTACCTGGCTTCCTTGGATGGCATTCCCATTTAGAGAAGAGCAGTCTGTCCAAGGTAACTTGGCTTGAAGGGATTTGAGCAAGCTACTCAACAATGAAGCCTCTAGACCACAATGACTATGGTTAGTCTAAGGCCAAGGTGGTGAAGCTATACCATGTGTGCCAGAGATGGCACATGAAACCATTTTTAAGGGTGGGGAAGAGGAGGAAGAAACATGTGCCTGTTCCTCCTCTTCCAAGCTATCCCAGGCCTTCAGCTGGATTTTATTATTATTGAGGAACTTTTCATCAACTTCTCCCAGATTATGGAACAGTTTACCAGCTTAGAGAGCTTCAAAAAGACTGTCAAGATGGATCTCTTCTGGCAGGCCTTTCCTGAACAGAAAATCCAGCCACCAATCTGAACTCAACACGTCTCTGAATTCGCTATAGCTCATTTGATTGATTTGTTTATTTTAAAGTATGATTCTAAATTATAAACTGTTATATATATATATATATATATATATATAATTTTATTTATATTTCCCGCCTCTCCCTATGGATTGAGGTGGGATTACAACATATACATAATAATAACTGGGAATTTCTTCCAGAATGGCAGAGCTGCCACTAAATTATTTCTTATTATAATTATCTAAATTATAATAAACAACCAAACTCCATTCTCTTCCTTTCAAAAACCCAATTCAAATTAAGGCCTCTTCTCAAATTTAATATATTATGATGTGACAATCTGCCTTATTAAAACCCTGCCACAATTTGTTCTGTGCGAGAGGCACACAACAGCATACTCCATCCAGTCTTCTACTGTCCTCTAGATGTGCCTGAAAACATTGTAAAAACTGTAATTGATGTTTTAGGGGAGGGTGGGATATTGGGAGATGGGATTTTGTATGCAATTTTCAACTTGTAAACTGCCTCAGTTGTCATTACAGCGAGGCGGGATATATTATTGAGCTGTCTCTGGGGAAGTCCTGCCTCCTGAAATCCTGCACCTGCCACCAGGCGATACTTGGCGTGGAAACACCTTTGAGTTTGGGTACTTTGCCTAGAAAAGGATCACTGGTCTAAGGGTTGGTCTACATTTGCCGGAATACTCTGAGCTACATCCAAAGTATTCTGGCCCTGAATTCCCTATCTTACCTACTCTGGGTTTTCAGACCCAGGCAGTTGCTCTCCCGTGTGGTCCTTGTGGGCTGGTTGGCAATGCTCTGGGTTCAGAACAAGGGGCTCAGCATCATTCAGACTTCAGAGCAACTCATGTCCATAAAGTAACTGGGCAAGGACTGCAAGGGAAGGCAGCCAGCATTTTGCTCTATATTTTTTGAAAAACCTAGAGTAAAAGGGGCAGTGGGTGAAAATTGGGTCCAGCATTGTAAAAACAGGGCCTGTGTAATGTAAAAAGGACACAGCAAGCCCGGGGGGAATTTGGGGTTTCTAAGCAATGTATTCAAACCCTCATATACACCCGATGTAAATTCTTATTATGTGCATCCGTGCCTGACTAGACAGAAGAAATCCATTTTGCACCACAAACTGTTCTGCAAAACCGGTAGCTGACAAATCCTAGAGATGCTTCTCTTTTTTATGTGATCCATTTCAGAACGTCTCTCTGTCAGTCTCATGGACAAATAGCGACCAAGGTATACGAGCACATTTTACAACTGGCTTTTTATATATGCTCCCTTTGCCCAACAGAATTCAGCAAGGGACTTGGCAAACAGTAAGAATTTTGCTCACAAATATAGAGCAGTCATGCTTGGAATGTAAAGCAGCCCTCGGTTATCAATAGCTGGTCATTTGATGGTGTGCTTGTAACTAAAGGATTGATTTGCAAATTAAACCTGCTTACCCACAAGGAGCAGCTAAATTTGCAATTGCAACTTTATAACAAGTCTGAGGCCATTTCCATCCTAAAAGCAGCTTAATTTGCAGTCGACTTCTCAAATTGGATTCCTCTTGATTTGATTTATTTATTTATTTAAAGAAAGAGAGAGAGAAAGAAAGAAAGAAAGAAAGAAAGAAAGAAAGCTGCATACAAACTTCCAGTTTTAACTGCGTTTGGCTGGCCAAGGATAAATGACCTTGTACAACTTGGGCGAGTGCACAAAAACAGCTAATTCCCCCTAGATCTCCCTGTAGGCTGCTGTCTCCTTCCACAGCTAGGCCAAATACCCCTGTTTTCCTCTTCAGTCCTTCTCAAAATGATGACCGGAAGTGGCATTGTGTCTCCTCCTGTCACCATTCTGAGAGGGACCACAGAGGTATATGAATGCAGTATAGATTCTGGGTTCTTGCTGGGTTGCACAGAGATTTTTTTGTTCATTTTCATGTATTTATGGGGATGGTTTGGTGTTATTTAGGGGCAAAAACTGCACAATCTTTAGAAAGAGAGGTGGTGGGCTTTGGGGAGCTGGTGGGGGATTTTAGGGGTCACAAAAGTGGGGTCCAGGGATCAATTGCAGCTTGTAGGCTGTGATATTTCCACATGCACTCCACTTTACAACTTGGGTGTTTATCCTGCCTCTTAAACTAAAGTCTAAGATGATAAGTTGGTTCACCTTTACAGAGCGTACATCTATACCTTGGAGACAACCAGCAAAAAAACTCTTGAAAACAACAGACTAACAAAACTATACTGGAACTAGCCTGAAAAGTACATTGTGAGAGTATGCAGTAATATACCAATGTGGTTACTGTAAATGATTGATCATCACATCTTTGCTATTTTTTGTGTATAAGTATTACTGGATGTCTTATATATGAATTGTGAATCCATTATTTTTCATTATGAACAATCCATATAAATGTATAGGAGTAGATTTGTTTATAGAATTATATTTCTATGTCATACATTGGGGTATGTTCTTTTCAGACTAGTTCCAGGATAGTTTGGTTAGAACATAAATTTCTGCTAGGAGTAACCAAGCTCCTTCTGTCCTCTTTTCACCCTTCACCTGGTTCTTGGACATTTGCCATGGTCATTTGGTATCCGGGGCAATAGGTGGCTGCAAGTCAACAGTGGACTGTGCTTCTGCAGCCAAATGGAGGAAGACAATGTCATCCTCCCAGATCTCTGGAGGACCCTTAGAAGGTCTGGAGGATGTCTGTGTTGTCATTCAGCTTTGCTGCTCCCACATTGTCCCCTGGACACCACGTGGTGATGGTGGGCACTCTGTTTCCCAAAGAGTAAAGTATAAAGGCATGGAGCCAGCGCAAATGGTACAGGTGAATCCCAACATCCTTCCTGATCATATAGAGATGTATGCATGAATAAGCTGGACATTGACTGGCATCCTATTAGTGACATAGGTTCATCTTAGACCTTGTATAGTGGGCCCTTGTTATCCATTAGGGTTTGGTTCCAGGACCCTCCGTGGATAACAAAATCCATGGATGCTCAAGTCCCATTAAATATAATGGCACAACAAAGGAAAACCAAGGTTTGCTATTTGGAACTTATACTTTTTGGGAATATTTTCAAGCCGTGTATGCTCAAATCCATGGATAAAAAAATCTGTGTATAAGGAGGGTCAACTGTATGTCTTTATTTGGTCATTATGGAGATTGGTATTCTCTTCCATGCTTCAGAACAAACAGGAGGTGGGCTTTGTTTGTGTTCATGGTTGTGAAGCTATTGTCCCCCACCACAACTTTTTCTTTCTGGAGGAAAGTAGGGAGATTGGAGAAGCATCTGGCTATGTTGCCACAGCCAGACCCAAATGGGTGCTGAGACTTCAGGAAGACCCCATGAATCTTGGAAGAAGATGCCCATTCCATTGCTGCACCCACAGTTCTCCACCAGCAATGGAATGACTATGGAAGGAGCTATCTGACCACAACTGTGAGATGTGTCTTATTCCATCCATTGAAAGCTTTTAAAAAGCCCTAAAGACGCATCTCTTCCAGCAGGCCTTCCCAGAAGAAGTGTAACACCTCCCGGCACTGAAATGCATTTTGAGCTTCTCCATCTTTCTCTCCAGCCTTATACAGCTAAGGTTTCCAGATTGGAACTTCTGTCACTGTTTTTATTTTATTTTTATACGCACATTTATTGATTTTAATGTTATTGTGATTTAATCCTGTTTTAAGGGGGGCAGTTGGGTGATGGGATGGTATACTTTAATTGTACTGTTTTTTAACCTTATTGTAACCCGCCCCAATTGTTCATTCAGAGGGGCGGGCTAGAAATTATTATTATTATTATTATTATTATTATTATTATTATTCACAGGTGAGTAAGACAGATGCGTAATAGAGTCCTGCATGTTGAACTCTTAATCAAAATGTATGTTTGATAACATTGCCTTTCAAAAAGTCACCCACCATATTTTGTTGTTGTTGTTTTGTGTCCAACATATGGTAGCCCTAAGGGGAACCTATTATGTTGTTTTCTTGGCAAGATTTGCTCAGAGGGGGGTTGCCATAGCCTTCCTCTGAGGCTGAGAGTCTTGACCAAGATCACCCAATGGGTTTCTATGGCCAAGTGGAGATTTAAACCCTGGTCTCCAGAGTCCTAGACAAATACTCAATCCACTACACCATGGTTTAGTTTCTGGTTATCTGTCTTTGATGAATGGAAAACAAACAAAGGATTGTATTCCAGAAACATTCTCAGTTTAAAAAAACAAAACACCATGCCACAGCAGAATCCCAGACACAAAATATTGTTGAACCCTGCACATTAATTATGCATCAGACGAAGGAAATAGTCATAAAAACATAAAAGCGGACCTGTGCTCCATGTGGCAGTTTTATTAGTTAGTTTATCACCCACCATATGGGCTGCCAAGCAAAATTACAATAGGCTACCGCTGCTAACGATAAACTAAGGCTCTGAATTATTATTTATAGTCTTGTTAACCAAATTAGTAAACTCAAAATAACTGGGTCATGATTGTGGGAAGTCAGGTTGGGAACTGAATAAAGCATCTCTTCCCAAGAAGTGTATTTAAGGAGCCTGAAGGCATTTGCAGATCTAGGTCACATTACAGTGGATGCTAGGAGACCACTCCTCATGTTTCCTATTCAGTACAATGGCCAGATCAGTAGCAAACTCAGTGACCTGGACTAGGTTACCTGGCACTCTCGCAGGCTGCATCTGCACTGCAGAAATGACGCAGTTTGATACCATTCTAACTTCCATGGCTCCATCCTACAGGATCCTGGGTTTTGTAGTTTGTTGTGGCACCAGACCCTCTGATGGAGAGTCTAAATATCTCACAAAATGACAAATCCAGAAATTCCATAGCATTGAATTAGAAGTTAAAGAGGTGTTAAACTGCATTATTTCTACTGTACAGATGTAGTCATAATTGGATACCCCCTTTGAATGCATTTTTAAACAAGATATTGCACACAGCATAAGTTTTGGATGTCACCTTCCAGATTCCAAACACCAACTAACACAGCATGGTCAATGACTATCCAAGCTGTGGGATTTGGAGAGTTTTGTTCCAAAAAAGAGCAAGAGGATAACATATTCCAGCTCTGTTGTTGTGAAGGGTAATGGACAATCATAGTAATGGGGGCAAAGGATAGGTAAAGCTTGAATTCCAGCTGGTTGATGATTTCCAATGGGGGCAGGAGAATGCATGAGTTCTCTTGCTACTTGTAGTAGCAATGTCTTTGGAGCCTGTACTGAAGCCTCGTACATCTGGGGCCTAGCTGGCTTTGGGAAGCTCTGTGCGGGTCATTTTAGCCAACAAGATTTTCTGCAGAGGTACTTTAGTATCAGGATGCAAAGGGATCTTGCCAGCACCTTTGAAACTGTGCAAAAAAAGTTGTAGCACAAGCTTTTGTAGACTTGGTCTACTTCTTTAGACGTAGATTACTTTATACTACTTATTTTAAAGTAGGATTACATTCAAGGGAAGGTGGAGTAAGAATGGGAGGAAAGAACACCAACACTTTAAGGTACACAGATGACACCATATTAATAGCAAGAAATAGCAAAGGCCTGGAGCAGCTATTGAGGAAAGTCAAGGAACAAAGTGCAAAAACAATGTTATATTTGAACAGGAGATGCAGGGCGTTTTATTTGGCCTGGTGCAGTCAGGACTATAGAGACCACTGCCACCGCCACCACAACCACAACATATAGGCAAGTCTACTCTGTTTAGAAAATGAACAAAAATACACACACACATGTATTGTTAAAAAAGAATATGCCAAGAAATCAATGAATATTTTCATGCTGACAAAAAGAAAACAAACTACAAATAATCAGACAAAGAGCAACCAACACAATAACAACCTTCTCCCCAAACCCTATACATCATGAAATTAAATAAAATAGGTTGCATTTTGATATATTATATTTTAATTTATAACTGTTTGAATCCTTAAAATTGTTTCTTAAATTTTATATGCTTGATCACTGCCTTGAGTCCTATATTGGAAGAAAGGCAGGATATAAGAAAATAAAATAATATAATTATAATTATAAAGAGAGTGAAAAGGAGATCCCAAGCAAAATCAAATCTGCCTGATTCACCCATCTGTACTGTTAACTTCTCAAAGATGAGAAAGATGAATAAAGAAAACAGAGGAATGTTTTCGACAGCTAGCAACTCTCTGCTCACATCAGAAACATACATCTCTGTAGAGGAGTCGGTGCTGCTATTTGATGGTTGCAGGTGGGTTTTTTTTATTTTATTTTTAAAAAATAAAGAATAAAAAGTTGTATCTCTACCCAATATATTTCTCCAGTGCTTTGGGTGTCCAAAATGGAACAGAAACAAATTCTAATCTAATCAACCAGGTATAGAGAAAAGGATATGGCGCTTAGTTCATGCCAGAATATATTAAATCAATGCATTTCAAAAGCAATGTAATTTGTGTATTTTCCACTGAAAGTGGAATGAAATATCCATAGCTGTTTTGCCATCACCACCCCCTCTTTTTCAATGTGGGTGGCATATTAGAAATGGGAGACTTGGTTTGGGTTTTCTTTTCCCCCTTCTAACATCCAGTCTATATTGGAAACAAATAAACAAATGAACGAAAATTGACACATGTGTATATGTTCATTTCACCCTAAATGGACTCCATTTTTTTTTTATCCTGGCACATTCAATTCAAAGTATCTCCTTTGCTTTAAACATGGAACTTCATATTCAAATAAACTTAGGGAGCCCAGTGAAGATTGCAGCTCTCCTCTTTGGAAAGGTACAGTAAAACATCCCCTTGGCTTTGTTGACTGCATGAATGATGAAGCTGGATGGGTAGAAGAACACCGGGGCCAATATTGGGGTTGATGAAAACCACTGTTCTACATGACATTCCTTCAGACATCTGGACATAATAAATATTTTTTAACAATAAATATTTATTTATATTATAGAAGATGTCTATCACATCTTCTCTAGGCTACACCTACTCAACTCATCCAACTGTTCTTCATAGGAATTGGTTTCCACACTTATCATCATGTTGGATCCCCTCCTATGAATGTCCAAAGGAGGGCAACTAAAATGGTGAAGGGTCTGAAAACCATGCCCTATGAGGAACGCCTTAGGGAGCTGGGAATGTTTAGACTGGAGAAGAGAAGGTTAAGAGGTGATATGATAGCCCTGTTCAAATATTTGAAGGAATGTCATATTGAGGAGGGAGCAAGCTTGTTTTCTGCTGCTCTGGAGACTAGGACCCAGAACAAGTTCCAGGATGCAAGTTCCAGGAAAAGGGATTCCACCTCAACATTAGGAGGAACTTCCTGACAGTAAGGGCTGTTCAACAGTGGAACACACTCCCTTGGAGTGTAGTGGAGTCTCCTTCCTTGGAGGTCTTTAATCAGAGGCTGGATGGCCATCTGTTGGGGATGCTTTGATTGGGAGTTCCTGCATGACATAATGGGGTTGGACTGGATGGCCCTTGGGGTGTCTTCCAACTCTACGATTCTATGATTCCTGCACTATGGTGCCCAGGACTGGACACTGTATTCAAGGTGAGGTCTGAACAAAGCAGAATCAACTTTTCTATTACACCCATCAGTCTGAGCTCCCTCAGTCTTGAAAATGGTTTCCCAAGTTCACTTGGTTTTGAAGCCACAGATAGCATGACAAATTTAGTGATACCTCTATGGGCTGACATATAGCATGTGTGGCATAGTGGTTTGAGGGTTGGATTTCATGATCAGGGTTCAATTTCCCACTCAAACATAAAAACCCACTGGGTGACCTTGGGGAAGTCGCATGTTCTCAGCCTTAAATAATAATAATAATAATAATAATAATAACAACAACAACAACTATTATTATTATTATTATTATTATTATTTAATTCATTATTATTATTACCCGCCTCTTCTATAAAATCGAGGCAGCATTAGAACAATAAAAAGGTCACTAAAATAGTCCTATGACAAACCACCTCTGAACAAATCTTGCCAAGAAAGTCCTATGAGAGGTTTGCCTTAGGGTCACCATATGTCAGAAATTCTTCGAAGGCACACAACAACAGCAACAACAGTAGGTTTTTCTTGCCTTACACCTGGTACAGGCTTGTCTGGTGACTATATCCTAAAATTGCAACCAGATTTGGCATAAACACTGTGGGCACATGGAGGAATATTGGTTTGACAGCAATTCCTAACTCCAGGATGCAGCAACATCTGTAACTCAGGATGAATATTTGACTTTGTCTCTTCTGTATTCGTCCAGCAAAAATCTACCTAATTGAAATGTTGGGAATAAACTCTTCCAGAGCATGGCCACATAGCCAGAAAACCCCACAAGAAACTATGGATTCCGTCCATGAAAGCCTTCGACTTCACAATCTACCTAATCTTCCCTCTCAGACTGGTTAGATCATGAACACAGACAGTGGGTTGTTGATATTAAAGTCTTCCTAAAGAACAGAGGAACTAGATGGGGAAATTAAGGATGATGTAGTAAAATGGATGCTTTGACACAGTAACTAAGATTTCAAGACATGGATGGACAGTATGTGATGCAGCCTTCAACCCTGCTGAAATGGAGGCATAGCTGTGGTCAGCACTTTAATGGAAGACTATCTAAAAGTCTAGTGGCCATCCTCTTATTTATTATGAGGATTTTAATCCTGATTTTCAATCTTCAGTGCCCACACCTCAATGCCCAAGACATTGTACAAACAGTGACTCACAAAATCGCTATGGGACTCAGCAGAACTTGCTTTCCAATGGCAAAGGAAGATTAAAAACACCAGTGAAACTGATTTTTAAAACAAAGAAAAAGAGAAAGAAAACAATAAGGCAAGGCTGAATGATTGGATAAAACCAATCTGGAAAGGCTCACAATCTGGTGGAATCAGGAAGCCCTGCTGCTGGAACATATTGCCGATCAGGAATATATCACTAGTTTGCCTGCCTCCATGACATTCCTCAAGTTGGAAATTTTTATTTCTTTAATGTAAGAAAGGGCTGGATGGAGAAATATCCATATTGTATTTTTGCCCATCTTTCCTGCCTTTCTAGAGACCTATGCTGGAGAATCTCTCAGGCTTGGAACAAACACACTGCAAGGAATGAATCTATGTTTGCAAAGTAACTGAAGGAGCCAGCATACTGCAGTGGTTTCAATGTTGGGCTATGACTCTGGGGACCAGAGTTTGAATCTGGCTCAGCTGTGTAAACCCACTGGGTGACCTTGGACAAGTCACACTCTCTCAGCCTCAGGGGAAGGCCATGGCAAACCTCCTCTGAACAAATCTTGCCAAGAAAACCCCATGATAGGTTCACCTTAGGATCAAATAAGTTGGAAATGACTTGAAGGCACACAACAACAACTGAATGATTGAAAACATCACCTTTTGTAGTGCTGTTGCTTCAAAAGCATTTAATTTATTATTATAATTTTTGGGGGGTAAAATGTCTTGAGTGTTGGACTATGGAGAACAGAGTTCAGTTTCCATTTCAGCCATAAAACCCACTGGGTGATCTTGGGCAAGTCACACTCTCTCAGTCTCAGGGGAAAGCAATGGCAAACCCCTCTGAACAGATTGTGCCAAGAAAACCCAATGATAGGTTCACCATAAGTTGGAAATGACTTGAAGGCACACAAGTAACAACAACAAAACATATTAGCAATGCATCACTAACATGCCAGTCACGAATTAAGGACTTGCACAGCATTTCCCCCCAGATGATGAGTAAAGCAAACATGTTCCTTTTGTGAAACAATGCTCCAAATTCTGGAACTTCCCAGTAAATTACAAATGCAGGCTTTGCAGAATTCTTATGTAAGCCGTGCACAGAGTCATGAACAGAATAACGATGATGGGTGGAAACACTGAAACAGAAGCCTGGGATTTCCCATCTTCATGGACAGTTTATCATTCTTTGCAAAAGCACATTGAGCTGCTTCAGACAGCAGCGCTCGGTCTTGAAAGATTTCCAAAACACAGAAGGGAAATCTTTTTCTTTGCCCCCTATCCACCCACTGCACCTCCCACCTCACCCAAAATAGAAAGTTACTTTGTGCTGTACTTTGTATGATTCACTCTGAACAAGCCGGCATGCCAAAGGCATTTCAGCATCACCGAGTGCCACTTTCTGAGTCAATTCTGCCACCTAGCTCATACCGGGAAAGCTAGCTCTTCGTTCTCCACCTAAAACCTGGAGAAATTTCAATTTCACCTCATTTGGAATTCAGATTTGCATAAAAAAACACACAGCATCCCTAACCCATTTCATCCCTATACCACTTCATACTTTTGTAAACCGTTTTGATTTATTTGGAAAAGTGGAATATAAATAAAATTTATTATTATTATTGCTATTATTATTATTATTATTATTCATTAAATGCAGGTAACACAATTTGTTTTTCAAGAGGGATATGGAGTTCAATAGCAAAAGGTGATAAGAATAAAGCACTATGTATTTAAAACAGCACCAACCCTCAAATACTGCCAACTGTAAATGAAATTTAATTCTGATTGATTCGGCATACAGTAAAGCATTTCACTTCATTTACTCTCTTAAATATAGTTAATGTCTCAAGAAATTTCAAGGGATTTTTCCCCCTGTTTCATGTAGGAGAGAAATAGAACAGTTTTCAGTGTATTTAAGCTAAATGAAAATAAACCTCCTTGGGTTTCTTCTTCTTTAAGAAGTTTGATTCCCTTGCAATGATAGCTGCAATTTCCTTGGTGTCTTGTGTACTCATAAAACTACAGAAACAAACTATCCCTACATTGGACATTTTTTGATGATACAAAATGTTTGCATTCAGCTGAAGGTAATGGAAGCAGCATTGCACATGTGACACTGTAAATTGCCCATGTTTGTGCGAGCACACACACATACATATATATTGTTATTCAACATCTTTATCAATGACTTGGATGACAGAATTGGGGGCACACTTATCAAATTTGCAGATGAAACTAAACTAGAGGACAGGATCAAAATTCAAGATGACCTGAATAGACTAGAAAGTTGGGCCAAAGCTAACAAAATGAAATTCAAGATGGAGAAATGTAAGGTACTGCACTTAGGGCAGAAAAATGAAATACACAGATATAGGATGGGGGACATCTGGCTGAATGAAACTACATGTGAAAGGGATTTAGGAGTCCAAGGAGACCACAAATTGAACATGAGTCAACAATGTTATGCGGCAGCCAAAAAGGACAATGTGATTTTAGGTGGCATCAGTAAAAGTCTAGTGTTTAGATCAAGGGATGTAATAGTACCACTCTGTTCTGCTTTGGTCAGGCCCCACCTGGAATACTGTGTCCAGTTCTGGGCACCACAATTCAAAAAGGATGTGGAGAAACTGTAGCGTGTCCAAAGGAGGGCAACTAAAATGGTGAAGGGTCTGAAAACCATGCCCTATGAGGAGTGCCTTAGGGAGCTGGGGATGTTTAGCCTGGAGAAGAGAAAGTTAAGAGGTGATATGATAGCCTTGTTTAAATCCTTGAAGGGATGTCATATTGAGGAGGGAGCAAGCTTGTTTCTGCTAGGACCTGGAACAATAGATGCAAACTGCAGGAGAAAAGATTCCACCTCAACATTAGTAGAAACTTCCTGACAGTAAGGGCTGTTCGACAGTGGAACACACTCCCTCGGAGGGTGGTGGAGTCTCCTTCCGTAGAGGTCTTTAAGCCGAACCTAGATGGCCATCTGTTGGGTATGCTTTGATTTGAGAGTTTCTGCATGGCAGGGGGTTGGACTGGATGGTTCTTGTGGTCTCTTCCAACTCTATTATTCTATGTTTGGTATGTTTGGATGTTTCTTTGGTCCAGTGGTACTATATCATCATGCAACTCAAGTGCTACATATGACAATGAGTGTATAATTCTGCATACTGATATTTATGATAAAGAAAAGGGGATTGTTTAAAAATGTGGGTGAGGAGCAGCTGTATTTTTTTCCATAGGGTAGAGGGCATTGCCAGTGTGGTGTAGTGGTTTCGTATTGCACTGTTATATCTGTCAGTTTGGACACTGATGCAGCCTAGAATTGTATTGGCTTTTTTGGTCACCGCATCTCAATACTGACTCATGTACAGTGTGGGGTTAATGGACGCTCGCTATCCAAACAGATTAGAGAAATGGCTGATGCCACAAGAATTGCTCATTCCCTTTCCCCCAAAAAACTCCTTGAATCTTGACAATGGTTCCCCAAGTCCTTGGCTAGCCACATGGTTTTGTAACCACTTGGTGTTGTAGCACAACAAATGTATTACGACTATTGGCTGACATACTGTATGTGTGGCACAGTGGTTTGAGTGTTGGACTACGACTCTGGAGAACAGGGTTGGAATCCTTGCTGGGCCATGTAAACCCACTGGTTTACATGGCAAGTCACACTCTCTCAGCCTCAGAAGGTGGCAATGGTAAAGCCCCTCTGAAGAAACCGGCAAAAAAAAAAATCTGTGATAGGTTTGTAATTAGGGTTGCCATAAGTCGCATAATGCCTTGAAGGCCCATAACAGCAAGAAAGAGTGTCAAGAGAGTGCAATAGTTTGAGTGTTAGACTATGATTCTTGAGCAATTCACACCCACTCAGCCTCAGAGGATGGCAATGCCAAAGCCCTTCCGAAGAAACCTGCCAAGAAAACCCTGTGATAGGTTTTCCTTAGGGTCACCATAGGAAGCATAATGACTTGAAGGCCCATAGCAGCAACAAAGAGTGTTGAGAGAGCCAACATGGTGTAGTGGTTTGAATGTTAGATTATGACTCTTTGGTGACCAGGGTTTGAATCTTAACTTGGGTCATGGAAAGTTACCAGGAAAGTTACACGCTTTCAGCATCAGGGTGAGACAATGGAAAAACCTCTTCTGAACAAATCTTGCCAAGAAAATCCCATGATAGGGTCGCCTTAGGGTTGCCATGAATCATAGAATCATAGAAATTTGAGTTGGACGAGACCACAAAGGCCATCCAGTCCAACCCCCTGCCATGCAGGAACTCCCCATCAAAGCATCCCCGACAGATGGCCATCAAGCCTCTGCTTAAAAACCTCCAAGGAAGGAGACTCCACCACCCTCCGAGGGAGTGTGTTCCACTGTCAAACAGCCCTTACCGTCAGGAAGTTCTTCCTAATGTTGAGGTGGAATCTTTTTTCCTGCAGTTTGCATCCATTGTTCCTAGTCCTGTTCTCTGGAGCAGCAGAAAACAAGCTTGCTCCCTCCTCAATGTGACATCCCTTCAAGTATTTAAACAGGGAGATCATATCACCTCTTAACCTTCTCTTCTCCAGGCTAAACAGCCCCAGCTCCCTAAGGCGTTCTTCATAGGGCAAGGTTTTCAGACCCTTCACCATCTTAGTTGACCTCCTTTGGATATGCTCCAGTTTCTCCACATCCTTTTTGAATTGTGGTGCCCAGAACTGGACACAGTATTCCAGGTGGGGCCTGACCAAAGCAGAATAGAGTGGCACTATTACTTCCCTTGATCTAGACGCTATACTTCTATTGATGCAGCCTAAAATAGCATTGGCCTTTTTAGCTGCTGCATCACACCGTTGACTCATGTTCAACTTGTGGTCTACTTGGACTCCTAGATCCCTTTCACATATGGTCTCATTCAGCCAGGTATCCCCCATAATATATCTGTGCATTTCATTTTTCCGCCCTATGTGTAGGACCTTACATCTCTCTGTGTTAAATTTCATTTTGTTACCTTTGGCCCAGCTTTCTAGTCTATTCAGGTCATTTTGAATGTTGATCCTGTCCTCTGGGGTATTAGCTACTCCTCCTAATTTGGTGTCATCTGCAAATTTGATAACTAGGCTCTCAATACTATCATCCAAGTCATTAATAAAGATGTTGAATAGCACTGGGCCCAGGACAGAACCCTGTGGCACCCCACTTTTCACTTCTTTCCAGGATGAAAAGGAACCATTGTTGAGCACCCTTTGGGTTCGGTCAGTCAACCAGTTACAAATCCATGTAACAGTTACCTTGTCTAGTCCACATTTTAAAAGCTTGTTTGCAAGAATGTCATGGGGAACCTTGTCAAAGGCCTTACTGAAGTCAAGATATACTATATCCACAGCATTCCCTTCATCTGCCAAGCTGGTAATTTTATCAAAAAAAAAGAGATCAGGTTTGTCTGGCATGACTTGTTTCTCTGAAACCCATGTTGGCTTTTTGTGATTATGGAATTATCTTCCAGATATTCACAGACTCTCTGTTTAATGATCTGCTCCAGAATCTTTCCTGGTATTGATGTCAGACTAACCGGATGATAATTGTTGGGATCCTCTTTTTTCCCCTTTTTGAAGATTGGGACAATATTTGCCCTCCTCCAGTCTGCTGAGACTTCTCCTGTTCTCCAGGAGTTCTCAAAGATGATTGCCATTGGTTCCGATATTACATTTGCCAGTTCTTTTAATACCCTAGGATGTAGTTCATCTGGTCCTGAAGACTTATAATTTAGATTAACCAGGTATTCCTGTACTATCCCTTTACTTATTCTGTGCTGAAATTCCCCTATTTTGTCCTCTGCCCCATTATCCTTAGGTTGGGCACCCTTTGCCTTTCCTGAGAAGACTGAAGCAAAGAAGGTGTTGAGCAATTCTGCCTTTTCTCTGTCTCCTGTGTCCATTTTGCCATCTTCTGCACACAGTGGCCCAACCTTTTCCTTCTTCTTCCTTGTGCTGCGGACATATCCAAAAAAGCCCTTTTTATTGTGGAAATGGAAATGACTTGAAGGGACCCAACAACAAGACAGGTATTGAACTAGCTCCAAGTCTTCACCAATGCTCCAGTTTATTCTCTCTCTCTCTCTCTCTGTTCCCCACACACAACACACATCACAAACACACTATATGTACAACCCCATCTCTTGCCTCTGGGAACACCCATAGTTTTATGGATCATCAAGAACTAGTACATAGAACATAGGAAGTGGTTTTCTCTTTGGCTGGAGTCCGTGTCCATTTAAATCTAGGTGACTGACTTGCAACTTTCCAGATGATTTCGGACTTCCATTATTCTGAGCCAGAACTTTATACTGCCCCTGCAAATGGACCTGTTGCCTCAGTTAACAATCTGGCTGCAGCTGAAGTTTTCAACTCTCTTCAAAGGCAGGCATCAGAAGAAATCCTCATGCAGAGCTCATTTATCAGAAGAAAACATCTTACAAGTCCCATAGCTATATGAGGTATGGCTAAAAGGTCTGAAGAAACAGGCCCTAGCAACCAGGGTTTGGAATTTCCTCTCTTTGGAGACCCTTGCAAGGCCCTCATTTTCAGTTTTCAAGGGACAGATGAAAGCAAGAGTGTTCAAATGCATTATAGTTTCTGACATGCATTTTATGAGACGCTTTGGGAGAACATGTCAGACATTTGCTCATTTATTATTGCTGTCTAAGTAGTTATCTGGTCCATAGTTTTTATTATTCATGCATTTTTATCAGATGTTTTTTAGGTTGTTCACTGCAGGCTGGCAAGGGGATATAAAAATTTCAATGAACAGATGAACTTTTTTAGAATGGGATGCCCTGCCCTTCCTCTTTTATCTCTCTGTGTGTTTGTGTTGTGTGTATGAGTGAGATTAGGTGTACAGTTGCATGGGCATATGAGTACCATGAGCACACACACAACTGTACAACAACAACAACAAAAAACTGTGGTTGGTTGTCAACACTAAAGTAAATACAAAATGACACAGAAGAATATCTAAAATGGTGGAGATGTTTATGTACAAAAAACCCTATTTTTTAAGCAAATGAATGATCTGAGTCATTGTTGAGCCGCCTCATCATTGCTGCTTTATTGTACATAGGAAAGAGAAAATAAAGCAACAAAGATTGAATTTGACAGGTTCTTAATCAGAAGGGAAGATAAATGGGACTCACTCAAAACCATCATTATCAAATGGCACCTGTAAATATAACTGGTGAAACTTCCACAGTTGGAGATAAGGGAGGAAGCACATCAGTGAATCCAAGAGAGAATAACCTAAAACTTGTTGTCGGTCCCATCTAGTGCAAATCAGTTAGATTTACCTAGATGTTAATTCATCTTTCAATGATTTAATTCAATGGGTCTACAATGTCCCTTCCCCAAATAACTCACTTCTCCCTTGCCAGAAGTCCCTCCTCATGGAACCGCAGCCCATGATCCAAGAATCCAAACCGTTCTTGGCGGCACCATCTATGGACCCAGTTATTCACCTCTGCTATTTTCCTCTCCCTTCCTGGACCATGCCCTTCAACTGGGAGAAGAGATGAGATGACAACCTGTGCATCCATCTCTTTCAGCTTCCTTCCCAGAGCCTCATAATCCCTTATGATATTCTGAAGGCTATGCCTTGCAGTATCATTGGTTCCCACATGAACCAAAAGAAAGGGGTATTGATCAGGAGGCTTGACAAGTCTTGTCAGCCTCTCCATCACATCACGGATCTTTGCCCCAGGGAGACAGCACACCTCCCGAGACATCTTGTCAGGCCCACAAACCACTGCTTCTGTACCCCTCAGCAAGGAGTTCCCCCACCATGACTATGCGCCTCCTCCGAGGCTTAGCAGTGGCTGTTCCCTTTGGTGCTATTCTCAGGCTCCCCTGCTCTGTCCCTGATGTCTGTCCCTGTTGCTTTTCCCCATCATCTCTGATAACAGAGAGAGATTCAAAGCGATTCTGTAGCTGCAAGCTGGTCACAGAACTTTCCCTGGTTTCCTTACTTCTGTGTGTGACCTTCCTCCAAGCATCTACCTCTGTTGTATGTAGAGTGACCTCCTCCATCCCAGCAACTTCCTCTCTGTGTTTTCCATCCAAGACATTCTGGTCTGGTCTGTTCAGGAGAATCTCCTGTTCTCTATGATGCTGAGGTGCAGATATCTGCTCCTCCAGCTGCTGTACTTTCTCTTCCAAGAGGGCTATCAACTTGCACTTGGGGCAGGTGTAGTTCCCCACATCTGTAGGCAAGAAGACAAACATCCCACAGGTGTTGCAGGTGACTGCTGCAGGGCCTTCAGTGTCCATACTGAGAAGTCTTAAGGAGGCACTGAAACAAGACTGTGGGCTTCCCTTGCTAGACTTGGTCTTTGTTCCCAAGCTCTGTCACTGAGTTCAAGTCACGGGGCCTATAGGTATGTAGAGAGCTCCTGGCTACTAGCTCCCTCCAGAGGAAAGTCTCTGACTCACTTCCTCTGATGCTTCAGGCCAGCTTCTCTTCTATTGTCCAAAAACGTCCTTGACTAGATAAGAAAAATTAAAAGAGGTCTGGCTTCTCCCAGCAATGGCTCCAAGAATACAATGGTCTCAAGTGTAAATTAGATTAGATCTTACCCAAGCACATGGACTAGAGTCTCCTCCTTCTCCTTCTCCATGAAGGTTTGGGGAACAATTTGTAGCAGGGGGCTCTGGTAAAGCCAGGGGAGTGGCTATTGTTATAGATAAGATGACTCCATTTTCTGTACAGGAAGTAAACAGTTACCCTAAAGGTAGATTTATTATAGTTCAAGGAAAGTTATGGGATAGAGAGGTTACTCTTAGTAGCTTTTATGCTCCCAACTCCCATCAGGCAGATTTTATGAAGGGATTCCTATGGATACTGAGGGAAACAGTATCCATAGGAATACTGAATTAAGAAAGGAGAAAGGAGAAGGAGGAGGCTCTAGTCCATGTGCTTGGGTGGATGTAAATAACTGGCTCCATAGATGGTGCCACCAAGAACGGTTTGGATTCTTGGATCGTGGGCTGTGGTTCCATGAGGAGGGACTTCTGGCAAGGGATGAGCTGCATCTCACACCAGTTGACAAAAAAGTTTTTGACAACAGTCTGAAGAATCTGATCAGGAGGGCTTTAAACTGAGTTATGTGGGGAAGGGAGACATTATTCTGGAAGGCAAAAGGGCTGGAGAGAATAGTCAAAGTGGCATAGAGGGAACAAGGCAAACAGTGCAAGGACCCAACAGTAGGAGGCAAAAAAACGTGCAGAAGCAGCAAGTAAAGAGGACACATGGTCTTAGATGTCTCTACACTAATACACAGAGTATGGGAAATAAGCAGGATGAACTTGAACTCCTAGCACAACAAAGCAAATATGATATATTAGGCATCACTGAAACCTGATGGGATGAGTCTCATGATTGGAATGTAGAAATAGAGGGATATAACCTTTTTAAGAGAAACAGGCCAAACAGAAAAAGAGGAGAAATAGCATTATATGTCAGAGATATTTACACCAGTGAAGAGATAGAGGACATCAATACTGGAAGCCAGGTGGAGAGCATCTGGATAACAATTAAAGGAGAAGGAAACAACAGGGATGTTACTGTGGGAGTCTACAGATGTTACTGTGGAAGACAATTTCATTGTCCAAAAGGTGGAAGAGGCAACAAGGGAGTAAGCTATTTTGGGTCTTATCTTAACCAATATGAAATACCTAGTTGATGGGGTGCAAGTGGTGGGATCCTTAGGTGGGAGTGACCATGTTCTCCTGGAGTTTGTTATACAGTGGAAAGGAGAGGCCAGGCATAGTCAGACATGCACTCTAGACTTTAAGAGAGCTGATTTCGATAAACTTAGAGAAATACTGGGGGTGATCCCATGGTCAGGAATAATAAAAGAGAAGGGAGTTCAAGACGGATGGGAGTTTCTCAAAAAGGATATATTGAAGGTGCAATTTCAAACAGTTCCAGTGAGGAAGAAAAATGTGAGATGTCTCAAGAGGCCAGGATGGATGACTAAGGAACTTTCAACTGAGCTAAGTTTTAAATGGAACATGTATAAGAAATGGAAAAATGGGAAAATGACCAAAGAGGAATTCAAACAAATAGAAGGATGTGTAGGGATAAAGTCAGAAAAGCTAAAGCTCCCAATGAACTCAGGATTCCTAGAGAGGTTAAGAACAATAAAAGGTGCTTTTTTGGATATGTCTGCAGCAAAAGGAAGAAGAAGGAAACGGTTAAGCCACTGCGTGCAGAAGATGGCAAAATGCTAACAGGGAACAGAGAAAAGGCAGAGTTACTCAACACCTTCTTTGCTTCAGTCTTCTCAGAAAAGGTAAAGGGTGCTTTGGATAATGGAGCAGAATACAGAATAGGGGAATTTCAGCACAGAATAAGTAAAGAGATAGTACAGAAATACCTGGTTAACCTAAATGAATATAAATCTCCAGCAGACTGGAGGTGGGCAAACGTTGTCCCCATCTTCAAAAAGGGGGAAAAAGAGGATCCCAATAATTATTGTCCAAGTTAGTCTGACATCAATTCCAGGAAAGATTCTAGAGCAGATTATTAAACAGAGAGTCTGTGAACATTTAGAGGCCAATGCCATAATCACAAAAAGTCAACATGGGTTTCAGAGAAACAAGTCATGTCAAATGAACCTGATCTCTCTTTTTTCTTTCTTTCTTTTTTTGATAAAATTACCAGCTTGGAAGATGAAGGGAATGCTGTGGATATAGTATACCTTGAATACAGTAAGGCCTTTGACAAGGTTCCCCATGACATTCTTGCAAACGAGCTTGTAAAATGTGGGCTAAACAAGTTAACTGTTACATGGAGTTGTAATTGGTTGACCAGACAAACCCAAAGGGTGCTCAATAATGGCTCCTTTTCATCCTGGAGAGAAGTGACCAGTGGGGTGCCACAGGGTTCTGTCCTGGGCCCAGTGCTGTTTAACATCTTTATTAATGATTTGGATGACAGAATTGAGAGCCTAGTTATCAAATTTGCAGATGACACTAAACTAGGAGGAGTAGCTAATACCCCAGAGGACAGGATCAAAATTCAAAATGACCTGAATAGACTAGAAAGCTGGGCCAATGCTAACAAGATGAAATTCAACGCAAAGAAATGTAAGGTTCTGCACTTACAGAGGAAAAATGAAATGCACAGCTATAAAATGGGGGACACATGTGAAAGGGATCTAGGAGTCTATGTAGACCATAAACTGAACATGAGTCAACAGTGCAGTGCAACAGCTAAAAAGGCCAATGCAATTTTAGGCTGCATCAATAGAAGTATAGTGTGTAGATCAAGGGAAGTAATAGTGCCACTCTATTCTGCTTTGGTCAGGCTCCACCTGAAATACTGTGTCCAGTTCTGGGCACCACAATTCAAAAAAGATGTGGAGAAACTGGAGCATGTCCAAAAGAGGGCAACTAAGATGGTGAAGGGTCTGGAAACCATGTCCTATGAGGAACGCCTTAGGGAACTGGGGATGTTTAGCCTGGAGAAGAGAAGGTTAAGAGGTGATATGATAGCCCTGTTTAAATATTTGAAGGGATATCATATTGAGAAGGGAACAAGCTTGTTTATTCTGCTCCAGGGACTAGTACACGGAATAATGAATACAAATTGCAGGAAAAGAGATTCCTCCTCAACATTAGGAGAAACTTCCTGACAGTAAGGGCTGTTTGACAGTGGAACACACTCCCTCGGAGGGTGGTGGAGTCTCCTTCCTTAGAGGTCTTTAAGCAGAGGCTGGATGGCCATCTGTCGGGGATGCTTTGATGGGGAGTTCCTGCATGGCAGGGGGTTGGACTGGATGGCCCTTGTGGTCTCTTCCAACTCTATGATTCTATGATTCTAGGTTTTATGTGACCTGACCCGCTTTTATTTTCCTTTTTCATTTGCAGGTATTATCAAGTGAATAAATTCACACATAACTATTTTATTTCCTTGCAACTACCTTTGTAATGTAAACATAGTGTTTAAATTGCCTGTTTGACTCTCAAAATTATTCAGGAGCCATACTTGGTACTCGGGTCCTCCTAAAATGCTATAAATGGTAGGCCTGCACCCCTTTCTCTTATGGCAGTTAAAGCGGTGTCAAACCATGTACAGATTAGACCCACACAACACACATCAGCAAGGGGAGAATAACAAAGAGCAAATCAAAAGACGGAATCATCAATATGTCCAAATATTACAACTCACTCATGCACTTCACAACCTAAACTGCATGATAAAGTCCTAATAGTAATTTGAGGAAGACAAATAACTTTAATGAGGACAGAAAATGCTTGAAATGTCCATCAATTCTTCCTTGGGCTTCAAATTTGTACTTGTGTTGCATTTGTCCAAATGTAACCCTTGCTTTTATGAATTCCAAGGTGTGAAGGTTCTATTGATTTCCTTTGAGAAACAAAAGACTGTATCATACCGTAGGGAGAAATATCACCCTGTGGCTGCTGGTTATGGCAGTGATAATTCATCCATCTGTACACTTTTTAAATGGTAACAATAAATGCATTTTCTTCTTATTCCCAGGTAAAATTGTTCATTTTGTACCTCCCAAGAGTGACAGTGAGATGAAGTAAACCTTGCTGTGACAATCCATATGTTTTATTGGCTTGCAATGTATGAATCAAGAACAATGTTGACCAAAGCCATGTGTACATTTGGAGAACCTGCACATGGTTAAAAATGTTTGAAAGTGATACCTTGTTCAGCTATGGAAACTCATTGAGTGACCATGGGAAGGCCAGACTCTCTCAGCCTTAGAAGATAGCAGTGACAAACTCCTTCTGAAGATAGGGTTCTCAGAGAGACTCGGGGACAGCTGCCCTTCTAAAACTGAGCTTAGCTGTGGCGTCCCTCAAGGCGCCATCCTGTCCCGATGTTATTTAATATTTATATGAAGCTGCTTGGAGAGATCATTCGGAGGCATGGAGCTCAGTGTCATCAGTATGCTGATGACACTCAGATATATTTCTCTGTGATTAGATCGTCTGCTCAGACCTCAGATGGTGTCTCCCCTCTCAATGACTGTCTTACAGCAGTAATGGATTGGATGAGGGAAAACCAATTGAAGCTTAATCCAGACAAAATGGAGGTACTCACAATAACAGGCCCGAAACCAGGTTGGGGAATACAACTTCCAGTCCTAGATGGAGTCACACTCTCCTCAAAGGACTCTGTTCGCAGTCTGGGGGTGCTCCTTGACCCGTTGCTTCACATGTCTAGTCAGGTGAAAGCGACGGTCAGGAGTGCCTGTTACCAGCTTCAGCTGATACGCCAGCTGCGCCCTTTCCTGAAGATGAGGGATCTGGAAACTGTGATACATGCACTGGTAACCTCAAGTTTGGACTACTGTAATAACTCTACATGGGGCTACCCTTGTGCCTAACCCGGAAACTACAACTGGTCCAAAATATGGCAGCCAGGCTTGTTGCTGGAACATCTAGGAGAGAGTACGTAACACCTGTGCTTAAATCTCTCCACTGGCTGCCGATCAGTTTCCGGGCACAGTACAAGGTGTTGGTTTTAACCTTTAAAGCCCTACATGGCTTGGGTCCATTCTACCTAAGGGACCACCTCTTCCCGTATGAACCCCCCCCCCCCCGCGCACACTCCGGTCTTCTGGGAGGAATCTGCTACATCCCATGAAGACCAGGCTGGTCCAGACTTCCCAGAGGGCCTTTTCAGCTGTCGCCCCCAAGCTGTGGAATGACCTGCCGGATGAGATGTGTCTTATTCCATCTTTAGGAGGCTTCAAAAAAGCCCTAAAGACGCACCTCTTCCAGCATGCCTTCCCAGAGAATGTGATCACCTCCTGGCTCCAAACCTAGGCCCTAGTGTCTTCCAGCCTTCTTTCCTGTGTTTTTTCCACCCCCTATACAACCTACGTTCTTCAGGCCCATTTCCTTGTTGCTGCTTTTTATTGTCTTATTTTGTTTTATTCCATGTTTTTAACACTACTGTGATTTAATTTTCTTCTTAAGCGGGGTGGTGAGGCTTCCCTCACCACCCCGCTTAAGAAACTGTTTTAACTTTTGCTGTAACCCGCCATAATGGCTTGTTCAGAGGGGCAGGGTAGAAATAAAAATTATTATTATTATTATTATTATTATTATTATTATATTATTATTATTATTATTATTATTATTATTAGTATTATTATTATTTTGGCCTCCCATGAAGGCAGGTAGCATGGTGCAGTGGTTTGAGTGTTGGACTATGACTCTGGAGACCAGGGTTCAATTCCCAACTCAGCCATGGAAACCCACTGGACAGTTTTAGGCAAGTCACACTCTCTCAGCTTCAGGGGAAGACATCAGCAAGGCTCTTCTGAACAAATCTTGCCAAGAAAATCCCATGATAGGTTCCCCTTTGGGTCGCCATAAGCCGAAAATGGCTTGAAGGCACACAGTAACAACAACAGTGTCCCCATAAGATTTAAGAACATCAAACCATACAGCAAACTATACTTGCTCTTCCTTTGTATGTAGACTTTAAAAAAATTATAAGCAACGGGTGGATGATATGGGCCTTTTTAATCGATGGGCCAGCATCTCTGTGTGTAGGCCTATGCTCAGTATCACAAAATTGGATTTGCACATGGGACATTTTGCATAAATTGTGGAAATCTCAAGAACTGAAAAAACAACAATGGAGGGGGTTGTTCCTCCACTTGTTCTCATGTAAAAGGTGGGAAAACTTGCAATCCAGGTTTTTCCAACAAGTCTAATTGAAACAGAGTGGCTCAGCAACATTTCCTCCAGATACTTACTAACATTACTGAGTCCATGCATGCTGATGCTCTTAGATCCAAACTAGAGATCCTGAATGCTCATCTTCCGGGACCCCAATATCCTGATATTCCCTTGCCTGCACTTTGCATTTTGTACCTGATTACGTGGATCCTATACTAGTTGTCTGCTCATTCAAATTCAAATGCTCTTTCCTTTCCAAGGGTGAAAAAAATTGCAATATACCAACATTTCAGAAGAGAATACTATTTATTCACTGTGTTTGCATATATTCCTGTTGATTCCATAGCAACCCAACTTTCCCTGTCTAGGTATTGTGCACCAGGTTATATAGGCTTCTATTTACCCTAAATCCATTTTGAAATTGAAATGGTATCTTGTACTACACAGGTCTGTGGTGATGGAGTTTGTCCTAGGAATTTATTGAACAAGTAAGTGCATGGGCCGCTGTGCCATTCTTGAAAGCCTGGCATCTGTCATGGTGAGATGTCTCTCAGTTCATAGGCATAGAGGTTGTGCGTTTCCAAATGCGTGAGGCCTTCTGCAGAAGAGGCGATCAGATGAGTTTCCTTCTATTAACCTATGCTGAGGAGAACACCATGGTCCATATCATTCCACTTTGATCCACTTAATGACATTTAGCCTGGAGAAGAGAAGGTTAAGAGGTGACAGCCCTGTTTAAATATTTGAAGGGATGTCACATTGAGGAGGGAGCAAGCTTGTTTTCTGCTGCTCCAGAGAACAGGTCTTGGAACAATGGATGCAAGCTCCAGGAAAAGAGATTCCACCTTAACATTAGGAAGAACTTCCTGATAGTAAGGGCTGTTCAAAGAATAGCTAAAATATTTTAAAAAATATATACCTATGGGGAGAAGCAAGTAAGAATTACTACTACAGTTGGCCTATCCACAGATTTTTTTTATCCAAGGATTCAAGCAACCACAGCTTGAAAATATATTTAAAAAGGTAAAAATTCCAAATAGTAAACCTTGATATTTTTCATTTTATATAAGGGACACAATGTTACTCTGCCATTATATTTAATGGGACTTGAGCATCCGCAGATTTTGTTATCCACGGGGGGTCCTGGAACCAAACCCCAGCAGATAACAAGATCTCACTGTACTATTACTACTATACAACAACTACTATAATACTATAATACCCGATTCAAAAATAAAGCCACAAAAAGCTTCTGTAGAAAGATGTGAAACAAATTATTCTCACTCTTTCACATATATGCACACCACTGTTCTTATCTGCACTGCAGAATTAATGCGATTTGATACCACTTTAAGAAAGAAAGAAAGAAAGAAAGAAAGAAGAAAGAGCACTTTGTTTTACATGTTTCAATCAAAGCTTTGTGTGGCTTTATTTTTAATAACCAAGGCTGCATCTGCAGTGTAAAGACAATCCAGTTTAACACTGCATTAACTGTCCTGGCTCAATGCTACAGAATTTTGGGACTGGTTGTTTTGTGAGATATTTAGTCTTTTCTTTCAGAGAACATTGATGCCAGAAACGACAAATCCCAGGATGCCATAGGATGGAGCCATGGCGGTGTTACAGCGGTGTCAAACCGTGTACAGATTAGACCCACACAACACACACACACACACATATGAAGCAAGTGACTGTAGTGTAGTGTAATGTGGACTGCATCCACACTGCACAAATAATCAAATCTGACTCCACTTTAACTACCGTGGCTCAATGCTATGGAATGCTAGGAGTTAAGCTTTTGTGGGATATTTAGCCAACTCTGAAAGTGAGATCTGGTGCCACAACAAATTGCCATTCCCAGAATTCCATAGCATTGAGCCAGGACAGTTAATGAGGTGTTAAACTGGATTGTCTTTACACTGCAGATGCAGCCTTGGTTATTAAAAATAAAGCCACACAAAGCTTTGATTGAAACATGTAAAACAAAGTGCTATTTCTTCTTTCTTTCTTTCTTTCTTTCTTTCTCTCTCTCTCTCTCTCTCTCTCTCTTTCTTTCTTTCCCTTCCTTCCTTCCTTCCTTCTCTCTCTCTCTCTCTCACACACACACCCAATATACACAACAAGGGACTGTGCAATGAAAGTTAGTTATTCAGAAATAAAGCCTCACAAATCTTCTATCCAAAGATCCAAAACAATAAAATCTCTCTCTCTCTCGCACACACACACACAAGGTGCAACGAACTGTGCAGTAACTGTTATACATTTAGATTTTTCTTCTTTTTTGTTTCTAATTTCTTTAATTAATCCAAGCCACCAAAATAATAAAAAAGAAACATGTCCCCTGTCACAAAGAACTCTGCAAAGTATTTAAATTAATGAAAATCACTGATCTCCCCCCTTTCTTTTTTGCTTGCATGATGAGTTTCAAAGACAGAATGAAAAAGAGGCCAATATATTGGAGTATGGAGCCCTCATTTACGCAGTTTATTTCCATATAGTTAAGTTAACCAAACCATCTTTGCTCCCACCCACATCTTTCCTTAACTGTTCCTTAATAGAGAGGCCTAGGACATTTCTACCATGCTCAGGACCATTTCCAATTTTGCTGCAGTGATTAGATTCATAGCTGGTTTCTTCCAAAAGTTTGCAAAGCTCTCCCTCTAAAACAGCCTCAAAGGATAAGCACCATCCACAAGTGCAATGTATGTGGAGGGAAGGAAACATGCCAAGAAGGACTGGGATCCTGTTGTTCTCTCGTGCAGATTTAAGTTGCCCTATGGAAATGGTTGGACATTTTAGTTTGAAGTGGGATGGCTGCATTCAATTGAAGTGTCGTTCCATGTGTGGTGTCATGACACACAAATATGCAATATGCATGCACATCCATGAGCAAGTATGGCATAGTGGTCAGAGAGCTGGGCTGAACTCAGATCTCAAGTCTTCAAATGGAAAGCTGCAATTCTCGCATTACCATATTTGAAAACCAGGCACTTTGGCTTTGTTTTCCTCTTTACTGGCATAACATTTTCTGAGTTTCTGGACTTGAAAGAAAAAAAATTTCAGTATTATTTTTAAAAATCATTTTATTCATTTATACCTAGTTATAAAATTTGCTAAACAGAAGAAATATCTGCTATTCAAATATTTCAAAAGCTTTTCAAAGAGAAAAAATTATGAACACATCTTGATCAAGGAGTAAGAATTTAAGTATTTTGCATAAGTAAAGCTGCCATTCATATTGGGTTTTTCTAGCAGAGGAATGTTCTTTAAGCCTCTGCCAAACTTCCTTTTTGACATGTGAATTGAGTTTGAAATGCCAGGGAATAAGTGTAAATGTTCGCCTCCCTTGTCTTCTATTTTCATTCAAGAAATTTGGGAAAAATACTTCTTGACAGAGAGAGAGAAAAAAATAACCTTTTGATAGTGGGACTTTTGAAAAGATTTATTTTTTTAAAAAAACTTTGCATCTAGCAACTGAGATAAGTTTTAAACAGAACATGTATAAGAAATGGAAAGATGGGGGAATCACCAAAGAGGAATTCAAACAAATAGCCAGCACATGTAGAGGTAAAGTCAGAAAAGCTAAAGCGCAGAATGAACTCAGGCTTGCTAGAGAGGTTAAGAACAATAAAAAGGGCTTTTTTGGGTATGTCGGAAGCAAAAGGAAGAAGAAGGAAACGGTAGGACCACTGCGTGCAGAAGATGGCAAAATGCTCACAGGGGACAGAGAAGTCAGAATTACTCAACACCTTCTTTGCTTCAGTCTTCTCAGAAAAGGCAAAGGGTGCTCAACCTAAGGATAATAGGGAAGAAGACAGAATAGGGGAATTTCAGCACGGAATAAGTAAAGAGATAGTACAGGAATAC
Organism: Urosaurus nigricauda; assembly: GCA_034509955.1. Taxonomy (NCBI): domain Eukaryota; kingdom Metazoa; phylum Chordata; class Lepidosauria; order Squamata; family Phrynosomatidae; genus Urosaurus; species Urosaurus nigricauda. Next base: position 32,427,647 of record JAOEGL010000008.1, on the reverse strand, counting down.
TTGGTTAACCTAAATGAATATAAGTCTCCAGGACCAGATGAACTACATCCAAGAGTATTAAAAGAACTGGCAAATGTAATATCGGAACCATTGGCAATAATATTTGAGAACTCCTGGAGAACAGGAGAAGTCCCAGCAGACTGGAGGAGGGCAAATGTTGTGCCCATCTTCAAAAAGGGAAAAAAAGAGGATCCCAACAATTATCGTCCAGTTAGTCTGACAGGAAAGATTCTAGAGCAGATCATTAAGCAGAGAGTCTGTGAACATTTAGAGGCCAATGCCATAATCACAAAAAGTCAACATGGGTTTCAGAGAAACAAGTCTTGCCAGACAAATCTGATCTCTTTTTTTGATAAAATTACCAGTTTGGTAGATGAAGGGAATGCTGTGGATATAGTATATCTTGATTTCAGTAAGGCCTTTGACAAGGTTCCCATGACATTCTTGCAAACAAGCTTGTAAAATGTGGGCTAGACAAGTTAACTGTTACATGGATTTGTAACTGGTTGACTGGCCGAACTCAAAGAGTGCTCAACAACGGCTCCTTTTCAACCTGGAAAGAAGTGACCACTGGGGCCCCACAGGGCTCTGTCCTGGGCCCAGTCCTATTCAACATCTTTATTAATGACTTGGATGACAGAATTGGGGGCATACTTATCAAATTTGCAGATGACACTAAGCTAGGAGGAGTAGCCAATACTCCAGAAGAAAGGGTCAAAATTCAAAATGACCTGAATAGACTAGAAAGCTGGGCCAATGCTAACAAAATGAAATTCAATGCGGAGAAATGCAAGGTACTGCACTTAGGGAGGAAAAATGAAATGCACAGATATAGGATGGGGGACATCTGGCTGAATGAAACTACATGTGAAAGGGATCTAGGAGTCCAAGTAGACCATAAGTTGAACATGAGTCAACAGTGCGATGTGGCAGATAAAAAGGCCAATGCTATTTTAGGCTGCATCAATAGAAGTATAGTGTCTAGATCAAGGGAAGTAATAGTGCCGCTCTATTCTGCTTGGGCCAGGCCCCACCTGGAATACTGTGTCCAGTTCTGGGCACCACAATTCAAAAAGGATGTGGAGAAACTGGAGCGGGTCCAAAGGAGGGCAACTAAGATGGTGAAGGGTCTGGAAATCATGCCCTATGAGGACCGCCTTAGGAAACTGGGGATGTTTAGTCTGGAGAAGAGAAGGTTAAGAGGTGATATAATAGCCCTGTTCAAATATTTGGAGGGATGTCATATTTAAGAGGGAGCAAGCTTGTTTTCTGCTGCTGCAGAGACTAGAACGCAGAACAATGGATGCAAACTGCAGGAAAAAAGATTCCACCTCAACATTAGGAAGAACTTCCTGACAGTAAGGGCTGTTCGACAGTGGAACACACTCCCTCCGAGTGTGGTGGAGTCTCCTTCCTTGGAGGTCTTTAAGCAGGGGCTGGATGGCTATCTGTTGGGGATGCTTTGGTTTGGAGTTCCTGCATGGCAGGGGGTTGGACTGGATGGCCCTTGTGGTCTCTTCCAACTCTATGATTCTATGATTCTAGTTCTCGATGGATGAGAAGAAAAAAATTGGTTTGTCACAACACTACCCGACCTTTCTGCCACTACATGGACTCAAGGCGGCCCATTACAAGGACTGTACAAACTGCATCGCTAAAGTGCAACAGTGAGATAGTGAGGTGTAGAGATCTGAGTGTTGGTCAAGGACTGTGGGAGATGAGGGCTCGGATCCCTGCTCACATGTGGGAACTCCTTGGGTGACCATGGGAAAGGCACACTCAGTCTTAGAGGAAGACAATGGCAAAATCCCTTGGAAGAAATCTCAACATAAGTAGGAAATAGGGTCCACATATACTGGAAAGGGCAACATGGAATAGAGGTTTGAGTGTTGGAATATGACTTTGGATACCAGGATTTGATTTCCAGCTCAGCCTTGGGCAAGTCCGACTCTCAGCCCCAGAGGCAAACCTCCTCTGAACAAATCTTGCCAAGAAAACTGCCATCCTCCGGCTTGGGAGGGAGAGAAGAGGCAGGCCCAGCTCCATCAGGGCTTGCCTGAAGGAAAGAACCCTCCCTCCTTATTATTTAGATATTTAATTTATTTGCTGATGTAAATCATTTATGTATTTTGTGTATTTGTTTATCCACTTTTGTAAACCGCTTTGATCTTTTTTGGAAAGGCGGTATATAAATAAATAATTATTATTATTATTATTATTTCAAACCCCACAATAGGCTTGTGTTATGGTCTGACCATATGTCAGAAATGACTTGAAGGCACACAAGAACAAACGCATATTCATGTACATTGCACAATTCTCCTTCCTCGTGGTTGCATATTGTGCCCTGGTGCACATTGCAAGTTGCACCTGTGTGTGTGTGTGTGTGTGTGCATGCATTTGGTTGCACAGTTTTGCAATTTGCTAACAAGATGGCATTTCGCAATAGCGGCATTAACTCTGGGAGTACAATGTTATTCTATCTGTCCTCAGTTTAGAAACCTGACCATAGAAACTCATGTTCCTCTCAGTCAGGGTAGTCAGGAGATGCAGGAGAACCAATCAGGGACCAAGAATATACTGAAGTATAGAAGGACTCACTCAGTGTCATCAGTGGCAATGCTGTGTCAACTTGTTATTGGGACAGACTATGCTATTTTCCCTTTGTGCATTCAGAGGTAGACCAATCCCAGCCTTCTCTTTTTGGCCTGGGAAGTATGATTAACTTTAATTTCACTTGTCTTCTAAGGAACTCTCCAGTTGGAGTATCTGCCAGCTATATTGTGATCCTAGAAGGATCTCCCTCCCCCACTCCACTTTGAAGACATTCCCTCCTCCTCCTCCTCCTCCTCCTCCTCCTCCTCCTCCTCCTCCTCCTATTTTTAAATGATTTACATCTCATCTCCTGCCCCATCCCCAATATGGGACCCAAGTAACTTACGATAAAAGTTAAAACAAAACAGGTAAAACAGTATGTGGTACAAAACTTTAAAAATGTGAAACAATCCATCCGACTAAGGCCCTGCAAACTCTTTTACAGCCAAATTGGAGCCGCAGCAACCGCACGTCACAACCCCGATCTAGCCTTTGCAGGGCACAAAAAGGAGCAGCAAAAAAATAGCTGCAACGCTGTGGCTCTACGGTGCTCCTTCGGCACTGCATCGTGTGGATGCCATGCCAGAGGAATGGCATGATGATGCACGCCATGTGGTGCTCCGTGCGGCATCATGTATACACTACGCCCCCAACCCGGCCCAAACTGCCAGTTTGTACAGTCCCTAAAGCATGAATTTAAACCATACACACTACATGTCACATATTGCATATGATACATTACAGGAAAATAGAACACCAATTACACCTACTTTCCAATTTACAGGCGTGTTTGAATAAGAGGGTCTTTCCCTGTTTGGAAAAGGAGAGCAGAGCATAGAGGGAGCCTAGTGAGTCCACTTTGGGAGGGAGTTCCATAGCTTAGGAGCAGCCATCAAGAAGGCTGTCTTCTGTGTCCTCCACCAAACATTACTGTGATGGTGGTGGAACCAAGAGAAAAACCTTCCTTGAACAATGTGACTCGGACAGGCTTATACGGCAAGATACAGGCTTTTAGATACCGCATATATTCGACTATAAGTCAACTTCATGTATAAGTCGAGGGCAAGTTTTGGGTCCAAAATTATGGATTTTGCTATAACCTGTGGATAAGTCGAGGGTAAAATTTGGGGGCATATAGCAAAGGATGTAAAGGATGAAGCAAAGCAAAGAACTTACAAAATTGCAGCAGACATAAATCTGTGCTTACTCTTAAGGCTGAATGGATTTGAGAGTAGAGGGGGTCAGTGCTTCACATATTATACTCTTGCTTTTCACCAGGAGATGATGGTTCCTTCTTTTAAATAAGAGTTAAGATACAGTACTTACATTGACCCCTGGAGAAGGTGACTCAGGTTTTTTGGGTCAATTTTTTGACTTAAATTTCTAGACCTATACATAAGTATATACAGTAGTCTAGGCACAGGTTGTATAGGATCTTATAGGCCATAACTAGCACCTTCCTTCCTTCCTTCCTTCCTTCCTTCCTTCCTTCCTTCCATTAAGTTACTCATCTTTGCTTTCCAGAATACTGCAAAGTCAGAAGGAGGAATGTTAATGCTGATGAGAATACTGAGGCTCATTCAAGTTGCTATTAAGTGTTAGAATATAACAAAAGGGGATCAGACTTGAGAAAACAGCTCATTAGGGCAAATGAAGTCCGAGGCAACAGCAGCAGCAAGTTGCAAGCCCCTTTGCCCCCATCTTTGAAGCCTAATATTGAAATCAAGGACATGAGGTCCCAATAAGTAGTTAGATGCTTAACAAAAATAGGAGTGGCCCAACCGCAGTATGATATGATGTTGGTCCAACAGCAATAAAAAGAGATTCAGAAGCAACAGATGATGCATGTGGGATAGATGGAGAAATATTTCATTGCAATTCAGAAAGATTTTTTTAAAGATGATCTCACTGATGAGAGGGACTTTGGGATGACACTGGCTAACAGATCAAGCATTAGCCAGTAGTTCAGACACATTAAAGAAGGGATGAAGTTGCTTCCATTTGCAACGTAGGATTCGCCCAGTTCTAGGGTTAGAATTGTAAATTATGAAATGCACAAAAAAATTCCTAAATTTGTTGCTTCCTTCAGGGAAAAAAATCATTAGGGAAAACTTACATGTTTACTGAACTGATAGGAAACTCCATCAGAAAGTTTTTTCAGTTTTCTCCCAAGTAATTATCATCCTAAAAGCATTCCAGCAGATTATTCTGTGCAGAAATGCAAGTAGTTTTTCTGTACCAAAAGGTATTCTCGTTGGAGTGTGTCAATATGGCCCAGAAATATTTGCTTTCTCACCCAAAAGGCAGAAACTATGGAAATGATGCATCCTTGCATGCCGGCGGGGGGGGGGGGGGAGTCAAGGACTGGCATCCCTGCAAATAGAATCATAACTAAATTGGGGTTAGGATTACATACAAATTTCTTCTAGCAGAATTTTCTTCAGTTGGTTGATCTCAGAGAACAGCCAAAAGAAGAATCTGCTGAAAGAACTGCTCTGCTGGCTATGAACTATCTGCAGATGATCCAAGGCAGAGAGATGGAGAAGGGATGAAGGAGAGAGTTGAGCCAAGTTACACTAAATTTCTTCCAATCTAAGGCAATTGACGAAAAAAAAACATCAATTGCCCCAAGGTTATCCACTGAGGCTGCATCTGCATTGCAGAAATAATCCAGATTTGCACCACTTTAATTGTCCTGGCTCCATCCTATATAAACTTGGGAACTGTAGTTTTTTGTGGCACCAGAGCTCTCTCACAAAGAAGGCAAGCTGTCTCACTAAAAATACAGTTCCCATGGTCAATGTAATGTTCAATGTAATGATGGGTTGCACAGAAGACAACCTTTATACAACATTAAAACATTATATTTGTTTGAAATGTGGTGCTGGAGGTATTCTACAGATGCCATGGATTGCCAAAAGACATATAAATATGTCAAAGAACAAAAGAGGCTGAACTTTCTTTCCCTTGAAGCCAAAATGGCTAAACCAAGGCTGTTGTATTTTGGACATATAATGAGAAAATAAAACTCATTAGAAAAGACAATAATGTTTGGTAAGATAGAAGGCAGCAGTTGAAGAAGACTGCATTCCAGATGGATAGACTCAATCTAGGAAGCCACAGCTTTGTGTTTGCAAGACCTGAGCAGGGTCATTGGGGATAGAGTGACTTGGAGGTCTCTCATGCATGAGGTTGCCATAAATTGACGTCAAAACAAGTAACAATAACATCTCCCCCCCCCCTCAAAAATAAGTATCATACTGAAAGAATACTCATCAACCAACAGCCATACACCCACCTTTAAAAATGTTGGTATTTCAGCTGGTTGTATAAAAGCCAGGTTTTATTATCTGGCTCTCCTAAGAAGCTGATGCAGCAGGAAGCATTCACTCTTGAGATGTTTTCCTTCTTCTGCTTGCTTATGAATCCATTAGGCATTACTCATGGCACAGACTGTCTGGCTCCTGAAAAGCTGACAAAGGTGCACTTAAGCCTTTGACTTAAACATCTCTGGTGCTTTTCATTGACAGAGCTTGAAACTGAAGAGGCTTACTTCACAAGGCACTTTATAACCAACACACAAATCACACAACTGCTATCCACCCTCCATTGGAGATCACTTCTGCCTGACCACCAATATCACTGTTGAACAGGCCATTAGCTTGGAAATAGGCAAAGCTTTAAATGTTTCCTTGCCTTCAGCATACCATGGAATGATCACCATTTCTATAACCAATCTAGATAATGTCCCTTACTACTAAAAGTTTGGTTTTGACATATCTGGTTTTGGCAAGAGTGCTATCTATGGCCTCTTAGATTAGCTGTTGAGCTTCAATGGGTAGTGGACCACAATTTGTGTAAAAGTTGTGTAAGAATTACCTATTATGGCTGGTGTCTAGTTGGCATCTTACACATATTCCTCTATGGAAACGATTGGACATTTTGTCCACTATGGATTGTCTGCATTCAGTTCCAGTTGCGAAAGGATATTTCGGCATGCTATGAAATCGCACATGTTGGGTGCACATGCAGATATGTATTGGTTTGCTTATTTGTTGCATATTCAGTTGTGCAAGACTGTCATTCAACACAAGGTTTGTGTCAATGTGTAACTCCACACAGGGATTTCTATACTACGCAACCCAAATATAAGATCTCAGCTTATGGCACTTGTTAACGCGTTGCTTTTTTGAGTAACACTTTGGTAACGCTCCTTAAAATACAAATAAAATTAGAAACCTGGACCCCAGTTCCCCAGCACAAACCCCCTAAAAGAAAATTTTGGAAACAGCAAGTAACTATAATTTATTCATTTTTTAAAAAGTAATCATATTACCAGTTTTTACTAGAGATGCAAAGAATACTACAAAATATTTTGGGGGAGGGGATTTAATAACAGAAGTTGAGAAAAACTGATGTGGTGAATCCTGGATGGGTGGTGAGATCACAGCAAAGTAGTTACTCTTCTTGAAATTTTTTGTGCAAAACACTGCATTTCCTGGGCAGAAAAAAAAAAAATCTGTGCAGAAATGATGTTTTATTATATGCTGGAAAGGCAGTGAACAATGTGTTGGGGAGAATGTGGGTAGAGCCTAGAAGTAAAGGATTCCTGTTTTGCTAGCCCTCTTTGTTGCCCAAGGGTTTAGGACAGTTAGAAGAAGAGTTAAAATACGACTAGAAGAACTCATGGGACTTTATCATGCAGAGTGAATATCCTGGGAATATAGTCCAATTGCGGTTAAAATTTTTCACACACTTTGCAATTAAAGTGCACTTATCCTGGGAATAACCAAGGAATAACTCACAATAAATCATGTATGGGATTTCCCCGTGAATGATTTGTTGCTGTTATTCTCTGGTTATTCCTAGGACAAGTGCTCTTTAATCACAATGTCATGTGAAAATCTTCACCGCTGTAGTGTAATTTTCCTGGGATATTGAATCTTTAAATGTGTATTTTCTTTTATTTTTATCCTGCCTTGCTCCCAAAATGGGGCCCAAGGCAGCTAACAGCACATATAAAACCCATCAAATCTATGATTATCCCTGATTTTCCCCATGTGATAATGTCCATGGTCTTCTTGAGTAGGAGAGAAGAAATCTTATGGGAGATAACAAACTCCCATCCAGCCATCTCAATGGGGTACAGGAATCCTGTCTTGACTTTTAGTGATGCTATCCAACTTGCTATCTGCTCAAAATTTTGCCTCTTTGCCATGTGTTTGGGAAACCAGTTTCAATTCTCCAGCACAGTATAGCAGTTTGAGTGTTGGACTGTGATCCAGAACACCAAGGTTCGAATCCACGCTCAGTCATGGAAATGTCATGATTGGTTTGCATAAGTCGAAAATGGCATGAAGGTGTGCAACATCAACTTGTCTTTGAAGAACCAGGTTTTACTCTCCTGCTTCCAGCTTTGCCCTATCCACCTGCTAGATGTGTCAACCAGCTTGTTCTCTAAAATAGATTGAAGCTTGGGGTGCTTGCCTCTTCCCACCCATAAAACAGAACTCAACACATTTTGGGCTTCAGTGCTGCAGGCATAGATGACAACCAAACATCTCCATGTTGTCAAAGAGCCAAACAGATGTGTTCAACCTGACACATGAGGCTTTCCATCCTTTCTCAAATCTTTCCTCTAATGTACAATTCTAGTATGATGATAAATAATGGGAAGGAGAAAGTCTTTCTAAAGGGAAAAAAATTAAGATGGAAAAGTCCAAATGTTTCCACAGTATACTGAGAATTAAACTGAAATGCTTGCAGCTCATTCACCTTCTCTTTATTTCCCTCTCCATCTCTCTTTTTTGGTTTTTATATCTGCCAGGTGGCAAATTATACAGACCTCCTGTCCATTAAGTCAACCCATTAGATCTGCTGCCCATTAGACTAGATGTGGGCTTTTGTTTTGCTTTCTTGTAAATTACCATAAACATCAGTTAATGAGTCTTTCCAGTCACCTGCTACTGGATTATTCACTTGCAAAGCAGAAGCAAGGCAGAGGGGGGCTCAAACATCATCTAACTAACACCTCTGGGAAGCCATTTAGACTATGCTCTGGAAACCCAACATAAGATATTTTTTAAAAGACCAAACTTTTATATTAACGATAGACCTGCACACTGCTAGACTGTAAATGCACAGCCATTTAATAGACTTGTTACTTAGCAAAGAATCTCTGGACTCAACAGGAATATGTAAAATTTCACTCACATTTCCAAGATGCAGAAGAGGGGATAGATTTCCTTTGGATAGAAAATACTAGATGCTGTTTTGATTGTTGTTTGTGTCCTGGAGCACTACGTTAACCATTTCATAGAGAATGAAGCTGATGGCTGGGATACTGTCTCTGAAATATGTGGGTATAATATATAACATAACATTATATATGCATATTGCCAGCAGGATTCCAGCTGTGAACATACTTCTGCTCCAAATGTTTACATCAGGCCTGCCTATGTCTTTTCATATTCATTGTGGAAAAAGGTACTCAGCCCCTTTGTCTACAAGAATCCCCTGTCAAACTCCCTTTCTTCTGCCTTGGTCAAGTTTCCAGTTACTTTATGAAGTAATTTGAACCTCTACTTTTAAATTCTGAAGTTTCCTGGAGTTTGTTTCTGTTGTTGTTTTTAGCTGCCTTTGGATTGACCTCAACACATGGTGACCCTATGAATGAGATGTCTTCAAGTCCCCTCCATCTTCTACCTCTCTGGTCAGATCCAGTGGGATCAGGCCTATGGTCTTCCTGATATAGTCTATCCATCTGACATGTGGTCTTCCTTGCTATCTACATCCCTCCACTTTCTCCAGCACCATTGTCTTTTCTAATGATTTGTACCTTCTCATGATGTGGCCAAAGTATGACAGCCTCAGTTTGGTCATCATAGAATCATAGAATCATAGAATCATAGAGTTGGAAGAGACCATAAGGGCCATCCAGTCCAACCCCCTGCCATGCAGGAACTCCCAATCAAAGCATCCCCAACAGATAGCCATCCAGCCTCTGCTTGAAGACCCCTAAGGACAGAGACTCCACTACACTCCGAGGGAGTGTCTTCCACTGTCGAACAGCCCTTACTGTCAGGAACTTCTTTCTAATGTTGAGGTGGAGTCTCTTTTCCTGCAGTTTGCATCCATTGTTCTGCGTTCTAATCTCTGGAGCAGCAGAAAACAAACTTACTCCCTTCTCCTTATGGCATTCCTTCAAATATTTAAACAGGGCAAGCATATCACCTCTTAACCTTCTCTTCTCCAGGCTAAACATCCCCAGTTCCCTAAGGCGTTCTTCATAGGGCATGGTTTCAAGACCCTTCACCATCTTAGTTGCCCTCCTCTGGACACACTCCAGTTTCTCCACATCTATTTTGAATTGTGGTGCCCAGAACTGGACAGAGTATTCCAGGTGGGGCCTGACCAAAGCAGTATAGAGGGGCACTATTACTTCCCTTGATCTAGATGCTATACTTCTATGTATGCAGCCTAAAATAGCATTGGCGTTTTTAGCTGCCACATCACACCATTGGCTCATGTTCAACTTGTGGTCTACTTGGACTCCTAGATCCCTTTCACATGTACTCTCATTGAGCCAGGTGTCCCCCATCCTATATCTGTGCATTTCATTTTTCCATCCTAAGTGCAGTACCTTACATTTCTCTGCACTGAATTTCATTTTGTTAGCTTTGGCTCAGCTTTCTAGTCTATTCAGGTCATTTTGAATTTTGATCCTGTCCTCTGAGGTATTAACTACTCCTAGTTTAGTGTCATCTGCAAATTTGATAAGTGTGCCCCCAATCCTGTCATCCAAATCATTAATAAAGATGTGGAATAGCACTGGGCCCAGGACAGAACCCTGTGGCACCCCACTGGTCACTTCTCTCCAGCAGAATGAAAAAGAACCATTGTTGAGCACCCTTTGGGTTCGGTCAGTCAACCAATTACAAATCCATGTAACAGTTAATTTGTCTATCCCACATTTTGCAAGCTTGTTTGCAAGAATGTCATGGGGAACCTTGTCAAAGGCCTTATTGAAATCGAGGTATACTATATCCACAGCATTCCCTTCATCTCCAAGCTGGTAATTTTATCAAAAAAAAGAGATCAGGTTCGTTTGGCATGACTTGTTTCTCTGAAACCCATGTTGACTTTTTGTGATTATGGCATTGGCCTCTAAATGTTTAATGTTTAATCATCTTCTCTAAAATCATTCCTGGAATTGATGTCAGACTAACTGGACGATAATTGTTGGGATCCTCTGTTTTCCCCTTTTTGAAGATGGGGACAACGTTTGCCCTCCTCCAGTCTGCTGGGACTTCTCCTGTTCTCCAGGAGTTCTCAAAGATTATTGCCAGTGGTTCCGATATTACATTTACCAGTTCTTTTAATACCCTAGCATGTAGTTCATCTGGTCCTGAAGATTTATATTCATTTAGGTTAACCAGGTATTCCTGTACTATCTCTTTTCTTATTCTGTGCTGAAATTCCCCTATTCTGTATTCTGCTCCATTATCCTTAGGTTGGGCAACCTTTGCCTTTTTTCAGAAGACTGAAGCAAAGAAGGTGTTGAGTAATTCTGCCTTTTCTCTGTGTCCTGTGAGCATTTTGCCATCTTCTGCACACAGTGGCCCAACCGTTTCCTTCTTCTTCCTTTTGCTGTGGACATATCCAAAAAAGCCCTTTTTATTGTTCTTAACCTCTCTAGCAAGCCTGAGTTCATTCTGCGCTTTAGCTTTTCTGACTTTATCCCTACAATTTGTTTGAATTCCTCTTTGGTAATTTCACTATTTTTCCATGTTCTGTTTAAAACTTAGCTCAGTTGAAAGTTCCTTAGTCATCCATACTGGCTTCTTGAGACATTTTCCATTTTTCTTCCTCATTGGAACTGTTTGAAATTGTACCTTCAGTATCTCCTTTTGGAGAAACTCCCATCCGTCTTGAACTCCCTTCTCTTTTAGTATTCCTGACCGCGGGATCACCCCCAATAGTCCTCTAAGTTTATTGATATGAAATGGCATAATCAAGGTTTGCCTTTTGGAACTGATATATTTTTGGAATATTTTCAAGCTATGGATGGTTGAATCCATGAATAAGAAATCTGTGGATACAGAGCGCAGACTGTATATGGTACTGTTACATGCAAATTCTGGACATAGCCCATCTTTGAACCATGTATTTTGGAAGAATTTTGGAATATTTTGGGGAACACTTTTTGGATATTGATTATATTCTATTGCTTTTTAACAATACTAATTGTCTGATTACATTTTTAGTCATAGAATGTTGTCTGTGGTGGGAGAGGCTGGATAGAGGATAATTTACTATGTAAAAAATTCACTTGACTCCTTAAGAGAACAAAAATAATCAAGAGAAGGAAATACTGTACTATTGCTCCTGTTTTTCAAGATGTTTAGTTAATTCTGTATCTTACCTACGCATGTTTCTTGTAGGCCACTTGCAAGTCTTAGCCTAAAGCTAATGGGAGTCTTTTGTGTCTGAGGCCTGCTGGAGTGTTGGATGAGGCAGTTGCATGAAGCAGTTGATCACTTGCCACCCTTCCCTGGTCTGGAAAGGCCTTTAGTTTGTTCTAAAGAACTCAAAAAACTAAACAGAGGTTTTCCAGAGGCACAGGTTTGAGATGATTGAAAACTGCCTCCTTATCTAAGCAAACATTGGGCCTGCCCTTAAGTAGAAGAGCTCTCCTTCCTGACAACACCATCTGTCCTAGGAGGGAGTGAACGGACAGGCCAAACTCCATTGGGCCTGCCCTAGATCATGAAGCAGAGCCCTCCTTCCATGCCATCTGCCTTGGTCCAGGTGTCAGAGGGAGAGAAGAACTGCTGGACCTGATCCCCTTCCCCACCACCATTCCCTTCTCATTTTGTGTCATGTCTTTTTAGATTGTAAGCCTGAGGGCAGGGAACTGTCTAACTAAAAATAATAATTGTAAGCCACTCTGATAGCCTTTAGGGCTGAAGAGCGGGGTATAAATAAATAAATAAATAAAATCAGCTTTCCTAAAGTCTAGAATGCGTGTCTGACTATGCCTGGCATCTCCTTTCCACTGTATAAGAAACTCCAGGAGAACATGGTCACTCCCACCTAAGGATCCCACCACTTGCACCCCATTAACTAGGTCATCTCTGTTGGTTAAGATCAGATCCAAAACAGCTGACTTCCTTGTTGCCTCTTCTAGCTTTTGGACAATGAAATTGTCTTCCAGGCAAGTGAGGAATTTGCTAGACCTTGAGGATTTGGCTGAGTTTGACGTCCAGCAAATATCAGGATAGTTGAAGTCCCCCATCACTACTACATCTCTCCTTTCTGAGTCTGTGATTATCTGAGACCAGTTGGAGTGAAAGAGAGTAGAAGGAAGAGCAGCTGTTTGGCAGCCATTTTAAGTGGTAAGTGTGTGGATTTTTAAAATCTCTTGGGGGAGTGTGTCTGTTGCAGAGGAGGAGGAGCTTCTGTGAGTCACATCTGTGAGTCACAAGTGGGAGGAGCTAGGAAACTAGCTATAGAGAACTGCTCAGAGAGCCGCGCTCCTAACGGCGCGCAAATCCCCCCCCCCAAACAGGGTAAAGCACAACATAAGGAGCAGAGGAGCTCTAAACTTTGTTTTAGAGGTTCTCCTTTAGATCTCCCCCTTTTTAAAAGTACTTTTGAGGGGTTCCCCTCCACCTCAAAGGAAGTGAATACAAGTTAGAAACCAGGGCATCTGTATAAAGTAATATTCCCAGTAGGTTGAAATCACTGACAGAGATTGGTGAAATAGGCCAGGACATCAGGGGCCTTTGACATTGGTGTTTAACGGGGGATATTCTTCGAGGAGGAAGCCCACAGTCCTCTTTTAGTGATTCCTTAATACTTCTCGGTATGGGCACTGAGGGAGCGGCTGCAGTCACTTGCAACACTTGTGGGATGTTTGTCTTCTTGCCTACAGATGTGGGGAACTTCACATGCCCCAAGTGCAAGTTGGTAGCCCTCTTGGAGAAGAAAGTACAGCAGCTGGAATCCAGGGTAGTGACACTTCAGCATGTCAGGGAGCAAGAGGATTTCCAGGACACAACGGAAGGAACGATCTTGGAAGGGGACCACACAGAGAAAGTCGCTGGGTGTGAGAAGGTCACTTCATGTACGCAGGAGGCAGACAGCTGGAGGAATGTCACACAGAGAAGCAGAGAAATCAGGGACAGCTGTAGGAGCTTGCAGCTACAGAATCGTTTCGAAGCCCTTTCACTTATCAAGGAGGATCAGGAAGAGCAGCATGGACAGACTTCAGGGACACAGCAGGGGAGCCTGGGAGTTCCATCGCAGGGAAGAGTTGCTGCTAAGCCTCAGAGGAGGCGCGTGGTTGTGGTGGGGGACTCCTTGCTGAGGGGTACAGAAGCAGTGATTTGTGGGCCCGACAAGATGTCTCGTGAGGTGTGTTGTCTCCCTGGGGCAAAGATCCGTGATGTGACGGAGAAGCTGAAAAGACTGGTCAAATCTACTGACAAATACCCCTTCCTTTTGGTCCACGTGGGAACAAATGACACAGCAAGACACAGCCTTCAGAATATCAGAAGGGATTAGGAGGCTCTGGGGAAGAAGCTGAAGGAAATGGACGCACAGATTGTCATCTCGTCTCTTCTGCCAGTAGAAGGGCATGGTCCAGGAAGAGAGAGGAAAATAGCAGATGTCGACAACTGGCTCCGCAGATGGTGTCGCCAAGAACAATTTGGATTCTTGGATCATGGGCTGAGGTTCCATGAGGAGGGACTTCTAGCAAGGGATGGGCTACATCTCACGCCAGTTGGAAGAAATGTTTTTGCCAACAGTCTGAAGAATCTGATCAGGAGAGCTTTAAACTAAGTGATCTGGGGAAGGGAGACCCCAGTCTGGAAGGCAAAACAGCTAGAAAAAATAGTCAAACTGACATAGAGGGAACAAGGCAAACAGTGCAAGGACCCAACAATAGGAGCCAAAAAAAAACATGCACAGGCATCAAGTAAAGGGGACACATGGTCTTAGATGTCTCTACACTAATGCACAGAGCATGGGAAATAAGCAAGATGAACTTGCACTCCTAGCACAACAAGGGAAATATGATATAATAGGCATCACTGAAACCTGGTGGGATGAGTCTCACAATTGGAATATAGAAATAGAGGGGTATAACCTTTTTAAGAGAAACAGGCCAAACAAGAAAGGAGGAGGAATAGCATTATATGTCAGGGATATTTACACCAGTGAAGAGATAGAGGACATCAATACTGGAAGCCAGGTGGAGAGCATCTGGATAAAAATTAAAGGAGAGGGAAACAACAGGGATGTTACTGTGGGAGTCTACTACAGACCCCCAAGTCAGACAGAGGAAATGGATGATGCCTTTCTAGAACAGATGACCACACAATCAGGAAGGAGAGATGTAGTAGTGATGGGGGACTTCAACTACTCGGATATTTGCTGGAAGTCAAACTCAGCCATATCCTCAAGATCTAGAAAATTCCTCACTTGCCTGGAAGACAATTTCATTGTCCAAAAGGTGGAAGAGGCAACAAGGGGATCAGCTATTTTGGATCTGATCCTAGCCAACAGGGAAGACCTAGTTGATGGGGTGCAAGTGGTGGGATCCTTAGGTGGGAGTGACTATGTTCTCCTGGAGTTTGTTATACAGTGGAAAGGTGAAGCTAAGCATAGTCAGACACGCATTCTAGACTTTAGGAAAGCTGATTTCAATAAACTTAGAGAAATACTGGGGATGATCCCATGGTCAAGAATACTCAAAAGGAAGATACTAAAAGGAAAATTTCAGACAGTTCCAATGAGGAAGAAAAATTGGAGATGTCTCAAGAAACCGGTATGGATGACTAAGGAACTTACAACTGAGCTAAGTTTTAAACGGAACATGTATAAAAAATGGAAAAATGGGGAAATCACCAAAGAGGAATTCAAACAAATAGCCAGCACATGTAGGGATAAAGTCAGAAAAGCTAAAGTGCAAAATGAACTCAGGCTTGCTAGAGACGTTAAGAACAATGAAAAGGGCTTTTTTGGATATGTCCGCAGCAAACGGAAGAAGAAGGAAATGGTTGGGCCACTGCGTGCAGAAGATCGCAAAATGCTCACAGGAGACAGAGAAAAGGCAGAATTGCTCAACATCTTCTTTGCTTCAGTCTTCTCAGGAAAGGCAAAGGGTGCCCAACCTCAGGATAATGGGGCAGAGGACAGAATAGGGGAATTTCAGCACAGAATAAATAAAGAGACAGTACAGGCATACCTGGTTAATCTAAACAAATATAAGTCTTCAGGACCAGATGAACTACATCCAAGGGTATTAAAAGAACTGGCAAATGTAATAGCAGAACCACTGGCAATAATCTTTGAGAACTCCTGGAGAACAGGAGAAGTCCCTGCAGACTGGAGGAGGGCAAATGTTGTCCCAATCTTCAAAAAGGGGAAAAAGAGGATCCCAACAATTATCGTCCGGTTAGTCTGATATTATTTTTTGTTTTATAGATCTTAGCAATTTTTTCTGGAGATAGGTACCATTGGTAGAACATTTTATAGAAATTCTCTCTCAGGTCTTGGGAAGTTGTATACTTATATACATTTTTCCATATCGACTCCCATTGGGTCATTAATATAGGGTGACCGACACTTTTAGTCCACTTTATCATTTGAACTTTAACAGTTTCTTCCTGAGTGTCATATTTCAATAAGATATCGTATAATTTCTTAATTAAGTTGTTTTCTTCATTTATTAGAATTTTCCCTAATTCAAATTCCTCTCCTTTTTCAGCAAATCCATAAGTTTTTTTGGTCTATTTTAAATCTCTCTAGCAGCTGTCTGTATGCAAACCAGGTAATATTCCAGCCTTCATCCATTAGACACTGTTTTGTTTTCAAACCCAATTACCTCTTTTCCCTTTTAGCAAATCTTTATATGTATACCAGTTTGAGTCTTTGATCTTTTCCTTTCTATACATAGCCTCGTGGGGAGAAACCCACCCTTCCATTTTTGGTAATATTCTTCTTTTATACCTGCACCAAATTCTAATTAATGATTTTCTAATAGGGTGATTATGGAAAATTTTATTTTGTTTATCCTTCTCATATGCCAAATAGGCATGCCATCCGAAGTTTGACCCTTCTCCTTCCAAATCTAACAACTTATCATTAGACAGAGTCACCCATTCTTTCAGCCATAGTAATGCACATGCCTCAAAATACAATTTTAAATTGGGGAGATTAAGACCACCTCTTTCCCGGGCATCTTGCAGGATACTTAATTTCACTCTCAGTTTTCTTCCTCTCCAAATAAACTGGGCAATATCTTTATGCCAGTCTTTGAATACTTTATCGGAGGCCACAATTGGTATCATTTGAAAAAGAAATAAAATTCGTGGTAAAATATTCATTTTGATTACAGACACTCTTCCCAATAATTATAGATTCAATCTGTTCCAATTGATTAAGTCTTTTTTTTAATTTTAGCCCATAGGGTTCTATAATTTTCAAAAAGTTCAGTGGACTTTTTTGTGATCTGAATTCCCAAGTATTTGACTTTTTTACCCACCTTGATTTTAATTTTTTCCTCTAATTCTTTTTCTTCTCCAATGTTCATATTTTTAGACATAATTAAAGATTTTTCTTTGTTGATTTTACAGCCCGTGATTGACCCAAATCTCTCTAATAGATTTATGACCATCTCTAAATTTTCCCTAGGATCTTCTATTATTATTATTACGTCATCGGCAAATGCTCTTATTTTAAAATCATGTTTCTTAATCTTTGCTCCTTTGATATTTGGATTTAACTTTATCTCCTTTATGAGAAGTTCTATGACCAGCAAGAATAACAATGGAGATGGGGGCAGCCTTGTCGCGTTCCCCTATGTATTTCTATAAATTCTGTACTTTCCCCATTGATCCTGATCTGTGCTTTTTGGCTACTATATATCTTCTCTAGCCAATTAACAAACTTATCCCCAACTCTAATTTTCTTCAAAAGTTCAAGCAATGTATTCCAGTTCACTGAGTCGAAGGCTTTTTCCAGATCTAAAAAGAAAAGGCCTACTTTTTGTCACTTGTTTCTTTCACCTCTCCCTCCCTTCTTCAGTTTGGAAGGCTTCCCGAGTCCACCTGCAGGTTAGTTCAATTGGGTCCACCTGTGAGACCTTGAACACAGTCCATGGCGATATACAGCATGATATCAGCTTTCAGCTTCCCTTCTTGACCAGTCCTACTAGTCCGCCATTAACACAGTTTTATCCTTCTCCAAACACACCACAAGTCCACAAGTCCACAGCAATTCTTACTAGGTTAATTCTCACTGGCTGCATCTTTTCTTTTCTCTTCTCTTTATATCCCAGTTTGTTCCCAGTCTCTTCTCACTTGTTGTTCCGACTTCGACTCTCTGCGATCGCTCTGCTCTCAGTCTCAACTTTCTTCCACTCAATCGGCAGCTATTCCTGGAACATCCCCACCTCACAGCAAGTCCCTTCGCACCACACAATCACCTAGAAGGATCTTCTCATGGAGAAAGTGGTTAAATTGGTAGGGTTATGTTAAGCAGTTCTTCTGTATTAACTCCAACTGAAAAGAGAAAAGATAAGTGGTGGCGGAGCCTCTGCCAACAAGCCGCGGCTTGAGGCTGCTCAATTGCGGACGTGGCTGCCCGGGTTTCCCCACCGCTCCTTCGTTACTCACCTTTGGCTTGTCTTCTTAATGTCTCCGCTGTTCCTGGAGTCGGGGGGAACCTTAGTTGGGCCCCTCTGCCTCCCCCTTTGTCAGTGGGATACCTTTGATCGTCTTGAATGATCCCAGATGGTCCCGTCCCCGCAGTTGGAAATCACCTCCTGGAGTCATCCTAGGAGTGCGACTTTTCACTCCACCATTGCCACTGGAAGTAAAGCCATGTAGGGCTTTAAAGGTTAACACCAACACCTTGTACTGTGCCCGGAAACTAATTGGCAGCCAGAGGAAGGATTTAAGCACTGGTGTAATGTGCTCTCTCTTACATGTACCAGTGACAAGCCTGGCTGGCATATTTTGAATCAGTTGAAGTTTCTGGGTTAAGCACAGGGGTAGCCCCATGTAGAGCGCATTACAGAAGTCCACACGTGAAGTTACCAGTGCATGTACCACAGTTTCCAAGTACCTCATCTCCAGAAAAGGGCGCAGCTGGCATATCAGCTGAATCTGATAACAGGCACTCCTGTCACATTCACCTGACTAGTCATGTGAAGTCATGAGTCAAGGAGTACCCCCAGGCTGTGAACAGAGACCTGTGAGGAGAGTGTGACTCCGTCTAGGACTGGAAGTTGTATTCCCAAAACTGGTTTAGGGACCATAACTGTGAGTACCTCCATTTTGTCTGGATTGAGTTTCAGTCGATTTTCCCTCATCCAACCCATTAACGCCACATGACAGTCATTGAGAGGGGAGACACCATCTGAGGTCTGAGCAGATGATGTAGTCACGGAGAAATATATCTGAGTGTCATCAGCGTACTGATGACACTGAGCTCCGTGCCTCCGAATGATCTCTCCAAACGGCTTCATATAGATGTTAAATAACATCGGGGACACAATGGCGCCCTGAGGAATGCCACAACTAAGCTCAATTTTGGAAGACCATCTACCAGAGAGAAAGGATCGGAACCAGCTAAGAGTGGTGTCACCAATCCCCAATTCTCTCAGCCGATCCAAAAGGATGGAATGGTCTATAGTATCGAACATTGCAGAGAGATCCAAGAGCACCAGCAGGGTCACACTTCCCCGTCGATGCTCAGGCGGAGGTCATCAGTGTAGTGAACCCTTTTACTATTCATTCCTATGTCTTCTGGATGACAGCACCCTGGGCTTTTAGATCCCACCGCTGCCACCACTTTATGTCGTGAACACTTCCTTGTTCACCCACCGCCTATCTCCAACTGAGTCAACCATCATCTTTGGTAGCGTGTTTCAATAGTTTGACAGAGGCTAAGCAGTTCTTCAAAACATGAATGAAGTTTATTTATAAAATAAAGAAAGAAATATTGAAATATACTTAAAGCTTTGTCTTATTCCTTAGTTACAAAAGTTCCTTAAAATTAATATTACAGCCACTCAGGCAACCTTCTCCAATATTAAAGCCAAAAGCTTCCTTGAAACCTACAGGCTTATTCTGAGCCTCTCTAGTCCCTACTGGACTCCTCAGACCCTTCCCTGGCCTATAACTATCCTTTAAATGTTCCCACAGGAACCCCAAGAGCACATCCTCCCTCCGAAGATGTCTCTTCCCTCAAAACTTCAACAAAATAAAAACCCTTTTGCTCCCTGTCAAGGCT
Organism: Urosaurus nigricauda; assembly: GCA_034509955.1. Lineage (NCBI taxonomy): Eukaryota > Metazoa > Chordata > Lepidosauria > Squamata > Phrynosomatidae > Urosaurus > Urosaurus nigricauda. The sequence goes on along the minus strand of JAOEGL010000008.1, from coordinate 32,407,745 downwards.
CTTTTATAGCCCTGCCCAGCCAGCTTCTCATTGGCTGGACTCCTGGTGCTCTGTGATTGGCTGTTTCCACGGCCTGCTCACTACAGTCAGTCAGAGCAACCATGGCGGTCTCCATTCCATAACCTGCCCTGAAGCTGGTTTGGAATGGGTTGAGATAGTCGGCTTCATCCATGGAGTTGGGAGGCGACCGCTCTCTTGATCACCTTGCTAAGAAAGGGTAGCAAGGGATGTCACATTGAGGAGGAAGCAAGCTTATTTTCTGCTACTCCAGAGAACAGGACCCGGAATAATGGATGCAAGCTCCAGGAACAGAGATTCCACCTCAACATTAGGAGGAACTTCCTGACAATAAGAGCTGTTTGACAGTGGAACACAGTTCCTTGGAGATTTTGGTGAAGTTTCCTTCTTTAGAGGTCTTTAAACAGAGGCTGGATGGCCATCTGTCAGGGATGCTTTGATTGAGAGTTCCTGCATGGCAAAATGGGGTTGAACTGGATGGCCCTTGGGGTCTCTTCCAACTCTATGGTTCTATGATTCTATGACTTGATTTTGTTCCTATCTGCTGTCCAGCTCTCACATCCGTACATGTTAATGGGGAATACAATGGCTTGGACTATTCTAACTTCACTGTTCAACTGTACATGGTTCTAGATTACTCAAAACAATGCCTTCTTTGTAGTGTTGGTAGATTTCCAAAATAACAA